>OY747137.1:59875787-61075787 GCA_963556465.1 Berberis vulgaris | reverse complement strand
GGGCCATCATCTTCATTCTCCAATGATTGTAGTTTTTACTGGTAAGAAAAGGAAGTGGAGGTTGGACGGAATTGTTGTTGTTGGACGCCATGGTTCTCTCAACTAGGCTCTGATACCAATTTGTTGGGATTTAACCAACTATGTGAATGAAAAAGAATAAGGAAAACAAGAGAGATTGTAATCTCTTGATAACACTAGAACTCTGATGTGTAGAGAACTCACTTGATTCACATTGATTGAAACCAAATAATACATGGGTTTAAATAGGACTCACATGACCACTTAGTAAAAGACACATCTCTTAGTAAAAGACACTTAGTAATACTAAAAGACACATTGGAACACCAAAAGACACAACTCTTCTAGAACTAGTCTAGATTAATTCTCTAACAAAATGAAGGCCAACGATTAATCACAGGTGTATTGACAGAAAATTATATACTGCCAATGTTCATGTTCTAACCTGTACAAGAAAGTTTCTCCACATGATATTGGTGATTAAAGGTTCCCTGGAAGTAAAGTTCACCAATTAGAACAGGAAAAACATACTCCGGGATAGCGTGAAGATAAGTAAACAACTTTAAAACCAAACAAGCCCTCCTAATGGAAACAAAAATTCACTAGTGTACCAATACAACAATTCACCCATGTTTTGAACAGCTTAAACAGTAAGAGTAGAACAAGACATGCTTCATGCATCCCAATAATACGTATTGCATACAATAAGGTTGCAGAAGAAAACCAGGCCATCTTTTTCAATTCCAAAAATACTTATTGCATGTCGATATTGTGCCTTCTGCCAACTGGAGATCTGTGCATTAGGTGATCTGTTGGTGGTTCTGTGGCCAATGCAAGTGCTCCAAGAGTATCCATGATGAGATCAACCCAAAGAAGCTGCAGAAAGAAACAGTTCAGAAGAAAAACAAACAAAAAATTATGGTACAAGCAGCCATGAGACGTACGTGCACTGCATTCAAGGGAACATCCCCAGAATGAATTGCAGCACCAACATTTATTACAAGAGCTTCGACAATAACCGTGAGCTGGAACTGGATAAACTTCTGAATAGTGGCATACACTGAACGACCCCAGCGTACAACCTAGAAGAATAACCATGTGTTAACAAATCCAGAATGAAAGGAAGGGTAAACTACCCTAATAAGATTTCCATTAACACCATGTATATCAAACAATAACATCAAAACCTCTGTAAAATGAGGCATGCATAAAATAAGCACTTTTAAGATTAATCAATACAATGAGCAATCGCATCAAATTTGAACGGTTTGAAACATCAAAACAGTAACATGGCCTTATAATAGTAACATGGCCTTATAATCTTAAGACTGACCTTAACAACTGAAGAAAAGTTGTCATCCAAGATAATGATGTCTGAGCTTTCCTTAGAACCTTCAGTTCCAGCAATGCCCATGGCAAGACCTATATCTGCCTAAAATACATGACAAAGTAGAAAATAGCAAACTAAGTAACACTAGAGACATATATGAGTGCCTCAATGCAAAAATTTGCACCCTCAATTGGTGTAACAGCAGTTATAATACGCCTACCACATCTTCACATTTGGAAATTATTTCTGCATTTGCTCTTTTCTCCCTTTTTATTTCCGATATTTTGATAATGTTTCAGCTGCACTTTCAAATTTCAAAATGTCTACCACTTTTGAGGGCTTCTAGCTCTAGATCCATCCTAATTATGGCATTGCATAATTATAAAATGTAAGGATTTCAAACCTCATGCAATGCAGGAGCATCATTCGTTCCATCTTCAGTCACAGCTACAACATGACCTCTCTTCTTCAGTGCTTTCACTAGTAGGAGTCTGTCATTAGGAGACGATCTTCCCATCACCTAAACATCAAACTTCATTTAAATATCATCTATGCTACTTGAGAACATAGCATAGACTTATCAACTTATGATTAAGTTAACAGACATATAAAGATGTCAAATTGATTGCACTCATGTGAATACTTCCTTGTCCACTTTTGAATGCTAACATGGCGTAGTTGTCCATGTTAGTGACCATAGGTAGCATCATGTGGTCTCTATATATATTTTTTTCTTTACTTTCCCTTAAGAAGTAACTGGCTCATGGTTACTGAGACAGACCCATTTTTTTTATTATCTTCCACAAAGTATGCACACAAATTGCACTTTGTTAAAGAATAGAACTCTACATTTAAAAGGTAGTACTGATCTCCAGAACCTCAGGACTTTCTGGAGGCAGAGATGATAAAAACTAGTTTCCAATGTCGTGGATATATTCACTAAAGCCTAATGATTTTCCAGCTTATGTGACTCTTCTTTTTATCAGGGCATTTGAGAAATGGTTGTCATTCTAACATCCACCCCTGTTAACGCAAATACTGAAGAAGAGAATCATTTTTCTCTAGTCGAAAAGCACAGTTTCATTCTTTCAAACTCGATCAAATTCTATGACCTAAAACATAACAACAGAAGTACATGATCAATCCTTACCAATATTTTACAATCTTCACGAACCTCTTCAGACATGGCCCGAAAAAAATTTCCTTCAATCAGATTTGGCTCAGTAGCAACAACATCTGAGCTAAGTATTCCGCACTCCAAAGCTATTGCTTTAGCTGTCTCAAGATTGTCCCCGGTGACCATCCGTTCCTATTGTCATATTTAAAAACAGACAAACAAAATTTGTCATTACCACCTTAGAATGAAAATTATATATGGCCATCACATGCAGTGTGATTCTTCAAAGATGAAAACAATCATCTTCTGAAATCCAATAATTAGCAAAAAAAAAAAAAAAAAAAAAAAAAAAAAAAAAAAAAAAAACAATGATACTTGATTAAAAAAAATTAATAATGATTAGCAGAAATGTCAATATTCAGTCACTTATAAGGTATCATTGGAATACATGTGTAGAGATATCCAGGCAGTTCAGACAGTTCAGATTCCAGATTCTGAGAAAGAAATTTAATGATTGCCAGTTTAAGAAATCATCAAGACATAAGTTGTATTCTGATTTGCCTTTGCCCTCTACAAGATGGCCTTTTGAGGAGGATAGGTGGAAGTGTAAAGAATTGACTTGTAATAATATTGTGTATTGTGTTAAAAACATTGAATAAAATACAAACTTATATAGAGCTAACTTTGATATACATAACCTAATAGAAATAGGAAACCTAAGACTTTTATTCTATTCTGACTTTCCTAACCTATTCTGTAACATTTTTCTATTTTATAATATAGGTAGACTTCTATTTTGTAACACTTTCCTAGTTTGTAACATAGGTAGACTTATATTCTCTAACACTCCCCCGCAAGCTGGATATGTAGACGCAGACGAAATGTGCAGCTTTGAGGAAACTTTGAAGTCCTATTTGTGATGAAATCATTATTGTCGAGTCTGGATGATTCCTGTATGAAGAAATCCTGACTCAATTTGAGTCTTGGTATTGGTGATTCCTGCATGAAGAAATTCTAACTCAATTTGAGTCTTGGTATTGATGATTCCTGTATGAATAAATCCTGGTATTGATGATTCCTGTATGAAGAAATCATGACTCAATTCGAGTATGAGTATTGGTGATTCCTGTATGAAGAAATCATGACTCAATTCGAGTCTTGTATTGATGATTCATGTATGAAGAAATCCTGGTATTGATGATTCCTATTTGAAGAAATCATGACTCAATTCGAGTCTGAGTATTGGTGGTTCTTGTATGAAGAAATCCTGATATTGATGATTCCTGTTTGAAGAAATCACGACTCAATTCGAGTATTGGTGTTGCTCAATTCGAGTCAATACAGATTTTGGTAGTGACCAAAGATGG
Source organism: Berberis vulgaris (assembly GCA_963556465.1). Lineage (NCBI taxonomy): Eukaryota > Viridiplantae > Streptophyta > Magnoliopsida > Ranunculales > Berberidaceae > Berberis > Berberis vulgaris. The sequence continues at coordinate 61,071,955 of OY747137.1, read as the reverse complement.
TGAGTGTGAATAGCGGAATGAAAGAGATTCAAAAAATTTGTTTAAAATCCATCGATCTGAGCCATTGGATCAGATCCGACGGCCCAGATCCGCAAACCACTGGGTTCCATAACTTCAATCACTTCTTTAAAGTACGAAACCTGCAATTGACTCTTTTATTAATCACAAAGTGCTATATCAAAAGTTCAAAACTATACGCGAACCTGTTTCGTTTTTACCATGTTGTCATCCATCATGCTCACTTCACCATCTGAATTAAGATATGCTGCAAAAGAGGCAAGGATTAGTTCAGCTGCAAAATAAATATATAAATAAACAAAACTACCGCATTATCAGATAAATCACATAGATAATTTAAACAATTATTTTAATCCGCGTTTGCCTGTATTGTTTAATTGTTGCAACCTTATTCGGGTATGTCAAGTCGGGTCTACGTATACATGTAATTTGAGAGGTTAGGAGGACGAAGTATAACAGGCTGAATGCATTTGGGTGATTTGACTCACATAGAAATCTTGACCTCAGTTGTGTTAAATAATGAGTACCCAGTGATTTGGAAAATTTTCTAATTAAGTGGGTTCCAATCACTTTTCATTATGCTAGGAAGGCATGTTAAATGTTTATTTCGTTGTTACTTATTTTGATCTCCCTTTAAAATTTTGAGCTTGTCTAACTGGCGTGGAAACCAGCGAGGAAACGCGCGAGGGGGGATGGAACCCCCTCCCTCGCTGGTTTCTCGCCAATTAGAATTCCCCTAAAATTTTAGTCCAAAATAATTGTTATGATAATATGATTTATAATAAATTTTGATGTCATTTTAGAAATCATTTGAACCACATGATGATAGTAAAAATGTGTTGATCTTATGTGATTTAAGAGTGGATATACCAATTTATCAAAATCTTGAAATTATATTATTGTATGTATCATCCAAAAGTACTGAATATCTCGCACATAGAGCACATCTGACACTCTAGTAAAAATTAAACATTGAACACCTTCTAAGACTTGTGATCTTTTAACCACTAAGAATATGGAAAAGGGAGATAACTGAGCTACTGGTTCAAACCCATATAGACAAACCAACTATTAGCACCCTCTAATCCCCGGCAGGAACAGACAAGACAACAACAAAACCGAAACAGTTAACTATTCTAATTAGGCAGAACAACCTGAGTCACAACCACTTCACCCCTAAGCCCTCTAAAGCCCCTAAAATCAAGGAGTGGGCTTTAGAAGAAGAAAAACTTGCTAACTTCGAACAAGGCAACAATTGTGTGAGTTGAATTCGTAAAGACCTACCTTATTCAAGGTCAATGTCCTAGTCTTGTCACTGCCAGTTGTTGTGGTAGAAATTGTTTCACAGGCTGGAAGTCTTCGCATCTGCACCTCATCTAGGTTAAACTACCATATATAGCATATAGGTCTAAAGGAAACAACAACATAATCAATCAATCTAAGAAATGTTTAAGAAGAAACTTGAACAACTTGTGTACCAAAGCCTTGTTTGCCATTATCTTCCACATCGAATACACAAGGCTATGTTAAGTTGGAAGCGAAAAAATTACAAAAAAATAAAAATAAAAAATAAAAAATAGTAGAATAACAACATAGCAGTAAATATTAAAAATAAATAAATAAATAAAATGGTAATAAATACTTACCTCAAGGTAATCGCCAAAGGAAGTCCTTCAGGAACTGCAACTACCACAATCGTGACCTACAACATTTGGTGTCAGTCAAAAATTGATGCGCTATTTTAGTAGCACACAACTTAATACCCTGCTTTGTAATTTGTAGTATAGAATAAGTAGGGATCGTTCTAGACCGGAGATTAGAGGGCTTGTTGACTACACTAATAATAATTAAAAGACAACTAACAACCTAATTAATTAAATAAAAGGGGATTGGATTTTCTAAATTAAATTATGAAAATAACTACGAAAATTAATGTAAAGATAATAAACTAAAGAGATGACAAAGATGAGAAATTAGCTAAGGGTTTTATCTCCACACACCAAACATATGCTTATAAATCAATATTCAATAATCACTTGCTAACTCGTGAGAGACAATGCTCAAGACTAACCGTGACCGCACTGCATTAATCTTATTATTTTCCCAAGTTCGTTGAATTAAACTAAGCGTCGCTTTCAAACTATTCTTATCATGCTATCTAAACAGGAATCGCAAGTTAAATAGCAATCTAAGATCATTAAGTTTTGTAGAAAATATGAATACTGACTAGGCAATTACAAGTATGATCAGCATCTTGTTCTTGCCTAGGTTTTTACTTAACCTTACCAACATTCCTTGGTATTTACTACTTGTGAGTACAGAATCATAACAATTAGGTGAAACTCTCCTATACTCTAGCCTCAGATCCTAGCATGCTTACTAAGTTGGCCACCTTAACAAACATACAAAGAAAAGTTCTCTATAAAGAAGTTAAGCAAAACACAATCACTAATAGCAAGGAAGATTAAATTCAATTAATTTATAAAGCACATGTTTGGGGCTTCGAATCCACCCCTAACTAAGAGGAGTTTAGCTAGACATATTAATTATGTTCAAACAGTAATCCATAATCAATAATCAAACTAAAATTAAGAGAAAGAGATGTTTAGAGATGAAAACAAAACACTGATCCGTGGTGGTATTGAGCAGAAGTAGGGTGCGAATAGCGCGAAATCCCTTCACCCTCCTTGCTCACTTCGCGAGCTGCTCCTTCCTGCTTCCTCAGTTCCTTTCGTTCTGCTTCAGCTCCTTTCTCCAGAAGAAGATGCGAGTGAGGGGATGACGGTGTCGGGTTCGGCGACAATCAGGGACAGATAGAGAGGATTGAGACGAGGATGTCGGTGTGAGGAGGTTCTGATGGTGACGGCGATGAGGGAGTCAGGCGAGAGAGAGATGCGGACGGTGAAGATGGCGTAGACAGGGGACAGCGAGAGAGACTGTGGCGAAAGAAGGGACTGTGGTTGTAAGGAGGAGGGGATGAACAGGGTCCTACGTGGTGGTCTGCGGCTGTAGATGAGGGCGGTGAAGATGGTTGATGATGGGTGAGGACGGTTGATGGCGGCTAGGGTTTTTTGCGAGGATGATCAGGGAGGAAAAGGAGACGATGGAGGCGGTGGATCAATGTTGTTGCTCGATGGGTGGTTCTCCTCTCCAAGCCAGGTATGTCCCCTTTTTATTTTTGTTTTCTTCTTTCTGTGGTTTCCTTGTTGGTGTGGTTTCCTTGCTTGTGTGAAGTCCTTGTGCAATTAGTATTCCTAATTTGCCAATTTGCTTCTATTTTAAAGTATTGTAATTGGAAACCTACACAAACATGAAAATAGCAATTAGTACCATAATTAACAAATAATAGCTAATAATACATATAGAAATATGGTACTAAAAATAGCATAATTATACCCCTATCAAATTCCCCCACACTTATCTTTTGCTAGTCCTCGAGCAAATCCAAGAAACAAAAATAAAAGACTCAAATGACTCAATCTATACTTTCCAACATTTGTCTCAGAGATTTTCAACGGATCATGACATGTTAAGATTCTTTGTAAACACGAGATTAAATCCACATCATTCGAAAATTAATACACGTTCATAGCAATGATATAAAAATTTACAATTAAATCAATCCAAGTGACTGTGAAACTCAGGCGCGTGCCAAGAAGAATTAACCCAAAAATCTCACTAGATGCACTCTTTTCTTTTTCACTGATTATTTGGTAAAATCACTCTTCCTATTCTAGCTATATGTGAGAGGATTGATGTGAAAGGGAAACAAATAGCTCACATATGATATAACAAGAAAGAATGGCATTTTCTGACTTTTTTTTTTTTTTTTTAGATATATGATCTCATGGAAGGAATGTTACTACTTGAATGCAAGAACTAGTGACACCATATGCTCATACCTCATTCGAATCTCCACATTGTGACATTGCAAGACACACTCAATCAAAAGGTCTTAATTCAGGTTGTAATGGGGCCAGGGGTCAAGGGAAGAGAAAGAACGGATATGAAGTTTTCAAAGGCTTTGAAGAAATTGTGAAAGCATGCAATAAGATTAGAGACATTAGCAAAGAATCATATGGTTCAAGACATAAGTGGAAAAATGACGAGGTGGCCCATTGATAATGAAGAGCTTCAGCAATTATTTTGTATATATTTAAAAAGAATTGAACTATCTGTATGGTACTGTAATACTGAATGGATAAAGATAAGGACTTGTATCCCTTTTGTAACTTCTTCTTTTTTTTCTTTTTTCAATATTATTATTATTATTATTATTATTATTATTATTTTTTTTTTTTTTTTTTTTTTTTTTGCAACTCTTTCTTTTTGAATTGTCTACCACAAGAGTCTTCCCCCACACTTGCTTTTCAACACACCTTGAACCACAATAAAGTATCTGCAAATCAAATTATGCTCCACTCTTTTTATTAGGTTAGGGATAGAGAATGGGGGTAATGAAATAAAAGGCTTAATAACAGGCTCAATGGGGTTAACCTAAAGGAAAAATATTATGGATCAGGCTTATTTGGCAATGATGGAAACTAGGTGCCTTTATCATGTCAAGCATGTCATGCAATTCAATATGATGCTTTGAACGAAATTAATACAAGTTCTAGTGTTTAATTCTTAATTTTGAAAGCAATCCAAGTAGCAACCAAAGCAAACAAGATTGAGATCATGCAATGAATTATTATTGACAAAAGAAATAAAAGATGACCTAACTAAAAACTCTCAAAATCAAAGGAACAATAGGCTCAAAACTCACATATGGGTTATAATGAGTTAAATTCAACTAAGCATGCTATGAGTACCAATTACTAAGTTGATTACATGTGAATTTGCATATGATAACCATAAATAAGCATTAACTAAATAATAATATTAGATTTTAAATCATATTTATAAATCACCTTAAAGTCATGCAATTAAAAACCAAATCTCATCATTGTGTTGGAAAGTATCCTAAAACTCAAAACAAATATAAACTTTTATTTTATTTTTTTATTTTTTATATTTGTTTTTATTTTTTTTATTTTTTATGACACTAATACCAACAAAGAAAATAAAAAGCAACAATTTAAATTTTTTTTTTTTTTTTTTTAAGGGACTGACACTTTTTTTAAATAAAACAATGTGTTGTTCCCCCACACTTAAACCTAACATTGTCCTCAATGTTAATATATTATAGCACATGCAATGAAAGATTTAAATGCGGAAAAACAAACTACTAACAAACAAAAGCAAAAATCACGAAAATAAAATAAAATGATAAAGAAATCAAATCTGATTGGGTTGCCTCCCAAAAAGTGCTTGTCTTAACGTCTTGCAGCCTGACGGTATCTCCAATTAATCCTCAGAATAAGTGGGAACATGGAGTGATACGTCCTCCACGTCATGCTCTACAAATGACTCATAATAGGGCTTAAGTCGATGATGTTTCACTTTAAACTCCTTCCCGGTTGTGACACTCTTAATCTGTATAGCACCATGAGGAAAAACATTAGTAACAATAAAAGGACCAACCCATTCAGAACGTAACTTACCAGTTCTAAGACATGATTGGAAAAGCAAGACTTTCATTCCAATGACAAAAGTATTTCCATGGATCATCTGATCATGAAAAACTATAGTGTTCTCCTTATAATTGCTTTTACTATCATAAGCCTCATCCTGAATCTTTGCAAGCTCATTCAACTGAAGTTTCTTCCGCTTCTTTGTGTCATAGGGAACTCCATTGCTCTCATATCCAACGGCAGTAGTGATGTTGGTCTCAAGTTCATCATCGTTTTTTAGGTCTGACAATTTCTGGGCCAAATTGTCATTCACATTAATAGAAAAACAAGAATGATTTTTATCAGGATATCTCGTGGCTTCAAAGATGTTGAAGCCAATCACATCACCATCAAATTCCATGGTCAGTTTCCCCGCATGTACATCAATATTTGTCTTCGCAGTTTTCATGAAGGGGCGCCCTAAAAGAAGAGGCAAATGTGCTGAAAATTCCGAATCTTCCATCTCAAGCACATAGAAATCTGCTGGGAATATCAAATGGTTAACCTGCACTAACACATCTTCCAACAAACCTCGAGGATATGCATTAGAACGGTCAGCCAATTGAATAATAACACCATCATTTTTTAACTTCCCAAGATTCATAGATTGATAAATAGAATACGGCATAACATTAATTGAAGCACCTAAGTCTAACATTGCATTTTCAATTTTAGTATTACCGATAACACAAGGGATAGTGAAACTACCTGGATCCTTACACTTCGGTGGCAATTTCCTTTGAAGAACTGCGGAGACATTCTCACTTACCTTAACTACTTCTCCGTCTCGAAGACGTCTCTTTGTTGTGCAAAGCTCCTTAAAAAATTTTGCATACTTAGGCACTTGCTTAATAGCATCAAGAAGCGGAATATTGACTTGGACTTTTCGGAAGGTTTCCAAAATTTCCTTATCTTGTTCATCTTTCCTAGATTTGGCAAACCTACCTGGAAAAGGCACAAAAGGTGGAACAAGATTAGCAGAAACTGAATTTGGAATACTCACCTTCTTACCTTGGAGTTCTGGTTTTTCAATGATGGATGGATCATCCTTCTGTAACTCAGCTTTCTTATTTTGACTCTGTTTAGGGACTATTGGCTCATTCTCAATCTGCCTACCACTCCTCAATGTAATTGCTTTTGCAGTTTCAAACCTGCCCTTCGGATTTGGAGTGGTAGAACTAGGAAGTTTTCCTTGCTCACGAATTTGTCCAATAAACTCAGCTATTTGTCCCATCTGTAGCTTCAAATCTGCTATATCTTTTGCTTGATTCTGCTGAGAAATAGTTAATGATTTCAATATCTCATCATAATTAAGCGGCATACCTGAATTGTGCTGAGGTGGTTCAGGTGGTCCTTGAAAGAAACCAGGGGGTGGTCGATTCGAAGTCTGTTGTTGAGGTTGTTCTGAATTTCTCCATCCAAAACTGGGGTGATTTCTCCAACCTTCATTGTAGGTGTTCGAATAAGGATTATTCCTATAGTGATTTTGCCCCTGAAAACCTATTGCATTGACATTCTCCCAGCCACCATTCTCAATCAGTTGAGGACATTGATCAGATGGATGTCCTGGCTTTGTACACACGCCACAAACCTGTGCAACTCCTAGCATATTTGGCTTCCCTAGGGCCTGAGTCACAAGTGAGGTAAGATTAGCCAATTGAGCTTCCAAACTAGAATTAGTACTTACATCATTGACTTGGCGTGAAGGCTCTCCAATTCCTTCATACTGCTGGGCATTTAAGGCTCGGTTTGCAATCAAAGTTTTTGCTGCTGCTGGAGTTTTATCAACCAAAGCTCCTCCTGCCGCTGCATCTAACATCTGTCGCTCAAGAGGAAGCAATCCCTCATAAAAGTATTGAATCAGGAGCTCCTCCTTCATCTGATGCTGCGGGCATGATGCTATGAGAATTTTGAAGCGCTCATAGTAAGCCGGATATGATTCTCCTGGACCTTGCTGTATGCCACTGATTTTCTTCCTCAATAAGATAATTTTGGAAGTTGGGAAGAATTTCTCTAGAAACACCTTCTTCATGCTCTCCCAAGAATATACTGTTCCGGAAGGTAGTTCATAGAGCCAATCCTTAGCCCTATCAGTCAGAGAAAAAGGGAATGCTCTCAACTTTAGAATGTTTTCATCCACATTTATTGGCGTCATACTGGAGCATACAACTTCAAATTCTTTTAAATGTTTATTTGGATCCTCCATAGAAAGACCATGATACTTCGGAATATGATGAAGTAGGCTGGATTTCAGCTCGAATGACTCAGTCTTGCCCTGCGCGGCTAATGGATACTGAATGCACAAGGGTGCGGCATTGTCCAAGGTGGATGCCGAAAGTTCTTTAATAGATCTATTATCTCCCATGTCGAACTCTTCAGATTCAGATTCAGAGCTAGATGTATGTAGTTCTTTTGTTTCTCTTCTTCGTCTTCTAAATGTTTTCTCAGGCTCTGAATCGTATTCTACCAAGTTTTCGCTGGATCTCCTATTGTGCATGAACTGGTACCTGAGATAAAGAAAGAAAAAAAAATCAAATAAAATAAAATTAAATAAATAAAAACTAATTAAGTAATCAACAACTTTTCTAATCCCCGGCAACGGCGCCAAAAATTGATGCGCTATTTTAGTAGCACACAACTTAATACCCTGCTTTGTAATTTGTAGTATAGAATAAGTAGGGATCGTTCTAGACCAGAGATTAGAGGGCTTGTTGACTACACTAATAATAATTAAAAGACAACTAACAACCTAATTAATTAAATAAAAGGGGATTGGATTTTCTAAATTAAATTATGAAAATAACTACGAAAATTAATGTAAAGATAATAAACTAAAGAGATGACAAAGATGAGAAATTAGCTAAGGGTTTTATCTCCACACACCAAACATATGCTTATAAATCAATATTCAATAATCACTTGCTAACTCGTGAGAGACAATGCTCAAGACTAACCGTGACCGCACTGCATTAATCTTATTATTTTCCCAAGTTCGTTGAATTAAACTAAGCGTCGCTTTCAAACTATTCTTATCATGCTATCTAAACAGGAATCGCAAGTTAAATAGCAATCTAAGATCATTAAGTTTTGTGGAAAATATGAACACTGACTAGGCAATTACAAGTATGATCAGCATCTTGTTCTTGCCTAGGTTTTTACTTAACCTTACCAACGTTCCTTGGTATTTACTACTTGTGAGTACAGAATCATAACAATTAGGTGAAACTCTCCTATACTCTAGCCCCAGATCCTAGCATGCTTACTAAGTTGGCCACCTTAACAAACATACAAAGAAAAGTTCTCTATAAAGCAGTTAAGCAAAACACAATCACTAATAGCAAGGAAGATTAAATTCAATTAATTTATAAAGCACATGTTTGGGGCTTCGAATCCACCCCTAACTAAGAGGAGTTTAGCTAGACATATTAATTACGTTCAAACAGTAATCCATAATCAATAATCAAACTAAAATTAAAAGAAAGAGATGTTTAGAGATGAAAACAAAACACTGATCCGTGGTGGTATTGAGCAGAAGTGGGGTGCGAATAGCCAAAATCCCTTCACCCTCCTTGCTCACTTCTCGAGCTGCTCCTTCCTGCTTCCTCAGTTCCTTTCGTTCTGCTTCAGCTCCTTTCTCCAGAAGAAGATGCGAGTGAGGGGATGACGGTGTCGGGTTCGGCGACAATCAGGGACAGATAGAGAGGATTGAGACGAGGATGTCGGTGTGAGGAGGTTCTGATGGTGACGGCGATGAGGGAGTCAGGCGAGAGAGAGAGATGCGGATGGTAAAGATGGCGTAGACAGGGGACAGCGAGAGAGACTGTGGCGAAAGAAGGGACTGTGGTTGTAAGGAGGAGGGGATGAACAGGGTCCTACGTGGTGGTCTGCGGCTGTAGATGAGGGCGGTGAAGATGGTTGATGATGGGTGAGGACGGTTGATGGCGGCTAGGGTTTTTTGCGAGGATGATCAGGGAGGAAAAGGAGACGATGGAGGCGGTGGATCAATGTTGTTGCTCGATGGGTGGTTCTCCTCTCCAAGCCAGGTATGTCCCCTTTTTATTCTTGTTTTCTTCTTTTTGTGGTTTCCTTGTTGGTGTGGTTTCCTTGCTTGTGTGAAGTCCTTGTGCAATTAGTATTCCTAATTTGCCAATTTGCTTCTATTTTAAAGTATTGTAATTGGAAACCTACACAAACATGAAAATAGCAATTAGTACCATAATTAACAAATAATAGCTAATAATACATATAGAAATATGGTACTAAAAATAGCATAATTATACCCCTATCAGTAACTCAAAATAGATTAGTCATCACTCATCACCTTTTTATTGATAGAAACCAGTGTTCTAAAAAAAGGTCTAGGCGACCTCATAGGTGGGTTTTTTATTATTATTTTTTTATATTTCCAGTTCGAAAAAAAAATAATAAGTTAAGACTATTTTTTTATACATTTTGCACATGTATATTAACACTGAATTGGAAGTAATTTATATGTAATTATGCTTAACTTTTATAAATTATAGATTATAATAAATAAAAAAAATAACCGTCTAGGCTCCGCTTAGTCCTCTGGGCGGTAGTCTCCTACTCGTCGCCCGCCCACTGCCTAGGATTTTTTAGAACACTAATAGAAACGAATTAGCCATGCAGGAATCTGCCAATCTAGTGTCAAACATTCAAGGAAAATATACGAACTACAACAGTGATGATTTTAATAGTATCATGTATTGCATGACTGAATTTTGTAATTCCTCTGATAAATTGAGCAGTTCCATCTGAATTCTTTGTATGTCTAGTAAAACATCTGCACATGATTATTAGAATGAGTAATTAATAAATCTCAAAGAAATGATAAAGGAAAAACTATCCTCTCCCTTACAAGTTTCACTCATAATTTTCATTTTGTTCGGTAAAACATGACAATCACAACAAATAAACAACTCAAACTCATGGATGATTCTCAAAGAAATATTACATGTTGTTATTAGAATGTGATAGAATTGAACTTGTGGAATAAATGAAAATTCAAAGATAATGCAAGAATTTAAATAAAATAAATCAAGAATAAAGTAAATCAACCAAATAACAATGGCCAACTTACGCCCCTTTTGTAACAAACATAACTTCTAAAACAAGAAACAAACCCTAAAACTAATAGAAAACAATGTCCTAATTAGACGGTTAGTAAAAAGGTCCTAATACAATATAACTAATGATACTATTACTGAAAGAAATCCAATTACATCAACCTCCCCGGGTTGAAGAAAAGCTCGTCCTCGCACTTAAAGTTGAAGAAATCTGAAAAGCACAAGCAACCGGTCACTAAACATAATGCCAAGTGTATTTGAAGTAGTCTATTCTGAAACTTACTACGATACACACTGGCTAAAAACCAACTCAGAAATAAGCCAAAGTGACTCAAACAATCGGGAGGTGCAATACACCTAAGAAGACACCTAAGCATAAAAAGATTCTAATATGGATCAACATACTGTATTTGCCGCTGTAGGAACATCCTATGGTTGCTCAAAAATGGAAAAGAAGTTCTACAAGTCAAATGGCGCAAAAGTCGAAAAATCAGAGTCGCGTTTTAAAGCCATGCGGGTCGGTTGGGCCCAAAGCAGACAATTTCTTACTGTGCGGATCGGGTCGTTACAGAATGGTATCAGAGTCTGACCCAGCTGGAAGTGTGCTAACGTGGACGTTGGGCCCCAAAAGGGGTGGACTGTGGAGACCCTTGTGTGGGCGGACCTGAGGGGGAGGGTGAGGGTTGAGGCCCAATAGGCCCAGGCCCAAGAGGGTTGGCAAGCTACAAAGGGGGGAGATAGTCCCACATCGCCTGGGTGCGGAAGGGGGATGTGCTACTTATGTGCAAGGTTGAATCCCCATAGTAGACGCGTTTTAAAGTCGTGCGAGCCGGTTGGGCCCAAAGCGGACAATTTCTTACTGTGCGGATCGGGTCGTTACAATGGCTCAACTTGCTATGTGTGCCTTTGTTTAAGATCGTCTTCCTCCCACATTTTGTTGTTGCGAAGCGCTCTAATCTCATCGTCAATCTTCCGATGCTTTGTGCTAACCATTCTCTGAAATCTCTGTTGCGCTTCTGGGCAAGTTCATTTACTTCCAATTGTGTCTGATGTTCTCAAATTTTCTATTGGTACTTATTCTCCTCTCTTATTGCTTCTCGCTCTACTAAATCTCGCAATTTTTTTGTCTGTCTCAACCTGTATCCCAGTGGAGGGGGCAGTGGGGTGTAGGGAAAATTGGTTCAGGTGATAGTGATTTGATGTCATTGATCACTAGAGATGGTAGTGGCTTGATGTCATTGGTCACTAGAGGTGGTGCTGGTATAAGAGAAACAAGTTCAGGTTGGGTGAGAAACAGGTTCGGTTGGATGTCAGAAGAGACATAAGTGGTTTGTGATGGAAAATAGTAAATTGGAGGATAATCACAAAATACACCCTGGGGGAATAGACTGGACTTGGGCTATACTGGTATTGGTATGGGGACGGGGAATAAAATGGGTACAGCTAAGAATAATAGGATTATGGATAGGAATTATAATGGGTTACTTATTTTATTTATTTTTCTCATATGTGGGTGCCCTCATAATACTTGGGGTGGAAATAGATGCTGGGACCAAGGGATTGAAGTAAAAAAATGTTGGGGACCTGAGTGAACAATGAGGCAGAGCGTTAGTTTATAATTTCAAAAAAACTTTTTATCCACTGAAATAAGGGTGGGGAAGGGGTCTAGGGCAGGGGGTGTCAATGTTGGCCGATGGTAACAAGTAGGACGACAGGGAGGTGGATGCGACAATGAGGGGCAGGATGGTGGTTGAGGTCGAATTTGAGGGTTGGCGAAGGTGAGGGTTGCGAAGGACTGCAGACGTGGTGGTGAGCTTGCCGAGCAACGTGGCTGCGAACGCCGGTGTGAGGGGGTGGTTGTGGCTAGCGAATGGCTATGACAGATTGAGGTTTGCGCGTTGGCAGGCAACAGTGACGATTCAAATTCATTTTTGTCTTCTTGTTTATTTTTTCTTCTCAATTTCTCTTTGAATCTTCTTCTTCCTTCATTTTTTTTATTTTTCAAATCGAACCAAGCAATAAGAATCGTCGGCTCTGATACCAGTTGATAGAATTAAACTTGTGGAATAAACAAATTTGATAGATAATGCGAGCACTAAAATTTAAAAAAAATGAATAATAAAAAATAAACAAAATAAAATTCATTTCACCAATCAACCAAATAACAATGAACAACCTACGCCCCTTTATAACTAGCATAACTTCTACAACAAGAAACAAACCCAAAACCTAATAGAAAACAATGTCCTAATTTGACTGTTACAAAAAGATCATATTACAATATAACTAATAATGCAGTATAACATTGATAAATCAATACCTCGATTAAATAATATTTTGGTCGGTCCCGACTTGGGACCAATGTGGTAAATTAATTAATTCATTAAATTATAAGATAATACATTTAAAAAATATATAGGTCTTACTTAATTATATATACACAACTCAAATAGGAGGTTTTTGTAACATATAACTCCAATATTACTTGTTTCCTCTTGAAATTGATGTCTTCTTGGACCTTATCTCTAACTTTTCTTAATGCATTAAGAAGCTCAGGTGTAATATTCTCGTATTGCAAGAGAAAATTATAAATTATAATTTATCAATTAAATAATATTTTGATTAATTAATAAATTTTCATGGTCCCAAGGGTATTAATTTATAAAGGTTTAACTATTACTGAAAAAAAACCAATTACATCATAATGAGTCATTAATAAATTTCAGAGAAATGATAAAGCAAAATCTATATTTTCCCTGATATTTACAAGTTCACCCTAAATTGTTTTTTAAGTCAAACATGACTGTCGTAAACAAAGAAACAATTCTAACTCATGGATGATTCTCACGGAGATATTACAAAAGGATGAAACAAAATTAACCAACTTGTGGTTATCTGGCTAAAAGTACAACCAGGACAAAAAAAAACTACCAGCAATCCAATAATGCCAATAAAACTCGCAACTCCATACAAGCGAACCTATTATTGATTGTCATGTGTTAACCAATTATTATTATTATTATTATTATTATTATTATTATTATTATTATTATTATTATTATTATTATTATTATTATTATTATTATTATTGAATCCGAACAAATCTGAATCCCCAAAAGATCTACCTGCAGGGGAGTCTCTTCATCGTTGTCTTCAAATATATTGTCCATAAGCAATCCCCATTCAGTATTTATGCCAACACTAGTTACCTGGAAACAATTAAAATGAGCACAACACAAAAAATGGGATAGAACTTGCATTGCAAAGCACGCGATACAATTGTCTCCTAATTGGCTAAATGTTTTCTATACATGGAAACATTGTCCACCGACAAAAAGTGCTACAGAATAGGAGTGGTCACATTCCCCACAACCCCAAAATATTCAAAGGTAAATAAATAAATAAATAAATAAATAGTAACATATATACATATATAATACTTTTTGTTTTAAAAATTATACATTGATGTATTTAGGATATTTATTAATATTAGCAATACTAGTATTTTAGGATTTTCACATTGGTTTCCTATTAACTAAGTTTACGGTTTGATTTAGAAGGTAGGTCAAGTATAAATAGGGCGTAGGTTGCCCATTGTTAGTCGGTTGATTGAATAAAAATTGTTTTGTTATTAGTTTATTTCGTTTATTGTCAATTTCTTTACTTTCGATTATCGCATTATTTTAATTTCGTTTATTTACTAATCTGAATCTATCATACATATACAACATATTTAAGTTTCAAAAACTGCATCTTGTGTTCCGCTTCCACATCAATCAATATTCATGGTATACCACTCTCTATTTGCAACTTTTTGTCTATAAACACATTTTCATTACAAAAACTTAGGAAACAAAATTCAATGAAGGTGTGTTATTCTCCAAAACAACAAAGCCTACCAAAATAGACCAAAATCATAAAAGGTTCCAACTAAATAACTCTCAAAAACCTCTTCCATCTCATTCCAATTGTACCCCTGTCGGGATAGCAAAAAAAAAGGAGATGCATTATATAGCATCCTCTTAAATCATCTTAATCATCAACCAAAGGAAACAAAACATTGGAAGAGAAATATGGGTGTAAAAGAGAAATGGCGAACTAATTTTCAATTAGAAAACAGGTACATGCTTTTTTTTGAAGTTTTTGGCGACTCTGTTAGGGATGGCAAAAAAATCCATTTACACAGATATCCACCCTGAATGTCACGGTAAGGGTATTGCTTAATGGATTTAAGGGCGGATTCGGGGTTGAAAATTTTATCCGTCACGAATTCGGGGAGGATAGGGATTTGGTCATATCCGCCCCGCGGCTATCCGTTTACATATATGTTATTACTAGAATACCCTTATAAACCCCAAAAACAACATCGCCTCCCTTCTCAGTTCTCTCCATCACACAGACTGACAATACCTCGCCTCCATAGGACCATCACAAGCCACTATGGTCCACAAATAGAAATTGAAGAAGATGGGATACTCTTTTTACACTTCCTAATCTATGAGGCAGAGTAACACGTAGAGTAACACAAACATAGCATATGCACTTCTGGAGATAAAAATTGTGTCGTCCGCATCTCACACAGGGGGTGTGAGCCTTGTTCCACCTCTTACCAAAACTTTTTGTTCCTTATACTATTAAACACACACACATCATGAAGAACAATTGATATCACTACTAGGAGAAGCCGCGCTCCTCCTATCCCTCAACAACTCGCCTTCTTTTTTTTCTCCCCTTTTTGTTTCCACCACTGCCATACCCTTCCTTATCCTCCATAGTTCCCCAAATCCCTCCCATCATTTGAATCATATCTTATTTGAACTAAAGTGATCAAGAAAATCATGAACCCTTGTTATATTGAAGCAAATCTTGAACTGTTGGTTGATTACAGCAGATCTGAACCAAATCAACTTAAGCGGTCTTGAGCCCTTGTTCATCTGAAGCATTGTATTTAAGGCAACCGCCTAGGCGTGCCTCAAAGAGTTTTTACAGGAATCCGCCTCAAAAAGAGGCAATGCGGTGCGATGAAATAAGGCATCTGCCTTTGTGCATCTTCATCCGCCTCAAGCATATTTACATTCAGATCCATACAAAAAAAGGAATAGGATAGATCAAAAGCACGTCAACGATTTGGTTTTCATCAAGAACAGTCAAAATCTTAAGAATTGTTATGTCTACGACCAACTCTACTTCCTTATCTGACATTGATGAAAACTATGAGTGGTTGATTGGGAAGATGTAGAAGGAAATAAATGCAGAATATGAATTTGTATTTCCTAATGATACCTTGACTTGGGGTAAATATGCCCAAGTTGTTGTAGTTGGTGAAGGATCACCACAACCTTGTAAAAATTCTAGAAATAGTACAACTCTAGCAGCTCACTCAAGAAGAGACTCTGTTGTACTTGCATCTACATCTACGCCATTGCAATTGTTGGCTTTAAATGAAGACATGGCTGACTATGAAGATGATGAAAATTTTCAAGTGGATGCTAAAGGAATTGCAGAAAATGATGATCGAGAATTGGGTTATGGAGAGGCGGATGAGTGAAATAGTGAGAAATGAGAAGTTGGTGAATTAGTTTATATTATGCTTTGATGTTTTTGTTGTTGATTTTTTTTTTTTTTTTTTTTTTTTTATAATTTAGTGGATGTTTGCAAGTTAATTGACACTTATTTAGTGTTTATTTTTGCAATGTTATGCAACTTTATTATCTTTCCATTTCGATTACAAGTAGTTGCGTGACTTTTTGTACATATTTGTCAAAATGATGTTTTATGCTACTATGTTGATATGCTTCAATTTATTTTAAAAAAATCTACCAAAATTTTAAGATCGCCTTGCGTCACTGAGGCGTGCGCATCGCCTTGCGCCTCAAGCGTTTTCAAGCCTGTGCACCTCGCCTCCACCTCAACGCCTTAACTAAATGATCAGAAGCATAGTACAAGAGATGGAGATGATGACAGGGTGTTGTTGTGCTTGGACTGTTGGAAAGGGAAATTGATGAGCTTCGCAACGATGTTGATAGAGACAATAGAAAGACAGACTGTAAAATCAATTGACTCAAGGATGGAGTAGCAATGATGAAATAATGGGGTTGGTGGTCTTAATAGTTATTCGTCATTTCAGTTCTTCAATCTTCACGGAGTGGGTGGATATGGGTGGATGTGGCACTTGAGAAAGGGCGGGGATGGATTTAATATAAATAAATAAACAATTAAATGGGGAGAATGTAGGGATTCGACATCACTAGCAGGGTGGGGATGGATTTGGCAAAATCCGCCCCATTGCCATCCCTAAATTCTGTTGTTTTGCAGTGGCTTCGTCGTGAAACATTGTTCGATTGAGCCAATAAGTAGATAACAAGTCTCAAACCAACTTATCAATCTCATGTATATCATAAAGGATGAAACCTATGCAGTTAATTCGGCAATCAACAAGAGCAAACAACAATTTTGCTGGATAGTTATTAATGCCATATCACTTGGACCACTAGTAACTCCATCTAAAACTAATTAAATGTGATGAAGATAGAAAACACTCAATGAAAGCTAAGAAAAAGATAATACATTTTACCAGCATAGTGCCATAACTATCAACCACTTTACATCCAGACATTAAAAATGGATTCTTCCTATCCTTGTGAACCTGCACATAAACAATATTCGAGGATTACAGCGGGTGTTTAGTACCACATCAAGTAAGGACAAGTCATGACTAAGGTTTATAAGGAGATGATCCACTTCCTAATAGAAACGAGGCCTTTTAAAATAAAAACCTCACACTCGTGGCCAGGATGGTAGGCCCAAGACAGCGGGTGTTTAAGTTGGAGATAATATTATTGCTATTTATAGTGGACCTAGATGTGCGCACGCGCTCGGCGTGCCAACAATTGGTATCAGAGCCGATGGTTCGGCGAGGACTTGGCAAGTGGCGCAAGGTGGCACATTGTTCTTAGGATCAAGCGCGAGGTAGCGAGCTAGGTCGCATGTGCGCGGTTCGCCAGATGATCCTTGCTAAGAGAAGGTATCCTACAAGTCTGGTCGAGGTGGAGTTAGTGCGGTGATTGCAACTAAGGTGAAGCTAACAACGCCAAGATAGCAGCTCGTACACCGAGTACTACCCACTGGATCGTGATACCACATGAGACTCGAGGAGGAGGTGTACTTCGAGATGTTGCAGATCGGTGGACGGATTGTAGGATGTGTGACAATTCGTGCCAAAGGTGGAAATTGTTGGGATGGAGTTTGTTTGAATAATCCCACATCAAGTAAGGATGAGTCGTCACAAAGGTTTATAAGGAGATGATGCACATCCTAATAGCAACGAGGCCTTTTAAGATAAGATTAATTTTCTACAGATACAGTTGTATGCTCCATATTGAATCAATGAGAAGAGAACAAAAAGAACAAAACGGAAGCGTATCTTGATCCATGATAGCACTTCAAAAAAGGGATAAGTCTTAATCTTCTAGTTGATAACGTGTGTTTTTCTGTATATCTCTCTGTAGAAGGAAATTTCAGAAAAAACAAAACACCTGCACAACTGGGGACCATAACCCAGTATTTATAACTGATTGGGTTATAAGTTATTCTAACTTACTAATTTCTAATTTGGTCCCTCATCAAATTAGAAATTGCTTAAGTGTATCTACACATTAAGCCCATGACATTTTAATACCCTAGCCCAATTAACTATATTAGATCACAATTCATTGGGCTATACTTTAAGATAGCAATACACATTAAACACATATGTGTGCCCACACATGTTGGATTTTTCCAACAATCTCCCACTTTGATCACATATGTTACCTTAAAAATGTGTATAACCTAATAAGCTCAAAATTTGCTATCACATATGAAGGTATTTCCAAACAATCTCGTCTATTGACTATACAGGTATAGGACCAAAAGAAATTTCGTCACATTTAGCGCAACTAAATCCATCAATAGTCACATATACCCATACAATCAAATGACATAGATCAATCATGGATGCGTAGCATGGAAATTACATGTAACGTGATCTAAACATGCCTATTTCCAACTGGTCCTACTTTAAACTTTATTGAGATCGAATTTTAACACAATAAACCAAAGTGTGAATAAACTGAATACTTTATTTCTGCAGAAAATACCCAAATACACAAAATGTGTCCAATATCCAATATAGAGCAATCAAATATACAAACTCCCACTAAACCAAAATATCTTCAAATGATATAACACTCATATGTGCAGTGTGCTCATGAAAGACCTTGGGTGGTAATCCCTTAGTAAGCGGATCCGCAATCATGGAGTTTGTCCAAATGTGCTCTATGAAAATTTGTTTATTCTGTACTCTCTTGTTCACAACTAGGAACTTTATGTCAATATGATCTGATCTAGATGAGGTCTTGTTGTTGTTGGCATATAAAACTGCTGAGTTATTGTCACAATATAACTTCAGTGGTCTTTCAATACTACTCAAAATGCGCAGCCCGGTGACAAAAATTCGCAGCCATAATCCATGGTTGGATGCCTCAAAACATGCTACATATTCTGCTTCCATAGTGGAAGAAACTATGAGCGTCTGCTTGGCACTTCTCCAGGAAATAGCTCCTCTAGCTAACAGATAAATGTAGCCTGATGTGGATTTCCTACTATCTTGGCATCCAGCAAAATCAGAATTAGAATACCCTATGATCTCCAACTGGTCTGATTTCTTGTATGTGAGCATGTAATCCTTAGTTCTCTGTAAATATCTCATAACCCGTTTGGTTGTTTTCCAGTGATCCATCCCAGGGCTGCCTAGCATTCCAACAATGAATGCTATATCTGGACGTGTACAAACCAGAGCGTACATTAGACTCCCAACAGATGATGTAGAGAGGATTTCTTGCATTTCTTGAACTTCAAGTTTATTCATTGGGCATTGTTTAAAACTGAATTTGTTTCCTTTAGCTATAGAGGTGTCTCCTGGTTTACAATTTTGCATGGCAAATCTTTTAAGCACCCTTTCTATATAGCTCTTTTGCGATAATTCAAGAATACCCCGAGAGCGATCTCGGTGTATCTGAATCCCTAAAGCAAAAGAAGCTTCACCAAGATCTTTCATATCAAATTTCTTTGATAGAAATCTCTTAGTTCCGTGCAACATGTATTTGTTATTAGTGGCAAGCAATATGTCATCAACATACAAAATCAAGAAGATATGCTTACTCCGACTGAACTTATGATAAACACAATTATCAACTGCATTTGTCTCGCAATCAAATGAGACAATTACTTGATGAAATTTGTGGTACAATTGACAAGAAGTTTGCTTGAGCCCATAGATGGATTTCTTTAGTTTGCAAACCATATTCTTCGATTCTCCAGACACAAAGTTTTCTAGTTGCACCATATAAATTGTTTCATTAATTTCACCATTGAGAAATGTTGTCTTAACATCCATCTGATGTAGCTCAAGGTCAATGTGCGCAACAAGTGCCATGATTGTCTTAAACCAATATTTCTTTGAAACTGGAGAGAATGTCTTTTTATAGTCAATGTCTTCCTTTTGAGTGAAGTCTTTAGCTACAAGACGAGCTTTATATCTTTCCACATTACCTTTTGAATCCCTCTGGGTTTTGAATATCCTTTTATAACCAATGGACTTTGTATTTTTAGGTAATGGGACAAGATCCCAAATTTGATTGCCTTGCATAGACTTGTACTCCTCATTCATAATATCTATCCACTTTTGAGAGTTAGAATCATGCATGGCTTGATGGAAGTTGATTGGATCATTTTCCTCATGTTCTTGGAGAAAAACTATGTAATCATCCGGAATTGCATTTCTCTTTTCTCTCGTGGATCTCCTTAATGGCATTTGTGTTTGAGGTTGTTGAGTTTGTTCTTCTGGAACATTTACTTCAATTTGAATATGGAGTTGTTCAACATTGTCTTGTTGAGGTTCCAGATATGCTTCTTGATCAATGACAGGTACAGAAACATGTACATTGTCAAAAACAGTAGTAGGAGTCGAAACTGATTCCTCTTCAAGGACAATGTCTCTTACCTTAATTCTCCCCCCAAACTCAACATCCTCAAAAAATGTCGCAGTTCCCGTTTCAAAAATAGACCTAATTGTGGGCCTATAAGGCTTAGCCTCAGATTGACATCCCAAAATGTGAAAGTGCTCTAAACTAGGCTTTCGGCCTATACAAAGTTCATAAGGAGTCTTGGCAGCTACTTAACGAGTATTCTATTTAGGATATAAGTTGTTGTCTTTATTGCTTCTCCCCAGAGTGATTCTGGTCAGGTAGAATGACTAATCATACTCCTTACCATATCCTTAAGAGTTATGTTTCGTCTTTCAGCGACATCATTCATGCTAGGCGAACCTGACATGGTGTACTGTGGGACGATTCCACATTCATCTAGGAATTTAGGAAATGGCCCTTGACGTTGTTCTCCTGAACCGTCATATTTGTCGTAGTACTCTCCACCACGATCAGATCTAACACACTTAATTTTCTTATTGAGTTGGTTTTCAACTTCAGTTTTGAAAGACTTGAATACATCCAGTGACGCTGATTTCTCATGAATGAGATAAAGGTAACCATAACGTGAGTAGTCGTTTATGAATGATATAAAGTATCGTTGACCATTCCAAGAAGCCGTAGGGAATGGTCCACAAATATCCGTATGTATCAATTCTAAGACGTCTGAAAATCTATTAGCACCGAATCTCTTTTGTTTGGTATGTTTTCATTTGATGCACTCAACACATACATCTAAGTCTGAAAAGTCAAGTGAATCCAAAATGCCTTCTGACACAAGTCGTTCAATTCTAGATTTGGTTATATGACCCAAATGCTTGTGTCATAATTTTGCTGAATTTTCTTTGTTCAACTTGCGTTTAGTACCCCGTGAATCCACATGCAAGATTTAATTATATGATGCAATAGTATCAAGGAAATATAGGTTATCAAACATACTTCATAAATCTGTACCAACAATATTTGAATTTAATGAAAGACTAAACTAATTGTTTCTAAATGAACAATTATAACAAGATTTGTCCAATAAAGAAACATAAACCAAATTTCGTCTAAAGGACGGTACAACAAAAATGTCTTTCAAATCCAAATAAAAACCAATTCTCAACAATAACCTAAAATGCCATATTGCCACAACATACACCGATTTTCCATCGCCCACAAAAATGTATCTTTCAACATCATTTGGCTTTCGGTAGCTCAGGCAACCCTGCATAGAAACATTTATGTGAGTGGTAGCACCAGAATCTAACCACCAAGTGCTTCTAGATACTGAAGCTAAATTAACCTCAGAACAGACCAAAGTAAAGAATGTACCTTTTTTGGCACGCCAAGCATGATATTGACTACATTCTTTCTATACATGTCCTAGCTTTCCACAAAATAAACATCCTTGATTTTCCTTAGGTTTCTTTTGCTCTGGACCCTTAGCAGCTTCATTTTTCTTTCTTTTCTTGCCCTTATCCTTAGAGGTACTTGCCAGATGAGTACTTTCAAATCTCTCTTGCTTCAATCTTTCCTATTCTTGCACACAATATGAAATGAGCTCGTTAAGAGTCCATTTCTCCTTTTGACAATTATAACTGACCTTAAACTGACTGAAATGTGCAGGAAGAGATATCAATACTAAATGCACGAGCAAGTCGTCAGACAACTTGAGCTTTAGTGCCTTAAGTTTGGAAGCAATGTGAGACATCACCATGATGTACTACTCTTTTATGTTTCCCTTGCATTTATACTTCATTGAAATCAAGCTAGCTAAAAGCGTGCTTGTTTCAGCCTTATCGTTTTTTGCAAAACATTTTTCAATTTCAGCAAACAAATCACTGGCCTTAGTTACCCCTTCAGATATTGAGCCTCTAAAAGCATCCGAAATGTCGCGCTTAATGATCATTAAACTCATGCGATTAGAGCGTTCCCACTTCTCAAAGTTCCTCCTTTCTTCAAAAGAATTTTTAGCCGTAAGAGTAACAGGTTGCTCTATCCTTAGTGCAACGTCGAGATCCATGCAGCCAAGAACGATTAAGATGTTCTCTTTCCAATCCTTGAAGTTTGTCCCATTAAGCATGAGAATATTGTTTGCATGGGCAAATATTGAAGTAGCAGACATAATAGTTGTACAGAGAATTAACCTAATGAGAATGAATGTTCACATCATAATCTAAATAAACAATGTTTAAATTCAAATAATTATAGAATACATCTCAAGATACCTAGCACAACATTAATATCAAGCCTTTTGGAGAGTAATATTAACTTGTAAGTAATACTCTTGGTGTGGTGATCAAATATTGACAATAACTCCTATCAAACAATAAGTCTATTTTGGATCAGCTTATTATTCACATGGAAACTTTATAATTGTCACAAATTTATCACTACAGGTGTTTATGCAATTTGGCCAAATATTATCCTTCCTTTGGGCCGGCTAATATCCGCATAAACTCACAAGCACAAACATCTTAACATTCTCAATAAACTAATCTACATAAGAGATGTCACCAAAATGACATCTTGTTTTAATTAGTTCAATCAAATGTTAGACAAACTAAATAAATCACTGATTTACTTAATTTAAGGTCCATTATTTAAATTTTGTATTTTTTTTTATTATCAGGGTGGCTCAGACAGATTCTGCTGAGTGGACCAGGGTGACCCATCTAACCCAGCAGGATCTGACACTGTCCCAGCAACCCATCAGACCCAGACCCAATATCTATAGAATAATATTCTATAAACACACATGTATGCTCCATATTGAATCAATGAGAAGAAAACAATCAAGAATAAAACAGAAGAGTACCTTAATCCATGATAGCACTTCAAGAAAGGGATGAGTCTTGATCTTCCAATTGATAACATATGTTTTCTGTATATCTCTCTGTAGAATGGAATTTCAGAAGAAACAAAAACACACACACAACTGGGAACCATAACCCAGTATTTATAACTATTGGGTTATCAGTTATTCTAACTTACTAATTTCTAATTTGGTCCCTCATCAAATATGAGGTACCAAATTAGAAATTGCTTAAGTGTATCTACACAGTAAGCTCGTGACATTTTAATATCCTAGCCCAATTAACCATATTAGATCACAATTCATTGGGCTATACTTTAAGATAGCAATACACATTAAACACATGTGTGCCCACACATGTTGGATTTTTCCAACAATCTCCCACTTTGCCCACATATGTTACCTTAAAAATGTGTATAACCGAATGAGCTCAAAATTTGCTATCACATATGAAAGTGTTTCCAAACAATCTCGTCCATTGACTATACAGGTATAGGACTAAAGGAACTTTCGTTACATTTAGCGCAACTAAATCCATCAATAGTCACGTATACCCATACAATCAAATGAAATAGATCAATCATGGATGCATAGCATGGAAATTACATGTAACGTGATCTAAACATGCCTATTTCCAACTGGTCCTACTTTAAACTTTATTGAGATTGAACTTTAACACAATAAACTAGGGGTGGGCATCCGATCCCGCGATCCCGTTCCCGTCCCGTCAAGATTTTTCCGGGTCTTAATGGGATTGAATAATTTCATCCCGATCTCGTCCCGTCCCGATCTAGAATGGGATGGGATGGGATGAAGATTTTCAATCCCGCCAATCCCGTCCCGTCCCGAACTAATTTATTAATATTAATTATTAATATATTTATTTAATTATTTAGGAATAAGCCATTTGATAGGGGAAACTTGAGCAAATAGGTAACACATGTTTATGATATTCCTGGAAGTCTCAATCATGTTGCACCTACACGTATGCAAGAGTTATATGTCATGACATGAAACATTTGTCATTTGCATTTATCTAGTCTGATAAAATGTGAATTCAACATAATTCGACTCTGGATTAACAAGAATCCAAAGGTCTTGAAATATTCGAGTTCATATTGTTTTGTTCTATATTAATTTGGATTCATATTTTCCTTTTTTATAAACTTCAATAGTTTGTTAATTGAAGATGGTACTGCTGTCTGGATACAACCAAGTTGAGGCTCTATATATTGTTCTATAGCATGTAATCATATTTTTTATTAAAAAAAAATTTAATAGGACTTCAGACTTCTAAACTTCTATGTATTTCAACAATAGTTTTTATTTTTAATATGTTCTATGTATTTTAGAACTTCAGACTTCTAGTTGATAATATGTTCAAAATGTATTCTCCAGATTAGCACGCTGATCCCGTCCCGAACCCGTTTGGGATGGGACGAGTTTGGGATGGGGTTTTTCCCATCCCGTCCCGTCCCGATCCCGTATGAACGAGATGGGATAGGGATGGGTATATCTCGTCCCATCCCGTCCCGTGCCCACCCCTACAATAAATCAGAGTGTGAATAAACTGAATACTTTATTTCTGCAGAAAATACCCAAATACACAAAATGTGTCTAAAAAAACAAAATAGAGCAATCAAATATATAAACTCCTATTAACAAAAATATCCTCAAATGATATAACATCCATATGAGCAGTGTGCTCATGAAAGACCTTGGGTGGTAATCCCTTAGTAAGCGAATCCGCAATCATGGAGTTTGTCCCAATGTGTTTTATGGAAATGTGTTTATTTTGTACTCTCTCTTTCACAAACGGGAACTTTATGTCAATATGATCTGACCTAAATGAGTTCATGTTGTTGTTGGCATATAGAACTACTTAGTTATTGTCACAATATAACTTTAGTGGTCTTTCAATACTACTCAGAATGCGCAGCCCGGTGACAAATTTTCGCAGCCATAATCCATGTATGGATGCCTCAAAACATGCTACATATTCTGCTTCCATAGTGGAAGAAACTATGAACGTCTGCTTGGTACTCCTCCAAGAAAAAGTTCATTTAGCTAACAGATAAATGTAGTCTGATGTGGATTTTCTACTATCTTGGCATTCAGCAAAATCAGAATCAAAATACCCTATGATCTTCAACTGATCCGATTTCTTATATGTGAGCATGTAATCCTTAGTTCTCTATAAATATCTCATAACCCGTTTGGCTGTTTTCCAGTGATTCATCCCATGGTTGTCTAAATATCGGCCTAGCATTCTAACAATGAATGTTATATCTAGACGTGTACAAACCAGAGCGTACATTAGACTCCCAACAGCTGATGCATAGGGAATCTCTTGCATTTCTTTAACTTCAAGTTTATTCCTAGGGCATTGTTTAAGATTGAATTTGTCTTCTTTAGCTACAGGGGTGTCTCATGGTTTACAATTTTGCATGCCAAATCTTTTAAGCACCATTTCTATACAGCTCTTTTGCGATAATCCAAGAATACCCCGAGAGCGATCTCGGTGTATCTGAATCCTTAAAACAAAAGAAGCTTCACTAAGATCTTTTATATCAAATTTCTTTGATAGAAATCTCTTAGTTCCGTGCAACATGTGTTTGTTATTAGTAGCAAGCAGTATGACATCAACATACAAAACCAAGAAGATATACTTACCCCGACTGAACTTATGATACACACAATTATCAACTGCATTTGTCTCGAAATCAAATGAGACAATTACTTGATGAAATTTGTGGTACAATTGACGAGAAGCTTGTTTGAGCCCATAGATGGATTTCTTTAATTTGCAAACCATATTCTTTGGGTCTCCAGACACAAAGTTTTCTGGTTGCACCATATAAATTGTTTCATTAATGTCGCCATTGAGAAGTGTTGTCTTAACATCCATCTGATGTAGCTGATCAAGGTCAAAGTGCGCAACAAGTGTCATCATTGTCCTAAATGAGACTTTCTTTGAAACCGGAGAGAAAGTCTCTAAATAGTCGATGTCTTCCTTTTGAGTGAAGCCTTTAGCTACAAGACGAGCCTTATATCTCTCTACGTTACTTTTTGAATCCCTCTTGGTTTTGAATATTCATTTACAACCAATGGGCTTTGTATTTATAGGTAATGGGACAAGATAACAAACTTGATTATCTTGCATACACTTGTACTCCTCATTCATAGCATCTATCCACTTTTGAGAGTTAGAATCCTGCATGGCTTGATGGAAGTTGATTGGATCATTTTCCATCAATCCATCATTTTCCTTATGTTCTTGGGGAAAAACTATGTAATCATCCGTAATTGCATTTCTCCTTTCTCACGTGGATCTCCTTAATGACATTTGTCCTTGAGGTTGTTGAGTTTGTTCCCCTGGAACATTTACTTCAATTTGAACAAGGAGATCTTCAACATTGTCTTGTTGAGGTTCCAGATATGCTTCTTGATCAATGACAAGTAAAAAAACATGTACATTGTCAAAAACAGTAGTAGGAGTGGAAACTGATTCCTCTTCAAGGACAATGTCTCTTACCTTATTTCTCCCCCCAAACTCAACATCCTCAAAAAATGTCGCAGTTTCCGTTTCAAAAATAGACCTAATTGTGGGATCATAAAATTTGTAGCCCCTAAATCGCTCTGAATAACCAATAAAGTAGTTGTTTACTGTCTTGGAGTCCAATTTGTTTTCATTTGACCTATAAGACCTAGCCTCAGATTGACATCCCAAAACGTGAACGTGCTTTAAACTAGGCTTTCGGCCTGTACAAAGTTCATAAGGAGTCTTGGCAGCTACTTTAGCTGGTACTCTATTTAGGATATAAGCTGTTGTCTTTATTGTTTCTCCCCAAAGTGATTCTGGTCAGGTAGAATGACTAATCATACTCCTTACCATATCCTTAAGAGTTCTGTTTCGTCTTTCAGCGACACAATTCATGCTAGGTGAACCTGGCATGGTGTACTGTGAGACGATTCCACATTCCTCTAGAAATTTAGCAAATGGCCATTGACGTTGTTCTCCTGAACCGTCATATCTGTCGTAGTACTCTCCACCACGATCAGATCTAACGCACTTAATTTTCTTACTAAGTTGGTTTTCAACTTCAGTTTTGAAAGACTTGAATACATCCAGTGACGCTGATTTCTCATGAATGAGATAAAGGTACCGATAACGTGAATAGTCATCTATGAATGATATAAAGTATCATTAACCATTCCAAAAAGCCGTAGGGAACGGTCCACAGATATCCGTATGTATCAATTCTAAGACGTCTGAAGATCTATTAGAACCTAATCTCTTTTGTTTGGTCTGTTTTCTCTTGATGCACTCAACATAGACATCTAAGTCTGAAAAGTCAAGTAAATCCAAAATGCATTCTGACACAAGTCGTTCAATTCTAGATTTGGATATATGACCCAAACGCTTGTGCCATAATTTTGCTGAATTTTCTTTGTTTAGCTTGCGTTTAGTACCCCGTGAATCCATATGCAAGGTTTAATTATATGATGCAATAGTATCATATAGGTTATCAAACATACTTAATGAACCAGTACCAACAATATTTGAATTCAATGAAAGACAAAACTTATTGTTTCCTTCTCAACAATAACCTAAAATGCCTTATTGCCTCAACATCCACCGACTTTCCATTGCCCACAAAGACTTATCTTTCAATATCATTTGGCTTTCGGTATCTCAGGCAACTCTGAATAGAAACACTTATGTGAGTGGTAGCACCAGAATCTAACCACCAAATGTTTTTAGATACTGAAGTTAAATTAACCTCATAACAGACCAAAGTAAAGAATGTACATTTCTTGGCACGCCAAGCATAATACTGACTACATTCTTTCCTTACATGTCCTAGCTTTCCACAAAAAAAACATCATTGATTTTCTAAAGTTTCTTTTGCTTTGGACCCTTAGCAGCTTCATTTTTCTTTCTTTTCTTGCCCTTATCCTTAGAGGTACTTGCCAGATGAGTACTTTCAAATCTCTCTTACTTCAACTTTTCCTCTTCTTGCATACAATATGAAATGAGCTCGTTAAGAATCCATTTCTCCCTTTGACAGTTATAACTGACCTTAAACTGACTGAAATGTGCATGAAGAGATATCAATACTAAATACACGAGCAAGTCGTCAGACAACTCGAGCTTTAGTGCCTCAAGTTTGGAAGCACTGTGAGACATCTCCATGATGTACACCCTTATGTTTCCTTTGCCTTTGTACTTCATTGAAATCAAGCTAGCTAAAATCGTGCTTGTTTCAGCCTTGTCGTTTTTACAAACGTTTTTCAATTTCGGCAAGGAAATCACTGGCCTTAGTTACCCCTTCAGATATTGCGCCTCTAAAGGCTTCCGGAATGCCGCGCTTAATGATCATTAGACTCATGCGATTAGAGCGTTCCCACTTTTCAAAGATTCACCTTTCTTCATAAGAACTTTCAACCGTAAGATTAGCGGGTTGCTCTATCCTTAGTGCAAGGTCTAGATCCATGCAGCAAAAAACGATTAAGACGTTCTCTTTCCAATCCTTGAAGTTTGTCCCATTAAGCATGGAAACACTGTTTGCATGAGCACATATTGAAGTAGCAAACATAATAGTTGTACAGAGAATAAACTTAATGAGCATGCATGTTCACATCATAATCTTAATAAACAATCTTTAAATTCAAACAATTATGGAATACATCTCAAGATACCTAGCACAACATTAATATCAAGTCTTTGGACATTACTATTAACTTGTAAGTGGTACTCTTGGTGTGGTGATCAAATATTGACAATAACTCATGTCAAACAATAAGTCTATATTTGGATCGACTTATTATTCACATGGAAACCTTAAAATTGTCACATATTTATCACTATAGGTGTGTATGCAATTCGACCAAATATTATCTTTCCTTTGGGCCGACTAGTATCCGCATGAACTCACAAACACAAACATCTTAACATTCTTAATAAATTAATCTACATAAGAGATGTCACTTTGGTGATATCTTATTTCAATTAGTTCAATCAAATGTTAGACAAACTAAATAAGTCATTAGATGCATCCCCAAAAACATTTAAATTTCAAATAAATTGTATTGAGAAAAATAATAAATAAATAACGGACCTAACTAATGTACCGGATTTACTTGATGTAAGGTCCATTATTTAATTTCTTGAATTTTTTTTATTATCAGGGTGGCTCAGACATATTCTGCTGGGTGCAAATAGCCAAAACAGGATGGAACAGTTTTCTGAACTGGACCAGGGTGTCCCATCTTACCCAACAGGGTCTGACTCTGTCCCAGCAACCCATCAGACTCAGACCCAACAGCCCAAATACCTTTCAATTAAGTTGTGGCCCAATGAAAAATTTCAAATAAAACTGAAGGGTCCAATGCATGCCTTAATAATCAGTTCAGGCCTTAATAAAACTGAAGGGTCCAATGCAGGCCTACAAACTAACAGGTCCAACAAATTAGCAGACCAACAAACTAGCAGATCCAACAAGCTTCTAAACCCTATTTTTAATCAAGATCTGAACGAAGCAGATCATGCAGATCTGAACGAACCAGATCTGAATGAACCAACGAACAAACTTTAAAAAAAAAAAAAAACTTGATTTTATGCCAAAAGTTCATCCTAAATTTCATAATATTTCAAAGAATCAATCATGGAGTAGGCTCTGTTACCACTTATTGGCGCGTCGAGCGCGTGCGCATACCTGGGTCCACTATACATAGCAACACAATTGTCCCAAACTTAAACACCCACTATCTTAGGCCGACCATCCGGGCCACGGGTGTGGAGTTTTTATCTTAAAGGACCTCGTTACTATTAGGGAGTGAATCATCTCCTTATAAACCTTAGTGACGACTCGTCCTCACTTGATGTGGGACCATTCAAACCAACTCCATCTCAACAATCTCCACCTTTGGCGCGAATCGTCACACATCCTACATCTATCCACCGATCTGCAACATCTCGAAGTACACCTCCTCCTTGAGTCTCATGTGCGATCAAGATCCTGTGGGTAGCACTCGGTATACGGGCTGTTATCCCGGCGTTGTTGGTTCCACCTTAGTTGCAACCACTGCACTAGCTCCAACTTGACCGAACTTGTAGGATACCTTCTCTTGGCAAGGATCATCTGGCAGACCACGCACATGTGACTTGGCTCGCTACCTCGCGCATGATCCCCAAAACAATGTGCCTCCTTGCACCACCACAATGTGTCGCCTTGCACCACTTGCCAAGTCCCCGCCGAACCATCGACTCTGATACCGGTTTCCATGTGAATAATCTTGATATTAACTTGTAAGTGGTACTCTTGGTGTGGTGATCAAATATTGACAATAACTCCTATCAAACAATAAGTTTATCTTTGGATCGGCTTATTATTCACATGAAAACCTTATAATTGTTACATATTTATCACTACAGGTGTGTATGCAATTCGACCAAATATTATCCTTCCTTTGGGCCGACTAATATCCGCATGATCTCACAAACACAAACATTTTAACATTCTTAATAAATTAATCTACATAACTTATTTCAATTAGTTCAATCAAATGTTAGACAAACTAAATAAGTCATTGGCAGACTGTGCACATGCGACTTGGCTCGCTACTTCGCGTCTGATCCCCAGAACAATGTGCCGCTTTGCACCACTTGCTAAGTCCCCGCCGAACCATCGGCTCTGATACCAATTGTTAGCGTGTTGAACGCGTGCGCGCACCTAGATCCACTATACATAACAACGATATTGTCCCCAACTTAAACACTCATTGTCTTGTACCTACCATCCGGGCCACGAGTGTGAGATTTTTATCTTAAAAGGTCTCGTTGCTATTAGGGAGTGAATCATCTCCTTATAAACCTTAGTGACGACTCGTCCTTACTTGATGTATGACTATTCAAGCCAACTCCATCCCAACAATCTCCACATTTTGTGTGAATCGTCACACATCCTACAATTCATTCACCAATCTGCAACATTTTGAAATACACCTCCTCCTCGAGTCTCATGTGCGATCATGATCCTGTGGGTAGTACTCGGTGTACGGGGCTGTTATCCTGGCATTGTTGGCTCCACCATAGTTGCAACCACCGCACTAACTCCACCTCGACCGGACTTGTAGGATATCTTCTCTTGGCAAGGATCATCTGGCAGACCGCGCACATGCGACTTGGCTCGCTACCTTGCGCCTGATCCGCAGAACAATGTGTCGCCTTGCACCACTTGCCAAGTCCTCGCCGAATCATCGACTCTGATACCACCTATAAGATTAATTTTCTACATATACAGTTGTATGCTCCATATTGAATCAATGAGAAGAGAACAACAAGAACAAAACTGAAGCGTACTTTGATCCATGATAGCACTTCAAAAAAGGGATGAGTCTTGATCTTCCAATTGATAATGTATGTTTTTATGTATATCTCTCTGTAAAAGGGAATTTCAGAAAAAATAAAACACCCACAGGGGACCATAACCTAGTATTTATAACTGATTGGGTTATCAGTTATTTTAACTTACTAATTTTTAATTTGATCCCTCATCAAATTAGAAATTGCTTAAGTGTATCTACACATTAAACCCATAACATTTTAATACCCTAGCTCAATTAACCATATTAGATCATAATTCATTAGACTATATTTTAAGATAGCAATTCACATTAAACATATGTGTACCACACATGTGAGATTTTTCCAACCGATAAAAGACCAACAAAAGGATGAATCAAAAGAATGTTGTATGTCATGTCAACTACATAACATGAAGATCAATGTGACGCTTATCTTAAAAGATGATATAAGCCTTATCAAAGGACTGATTGGGAGCTGCAAATGATGTCATTGAAGAAAATGAAAACATGTCTCAATGAAACAAAATAGGGAAACGGACTCAACTTATACAATAGCATACAAATTGCAATTTCGCCATCTCTAATTATCCGTGAAATAAAAAAAATAAAAATAAAATTACATTTTAAAGATCTTCATCAGCGAGTAAGTCAAATGTTATAACACCACTAATGATCTGTGTAGATGGAATGTAAAGCATTCAGATTTCATCAACAAGCATAACTGAATATAATTGTTACATGACTAATTGTTTATTTGATGTTAATTACTTTCAAAACGAGCTATTCTACGTGGCGAGGAAATGAGCGAGGAAACCAGCGAGGAAAGTGAGGTGGAGGGGGGTGAACCATTCACCCCCCTCGGGATGCGAGCCGTTGCTTTTTGTGCACGCATCTCGAGAAGAGTGAATGGTTCACCCCCCTCCACCTGATTTTCCTCGCTCATTTCCTCGACATTTAGAATTTTGCCTTTCAAAACACTTAAGAAGCATATGGGAGTTACAATCTTTAATGATTTTGATGATATAATCTTTAATTAGGTTGAGCTCAAGACCCTTTTTAATTCAACCCAAAAATTTTTATGAATGTCTATAAAGTTTTTTCTCTATATTGTTAGGTCCCTAAATGTATCACATTATTTCAAAAATCAAACTTGATCCAATAAAATCAGATTTAGATTTAATTTTTAAAATCCAGTAAGGGGAGTAATTATCGTTGTGTATTTGTACAAATCCTATTTGAATCCAATCCCTTGAAACCCAAGTAAAGGTATATTTGATGCATCATTATTCATATTTTGCTTGGGAACAAGAATTTCATATTTTTACAGTGAATTATGGTGTTGTTTTGCACTATGATCTTTCTCCAAAAAGAAAGATGAATCATTTGCCAATCCAAAATTCATTTTAGTTCAGGACCTACTACTTCAATCAAACAAATAACCAAAGAATGAAGTCAGTACCACTTAAGAGAATTATATTTCCAAATAAAATAATAATACTAAATACATATATAAACCCTCTTTATGACCAAAGTCAATGATTACATGGGTGCAAGTCAAAAGTGCTCACTACAAGAGTCACAATTTATAAATTCAAAAGTAACTAACAAATAAGATATAACTAAACAAAAGAATAGAAGGCCAAGAATACCTGTAGTTAGGGGTGGGCATCCCATTTCGCGATTTCGTTTTCGTTTCGTCTCGATTTTTTTGAATTTTAATGGGATTGAATAATTTCATCCCGATCTTGTCCAGTCCCGATCTAGAATGGGATGGGATGGGATGAAGATTTTCAAGCCCGCCAATCCCGTCTCGTCCCGAACTAATTTTTCAATATTTATTATTAATATTTATTATTTATTTATTTATTTTAGGATTGCAATATTTGGATGCCCATACAAATTCCCTGATGCATATAACATTTAGCATCTAAAATTCTCAATGTTGTTAAACTATCAACTCATATTTGAAGACCAATTTGTTTAATTGTATTTAACTAGGGTACATTCGATTTCATTGAAAACTTTGGATACTCAACTTATAATACAATTTAATGGGTTCCTAGTATCATCTCATTTGCAAGGATAAATATGCATAAAAATTAAACTCTGTGAGAGATTCCAATGACAGCTTCATGTGCTTATTATGGCATAGGTTACATTATGTTTAGTTGATTGCATTTTAGTTTATTATTTCATTTTCAGCATGGTTATGTGTGAATATGCAATTTGCTGAAGATCTATTTTAGTTATTGAAATTGCATGGTCAATTTGAAACACGTTGATCCCTTCCCGTCCCGTCCCGAACCCGTTTGGGATGGGACGAGGTCAGGATGGGGTTTATCTCATCCCGTCCCGTATGAACAGGATGGGATAGGGATGGGTCTATCTCGTCCCATCCCGTCCCGTGCCCACCCCTACCTGTAGCAACTTTAACTAAGAAGACAGCAAAAGCAATGCTTCCTCCATAATACCAACCTTCCTTAATACCCTATAAAGCAACATTTTAATCAACAAGAGTACGTAT
Organism: Berberis vulgaris; assembly: GCA_963556465.1. NCBI lineage: Eukaryota > Viridiplantae > Streptophyta > Magnoliopsida > Ranunculales > Berberidaceae > Berberis > Berberis vulgaris. The sequence continues at coordinate 61,037,576 of OY747137.1, read as the reverse complement.
AGCATCAAAGTTCTTATACTCTATTTTCTTTTTTCTTTTTACCTTTTTAAATCCCTTACCCCCTCCCAGTGGCGGATCTACCCTTTGGTTAAGGGGGTCAATTGTCTCCCTTATCTTTTTAAAATAACCCACTAAGCTATTTGTATTTTCTATATCCATCTTTAAATTTGTATTTTGCCCCCTTCCATTTAGGTTGTCCCTCTCACATTCAAAAGAAGCTTTCATTCATTGAATTTCTGAATTTTTGATGGGTACAATGATGCATTTTGAATCTTATTTATCATAATTTCCTACAGTCGCGTTCAAGAAATTTTACCGTGGCATGGACGTCTCTTGGCTCCTTTGTGTCTTTGTCGCATCCAACGGATATTTAGGACTCCCACCTATTGCTGCGAATGAACCAATTTTGTGCCTAATCTAAAAGCAAATTGCCACACTTTACACAGGATCGCTCGATGATAGGTCCGATGCGGAAGCCTCACTCGTTTCGCTTGCTCATGACAACAATTGGTATGGAAAGCTAATAATTGAAGAATGTAGAGTTGTGTCACTGCTAAAATTGGTGTAGTTGAATAGTTATTTACTGTTTGCCCATCTTTGTCTGCAATCCTGGCTCCGCCCCTGCCCCCTCCCACCTCAATGCCATTGGCAAGGTTTGAACCCTGAACTAGTACTACATTTTCGTCACAAGCCCAACTGATCTAGCACCCCATTGGTGAATATTGTTACTAAAAACAAATAAAATTCTCCATTTTTATCAAGCTGCATCTCGAGTATTGTCACTAATAACTAAACGCAAATCCGATTGTCAACAACTAGCAACAATGCAATAATTTGGAAACAACATCAAATGGTCACGGATCCATGATTTCCAGCAATAGCTAAATGAACTGAATTAAACTCACCTCTGTCTTTATTACTAGAGCTAAGGATGTTGCCGCTGCGACCATCAATATGATCGGAGTCAAATTTTGCCAAGCTTGCCACAGGAAAGGCTACAAGCATTGAAATAAATAAGGAAATTAGGCCTAAGCACAAGATCACACGAGAAAGTGAATTTTTATTGCTTTTATAATACAGGTAACATACCAGAAAACTGCGGCCATTTTTTCTTGGATATGTATTTGATCCAAATATGTTCTTGCGGTTAAGCAATTCTGCATCATCTCCATCAATGCCCTTATCTATATTTGATCTAATAATTCTGCTATACCTTGAACCTGATGTATAAACATGTAAACCCATTGTTAGAAAAAAAAAAATTTCAAAGAAAATAATTTTGAAGAAAATTTGCAACTTACCCCTCCATGACACTCTAGATCAGCTAAATCATTATCCCTTGTTAATGCAGCAAGTTGCTATTGTCCAATACCAAAATCGGCAGAATGAATTGCAGCAGGTCCTACAGCTTAGATTCAAAACCACATATCAGTTTATGAACGCAATGCTGGTTAGAAGAATCATTTGAAGATATTCCAAATCGAATGTTATTCGGGTAGATGTTGTATAAACATCTGTATCTCTAACGGGGAATTGGAAATCACTGTTCATATTGATGGTCGATGGATTGAGTGACTCGATTGTCAATTGGAGGTCTCAGATTTCTTCTTCAGCGATCGAATTTCAGTAAACCCTTTTTTTAACCCCCTTTTCATCTCATCATTCTTTATCCCGTAAAGTTGCAGTTACGGTTCTTGACGCCACCGACTACGTCCATGATAGGATCCGATACCGGAAGCTAAGATAATCGATCTTTTGATTGGAGATCGAACCACCTATTGATCCATTGATTGGAGATCAGCCACCAAGTTTAGAAAAGTTATTTGATTGATGAAACTTCTGATTACAATTGATAGACTTTATAGAGAATTCTACGTCCTAGATTCCTAACCAGACTCATTTTAATATCGAAGTTCAACTAAATTAGGACTCACCTACTGACTTACCTTGTTCAACTAAATTAGGACTCTCGCCTACTGACTTACCTAAACATGACTTCTTACTAAAATAGGACTTGTTACTAACATGGTAACCTACTGGAACTGGGTTCCTAACATCAATGTCACGATCCTAGGTCATGTAATTAACCTTCCCCTCCTGGACAGCTCGGGCTTTTGGGAGAATTGGTTGGTTCATGACATTTGGTATCAGAGCCAAACCCCACATCCAAGGTTCGAATTCCGGCAGGGGCGACCTATAGGCTAGATTAAAATAATTTAGCATTATGTATGGGCATAGTGCTAAGTTGTTGAATACTGGTAGGTGAGTGGAGCTACCTCAAAGAGAAAAAATGAGAAGGGCTACCATCCGGCCAGTGTCGATAGAGTAGGCCGACGAGGACGTCGACTTTGGAAGCGTGGGGCAATGTCACGATCCTAGGTCATGTAATTAACCTAGGATCTGATACCGGAAGCTAAGATAATCGATCTTTTGATTGGAGATCGAACCACCTATTGATCCATTGATTGGAGATCAGCCACCAAGTTTAGAAAAGTTATTTGATTGATGAAACTTCTGATTACAATTGATAGACTTTATAGAGAATTCTACGTCCTAGATTCCTAACCAGACTCATCTTAATATCGAAGTTCAACTAAATTAGGACTCACCTACTGACTTACCTAGTTCAACTAAATTAGGACTCTCGCCTACTGACTTACCTAAACATGACTTCTTACTAAAATAGGACTTGTTACTAACATGGTAACCTACTGGAACTGGGTTCCTAACATCCCGGACCCCTTGAAACACGGCTTGTCCTCAAGCCTGAAAACTAGTAACGACCTAGTTTCCTAACCAAACTCATCCAAAATAACGACGTTGTCTTTCGGAGAATCCCCGTCCAGGAAAAGTAATTGCAGTTTCTGACAGTGATGTCCTGGTTTAAAGGTTTCGTCGCAGTTGAAACATAAGCCTTTCTCGCGACGTTCTTTTTGTTCGGCCCAAGTTAGTCGCTTCATGCCAGAAGGCAAGGTGGGAGTTGGGGCAGGAGTCTTAAAATTAGGCGGAACAGAGGAATAAGCCGTAGTCGCAATGATAGCATCCTCTTGGCATAACGCTAAATCAAAAGCTTGGGTCAAGCTCGCAGGTTTAAGCAAGCGCACGCCCGACTGGATATCAGCACGTAAGCCTGAAAGGAACATACTGACTTGATGAGGTTCGAGCAATCCAGGAACCAAGTTGATGAGATTCTCAAAGGCTGTAAGAAACTCACGAACCGTCCCTGTTTGAGTTAATTTCGAAAGAGAGCTGCATGGATCAATGTGTTTGCGGGAACCAAATCTGGAACAGATGGCCTTGAAAAATTGTTCCCAAGAAAGATCGCCGATGGATTGTCTGATCCAGCGGTACCAAGCGACGGCGTCGCCTTTCAAGTGGATCGCAGCCAAGGTGACTTTCTGATTGACCGCAACCTGGTTAAGCTCAAAAAATTGTTCGGCTTGAAAAAGCCAACCTTCGGGATCACCGCCATCAAACCGAGGGAAGTCAATGCGAAGGGGTCGACCTTGTAAATTGCCGCCTAGCGGATTGTGGTGGTGAGTAGGTTCTGATTGTGAGGACCTAACGGATTGAAGAGATTGAAGAGTTTGCAATATCTGGGCAGTGGTTTGTGATTGAGTTTGGCGATCTTGGAGGAGGGTGTGGATATGTGAAGTCATTGCTCCCAATTGGGCGTTAATGGCAGCAACTTGTTCTTCGAGCTCTTTGACAGTCATGGTGTAGGTTTGGGTGGAAGGGATTTTTTTTTTTTTTTTTTTTTTTTTTTTTTTTGAAGGGATGGGTAGGGCAGAATCGATGCTCTGATACCAGATGATAGGATCCGATACCGGAAGCTAAGATAATCGATCTTTTGATTGGAGATCGAACCACCTATTGATCCATTGATTGGAGATCAGCCACCAAGTTTAGAAAAGTTATTTGATTGATGAAACTTCTGATTACAATTGATAGACTTTATAGAGAATTCTACGTCCTAGATTCCTAACCAGACTCATCTTAATATCGAAGTTCAACTAAATTAGGACTCACCTACTGACTTACCTAGTTCAACTAAATTAGGACTCTCGCCTACTGACTTACCTAAACATGACTTCTTACTAAAATAGGACTTGTTACTAACATGGTAACCTACTGGAACTGGGTTCCTAACAGTCCACGCCTCCCTCTTCCCTCTGTATCAGATCTCAAGGCTCTCCTCTCTGTATCAGAGCTCAAATTGAATTTTTGAGGTTCCATTTTGTAGGCTTTTGTTCGTTGGGGTTTAGGGATTGCAACAACCCCAATTTGATTTAGGGGTTGCAGTTGAAGACTAGGCAATTCGCTGTCTCTGCGTCGCCGAGCGGTCATACAGAATACTGCTACAAACTTGAAGAATTCCTCCTTTGTATCTGACTTCACCAGTCATCAATTGAGCATGGCAGACCCTCTCTCACACTGTTGTAGCTTCTCCAACCCAGTCAATGTGGCCAATTCATTCACATTGTTTTACTTTGTAGTCTTTTTTTGTCTCCTAATTCTCTCATTCAATCCATTTGATTGTTCAGTTTCAACCTAATTTGCTGGGTTGATTTTACCTTGCCATTGTTTGTCACACTACTCCAATTGATCAATGAAGATTTCTTGCTTAAATGAGGTTTTTCCCCTTTTTATTTTGTCCATTTTCCCCCTAAATAATTCAAAGGCTATCGTTAAATAACAGCACCACTTCTGCTAAAAACACCATCACCCCCACTTCTTTTTTTGGATATGCTGAAGAACACCGCCACCCACCCTCACCTTCTCTCTGCACCAGAGCAACACACAGCTAGACTTCATGGCTGTCTTCATTATAGCTTAGATCTCCTATCAAACTAATTTAGTAGTATGCAACGTAATGCTAACAAAGATATAACTGCAAAGCGTTCAAAGGGACTGTAGATGCAAAACACTGATCACTAATGTTTTGAACAAACAATATTAAATACACCGATTTTTCTTAATGACGAGAAAATGGGAGATGGAGGCCCCCTCGAAATGTGTGCCATCACGCATCTCGAAGGGGATGGAGGGTTGCACCCACTCCCTCGCCCGTTTCCTCACTAATAAGAAGGGCTCTAAATACACCACAGCTGCAGTGTCAAATATATTAGTTGAATTAAAAGGTAGATGATGATCTCCCGCAAACCAACACCAAAACTAAGTACTGCAATAAACAAACCTAACTGCACAGCAGGGAGTTTTGAAGCCGAGAGTTTCATGTAATGATTCAGTTGATTTGATAAACAAAAACACACAAAAGGGTGGAATACATCGAATCAAATCATTACTTTTAATCAGCATCCATCGCCTTCAATTTTTCACGTCATATGAAATTAGCTTTGGAAACAAAGACCATCCCAACAATCATTCAATCCAACACATTCTCTCCTGGAAAACGAAACGAAGCCACTGACAAGTATTTCCTCCTTTTTTTTTTCTTTAAACATGGACTAGCGTAGTTACGACCAGTGGTGAAAGATATAATTCTGCACTAATACCAAAATCAAACTCAACTACGTAATTTTAGATCACTTCAAAGAATTCAAGTAATCGCTTACAATTGTAACGAACAGAAAACCAGTTAGATGTATCACACTAACAACTAAGAACGAACAAGCTTTGGGAGTATTTGTCAAGACCTCTCTAATATCACTACAATATATTCTCCTTTCTCAACCTGAAAAAATATGAAAAATTACGTGTTAATCTAAGTGAATCCGCCTCATGCTCATTGAAAAAATAACTTAGTAATTTGAAACAGTTACCTGTACATAAAAGTAGTAGAAGTTAGAGATTCTCACTGCGAGGGGTTCTCACTGCGAGAAGCACGACGTCTCCGGAAGCATCTTGTAAAGAATTGGCTAAGAGGTGTTGCAGGCACTGGTATGAACTTTCCAACAAGAGCCAAAGGCCAGCTAAATAATTCAGGGAAAAAGTAAGCTGTCATTATTCATTGAAGATGAGGAGAACAAAAAGAAGAAAATAACAAATGAGCTTAACAGACCTGATAAAAGCAATGACGACACTGATTAGCCAGTGCTTCCAGTTTAGTTTAACAGTTGACGTGAACTTCCCAAGAAATTCAATGATAACAATCTGCAGATAAGAAGAAACATCACTGCTATTCTGTATCATGCTGGAACGCAATATACATGAATACAAAAAAAATGCCTGGAAAATCCTACTTGAAGCACTAGAGTGACTGCGATGATTCCCATGAAGAGGCGATTTTTCGTAATACCACGGAAGACATTCATTTCATCTGGCTTACGTGCATTGAACTCATTGAATATCTGAAAGCTTAAATGTCAGAATATTTTGTCTAAAGAACTAGCTGTACTGTAATAAACACAAGCATTTACATTCTATTCGCAAGTAGAACATTCATTCGTTTTGCTTATCAGATGTGAGACTTACTTGACAAAGGACGAAGGTATTGAATATCAATGTATTTTTCACTTTATTTGCATGTGCATCATTATCGTGCTTTAGATTCAGAATACTCTTCCCACCGAAGTTGAGGACAAGCAGGACAGTCACTTGATAAATAGCCTGCAATAAACAAAAAGCACGTCAACCAATCACCATTTGGATGACAACATGAAGGGCAGCAATTAATCACAGGTGTATCGACAGAAAATTGAATGTTGACAGTTATCATGTTCTAACCTGTACAAGCAAGTTTCTCCACATGATATTGGTGATTAGAGGTTCCCTGGAAAAACAAGGTAGAGTTGACCAATTAGAATAGGAAAAACATACTCCGACAGCGTGATGAGAAGTAAACAAATTTAAAACCAAACAAGTCCTCCTAATGGAAACATCAATTCAATAGTGAACCCGATACAACAATTCACCCAATGTTTTGAACAGCTTAAACAAGAAGAATAGAACATGAAATGCTTTGTGCATCCCAATAATACGTATTGCATACAATCAGGTTGCAAGAGAGAACCAGGCCATCTATTTTAATTACAATAATACTTATTGCATGTTGATATCGTGCCTTCTGCCAACTGGAGATCTGTGCATTAGGTGATCCGTTGGTGGTTCAGTGGCCAATGCAAGTGCTCCAAGAGTGTCCATGATGAGATTAACCCAAAGAAGCTGCATAAAGAAACAGTTCAGAAGAAAACAAAACAAAGAAATTACGGTACAAGCAGCCACAAGATGTACCTGCACTGCATTCAAGGGAACATTTCCTGAATAAATTGCAGCAACAACATTTATTATAAGAGCTGCAACATTAACCGTGAGCTGGAACTGGATAAACTTCTGAATATTGGCATATACGGAACGACCCCAGCGTACAACCTTAGAAGAACAACCAAATGTCAACAAATCCAGAATGAAAAAAAGGGTAACATACCCAAATGAGATTTCCATTAACACAACGTATATCAAACAATGAGAATATCAAAAACCTGTATAAAATGGGGCATGCATAAAATAAGCATTTTAGACTTATTCAATTCAATGAGCAATTGCCTCAAATTTGAACTGTCTTGAAACATCAAAACAGTAACATGGCATTATAATCTTAAGACTGACCTTAACAACTGAAGAAAAGTTGTCATCCAAGATAATGATGTCTGAGCTTTCCTTAGCAACTTCAGTTCCAGCTATGCCCATGGCAAGACCTATATCTGCCTAAACTCCGAGATAGTAGAAAATAGCAAAGTTAATAACAAGTAACTAGATACATATACGAGTGCCTCAATGCAAAATTTTGCACCCTCAATTGGTGTAACAGCAGTTATATTATGAATTTCACATCTTCACATTTGGAAATTGTTTCTGTGTTTTTTCTTTTCTCCCTTTTTGTATCCGATAATTTGATAATGTTCCAGCTACAGCTGCAACACTTTCAAAATTCAAAATGTCTACCGCTACTGCTTTGAAGGCTTCTAGCTCTAGATCCATCCTTATTATGGCATTACAAAATCATAAAATATAAGGATTTCAAACCTCATGCAATGCAGGTGCATCATTTGTTCCATCTCCAGTCACAGCTACAACATGACCTCTCTTCTTCAGTGCTTTCACTAGTAGGAGTTTGTCATTAGGAGACGATCTTCCCATCACCTAAACATCAAACTTCATTAAATATCATCGATGCTACTTAAGAACATAGTATAGACTTATCAGCTTATGATCAAGTTAAAAGGCATATAAAGATGTCAAATGGATTGCACTTGTGTGAATACTTCCTTTGTCGTGCAAATATTCACTAAAGCCTAATGATTTTCCTGCTTATGTGACTTCTTTTTATCTGGGCATCTGAATGGTAAGTTAAAGTCATCTTGCATCTGAGAAATGGTCATTCTTTCATTCCCCCTGCTAACACAAATACTAAAGAAGAGAAACATTTTCTCTAATCGTCTAGCACAGCTTCATTCTTTCAAACTTGACCAGTTTCTATGACCTAAAACATAACAACAGGAGTACATGATCAATCCTTACGGATATTTTATCAGCTATAGCTTCACGGTCCTCTTCCGACATTGCCCGGAAGGATTTTCCTTCAATCAGATTTGGCTCGGTAGCATCAGCATCTGAGCCAAGTATTCCGCACTCCAAAGCGATTGCTTTAGCTGTCTGAAGATTGTCCCCAGTGACCATTCGTACCTATTGTCAAATTCAAAAACAGACATTAAAAAACTTAGTTATTACCACCTTAGAATGACAGTTATACATGAACATCACATGCAGTATGATTCTAGAACGAGATGAAAGCAATCATCTTCTAAAAACCCATTAATTAGTGGGAAAAAAAATAGCAATTATACTTGATTAAAAAACAATACTTAGCAGAAATGTCAATATTCAGACACTTATAAGGTATCATTGGAATAAGAGTAGAGATATCCAGGCAGTTCAGATTCCACATTTCAGAAAATGAAATTTAACGATAAGCCAGTTTCAGAAATCATCTAGACATAAGTCGTATTCTGATTTGCCTTTTGTTTCCCTCTACGGCATGGCCTTTTGAGAGGGGATAGGTGGAAGGAGATCACTAGACCAAATATTCTTCTTTTCATAAGAGATGTCATGCATAAATATTATTCATATATGAAACCTTTGCACCCCGACCAACTTCCAAAATGAAAAAAAAAAAAAAAAAAAAAAAAACGAATATGAACCAACTTCAACATCATTTTCAAAATTGAACAGAAGAAAAATCTTAAAATAATACCTTGACACCAGCATTTGTGCACAATTGTACAGCCTCTCTGACACCTGGGCGGCATGGATCCTAAACCAAATGTCAATATTAGTAAAAAAAAAAATGAAACATACAAGAGAAACCAACAAAGAAAGAGCAAATCAATAATAAAACTGAAAATATCTCCTTGAAAACTTAACATTAGAAATGAGACTCAAATGATGCAGATGTATACCTTGATTCCCACTATGGCCAGCAAAATCAGGTCATCCTCAGGTAAGGCCCACTGTTCCAGCTGCTCTTCATCTTTTGGTACAAGATTTATATCAAAAGTTCTGTACGCAATTGCAACGCAGCGCAAACTACTGGCTGCCATAACTTCAATTGCTTCTTTAAAGTACGAAACCTGCAATTACAACTCTTTTGTTAATCACGATGAGCTATATCAAAACTTCAAAACTAATATGCAGAACCTGTTTCGTGTTTACCTTGCTGTCATCCATCATGCTCACTTCACCATCTGAATTAAGATATGCTGTACAAGAGGCAAGGACTAGTTCAGCAGCACCTTTCCAGTGTAAATGAACTTCAGAGTTAGGCTGCAAAATAAATAAATAAAACTACCGCATTAACAGATAAATCACATAGATAACAAAAACAATTTTCAATATAAAAAATTGGGACTAGGGATTGCAATGTTCCCTGACGCAGCCAGCCATGGCCTGACCCTAATGGGTCTGGTATGGGCCTTTCTGAACGAACCACTTGCCTGGCATGGGAATAAAGAATCGAGCTCAATCCGGTCCAGGTACATTTGTCCACATATCAGGCTATATATATATATATATATAAGTTGTATCAAGAAGAGTCATGTTTAGAGTTTATATGTTCTTTGCAGAAGGTTAGGAGTTCAAATCAGCACGTCTGCATGTATTGTTGCAACGTTATTCGAGTATGTCAAGTTGGGTCGATGTATATAATTAGACACCAAATACGTGGCACAAGTCAACCTAATGGGAGAAGGTTTAGACAGACTAGGCCCAAGCTAGGTCGAAGTTAATTTCTATTCAGCCCATAAGTCAGGCGCCGAAACCCAGATTATGCGAGCCCAATGCGGTCAGAATCTCATAATTTGGCCCAAGACAATAAGGTCCGAATATAGACCTCTGAACCAGCGTAGTCAAGGTGACCGCCTAGGCGCTCCTGACACGCACTTCAAAGCATTTTTACAAAATACTGCCTCAAAGTGAGGCAATGCAGTGCGGTGAAATGAGGCGTCCACCTCGAACCGCCTCAGCTGCCTCAACCCAAAAAATGGTTGCAACCAACCCAATTGCAACCCATTTTTAGCCCAATTGCAGCAAAAAGAGGTTGCAACTCACTCTATAATAGGGTTTTATGTTTCTTAGTGTGATATTTGATAAATTTGATAAAAACAAGATAAAACGATTTTAAGTTTTGATAAATTTGTCATTTTTATTATTTTTTGGAAAAACATATAATGTTTTATTAGTCTGCTATCAACATCAATCTTGATTTTTTATAGCATAGTTCAATGATTTTTATACATTTGAAATATCAATAGTGATCATACTTGTGAATTTTTACCAACTATTCCACCAAAACTCTTCTAACAAATGCTCAATATTCTCGAGTTTCTATTCTTTCAAGATTATTGATTTTTAATAATTTAGTGGATGTTTACAAGTACTTGACACTTAATAATTAAGACTACCCGCAGCCCAATTAAGCATTGAGTCCTAAAAAGAGCCAAATACCAGAGAGAATTGGCCAGGTGAAGAACGAAAATTTGCTTGCTTGATTTGGTACTCTTTGTTTAGATGGAAACTTCAATTTGGATTTTTTTGTCAAATAGAACCCATGAAATTTATGCTTTTCACATTTTAGATTGGTTATTAGACAATTATTCTTGTAGAAAAATAAAGACAGATGATGGTTTGTTCTAGTTTTGCACTATGAGTTATATGTACAACTACTGGTTAGTGTATTACACATAGGAAGCTTAACATAACAAAATTGTAAGTTCACTGCACCATAAATTTTATATGACATTTAATATTAAATATTGTTATGATGCAAGTTATATTTACACATATTTGGCATTATATTTGGTATTTGAGCAGTGTGAGATGAAACTCTTTTGTTATTCTTCATTGGAGAACTATTTAGTACATGTTCATCCCGTCCCGAATCCGTTTGGATGGAACGAAGTCGGAATGAGGTCTATCCCGTCTCGAACCCGTTTGGGATGGGATGAAGTCAAGATGAGGTCTATCCCATCCCGATCGCGACAAACAGGATGAGATCCATCCCGTCCCATGCCCACCCCTAATGGACAAACATTGATGAGGGAAGATCCTAAGCGAGATCTTCTCCCTCCGTTATGCGTTCAAAGGAAGAGTCAGTGAAGTAAAATGCTCTCATGATATAAGGTGAACAACACGGACGAGAAAGGTACATACATACAACCGTAATTTTATCAGTCTAATCCCATCCTTGTTCAAGAGCCTAACTTTACCATTGGAGTGCCTTTGGCCGCCACAACGGTGGCCTCCAGTTCACTGATGCTCATTTTTGCAGATCAAAGCCAACATGGACGGATTTAGATGCATCAGTGTACATGTAATTTGAGAGAATAGGAGGCCCGAATATAATAGGCTGAATGCACTTGAGTGATTCACTTGGAGAGTAAAAAGTATATACCCGATCTGGTTATGGCATACACACCCCAAACCCAACCCAACCCATTCCCATCCAATCGTGAGACATCTGCATTAATGCATTCTTAATAGATTATTAACAATCATACAGACTGAGTGGCAAATTATCATTAAATCATAGTTGCAGGACACATCATGCATATACCCATTCCACTCTACAGGACACATCATGCATATACCATTTCAAGAAATGATTTTAGTGATTTCAACTATATCATTTGTTGCCCGATAATTAATGAGACTTCCATTAAACATAGTCACTCCATATGATAAAGTATTCGTAGAAATTACTGCTCAGATTATTAAGTGAACGGCAAAAGTAATTACCAGACTTTATGTATAAGGCACTAACCAATTTTACTGCAACGCCACCTCGCTTTTTCTCAGAGTTGAACGGGAACACATGAAGAACTGTGGACTCTGACCTCACAACATCAAACTTCATACCAAGCTACAAAGAGAAAAATGGAATGGCTACAGAAAATGAAAACTAAATTGGAAAGAAGTCGCATGATATCGAAAAGATACCTTGACTCCCCAATAAAGGATGGCCTTCTCTGTAGGTGATCCAGAAAGCTCTATTTCACCCCTCTATCACAAGTGCAGCAAGAAAAAAAGGCATCTCAAAAATAGTTCTTCATAACTTAGAGCCCCACTACAAAAGCATGTATGCAGATAATTTGACTCACATAGGAAACAAAAGTTCAAGTAAAAGATCAACAATAAACAAATTATATAGCAAGGCCTACATGAGATGACAGAAAATTTGAGAATATATGGAGATTACTGTGAATGACCAAAGGAACAAAATAAAAATGTACGATATATATAACATAACAATGAAAGGACAAGTATCCACGTACATAGGCAATTTTATGTTTGGAAAATTGTTAGAAGATCAAAATACTATTCAGCGCCAATTAAGAGACCTTGCTATGTATTATCTTACCATAAATAAGTAATTTTGAGGCCTTGCTGTGTAATATCTTACCATACATAAGTAATAACAAAAATAAATTGGCACACTCCAAAGGCAGCCGTAAGAGCTCTTTATAGATGGCTCATTGTGTTTTATCCACTCATTAATAAAACTTAACAAACTCACCTTAGAAGTGAAAACACTGCCCGTCGTATTCTGTGCAATGCTTTCGATTATCAGAGAAGAGGCAACAGAAGGCATTGCCTTTGCATCATCAGGTGGATCCATTTTTTGCTCACCAACATATGTCTCAACCACAGTCATCTACAACATAAAAGCAACTTTTAGAAAAGGTATTTGATATATAGTGTAGATAAATACATTAAAGGATATTTACATAGGTGAAAACTGACTAGACTTACCAGATTTCAAAAGCACTAACTACTAGATTTCAACAGCACAACCTCTCACTAAAGATGTGATGTTGAACCAACTAAGCTAAAGAAGTGATGTTGGACCAACTAAGCTACAATTAGTTGCAAAAGAAATATGTAAACATTGAACACCTTCTAAGAAGCTAATCTTTTAACCACTAAGAATAGGGAAAGGAAATGCACAACTAAGCAACTAGGCCAAAAGCCATACAGCCTAACCAACTACTCGCACCCCCAATCCCCGACAGGGGAGGAAGACAAGACAACAAGAAGGACCTAAACAGCTAACTGTTATGGGGCAGAACAACCTGACTAACAGCCATTTCACCCCTAAGCCCTCTAAAGCCCCTAAAATCGAAGAGGGGGCTTTAGAAGAAGAAGTTGCTAGCTTCGAACAAGGCAACAGTTGTGCGAGTTGAATTCATAAAGATGTACCTCATTCAAGGTCAATGTCCCAGTCTTGTCACTGCAAATTGTTGTGGCAGAACCCATTGTTTCACAGGCTGAAAGCCTTCGCACCTGCACCTCAACTAGGTTAAACTACCATATATAGCATATAGGTCCAAAGGAAACAACATAATTAATAAATCTAAGAAATGTTAAAGAAGAAACTTGATAAATTGTGTACCAAAGCTTTGTCTGCCATCATCTTCCGCATCGAATACGCCAGGCTGTGTTGAGATAGAAGAGAAAAAATTACAAAAAAAAAAAAAATGGTAGAATAACAACAGCATAGCACTAAATATAAAAAAAAAAAAAAAAATTTAAAAAAAAAAGGTAAAAAATACTTACGTCAAGGTAACTGCCAAAGGAAGTCCTTCAGGAACTGCAACTACCACAATCGTGACCTACAACATTTGGTGCCAGTAACTCAAAATAGATTAGTCATTATTTTTTTATTGATAAAAACAAATTAGCCATGCAGGAATCTGCCAATCTAGTGGCATTTATTCAAGGAAAGTATACGAACCGCAATAGTGATGATTTTAACAGTATCATCTATTGCATGACTGAACTTTGTCTTTCCTCTAATGAATTGAGGACTTCCATCTGAATTTTTTGTATGTCCAGTAAAATATCTGCACGTGATGATTAGAATGAGTCATTAATAAATCGCGGAGAAATGATAAAGCAAAAGCTATCTTCTCCCTAATATTTACAGGTTCCACCCTGAAGTTATTTTCTGTTTTTTTTCAGTAAAACATGACAATCATAAATAAGTAAACTACTCAAACTCATGGATGATTCTCACAGAGATATTACAAAAGGATGAAACGAAATTAGCGAGCTTGATGTTACCTGGTTAAAAGTACAACCAAGACAAGAAGGGCTACCAACAGTCCAACAATGCCAATAAAAGTAGCAACTCCATTCAAGCGGACCTATTATTGATTGTCATAAAGTGTTAGCCAATTGTTATTATCACTGAATCCGAAAAAATCTGAGTCCCAAAAGATCTACCTGCAAGGGAGTCTCTTCACCGGTATCTTCAGAGATACTGGCCATAAGCAATCCCCATTCAGTATTTATGCCAACACCAGTCACCTGGAAAGTGGAAACAATTCAAATGAGCACACTACGAAAAACAGTATAGAACTTGCATTGCAAAGCACGTGATACAATTGTATCCTAATTAGCTAATTGTTTCATGTACATGGAAACACCGTTCACTTTCCCATTTCCTCCAACAAAGCCACCTTGCTAAAAGGGCTACAGAATAGGAATGGTCACATTCCCACAACCCCAAAAATATTCAAAGGTAAATAAGTAAATAATAGCATATATATACATATATAATATTTTTTGTTTTAAAAAATATACATCAGCATATTTAAATTTCAAAATTTGCATCACTTGTTCTGCTTCCACATCAATCACTATACATTGTGTATCACTCTCTACTTCGAACTATTTATCGATAAACCCATTTTTATTTAAAGAACTTAGGAAAACAAAATTCAATGAAGGTGTGTTGTTTCTCCAAAACAACAGAGCCTGCCAAAATAGACCAAAGTCAGATAAGGTTCCAAATAAATAACCCTCATGGAACTCCCCTAAAATCCACAAACACTTTTGACCACAAGTTCACCCTATCCACCCATGCAAAGTCCCATCAAAAACCTCTTCCATCTCATTCCAACTGCATGCATGTCTGTCAGGATAGCAAAAGGGAAATGAATTGCATTAAATAGCATCCCCTATTATCCTCTTAATCATCAACAAAAGGATACCATATATTGGAAGAGAAAGGTGGGTGTAAAAAGAGAGAGGTGGGTGTAAAAAGAGAGCGTGAACCAATTCTCAATTAGAAAACAGGTATAAATTTTTTTTATTTTTTATTTTTTTAAAACTTTTTGGCAACTCTTTTGTTTTGAAGTGGCTTCATCAAGAAACACTGTTCTATAAGGCCAAGAAGTAGACAACAAGTCTCAAAACAACTTATTGAACTCATGTATATCATAAAGGATGAGACCTATGCAGTTAATTCGGTAATCAACAAGAACCAACTACAATTTTGCTGGATCGTCATTAATGCCATACCACTTGGACCACCAGTAACTCCAACAAAAATTAATTAAATGTGAAGAAGATATAAAAACTCAATGAAAGCTAACATAAGATTTTTTTTTTTTTTTTACCAGCATAGTACCATAACCATCAGCCACTTTACAGCCCGACATTAAAAATGGATTCTTCCTATCCTTGTGAGCCTGCACATAAACAATATATATTCAAGAATTACATCTTGAGAAAACCACAAGGGATGAATCAAAAGAGCATGTCAACTACGTAACATGAAGATCAACATAATGCTCATCTTAAAAAATGTTTTCATTTGGGAGCTGCAAATGATGTCATTGAAGACAATGAAAACACCCTCTATGAAACAAAATAATGAAACAGAATCAAGTTTATACAATAGAATATTTGCCACAAAGGCACATAAATATGAATGATAGTAATGAAAATGAGATGGACATCAGAAGTGTGAAAAACTTACAATCTTGGCCTCCCCGGTCATGCTTGATTCATCGAGTGCAAGAGAATGACCAACAACAACAAGTCCATCAGCTGGCACCTGATCACCGATTTTGAGAGGTACCAAATCACCAACAACGATATCGAATATTGAAACCTCAACTCTTTTACCACCTCTAATAACCTGTCCAAACATTCAGATAGAACCATCTTTGTTTTAGAAAAGAAAAGCTATTAAAAAATAGCAATCAGACGGCAGTTCGAAAAAAATATACTATTAGAAAATAACAATAAACTGTACACTGTACCTCTAAATGTATATTCTTTTTCTCCTCATTCAAATTTTGAAACTGAAGAGATTGTTTGTAATCGCTTATGGCTAAAAAAAAAATAACACAAATGGAAATTAGCTCACAGATTTCCATCTACTAAACATGACATGGATGTTGAAGTTCAAAATGCTGCATTTGAAAACAAATAAAATTTTGTTTTAAGAATTCTCTAATATGGAAATGTAAAGGCCAACAAACAAACATAAACACATGTATCGGAATTAATGAACACAAAGCATAATGGTTGGAAAAAATCCATCTTTCAAACAGACATAAATCAGTCACATTGTTATGAAGTGTATAATTATTAAAGACTCTTCTCTTTAAAGATGTAATCACTATTTTAAGACTTTGCCCCAACTTGCCTATAGAATACTTGCAAAAGTCACAAAAAAAGAATTTGGGGCGGCGGGGGGGGGGGGGGGAGGGATGGAAACAAAAGTTGCAATTTCGCCATCTCGAATTATCCGTGAAATAAACACACCAATAAGCAGCTTCTATTCGTTTCGAGTAGTATCTATAATCAACCCACTATTAATGATTTGGCAGAAAGAGATAAAAGAAAAAGAGCTACAGTTTAAAGATCTTCATCAGCGCGTACGTCAAATGTTATACCACCACAGATAAAACACTGGGCTTTAGTTATGGGGGGGAGGGGGAATGGAATCAAAAGTTGCAACTTCGCCATCTCGAATTATCCGTGAAATAAACACACCAGTAAGCAGCATCTATTCGTTTCGAGTAGTATCTATAATCAACCCACTATTAATGATATCGCAGAAAGAGATAAAAGAAAAAGAGCTACAGTTTAAAGATCTTCATCAGCTCGTACGTCAAATGTTATACCACCACTGATAAAACAATGGGCTTTAGTTATAACCCGGAAATGATCTATGTAGATGAAATGCAAGGCATTCAGATTTCATCAACAAGCATAACTGTATATCTAATTGTTTATTTAGTGTTACTTCCAAAACACTCAAGAAGCATACGGGAGTAAGGGTTGTCCATAAAGTCAAAAAATTTATATATACCCCATCCAATCTGATAACCTTGGACCTTAAACTCCTTCATAACTCATCCAACCCAACTTGGATGTCAAAATATCACAAGATCATGTTACAATCTTTAATGATTTTGATGATATAATCGTTAATCAGGTTGAGCTCAAGACCCCTTTTAATCCGACCCAAAAAGTTTAATGAATGTCTATAAAGTTTTTTCTCTATATTGTTAGGTCTCTAAATGTATCACATTATTCCTAAAATCAAACTTGATCCAATAAAATCAGAATTGGATTTAGTTTTTAAAATCCAGTAAGGGGTGTAATGGTTATGGATTTGTGCAAATACTATTTGAATCCAATCCCTTGGAAACCCAAGTAAAGGCATACTTGATACATCATTATTCACATTTTGCTTGGGGATGAGAATTCAACGCATTGTAACGCTATCTAGTCTTTCATTCTTGTGGCGTTGTCTTGCATTCTAGTCTTTCTCCAAAAAGAAAGAAGTCATTTGCCAATCCAAAATTCATTTTTAGTTCTACATACTACTTCAATCAAACAAATAACCAAAGAATGAAGTCAGTACCACTTAAGAGAATTATATTTCCAAATAAAATAATAATACTATACATATATATATATATATATAAACCCTTCTTTATGACCAAACTCAATGTTCACACGAGTGCAAGTTAAAAATACTCACTACAAGAGTCACAATTAATGAATTCAAAAGCAACTAACAAATAAAATATAACTAAACAAAAGAGTAGAATGCCAAGAATACCTGTAGTAACTATAACAAGCAGGACAGCAAAAGCAATGCTTCCTCCATCATACCAACCTTCTTTAATACCCTACACAGCAGCATTTTAATCAACAAGAGTATAGCATCAAAATTCTTACGCAAAGCTAAGAACAGCATTGAGTATACATGCACAGGTGTAACAAGTAACAACCAATACGGGATGAGAGAGATGATAATGATGGCAATACATGCAGAGCTTAGACATACAGTGTTTCTAATGCACCACAATGCACTGCATAAAACAAGGGCCCAAGTTGTTTTATTTACTTTATATGTAGTTTTTTCATAGCATTCCTTTCTCAGAGCAGCACTAAATATTATTAGAGCTCTGAAAGGTACGACTAACACAATAGTACATGAACATGTCATTTCTATCAAACCGCAACTAATAGCATGGAATATAACTAATGAAATAAAAACAAAAAATAAAATAAAAATAGAAACAAACCATTTCAATCACATCGCATCTCGAGTATTGTTACTAATAACTAAATGCAAATCTGACCGTCAACAACTAGCAACAATGCAATAATTTGGAAACTTCTCCAACAACATACAATGGTCATGGATCCATGATTTCCAGCAATAGATAAATCAATTGAATTAGCAATACCTTACTATTAGACTCACCTCGGTCTTTATTCCTAGAGCTAAAGATGCTGCTGCTGCGACCATCAATATGATCAAAGTCAAATCTTGCCAAGCTTCCCACAGGAAATTCTATAAGCATAGAAATAAAGAAGGAAATCAGGCCTAAGCACAAGATTACACAGGAACACACAAGAAACTGGAATTATATTGCTTTTTTTTTTAATACAGGTAACATACCAGAAAACTGCGGCCCTTTTTTCTTGGATATGTATTTGATCCAAATATGCTCTTGCGGTAGCTCAACTCTGTATCATCTCCATTAATGCCCTTATCTATATTTGATTTTAATAATTCTGCTATCCCTTGAACCTGATGTATAAACATGCAAACCGATTGTTAGAAAAAAAAAATTAATAATAATAAATAAATAAATAAATAATTCAAAGAAAATAATTCGAAGGAAAGTTGCAACTTACCCCTCCGTGACGCTCTAGAGCAGCTAAATCATGATCACTTGTTAATGCAGCTAGTTGCTCTTGTCCAATACCAAAATCGCCAGAAGGAATTTCAGCCTCATAAGGTCCTCCAGCTAAGTTCAAAACCATATATCAGTTTATGAACACATTGCTGGTTATGGGAATCATTTAAAAATATTGAAAATCAAATGTTCTTCAGGTAGATGCAGTATATATCATCCGATACAATTACGTGATAATTTCCAGTTGACATCTGCAATCATGTCATTAGGTGTGCGTGGTAATGAAAAAGATAACGTATTTCCTAATGTATATAGCGTAAAAGGAAAGTATAATATAAAGAAAACTTCTCGCATTTTCTTTCCTATAAACGATTTTCATTTTTCTCCTTTTGCTTCATTTTGTGCAATATTTTTGAATCGTGAAGAAAAAAATTAATATTAAACTAGATTTTTTGCATTCACGCCTAGAGAACCACTTCTGTAGCCAATAGCTTACCAAATAGTTGATTTCTGATCAATTCAAGAACATCTTGAAACATGATATCCCACCACCATCTTGCTCAAACCTTAAGCTATTTCCACTACAATTTTAACAGATCAAGTGACCTATAAACTAAACTTAATAAATCAACAGAGGCGGATGCAATTATAGTAGCCATGAAATACACACAGACGCCTCAACAACAACATAAACATAATAATGCTTAAGGTAATTTTACATTTATGTCAAATTGTCTTCATCACAAAATTGAATGAGAACTTTTACAAAGTGAATTACCAGGTGCTTGTTTCCCGGCTTCTCTGAAAAGAAGTGCAGCCTGAGAAACCAAGAAATCCAGATAAGAGATAAGCAAGACTGTTGTAACCACATATAAATGTTTTTGCTGCTAATATATAGAAGTATCATCTGAATATACAAAATGATATTTACCCTTATGACTTGTGCTTGCGCTCTAATTTTCCTCCTTATTTCGTCTCTTTCTAGTTGCTTCTTTAAGTCTAAAGTATAACGAAATCGACGAGAAGCATTTAGTACAAGAGCCGCTTGCTACAAGAAAAATAACACATTTAGTTTAAATGAAAGCAACCAATTCACTACGGGAAAATGAGAGTCTTAGAATTATTTTTTCTACAAGTCAAATGAGAAGCAATCTAAAGATCATTACACTGATAAATCATAACAATTAATAAATGTCAATAGGGAAGCTACAGCCTACAGGAATAATTTGACACACGTGGGAATGCACGAATGGATCCACACCAGAAAAAAAGATATAATAATGCTTAGCAGACACCCTTTATATCCACAACCCAGTGCTCTGATAATATGTCAAATCTTAGTATACCCTTAAATCTTAAGCTGTTAAAGAAGCATTAAAGTATTAATATCAAGAAAATTATTTTTACTCGAAGCATAAACCACCCATTGCTTCTGTAGTCATTCACATACTTCTTTTCTTGTGGACTAAAAGGTGACTTGTGTGATTCCAAAAAAAGCAAGGCAACCAGGGGAGTTGGTGAATCAAGTTTTCTTTGCTTGGAGGCATCCATACCAAGCTGCCAAAGGGAAGAAGTTGGTAGCATGTCATGCCATTGCCATTTGTTGGACGGTTTGGAAGGATCGGAAACAGATACTTGAGGTGATCGTCCAAGGGGCGGAATCCTAGATATGAAGAAGTTTGTATAGTCTTGGTGGAGAGCCTTAGATGTGTTCATAGAAGAGTTTATTGTTGATTGGAATAAGGAAACACAGTCCATCCTGTGGCCTCTTTTTATTGAATTTTATTTGTTTTTGCTGATCTACTGATTGAAAGAAAAGTCCAAAGAAACAGAAACTATAAACTCAGTCACATGACTTGAGTTTATAAGTCTTGAGTGCTAAGAAGACCTGATTTGACGTAGATATAGTAAAATAAGATTTAAAATAACAAATTATTAGTCATGCTATGTAGAACGATAAAAAGGAGGAAAAATCATGCCATACCACAAAACGCCTCCTCAGGGTGAAAGGCTTCTACAATCAAGCACTTGTTTCTACTTGGTTCAACATCACACTCAAATTTTCATGGTTATGTTACCTATCCTCCCATATGGTTTAGAAAATCAAACAACTTCCAGATATCCACCCCCTTCAGTTCCTCTTGCTTATGTTACCTATCCTCCCATATGGTTTAGAAAATCAAACAACTTCCAGATATAGACCCCATTTCAGTTTCTCTGACTTAAAGGAGTCCACTTAGTTCTTGCAACTGGATTGGATTTCAAGATCCAAAGTAAAATTTCACAAGGCCCCGAACCATATATTAACTGATTTTGTGCAATAATTTAATGTGTGATAGATGCTAGATATTATTCTAGTATCAATCAAAAAGAAAAGAGAAGGATGTGGTTTAGCCTCAAATAATCCAGTTCAGCATTTTTATGACGATCAAACAGTTCAGCATTTTTGTGACGATCAAACCAACTGGATGATCCCCTTCCATCAAAAACTTCAAGGTTAGAAATGTCATAAAGAGCTGATAGTTTAGGCCTCACCCTTTGCGTCTTCCATGCAGGCACCATGAAGGTGGTTGGGAGAAACACAATTAAAAGTTACATAAAATTCAACATTTACGGGAATAACCAAATAAGAGTTTGGAAATAGAATAATTAGCATCTCACCATAGACATAAGTTGATACCCTCACCAAGTCACCAAAAACATTGAAATTTTTCACTCCATAATAGGATCATCGTGCTAAGTATGAAATGTGATATCCATAGCTCTTGCGTTGCAATTGGGTTTCTAGAATATTGCATCTTAAAGATGACAATCGCACTACTCATAGCATGTGGAGGTATTTACAAAAGAGTCCACACTCCATTCTCATTTCTAGAGCAAATAATCTCCATATTTGCCCTTCAAATATTTTCAGCCTTTTCCATACCCTAATTCATTAAGGAGGAGCTTACATAAATTCTAGCAAGCAGCCAAAATAACTTATTGAGAAACCAACTTCATTCCCTTCTAATTGAACACAGATGTTGGGTGAAAAAATGCTATCAAAACTGAATCTTCTCTTGAAACGTTTTATTCTTAATTGAGGCTAATCCATATATAATAACACCTATATCCTTTTTGCTCTCGACCAAGACTCTGCGGAAGCCTGATGCTCCTCCAAAGCTGCCTACCTTCATTTTTTTTTCTTTTTTTTCTGGTTGATCCCTTTTAAACAAAACCCTCGTATGATGATGATTTAGGAAAAAACGAAAGGCATCTTAGTAACTGGGCATCTTCTTCCCCTTGCTGATGTAAATTTCTTAGCACTCTAATCAGTTTCAATCGGAGATGATAAATTACCATGAAAATGTTCTTCGAATTAACTCTCTCTTCTCTGTTAACTTAACACGCTTCGCATTACTATTCCCTCCCCAATTTCCTCGCCGACCATCATTAACAATAAATACGAGTCAGTCTACCAGCTGAGATAGCTGCATCATTATATATTAAGTTCCAATTCTTTTTTACATGAAAACTGACGAACCAAAGATATTTACTTCCCTTGTTTTCCACACGAGGACTGTTTTGCTTTGGATTCTTCTCTCTTACTAGTCTCTTTTTTTTTTCTCTCCTGTACTCCACTCTTTGATGCCGTCTTACCTCGACAAGACCAAATTAGTAGCAATCTCATGAAATATGTATGAACTGCTCGGACCAAAATCTTCAAATACGACGCCCATCCCCCATACAATAGCAATAATTCACACATTGAAAACATACTACATTGCCCTAAATTCACACAATAAACCGACCTAAACTCGATACGGACCAAAACAAGAACAAATTTCATCAAACTGAAACAACAACAACATAATAATAATAATAACACAATCAAATATAAACACTTACTCTCCACCGCTTAAGTCGCTCGACCGGAGCATGCTTTGTGTTTCTGATATTGAAAGGACCCTCGGAATCTTCCTCGTCGTCTTCGTGATTTCTTGCAGCAGGAGCAGCTTCTTCGTCGTAGTTTTGGTGCGCCCGATGGTACGGCGAACCACCGCTACCAACAACACCAGCAGTAGAATTGCTCATTGTTTGTTCGCTGAAATTCGCAGGAGAGATGACACCGTGATTGTGATTATGATGAATAAAATCTGTACAAGGTACAAAAAACTCATAAAACACTCACTACTCACAAATTTGAAATCTCTCTTTGAGCAATTTAATCCAACGCTTTCGCTTTCATAGCAATGATTGATTGTGTGTATCGATTTTGTAAAACAAAAATGTTTTTAGGCTTCGAAACACTGGTTTTATATATGATGTTAGTGACTCACCTTAAGTTGTCAAAGCAGAGAGAGAGAGAGGAGTTTTTATAGAAGAAACGATTGTAACAGACGAAAGAGAACAAAGGAAAAGATATTTGTGAGCGATATTGGTGTTTTGTGTCGTTCAGCGAAACCACCTTTGTCACTGAGAGAGAACCGGTTTGAAGATGGCACGAGCAATGTGGGGGGAGGGAAGTTTCGAGGAAGGAAAGTGAAGAGGACAGATGTAACTGACACGTATTTGCCTTTTGGGTATGGGATTGTAATTTCGTTTTTTACCCTTGCTAGGGAGCCGGGCCGACAGAGTGCCAGACCCATCACCATCCATCATCCTACCAATGGACCCATTTTCAGAATCTCTAGGACCGACAGCGTCAGACCCATCACCATCCATCATCCTACTGATGGATCCATTTTCAGAATCTCTAGGATGATGGATTGTGATGGATCAGTCTAACTCTCTAGAATTATGGTTCCTTTTTTAGTTAATGTCAGAAGCAGCTCTACAATGCCTAGATGGTACCAAGCACGTGTAAATGATAACGTAGCAAACATTGACAAAAAAAAAACAGAAAAGTAACAAAAACGCAAACATTAGAGATGATAAACCCTTAGGACTCAAAACGTGTGGTGAAGAGCAGATCCTCCTCCACCTCCCGTCGTCGTTGCCTGGGTTGTTGTCATTCGTCCTCCACGCATTCACCTCCCGTCGCAATCGTCTTCTCCACCTCCCCATTGTACAAAACCCACAAATAGCACTCAAAGTTTCACTTCATCATTTGCACATACCTGGTACCATCCAACATGGAACAAGCAGCGTAGACCAAGCGGCGTAGAATTTTCGTAATTTTCAGTCATTTCGTGAATTTAATTTATGCATTTTAAACTCATAAATACTACATAAAAAGTTTTACACGATTCATAGTGTCATACAAACTACATATTACATGAGAATCACTCACATGACACATTTTTTATGCTAAAAGAACATTACAACATCTTAAAATTTACGAAGATTATTATATTTATTTATTTTTTCATAAAAATTTCGACATATTTCAAATTTCGTAAGAGATTTTGATAACTACAAAATAATAAAAAATATTTCGTGAAATTTCGACATATTTTTGAGAAATCACATTATTTGTTCCACGTTAACTACTATTTTTTATTTCATCGTTTTTTTCAAATTTAATCTTAGAATTACCAAAATGCCCTTTAAATTTTAAAATTACTAAATGCCCTTACACGAGATCCATGTTTACAATTTTTATTTTTTTTAGATATTTGTAAAAATAAGAAGGTTATGTTTCCATGAATAAGGTAGGGTGGGTTTTATTTAGGTAGCATTTCACAACCAAAAGTATATATTATGTCAAAATAGAAAAATAATTAAGCTATTGAAAGAGTAAAAAATGATCAAGTATGCAAAACATGTTATTGCATAACGGAATCATCTAATTACTAAATTACCCTTGGGAATTTTTTAGCATTTCATGGTAAACCATATGGATGAAGACCCACAGGAAACCTAAGTACTCAAAATATTTAAATGCCCTTGGAATTAGAGAAAACAGAGAAAATATTAAATGCAACCCACAGGAAATCTTAGTGCTCCTCAAAATCGTTTTTTCTAAGGGAAAATTCTACATGCACTGGTGGTGTGCTTGGCGTTGTGCCTGGTGACCACCAGGCACCGTCTATTTTCATATCTCGATGCAAATGGATGGCACTGTAGTAGTGCTCTTTTTCTAAATGTCGAAGGAATAAACGAGGGATGGGTAGACTCATCCCCCTCGAGATGCAATTAGAAGGGCTCCCTCAAAATATTTAAATGCCCTTGGAATTAGAGAAAGAGAGTGTAAGATTGAGCAAAATAAAATATAATGAATGAAACTCACAAGCTTTCTATGTTTCTCTGTCTCTGATGTAGTCTCTGCAACACATACACAGAGCCTTCAATCTCCGAAACCTATGTTCATATATACATTAATGGTTCTTGAACTTATGTAAATTAAAGCGAGTTGCTTTTGTATTTTCTAATCTTTTCGAGTGGTATAAGAGGATAACTTTCATTCCAAGTATCCAGTTATAGATGGAAAGCTTTTACGAAGTTGTTGAAAGTATGGTTAAGCTGAAAGTGCATATGGTGTAGCTAATGAGTTTTGGTTGAATGCAAGTTATAATTTGGAAGGTCATTCGATAAGGACTTACTGAACCTGAAACTCTATGTGTTAACCAACCAACAACCAAATGATATTTGATGTCCACTGGTAAATTTTTTTTTATTTATTTTGGTTATATGCTATAAATTTTTTTGGTTCTATGCTATAAGAACAATCTCATGTCATTTAAAAAAGATTGATGCTTGAACACTCTATCCAAAACCAGTGTTTGTAAACTTTGTATGGTAGATCGTATTCAATTTATGAAAGTAATTTTTTCATATCCAATTATAAGAAGCCGCTATTCATCTTCAGCTCAAAATTAATATAGCTAAAATTAATTAGGGTAGTTTAAAATTTTACAACTTTTTATTAACAGATAGTTCACTCTATTTTCGTCTATTTGATGTTTTCTTCTTGTTCACTACCATTACATTTCATTACACAAACAAATCTTTTGATGGTTATTTTTTATATTAACAGGTCCATAATTTTGGGTTATAATGGCGACATTCAAACTAAAAGGCTAGACAACACACTAAACCATCGGTTTTCATTTTCTTTGATTTGTTTCCTCTCAAAGAATTGAAGTTACTAATTTTGATGACATTATCATTATATCATGCTTGCTTGAATTTAGAAGAAAAAAAAAAAGACGATGATGGAGACACTATTAAAAGAACCGCCCAACGTTGAAATTATAATCCAAACTCGCTTTCACCGTAGTGTTCTTTTTCAATTTTTTTCTTCCTTCTGGCTTTTCAATTTCATTATACTTAATGGTTAAAATTTGACGAATGTGTGACCAAATTTTAATCTAATAGATAATTCATACTTTTGTTCTTTTGTTCACGAGTCAATTAATACTCCAAAACGAAAGAAAAAATTACCATCAAATAATTTTTAATAAAAAATTATAAGTCGGTACGGTCTTACATACTTTAGGTTGATGCATCAAAATCAAAACATTTCAAAACAATGGTAAAATAAAAAAAAGTTGTTGCAATTGAGCCAAATAGTCGAATACACATAGGCTATAGCAACTTCCTTCAGTATTACCCCCGGATTAATCTTCCACCCCTATCCGCCCATAGGATGAATCATTGTTTCTCCTAAGCATTGACGAAAAAGATGCAATGTGACTTCCACATGGACAACTTGCAATATGTTCCAAAACATACTATTGAATGACTCCTTTAAACGAAGGAAAAAAAGATACTCGTAACTATTTCTCAAAAATATTTATGTCACAAAGAACTCTATATAGATATGGGTTTTTTTTTCCTAAAATAAGAGTCTAAATCCATAATGCATACTCAAAACGCACTTGCATGATTATTCTTGTTATAGGATGTGCCGGTATGGAATCATTGAATAACTTAGTTGCACAAACTATTGGAGTACTTGTTTCGATAACGTTCAAAACATGCGCCAATGAGATACCCTAACCCATAAGAATTAGGGTTAATTTATGCGGTCGTATGTATGTTAAGAGTCTTCCAATAACCTTAAACCCCAAGAAATATAGGGCTTCTCTTCGAAACTTCAAGTTTATGAAGCCTTAAACTAAGATTGCAATAGAAATAAAACAAAATCAAAATGAGAATCAAATTATGAGAGGTGATGGTCAAATTAGGTAAATTCCCTCCATATTAATGTTCATTTGACAAGTTTTCTATGATTAACCCCACAATATATATAGTCTGTGGGGTACCCATACTTGATTTATGAGACAAAGATGATTATTAGATGAAAAAGAACCAAAACCCAAGTCAACTACATTGACTTTTGTCTATTGACCTTCAAAGTTTTATAAGTACACCTCATGTTCACATCTACTATCAAAGGAAATCAAATGCATTGTTTCCAAATACAATACACTTTTCACCAACCTTGCCTCCAACATTTTCTCAAAGCAAATTAGTGCCATGTCATCTCTTTTATAAAAGAAAAGGATTAAAAAAAAGGGCTTGTTTGGGCCCACTTAATAGTCATGTACACGTGTCAAATGATGCCCAGTCCCACAAAGACACAAATACTTTTGACCTAAATTTGACTTTAGTCGGTCAAAATATTAGTATTTTGACTCCTTTCACAATCTTTTGAGGCAGGTGTCTTTACTTGCCTTGATAGACAAGACGATCTAATCTAACACTCCTTGATTAAATATAAACTAAACTAAACTAAACAAAGTAAAGAGAACAAATCACAAACATAGCATATGAGATGGACCCTTCGAAACCAGGGTTTTTTTTAATCCCGTAACAATTTCCATCCCAAATGTCATAGGCAGGGTTCAAAGAAAGGAAGTCGTATGGCTAACTTGTCTCAGCAAGAGAACTTCACATATCATGTTTGCAACAGAGAGGAGACACGTTAGCTTTGCATGGTGACACATGTATTTGCGAATGAATATTATGAAAATAAAAATATTTTATAATGTGAACCCAGCTTTAATTAAAAAATTGATGGGGTCATATATTAAGGACAAGTCGATTGATTATACATTATTTTGTAAGCAAATGATAATGACTCATGAATGAGGTGGGGATGGAGGGAACATGGAGAAGAGTAAAGCATTTCTCTTCTTGCACGCCAAGAATGATGAGAAATTATTGATGATCTGAGTCCTCAACCATGACATGAAAATAAATTATTTAGGTTGAACACTTAATTTCAATTTAGTTACTAATTATCCATTCCCTTTAGTTATGCGTATGCTTGCGTGCGTTTGAAGAAACACGTCATTTTGTTTTCATTAGTTGAGTCATGCACCACGGGTGTATTCATTTGATCCAATTTAATGTGTTTTCGTGGATCACACTAAAAGCGTTGAGTGGCGTACTTTTTGAATGGTTTGTAAACCATGCATGAACACCGAAAATGGATTTCGTTTGGTGATATTTAGAAATCCAATAAAAAAATCACACAATTTAGAATCAAATGGCATATAGAAGAAGAAAAAAAAATGGGCAAATATCGTTTAGCGGCATTTCTTTGATATGTCTACATACATTAAAAACATTTTAACCGTACATACTGATAATGAGTTGTCTTGTCATCTATACATGGTTTTTAAATCTTGAATATAGACCTACAAAATCACAACGTGTAAATGAACAACCCCAATCGCTTACGACCTAAGGTTTGCAATGTGGGAAATTATTGTTTGCTAACCTGCATTGCGGCTTGTTATTCAAGAAAGTGACTGATATTGTTTCAGAATGTGTGAACTACTAAATCTACTATAGCTTTGACCTGTGGTAATGGCGTGGATCGACACTCTTCGACAGTGAAACCACGGAAGGACAAAAGCTAGCCGACACTCTCCATCCCAGGTAATTTTTGCCGACAGATCCGCCATGATACACATTGTCTAAAAAAACAAAGTGGTCAAAGACATTTTAATATTGGGAACTAGGGACTTGTACGTTTCAGCTGTTTTCCGTCTTTTGATAAGTTTTCACTTTGACACTTCCTAGTTCTTACGTAACAAAGATTGTGTAAGAAAATAGAGTGAGGCTAGAGAGCGAGGAAACGGGCGAGGAAACCAGCGAGGAGAGGGGTGTGGCGGGGTGGGAGCCATCCACCCCACTCGGGATGTGTGCCGCAATTTTTTGTGCGCGCATCCCGAGCGGGGTGAACGGCTCCCACCCCGCCGCGTCCCTCTCCTCGCTGGTTTCCTCGACATTTAGAATTCCCCAAGAAAATATATAGAAAAAAATTGTCTATAGAGTTGTAAACTTCGTGAAATTCTAGGGAGCGAGAGAGCCCCCACCGCCCACCCTCCTCAGGATGAGCGAGGGTCCCCAGAATCACTCGTAAACTTCAGAGCTCTGAAGGAATATGCTACGCAAACCAGGTTTTACGGATAAGGATGAGATGGTGATTCACCATTGCAACTTATACTTAAAAATATATTTAAATGTACTTCGAAAAATAAAAAAAGTGGGCAACCATTGAAGGGATCATCAACTTCTATATTGATTGCATATTTTAACACTCCCGTCCCTTAGTTTAAGCAGAAGAGGGTTTTATGTTCCATAAGGGTGGTGCTTTTGGACTTTACGCTCCATTTGGTATCACGTCACCTCATCCTGGTTTCTCAAACCTAGTTTGATTTCGAATATATGGGGCGTATAGAGTGCATGGCCTCCATTGTTTGTATTTTCATACAAGGGTGGACCTATAAAGGGGCCAAAGGGGGCAATGTTCCCCCTCAATTTAAAAAAAAATTAGTATATACGTAGCATTTTTGAAATTTTTTAATATAAATTTTTAGTTTTACCCTGATAACTCCTGTTAATGACTAACAATCTCTTACCATTTCGCCCCTCCTTGACTTAAATCCTGGGTCGACCATTGTTTTCATCCCATTAGAAGCAAGAGTAAACAATTTGAACCCATAAAGAAACGCCATTTATGTCTTACCTTAGTCTTAGTTATTGATTTTGAAGCAAACTTGTTTTAAAAAAAGAGTGATTCTACATGGCGAGGAAACGAGCGAGGAAAACAGCGAGGGGAGGGGGGGAGCGTTCACCCCCCCCCCTCAGGATGTGTGCCATCGTTTTTTATGCGCGCATCCTGATGGGGTGAACGGTCCCCCCCCCCTCCACCTCCCCTCGCTCGTTTCCTCGCTTTTAGAATTTCTGTTAAAAAAAATACACACTATCATAGGGTATGTGTTTTTATACGCCTTTATTTTACAATACTAAGTAATTTATGGGACAGAGTTAAATAACAATTGTAATACACGGAACCCAATTTTTAAGAGATCTTTGTTAACCAGCCATTTAATAAATTATGCAAATTACATGGAAAGATTGTTTACCATATTGATAAGTGAGTCTAAAAAATATAATAGTGCTTATAATTATCTAATAGAATGAACATCTTAGTATGTAATCAAACTCGGAACATGTTTGACACAACCTATCAATAATGGGTTTGTCCCTCACGTCCTTAGGTTTGAGATCCACGCCCACTTGTGACATGGTTTTTTTTTTTATGGTGGTTGACCAGTTCCATTTCACCGGCCAAATCCATGGAAATACATTTCAAAATCATGGATTTCCATGCCTCAGTGTATTCCATTGATGTTGATTTGGATTTTCATTTTGTTCACTCGAGTTGTCAACATAGTTTCTTGAGGAATCTTGAAAAGTTTCAGTCAAGATCTGTTAATTTGTATTAGCAAGAAAGCAAATATTGGAAAAAAGGTTAGTACCTTTTTGACATATTGGAAAAAGGTTCGTACCTTTTTGACATATTAGTGAAAAAAGAATCTTGATTTTCTTCTTTTACGTACAAAAAAGAGTTTTAGTTTTTTTTACATGTTTTATAACACATGTCTAATAGTGAAACAATCTAATTTTCAATAATACCAAATTTTGCCCTTAACAATTTCAATCTTCTTTTAGTTGTATCTCGCAAAATTGGCAACACCAATAGTTTCCCACTAGCACCAATTCCCCAAGTCACCACCCGAAATGCTGATAAAATTGACTTCATTCACCATTTCCTTGCCACAGCAATCATCGACTTTCGGTCAAACCAAACATTCATTACTCCATCTGAGTCAGTCTTGCCCTCATTTTATGGTCATTTCACAGAGTTAGCCATCACCAGGATACAATTTATTCATGTTCAAATCCAAATAGCCAGAAATCATCCTCTTAATTCTAAATCCCTACAGCTCAGACCCATTCCTCACCAACACGATCCAAATACAATTATGGTTACTTATGATACCAGATTTTTTGCCTCATCACAACAAGGGGTTGTCGGTATTTTGACAGTCAATCTCCAATGCGAGATAATTGCTCAGGTGGCATGTCCCATTGAAAGAAAAATAACAGACAGTATGATTGTTGAATGTCACGCAACTGAGGCGGCTCTGTTTCTAATCCAATCACGACAATGAAGGACATATTTCTTGTTGGGCGATTCTGGATAGCTTATTTGTAGTATATATGATGATTTATAGCACCCTCGGGAGGACATGGATTGGGTTTGGTGACCCTTCATCACCAGCATTCGAAGATTACTTACTATTCATCCCCTGTAGTTTTGTAATTTTATTAATAGAGAACTCAATTATGAGGCATCCAAATTTGCCACTATGACAGGACATCAGTACTGTAACTGATATTCATAATTTTATATGCAATATGAATTTATCAAAAAAAATAAAAATAAATAAATAAAGGTGTCCATTAATGTCTTTATTTTTCGAATTGATTTCATTTTTTACAATTGAGCTATGTATTTTCTTGAAAATTTGGCTGAAAATAGTACAAAACACGAACTTGCAAAAATAATATAATAAATTTCACCAATTATTAGAATCACATCTGGCAAGATGTCATTTTAGCTGTCATGCCATTGGCATTATAATAATATTTAAAGAAGGTATCAAGTAATATCTACAAATATCCTTCCCATTATGAGCTAAAATATCTTCTTCATCGAGTTTGTCGATCAAAACATTTATTCTCAAATAAGTCTTCATGATGTGATTGTTACTGCAAATATAAGTAAAGTTTCGCACAAATTCTATCAAGATGACAAAATATCTCATTAAGATAACTAAGAAGATAAAGAGAATCACTTCAAGAAAATTTTCACTTTAAAATGGAATATTGGATTTTATTGTTTAAAAATACTATCTAGAAAAAGTAGTAAAGATTCGTAAGGTGAATTGGATGACCAACCTTGCAATTGAAAGTAGGGATTGTCTAACTGGCGACGAAACAAGTGTTGTGCATCTCGAGGGGATGGAGGGTTTTACTCCCTCTTCCTCGCTGATTTCCTCGCCAATTAGAATTCCCCTTGAAAGTAATATTCAGAAATCATGTTAGTCATAAAAATCAAGGAATTTGTTGGCTATAACACAAGCATAGTGTCCAAAAATTAGGTTAGTCTGTCCTTTTAACAAACCCTTAAAGCCTAACCTAACTAAATTGCAACAACACTCATGGCACCTTTCAACACACCCAACCTAACCGCAACCTTGGACTTGGACTTGTTAGTCCTTTCACACGCACAACCTAACCAAATTGCAACCTAATTACTCATGGTCAATGTGAACCTAGGATTCGATTATTTAAAATGATCATTGTACGAGGATGAACGTGTTTCAATATGACACATGACGAGGACTTTAAATTGCAGTACACAAATTATATGCTCATGTCTGCAAAAAATCAAACCCTTAGTACACCTAACATATCAAGCAAAGTTAAAATAAATCTTCATCGAAATCTTGGATGTGGAAAATGACAGAAATTCAAAAGTAAAAGGTTAAAGTGAGATCAAAGAAGATGCAAAAGTAGACGATGCCAAATAAATAAATTAATTAATAAATATACAATTCTTCATTTTCGCCATTGTGTTAATAAATAAAAAGCAAAAGAAGATATTCCCAATTTGAGGCAACTAGGTTTTTAGCTTTTTACATTTTTATCCATTTTATAGATAATGTTTGTGATTGTGTTTTAAAGAAAATGGGTAAAAGTGTAAAAACAGCAAAACTTGGTCAAAATATGACCTTAAAGCCTGACTGTCTAGACAAACTCCGAGATATTAGACGAGCATATAATTTACTTTGCTTTGAAGGAAATTATAAGCAAAAGAAATTACTTCTACAATACGCAATTTAATAGAGTTTCTCCGAAATTAGGAATTATTGACGGGATGAATTATGACTATAAAACTAGATTCTAATGCGGTCAACACGCCCTCTATTCCATTTAGTACCTGATTTAACATGATCGAAATGTCGATAGTGAAGTAGCACTCAAGAATTAGGTAAAATGAGTTTTTGCTTTCTCCTAGAATATTTATGTTCTATCAACTATGTGCATTGGACAAATGGGGCCTTACTTGTACCAGTTCCTATCAACGATGTAACTTTTTTTTTCTAGGTAATTTTCTTTATGGAATTTGCTTTGAAGTAGCTACCGATGAATTGATGCGATTATATGATTTTCCAATATTGCTGTCGAATGCATACATTTTTTTAAGGGTCTGTTTGGTTGCACAGAAAATAGATATGGAAATTGAAACTGATTCCGAGGTCCTCCATCGGAATTGGATTCTCATGAGTAATGGGAAAACAGTCTTACGAATAATCGATTTTCTATCACTAAATAAACAATCAAATAACAAAAATCTGCATAACAAGGGAAATAGATTCCATTTCCCCAGGAAATTATATGCTCATTTAATGTTTGTGGTTGTATTTTAAAGATAATGGAAAAAAGTGTAAAAACACCAAAGCTTGGTAAAAAATGACTTTAAAGCCTAACTGCCTAGACAAACTCGGAGATATTAGAGAAGCATATAATTTCCTTAGCCTTGAAGGAAATTATCGGAAAAGGAAATTACTTCCACAATACGCGATTTAATGGAGTTTCCCAAGAATTAGGAATTATTGAAAAGATAAAGAATGACTATAAAACTAGATTCTAATGCGATCAACACGCCCTCTATTCCATTTAGTATCTGATTTAACATGATCAAAAAGTCGATAGTGAAGTAGCACTCAAATATTAGGTAAAATGAGTTTCTGCTTTCTCCTAGAATATTTATGTTCTATCAACTATGTGCATTGGACAAATGTGGCCTTGCTTGTACCAGTTCCTATCAACGATGTAACTTTTTTTCTAGGTAATTTTCTTTATGGAATTTGCTTTGAAGTAGCTACCGATGAATTGATGGGATTATATGATTTTCCAATATTGTTGTCGAATGCATACATTTTTTTAAGGGTCTGTTTGGTTGCACAGAAAATAGATATGGAAATTGAAACTATTTCCATGAAACTAATTCCGAGGTCCCCCATCGGACTTGGATTCTCATGAGTAATGGGAAAACAGTCTTACGAAGAATCGATTTTCTATCACTAAATAAACAATCAAACAACAAAAATCTGCATAACAAGGGAAATAGATTCCATTTCCCCAGGAAATTATATGCTCATCTAATGTTTGTGGTTGTATTTTAAAGATAATGGGTAAAAGTGTAAAAACACCAAAGCTTGGTAAAAAATGACTTTAAAGCCTAACTGCCTAGACAAACTCGGAGATATTAGACAAGCATATAATTTCCTTAGCCTTGAAGGAAATTATCGGAAAAGGAAATTACTTCCACAATACGCGATTTAATAGAGTTTCCCCAGAATTATGAATTATTGACAAGATAAAGAATGACTATAAAACTAGATTCTAATGCGGTCAACACACCCTCTATTCCATTTAGTACCTGATTTAACATGATCAAAATGTCGATAGTGAAGTAGCACTCAAGAATTAGGTAAAATGAGTTTCTGCTTTCTCATAGAATATTTATGTTCTATCAACTATGTGCATTGGACAAATGTGGCCTTACTTGTACCAGTTCCTATCAACGATGTAACTTTTTTTTCTAGGTAATTTTCTTTATGGAATTTGCTTCGAAGCTACCGATGAATATGATGCGATTATATGAGTTTCCAATATTGTTGTCGAATGCATATATTTTTTTAAGGGTCTGTTTGGTTGCACAGAAAATAGATATGGAAATTGAAACTGTTTCCATGAAACTGATTCCGAGGTCTCCCCTCGGACTTGGATTCTCATCAGTAATAGGAAAACAGTCTTATGAAGAATCGATTTTCTATCACTAAATGAACAATCAATCAACAAAATTTTGCATAACAAGGGAAATAGATTTCATTTCTCAATAAAATTATATGTTTGTCTAATGTTTGTGGTTGTATTTTAAAGAGAAAGGGTACAAGAGTAAAAATACCAAAGTTTGGTAAAAAAATGACTTTAAAGCCTGGCTGCCTAGACAAACTCGGAGATATTAGACAAGCATATAATTTCCTTTGCCTTGAAGGAAATTATCTAAAAAGGAAAGTACTTCCACAATACGCGATTTAATAGAGTTTCCCCATAATTAGGAATTATTGACGGGATAAATAATGACTATAAAACTAGATTCTAACGCAGTCAACACGCCCTCTGTTCCATTTAGTACTTAATTTAACATGATCAAAATGTCGATAGTGAAGTAGCACTCAAGAATTAGATGAAATGAGTTTCTGCTTTCTCCTAGAATATTTATGTTCTATCCACTATGTGCATTGGACAAATGGGGCCTTACTTGTACCAATTACTATCAACGATATAACTTTTTTTTTTCTAGGTAATTTTCTTTATGGAATTTGCTTCGAATGAGCTACCTATGAATATGATGCGATTATATGATTTTCCAATATTGTTGTCGAATGCATTTTTTAAGGGTGTGTTTAGTTGCACGGAAAATAGATATGGAAATTGAAATCGTTTCCATGAAACTGATTCCGAAGTCTCCCCTTCGGACTTGGATTCTCTTGAGTAGTGGGAAAACAGTCTTATAAAGAATCGATTTTCTATCACTAATAAACAATCAAACAGCGAAAATCTGCATAACAAGGGAAATAGATTTCATTTTCCAAAGAAAATGGCTAACCAAATAGACCCTAAGAGTCACCCCCTCCCCAATTTTTTCCTCGAGATAGTCATACTATGGCTATCAATGCATACCTATATGAAAAAGACTGGTACAATGTAATTGTATTCTTTTTCTTTGGGTGTCGATCGGCATGCGTGAATATGGTTGCCTAGACACATTCGAAGATATTAGACGAGCATATAATTTCCTTTGCCTTGAAGGAAGTTATCTAAAAAGGAAAGTACTTCCACAATACGCGATTAATAGAGTTTCCCCATAATTAGGAATTATTGACGGGATAAATAATGACTATAAAACTAGATTCTAACGCAGTCAACACGCCCTCTGTTCCATTTAGTACTTGATTTAA
The DNA here is from genome assembly GCA_963556465.1 of Berberis vulgaris. Classification (NCBI taxonomy): domain Eukaryota; kingdom Viridiplantae; phylum Streptophyta; class Magnoliopsida; order Ranunculales; family Berberidaceae; genus Berberis; species Berberis vulgaris. The sequence goes on along the minus strand of OY747137.1, from coordinate 61,000,780 downwards.
ACAGGATCAAAATGTCGATAGTGAAGTAGCACTCAAGACTTAGATAAAATGAGGTTATGCTTTCTCCTAGAATATTTATGTTCTATCAACTATGTGCATTGGACAAATGGGGCCTTACTTGTACCAATTACTATCAACGTTATAACTTTTTTTTTTCTAGGTAATTTTCTTTATGGAATTTGCTTCGAAGGAGCTACCTATGAATATGATGCGATTATATGATTTTCCAATATTGTTGTCGAATGCATTTTTTAAGGGTCTGTTTGGTTGCACCGAAAATAGATATGGAAATTGAAATCGTTTCCATGAAACTGATTCCGAAGTCTCCCCTTCGGACTTGGATTCTCATGAGTAGTGGAAAAACAGTCTTATAAAGAATCGATTTTCTATCACTAAATAAACAATCAAACAGCGAAAATCTGCATAACAAGGGAAATAGATTTCATTTTCCAAAGAAAATGGCTAACCAAATAGACCCTAAGAGTCAACCCCCCCCCCCCCCCCCCCCCCCCAAAAAAAAATTTCCTCGAGATAGTCATACTATGGCTATCAATGCATACCTATATGAAAAAAGATTGATACAATGTAATTGTATTTCTTTTTCTTTGGGTGTCGATTGGCATGCGTGATATGGCTACCTAGACAAACTCGAAGATATTAGACGAGCATATAATTTCCTTTGCCTTGAAGGAAATTTTCTAAAAAGGAAAGTACTTCCACAATACGCGATTTAATAGAGTTTCCCCATAATTAGGAATTATTGACGGGATAAATAATGACTATAAAACTAGATTCTAACGCAGTCAACACGCCTCTGTTCCATTTAGTACTTGATTTAACAGGATCAAAATGTCGATAGTGAAGTAGCACTCAAGACTTAGATAAAATGAGTTTATGCTTTCTCCTAGAAATTTATGTTCTATCAACTATGTGCATTGGACAAATGGGGCCTTACTTGTACCAATTGCTATCAACAATATAACTTTTTTTTTGTAGGTAATTTTCTTTATGGAATTTGCTTCGAATGAGCTACCTATGAATATGATGTGATTATATGATTTTCCAATATTGTTGTCGAATGCATTTTTTTAAGGGTCTGTTTGGTTGCACGGAAAATAGATATGGAAATTGAAATCATTTCCATGAAACGGATTCCAGGGTCTCTCCTTCGGACTTGGATTCTCATGAGTAGTGGAAAAACAGTCTTATGAGAATCGATTTTCTATCACTAAATAAACAATCAAACAGCGAAAATCTGCATAACAAGGTAAATAGATTTCATTTTCCAAAGAAAATGGCTAACCAAATAGACCCTAAGAGTCACCCCCCCCCCCCCCCCCCCCCCCCCCCCCATTTTTTACTCGAGATAGTCATACTATGGCTATCAATCCATACCTATCTGAAAAAAAAAGACTGATACAATGTAATTGTATTTCTTTTTCTTTGGGTGTCGATCGGCATGCGTGAATATTCAATACTTTTTTATTATATTTATTTATTTATTAAATTTTTGGCTAAACAAATTTTTTTTTTCTAATGATAAGAAATGAAAGAAAATACAAGGAAATCATTCCTATACAAGAAATGCCAAGACACCATGAAGGTATCTATATAAAGTTTATTTTATTACAAATTATTGAAATACTAAACTAATTAATTATTTATAATTTTAAGGCCTATATGTACAGTTTACAAGTAATTATAGTTTTGAATAAATTATGTTAAGTGTTAAAGTATAATTAACAATATTTTAGAGAAACTAGTTTTAATAGCAAATTATTGAACTTGGGAGGGTAAAATGATACATATACGTGATAGTTTTAATTTAAAATTACAAAATTACCTCCTGGTCAATGTTCACCTACTTATTGTTTTTTTTTTGTAAATATAATATAAATGAGAGGATATTTTGGACAATCCAAAATTCATAACAAAGACACACATTCATTGTTCCTAATTGAACTTAAGTTATATAGTCCAGATAAAATAAAATATTGTACAACTTAAAATTTTTAGGCGTTTAATTGTGCTATTGAGCTATTTTTCTGTCAATTGTGTGATGACTCAGTGACAAATGATATTACTAAATCACAGGTCAAACCCAGCCGGCAACATCTGGGGTAAGAGGGGATTAAAGGATGAAAAAAATAATATATATATATATATATTATATATATATATATATATATATATATATATATATATATATATATATATATATTAAACGTGACGGTCGTTGTCATCACCAGCACCATACGACAACCCATGCAATATAAAGTGGACGAGTTGTTCTAGGCGGCGAAAACGGGCGAGGGGATGAAGGGTCACACCCCCCTCCCTCGCCCGTTTCCTCGCCATTTAGAATCACCGAAAGTGGACACTATGTAAAGAGGTCTTATTCTTTGACGGAATTTTCTATTCATTTCTCCTTTATACATGTTCGGGAACAAAAAAAAGGTGGTGATAATCCGGGCAGAGACGACACCAGTTGATTCGTTTAGACTTTACATAAAGGAAAATTGCCTGTAGATACATGCAAATCTAACTAAAATAATTAATAGTAGAACATTCTAACTTTTATTTAACTATTAGTTAATTAATGACTCATATCCCATTTTTTTCTAAAGAGAACAAAAAAAGAGATGACAATGTGAATGTGTGACACGACGGGGAGCATAAAGATGTTTTATCATTTGCACTGAAACCCGAGTACCCAACGAATTAATGACATATTAGGATTCTATAATGATTTATCATCACAGAATCCATCAAGATTTGAGCATTTGGTTCTTCCATCTGCTAAACTTTTTGTTATAATATATTACTTGTAGATCGTTTGCTTTTGTTAATTTTCTTTCCTTGTTGAGATTATTGAAGCTTTTTCTTTTACTTTCCAAAAGTTAGTTCAACTCTCTTAGTAATTTCGTTTAACTATGAAAGAAATGCTCAGTGTCTTTGGATAGAGCTTATCTAGAGAGTCAGGCTTCTAGTGTTAGATTTGCATCGTTAGGGAAGCTTCCCTCCACATTTTTAGGAGAGAAAGAAGAGATCTTGAGAGGCTCTTAATAATTTTTGCTTCGGATATAAGTAAATTACATCAGCATTTGGTAGAGGAGCACGTAGGAGTACGACCGGGTTCTTAAACCTATGAAGCAAGCTTCCTAAAAAATTAGGTGTGTTTGCCTTTTAAGTAAAAAATTCTAAAGAAAACGGGTAAAAAAAAGTTTTTTTTTTTTATAAGTGTTCTTTGCCATAATGAAATGATTTATATACAATTTTAAAGAGAATTGATTGGTAACATGAAGTTGAAAGTCATTTCTCAGTCCACATTTATTAGCATCATAGAGTTTTTTTTTTCCTAAATTAAAAGTGATTGTTGGTTCGACATTTTAAAAATAAATATATAAGACTTGACTTATTTTTTTCTTTTCAAAATTGGGTTGTTGATCTTTTATATTTATTTATTAATTCATGCTCGAAGACTACTTAATTGACTTTATAGGATTAACCAAACCAAACTCGAAGGCTACAATAATATCTTCATCATCTTCTCGTCGTCTCCATTTGGCATAGAGACTTGCTATCACTTCACTCCGGTCTAGTCCATCTAAGCAAATGCATTTGATACCCCAAAGATTTATCAACAGAAACACATGTGCTCATAATAATCGGACAAAAACTCACAAAATCCTAATGGACAAATAAGACTTGACTTAGATATTGTATTATCTTTGAAATGTTCCCTCCTCCTCATTTCAATGTCAACTCCTACATTTTCAGACTTAACTTGCACTGTAGGTTAGAAATTAAACCACAAAAATGACACTACGTCTACACCACCCTAGACAATATTGTATATTTAGTTGAGTATTTATCACATCAAATAGACTAGACTCGAAGATTGACCCACATTTAACTAATTGCCTTCGGCCAACGTCAATTGCTATGGCACTGGTGTGTAATGCGGCTTACGAGAAATTGCTTCCTCGAATTATGTCAATAAGGTGTACTACGCGATAAATAAAATAAGAGAGTTGTTAAGTGTATTCAATTGTTTGGCTCGATGCCTCAAACTTTATTCTTTAGATTAGATTTTAAAAATTGTTTGGTGTACCCAATCAAATTTTCTTAATGCTAAAACATACAAAATACGTTACTCATATTGTTAATTGGGGACTTTGTATAAAGTATTTATAATGTAAATGTTTGGATGTCATATTTTTTTAGGTTTTGAATGAATTTTTTTTGAATTTGATATAATAGTTGCAACAATTTTGAAATTTATGTATTGATTTATCAATTTTTTTATTTTTTTATTTTAATATATATTTTGCTTTGTCAACCCCTATCTAATGAGCATATTGAAATTTAACGAATGCATGATTAAATTTTAGTTTCATTGTTTATAGATGATGATTATTAGTGTACTTTAATTCAATAACTAATTAACGTTCATAAATGATAAAAAAAACTTTGTACCAAATGATTTCTATTACAAAAAAATGATAACACGATGTTACGTATATTAAGTTTGTGCAATAAAGTCAAAACATCCCAAACTACCGGTGCAACAAAGATTTAGTGCAATCAAGTTAAATAGTCTGATACACGTAGCAACTCCTTAAAATAATTGTTCGACTTGCAGCCAAACGTTCCAACCCATTTTTTATTCGATTGGCCTTGGGAAAATGCATAGTAAAATAACAAAAAAAATAAAAATTTATCCATTAACCCCTCCAACCTCAGATGCTACTGACATAGCTCAAACCCTTGACGCTGGACCTGTGATTCCATCTACCGCATCAAAAGACCTGTGATTTCATCAACCGCAGGCCTATTGCTAAGCTGGTATCCAATTGACAATAAAATAACACTAAGAAACGTATGTTAAGACCAATAATTATCTCAAGAGGGGTACCAATCAGACATGTTTTGACTAATTTAAATTAAGGAATATGTTTTCATAATAAAGAAAACCAAATTTGATTAAAATAAATTCAAATCCACGGGCCAAGTTTGTCCAATGCATCAGTTTTCATGCATTTTCCCGTGGGCATCTCTAATACTAAATTCCATGCACACTTTGCCGCAGAGATGAAGTTTAATACAACAAAACAAGGAATGATACAAAACTGACAATTTTTTTTATAATTTTTTTTTGGTTTAAACAAAGAAGATTTTTATTGAAGATAAGAAGAGAAACAAAATATAATCATCCCTATATCAAGGAATGCCAAAACATCATAAATGTGTAAAAAAAAAAAGTCTTTTAAAAAATTACAAACCAAACCCATCTCCCACGAACAATTCTTTAATCTCAAAACTGACATTTTAACAACCACATGAACACAACTCAAATGTGACATTTTAACAACACTCTGACATTTTAACACACTACACAACAGGGCAGTTTTGTAACAACCTAAAAAGAGTATCACTTTTGTGATATAACATTTCACCAAATAATTTTCAGTAAAAACCAAATTTAGGAAAAAATTGAAAAAAAAATTCACAAATAAAATGATCCAATAAATTGAATCACTTACAACACCATACTATTAATTATGATTCAATTATTGTATCACTTCATTTGTGAAACTGTTTGGTAAACTATTATACCACAAGAATGATTTTTTTTTTTTGTGTTCACTTGTGAAACTGTTTGGTGAACTATTACACCGCAAGAATGATTTTATTATTTAAATTTTTTTTTTTTTGCGATTGTTACAAATATGTCAATTTGGTGTAGTGACAGTTTAGTTAATAAGTTATTACAACTTTGACAAAGAAGATTTCATCGATTGTGCGGTATTATTACTCATAGTCGAAACTCCAGTTGGCCACGTACGTAGGGTTCTAAGGTCGAAATATCTCATTGTGTGTTTCGATTTAACACACACAATAAAGCCCCCGTGATATATATGTGGTGGAGAGCTTGTTTTGCAAATTATGGTTCCGATCCTATGTCAATATGAATTGATGGTATCAACTATGGATTGTTCGATACATTTAAAATTCTGGAAATAGCGAAGAATTTCACTGTTAATTTGGATAACGAATAACAGATGACTTTATGGAAATGGAATCCAATGTCCTCATGTCCACTCACTAAAGCTGGTAATGGCATGGTTGTTTCTGAGAATCTTTGGTTAGTCAACAAGATTCACAATGTTTTCTATAGCTAAAAACAGGGTTTGATACCCCCGGCCAGTTGAGTGAACAAAAAGTCTTTTAGCTTTTACAAGTTGATATAACAACATGTTTGACAACATCGATTGATCGTAACTGTGCATGCAGCATGCAACCACATATGCTGACATATGCTGCAATACAAACTGATTAGACTGAGTTTAAGTTTTACTTCGACGCGCAAAACCTCTACTAACAAGAAATCTCCGACATGTGAGGTCTCTGATGACTCAATTTCAACTATATATATATATGGTATACTTGCAAGCTCCCAAATACATGCACTAATCCAAGTGCACAGTCTAAGTAGAGAATTTTAAAGGTAGAAGGTAGACTTGTATGCTTCTAATGCCGTAGACCCTTTCAACTTAGTTACTCAACTGATAGAGATGGTGATAAATGGAATCCATAGTTAAGGAGACTATAGTTATGGAGACTCTTATTTCATGTATAAACAGAATTTGCACTCATGTTTTCTAGCAATTGATAGAATGATGCATTGGATCGAATAGATTTAGGTTTAGGTATGAAACCCTGAACCTTAGTTTCAAAGCATTAGATACTCGTGTCCTTATCAAAGACCAAGTAATGGACATTGTTATACAAAACCTTGAATTGAAAAATGAAAAACTCTGATGAAAAGATTGTTGTAAGATAAAGATAAACATCTTTAAGAAATTTGTGTAAGTGTACAGTGGCGGGCTTTGGATTTTAGTCAAGGGAGGTGAAATGGCAAACACTTTTTTTTCTACCCGAGTTAGTAAAATAAGAAAAATATAACTATAAAAATACATTGCATATACCAAATTGAATTAAGTGTAATCCAATTTAAAGCCAAAATAATGTCACAATATCAATAACCTTAGCAAGGGGCAAACGAGCGTAATAACTAGAATATATAACTAAAATCACAAAATAATTAAGATAAATATCTAATTGAAGCTAAAAAAAAAAAATCAAAAATTTACGAACATAATAAGATCCTAATACAATTTTATCAAAAAATGTTTATGCGAGGCTCAACTTTTGTACGAGTTGGCTAGTGGCATATATTTTCATTGAATTCTTTAGTTATTATTTTGGATATTAATTTCAAAAATATTTTTTTGTTGGAAGTTTTACGTCACTTGTGAACAAGCAATTCATTGTTTTAATATTTGCAATTACATATAAAATTGCGTATAAAACGAAAAAGTAGAGAAATGTCACAATGACAAAATTGTATAGACATAAATAAATTATACGCTCCGAGAGGACAAAAATAAATTTTTATTGAACTAAACAATTTTTTTAATGTTTGCAATTACTATAAATTGTATTGAAAATAAAAAAATTAGGCGAGTAACAATTATAAAAATATTAATTATCAATAACCATAAAAATGTATAGTGAATAGCCATAAAAAAATGCGAGTATCGAACTCGGATTGTTTACAAAAATTGACAAACTTCCAACCACTACACCAATAAAGATGTAAGAATAATTGAATGAACAATTGACATTTTGTATTATACATTATAAAATTAATTTTTTTAAAGGTTAAATGGAAATGAAGATAGAAAAACTGGGCATTTTCCAGATCAAGTTAAGTCGATTCAACTGAACGCAACCTTTAGACATTTGCTTAAAGGTAGGGTAGTTTCCTCTGTGCATTGCACTCGATCATTTTCCTTTTTCTTCTTTCCTCTTTTCATTAGAAAAATGTCAAGCTCTTGTCTTTGACATGTTTGACAAAAGGTTCCTTCGGTTTAATGCATTGTTCATGGACGGCATGTTTGACAAAAGGTTGTTTCAGTCTAATGCATGGTTCATGGACGACGAATGTGTAAAACCCTTGTGTGCGTCTGCAGAGGCTGACATGCTATCTTGAGTGGGCAGGCATAAGTTTCAAGTTATGTAGGTGCTATAGTGTCACATCGCATAAGTGAGGAAAGGGGATGAGTTACTTATATGCGAGTTTATATCCTTTTGTATAACGCATTTTAAAGCCGTGAATGTAGTTAGGCCCAAAGCGAATAGTATAATCTCTCGTAAAGACTAATTGGCAAGCTCATGGCGATTTTGAAAAGGGTAGTTTCGTCTATGAATTTTCATGTCTCAATAATTTCTCTTGTAATAAGTTTAAGTTTCCATATTCATTCTTGTTTCATCGATTACAATATTTGTTGCACAAATCACTGATGCCCAAAGGCTTCCAGTGCTTAGTTGACAAACACACAACCTTGGCATCACATGGTATATTAATAATAATAATAATAAATATTAAAAATCAGTTCGAGTGGGATTGGAAATCTTCATCCTGAGCCCATCCCGCTCTGGATCGAAACGGGATCGAGATGGAATTGATCAATCCCTAAAAAACAAAATTGGCACGAGATCGATATCGTGAGATGGGATGCCCACCCCTACCTGAAGGTTTAATAAATAAAAAAAATAAATAAATAAACAAACAAAAGAAAACAAAATGAATTATAAAACATCAACTCTTCACACTCGCGAACTATCCAACCCTACATGGTTTAAAACTACATGAGTCGCGCATTTTCCGGCTTATTTTCATGTATTATAGTTGATATAACAAAATGTAAGTCAAACTAGATTCCAGACCCTGATAGTGAAATAAGTAATGACTGAATGCAAATGCATGATCAGCCAGTTTCCATGGAGTAGGTAAACTGAGCTTTCTTCATGACCATATAACCCAGTACCTTACTGCTTGGTTCCTTCCTCGTGAACTCATCTTAGGTGGAACTTTGCCACAAAACCTACTTTCTATATTAGCTGATTAAATCAATTAAGAACTATATCCAAACTTGGAATCATCGCACTTAAACGAAGACATGCATGAGAGTACCCCGCATCATACAATTATAGGAACATTGAACCAACACCGACGTTAGCACATGATCCCCACAACCTTACGGGGTTGCACCGGGGTCCTCGTTTTCATGCATGAAACACGATAAGAATGGAATCAACTTTTTACCTTATAGATGAGGGGAAGAGGGGACTGAAAGAGACATACTGTAACAGAGACCTCATCGAAGGAAAAGTAAACATGAGAAATACCAAAGATTGATCGATAGAGAAGGACAGGTACCGACAATGTGAAACTGGTATAGAGACTAAACATGAGAAACACCAAAGATGATCAGTAGAGAAGGACAGATACCAACAATGTGAAACTAGTACAGAGACTATGCAAATTGGTCTTATCATGGACTTTTACTTTCTTTATGTCGATACTTGTCAATTAGCAAATGGCTTCAAACTCACATTTAGCTAAATTTTGAATAGGCAGAGTTCTATTACTCGATCTAGTATTGTTTAAGTTTTCACACACTGCAAAAGAAGATCTCTGTTTATGATCAAGTCTTCCTATAACACAGGACCAGATTGAGGTTATATTAATTGATGATGTTTGGTTTGCCATTTTCCTTGTTATGTATATTTCCGTTGTTGGTTATTTATTTACTGACAGAAAATTGATACTTCATAAGACTGTTTTCTCACTACTTATGGGAATCCAAGTCCGAGGGAGAGGCCTCGAAATCGGATTTACAAAAACGATTTCAATTTCTATGTCTACTTTCCAAGCAACCAAACAGACCCGTTAGAATTTTCATAATCTTCATCTTTTCCTTCTCTAGATTATTTTTCTTATCTTGGCACTACAATGAATTTGAAAATGAAATAAGGGGTGAATCCAAGTATTAAAAGGGTAAATATGGGAGAAAAAATGAACAACAAAACCAAATCCAAGATAAATTAATAAGTGGGTGAAGGTCTTAATCATATCTAAAACAAGTGCCATTTGGCTATTTGCACTGAAAACCAAGTGGTGCACAAAAGTAATCATGGAGACAATAAACATGAAGCACTTAATTAGGCCTCGTTTGGTTACTCGATGGAATGGGAATGGGAATGGGAATGAGAATGACTGCGGTAATGGGAATGTAATGGGAATGGTAATGGTAATAGGAATGTGTATGTTTTGGTATACCTATGAATGACAATGGTAATAGTGTATGACATTGTTTGGTATGTGAATTTATGGTAGGAATGGAATGGGAATGACTTGTGCATTTTCCGAAATACCCTCAATTATTATAACTAGGGGTTATTACAGGGAGGGTGAGGAGGGCAAACAAGTCATTATGCTTATCTTGACCATTACAGTGGGAATCGTAATCGCCACTCATAGGGTGTGAGGTATGAATGGTCATTACAGTGAAATCTGTAATGGGAATGACCATTACGATGGTTTCATGTGATACCAAACTAAGGAATGCCTTTGACCCATTACATTACAATGGTCAATCATTACATTACGACGGTCAATGGGGTAACCAAACACGCCCTAGTTCTCTTTTGCTTTCAAAACACTTGAGCTATACTGTTCAGACTCATTCAAGCTTTTTCAGTTTTGGGACACCTCTGTTCATTGCATAAAAATCTTCAGTCCATAACAAGCAAAGGATAGAAGATGCTCAACTGCTTTAAAAAGTCTAAAGCTCATTGAATGGAATGTTGAAGAAGAAGAAGATAAAAAGGAGAGGTTCTTGCCCCCCCTATTCAAGCTTTCCTCAACTTAGATCAGGTAGATTTGTAGGCGAAAAAAGTGTAATAATTAAAAAATGGAAAGACAAAGAACAGGATTAAAGGCAATCAATCGGAACCAAACATCACACTAAACATATTACATAGGCCAAATTATAATAATTTTCGGCTTGACTAAAGTGGTGACCGACGTCCTTTAAATGTCGCATCCTTATTCAGTTGTTTCTCGCATCTGTCATTTTCTTTGGAAATTACACGGAACTTTCTTCGTTGGAATAATATGGTTTTATATCCATCATTCAATTTGGGAAGTTCACCAAATTTTCACAAAAGTCTTTTGTCATCCGAATGATCACTTTCACTGTATTTAGTGGCTTCAACTCAACTTAAAGGATACTGTTACCTAAGAAGATTTTGGGATAGAAATAGATGGCAAAGATAAAAGTGGATGCTAAGTTTTCTTCATGGAATTACTTCAAGCCAAGAAACATTGAAAGCAAGCAACAATGAAATGAAAGGTTATCTTCACAGTCAAAATCCTAAAGGCCAAATGACCTTGCTGAATAGCCACTTACTAGTGCAAGTTCAATCTTCATCGATGGCAATTTCCATGGCCCAAAACAGAACAGTTAGAATTGGTTGTTTTTGCGATAACGTAATGGCAACTCGAAGCCATCGATGTCTTCAGGCTCTGACCTATTTTGGGCCAAAAAATGTCAGGCCCAAAACCTAAGAATAAAATGACTTTGATCTTGGGCTTAAATTAGATCCCTTATTCAACCTGAATTAAAATACAACTGCTGCCAGATCAAAATTTCGGACTAGATTAAAACAAGAGGCGCACTGGGATTGCAGGTCATTGTGCACTCGACATACGTAGATAGCTAGAAATCTAAGTTTGTCGTTTGAACTTAGAGTTTGTGGCCAAAGATTAGCTTTAAAATATTCACAGCAGAGTAGTCACGGTGACCGCCTAGGCACGCCTCAAGCTGTTTTTATAAAATTCCGCCTCAAAGTGAGGCAATGCGGTGAAATGAGGTGTCCGCCTCAGACCGCCTCACTGCATCAACCGCTTCAGCCCAAAAATTGGTTGCAGCCAGCCCAATTGCAACCAATTTTCAGCCCATTTGCAGCCTAATTGTAGCAAAAAGATGTTGCAACCCGCTCTAAACAAGGTTTTATGTTTCTTGGTGTAATATTTGATCAATTTGATAAAAACAAGATAAAACGTTTGTTAAATTTTGATAAATTTGTCACACTTTTTATATTATTTTTTGAAGAAAACATACCATGTTTTTATCAATATGTGATCATCACCAATCTTGATGTTTCATAGCTTAATTAAATGTTTTTTATGCTTTTGAAATATCAATAGTGATTATACTTGTGAGTTTTTACCAACAATTGCTTCTAACAAATGTTCAATATTCTTTCAAGATTATTGATTTTTTATGATTTACTAGTTTGCAAGTTACTTGACACTTATGTAGTGCATCTTTTCGTTATGCTATGCAACTTTATTAATATTTTCATTTTGATTCTAGATAATTTATGATATTTATCAAAATGATGATGTACACTACTATGCTGTTTCAATTTATTATAAAAAAATCTTTAAAAAACATTTGTTCTAGGTATTTGTCGCTTATTGTATATATATGCTTATGATACTTGTCAAAATGATGATGTATAATACTATGATAATATGTTTCAATATATTATAAAAAAAATCTTTGAAAAAGTTAAGACCGCCTTAGTGAAGTGAGGCATCCGCACTGCCTCACGCATGAGGCGGTTTTAGGCCTATCCGCCTCAACGCCTTAACTACAATGATTCACAGTATCACAAATCCAAATTGGAGAGCTCTAAAGCCCAATCTGGAAAGAACATTAGGCTGAATCCATCAAATGGACAAGGGGCAAGGCCACCTTGGTTGCACCCTCATTTCCAAACCTGATCCTCAAGCCTCAAATTCATGTACGAGGATCCCATCAGCTGCCCTAATGAACCCAAAACTTACAAAATAACATAAAAATCTTATGGAATGTTGCTGGTATATAATGCAATCATATCTCGAATTGGGGAGTTTGATTTAAAATTTTAAAGCAACAAAGGTCAAAACGTAAAGTTTTAAATCTCAAAAAAACCTAGTAGAGGGGAAGGGTTTTCCAGCCTTAAAAGACAACCCCATTTGAAACCAAGTAAATTCAACAAAATGGAAACCTTTTTCACTGGTTCTGAAGTTCATTAACAAACTAGACGCTGAATACTGTATTATTATTATTCTAAAAGGTAAAAATGTGTATCTAAACTCCTTCAGAGGTTCTACCTAACAACCATAGGCACCCTTGTATTCTCGCAAGCTTGACTAACCAATCAAAAGAATCATAGGGTAATTCTAATTAAGTAATTGGATATCCTAATAAATGTGTGTCCTGCATAGATTACAATTGCTCTTCTCACAAGTTATCTGGAGTCACATTCGACCACAGGATGGTATCACCAAATGGTGTGTTCAACATACAAAAAAAAAATCATTAAATGGGCTGTCCAGAACAAACTTCATCTAATAGTCTACAAAAATAACAAAACTAGGAAATGCTAGCTCTCGTCCAAGTACTTGATCAAAATGAGAACTAAACAAGACAAGGTTGATTGCTCACCAATTGTAACATAAATTATTCCTCGTCAGAATAATTGAACTTTATAGAGTGTGACTCCTGATCAATCAGACCTCCTCTGTAACTACCCCGCTTCTTCTTGGTCTTCTCATGCCGAAAGTCTCTGCAGATCACAAAAGGTTAAAGACTCAGAACTCCACAGACAATGTACCATGTAACCAAAATAATCATGTTATTAAACATAAATACAACATTGAGCACTCGGTTGAATGAGTTTAAAATAGATAACCAAACACCAATCTAAATAGTTCAATACAGACCACATTATTTTATGTAAACTAAGCTGCTGTGCTTTCAATCCAACTCGACTATGCTTAGACATATCAAAGGCCAAGCACCAGAGGATCACAGGTATGCCAGGTATTCAAAATCTGACAGCATATAAACTGGAGTTTCTTTTCCAAATTAACCAGGTCATCACATGCAACAATGATCGTCCTCATCAGTATCAACTATTCAAGAACCCATTCCCTCTGCATTTATCACTTAAAATCACATTCACCATATGCAATAATGATCCTCCTCGTCAGTATCAAGGTCTCATTCCCAATCTGCCTTTATGACTTAAAATCACATCAGTTTTTGCTATAATCAATCTCTGACATCCTAATTCGAATCTCCATTGCATTTGACATGCCAGGAATTTATACAAGTTAGTAATCAATTGAAATAACTGTAACATTTCTATAAGCGCCATAGGATACATTACGAAGAGCACTATGAGGGGTGCCTTCTTAAGAGCACACCTTCCTCAAGATTTTCTCGTTATGTTGTAGCAATTACGCGAAGTTCTCTTTGCAAATTGCAGTTTGACATCAGTATTGCAGCTTGAGAACCTTCGAAGCCTTTTCCTTGTGATTTACTTTAATTCTCAATTTGAATGTCTAGACCAAACAACTTTTTTAGTACACAGACCTTACATGAGAAAACTGAAAAATTCAACTTGAACCAAAACAATAGGTTGATAGGACTAATAGTCTGTCAGGGCGGTCGACGGAATAGCCTTGATGTACCTCACTCTCGTCTTCAATGTAGTCTGCTAGCCAATATGATCATAATGGGGTGCGGGGCTTTGCATCTGATATTCATAAGGAGTCCCTCTTTGGGAACCTGCGCCGCCGCGTTTTGTGCAATAAATCCCTCCCCCAAAAGAATGATGGTAGGTGGTCCCTTGAAACCTAGTGACTAGTGTGTAACCACAACAATGAACTGTGGTGAACTCCCAAACAACCCTATCTAAGAGTAAGGGAAAGATCATCAGTAGTGGTGACGCTTTCAGTTCCGTGGACTGATTTCCGTTTCAGTTCGGAATGAGTATAAATTAGTAAGGGGGGTGAGAGTTGATCCAATCAGCTCGGCTGGATACCTTTAGTTAGACCAGTTCAATAAAAAGGAATAGAACTATTAGGAGTGATTTCATGTGGTAGTAAGAGTGGTTTGAGCTTTAAGCCTTTAACTACATGACTTCATAGGCTGAGCCCACACACGAGCCACACATCCCCAAAATCCCAACCAATCCAATACCAAGTCCACTCCTGATCCCAACTAATAGAACCATTCAGTTAACTGAGAAATACAACCATTGATCTCCTAAAACTTTAGACTAACCATTGATGACAAAGGTGGTGAGACAATGATTGAATAGGCTATTTATCAAGATAATATTTGGAGGAAAGTGCTGATAAGATTCCAAAAAAAAAAAAAAAAAAACAATTATCTCTACGTGAGATGGAAAAAAGTTGCAATAGCAAAACAGACCTTCCTCTAACTTGTCCCAAAACTTCTTGTGCTTTGGCTCCATAACCTATTTCTGCACCATCCTGCCCAGTATAATTTATAGAAAATAAGATAATCATAAGTGTATGTAAACTTGAATGACTTGAGCAAGAACATAAGTCATACAAAACATTTAGCAACAGTAGATATAATCGGTAACCACCTTTGCCCAATAGGAATTATCTTGCAGTCTATCATCAGCAAATTCCACCTTATCAACTTTCACTCTTTGAAATGCATTAATTGTCTTGGGCTGCAAGGCAACAAAAATGTAAAGAACATTCAAAAGGAATTTTCAACTGCTAGGGTAGTTGTATATACTCTATTAGACAAAATATATATATATATATATATACACCTTAAAAATTATCCTCTTAATTCCAAAACCGAATCAAAATTAGACAGGTATGTAATACTTCAAATGTTACGCTCATAGTTGAAACCGTTTATAGCAATTTTAACTCTTAAAAAAGGTGAACGGTTAAACCCTTAGCAAAAGCAGAGTGTAGTCATGAATCAACTTATCAACATCAAAACCAATGAAAATGTTACTAGTCACTAATAGAAATTAACGCTTGCCACTTGAAATCTAATTCCAGCCTCACAGTCACTAAACCATGTCCAGTCATAGTAATAGAATGAGACAACGAGAGTTACACTACACAAGTCTCCAAGAAAATAAAGGGAGATCTTTTAGTAGTAATAGAATTAACTTGAGACTAATGGTTCAAAAATGTAAATAAGTCATATGGAAAATACACACCTCAGCTGAACCATTAAGCTGTTTCTTTGAGCTTTTAGGCTGGCCAGATCCTCCTTTTCCACTCTTTTCAAGGTTACCATCTTCAGATATATTCTGTGACTTCTTAGTATCAACTTCGCCATTTTCTGTTTTTCTTTTCTTTTCAGTGTGTTCCTCGCTCTCTGCGAATGAACACTCTTTCAATGTTTGACTCATCTTTTTATCCTCTTCTGGAGTTTCTGTATTACTTTGCCTTGCCTCTTTAGCCAAAGTCTTGTCATCGGGCTGAGATCCAGTCTCTTCTGATGTTAGCCGTTTTCTTTTCTTAGAAGCTTTCTTCTCTAGATTCTCTACTAAAATATTTTGTGGGGTCCCCTGTTCAACATCCTCAGAAACAGATTCTGACTTGGACTTGCTTTTCTTTTTCTTCACATCCTTAGTTTTCACATCCGTCTCATCTAATTCAGTCTTAGATACTGAATCCTTCTTCTTATTATCAATTTCCTTTGGTGCCACGTCCATGTTTTCTTCTGCACCATTCTCATCAGAGATTGACTTGCTTTTCTTTTTCTTTTTATCCTTGGATTTTTTATTTGACTCGTTTACCTGTGGTTCAGGAGTAGTTTCAGACTGATCAACAAATGTTTCTGGGACATCGTTTCTCTTACTCTTCTTAATCTTTTTCTTGGCTGATTCCACAGGCAGAGCATTTTTTATTTCTTCTAGGTCTTCCACAACAATGTTTTTTTCAACAATGAGATCTTTCTGCAGACCTGCAACTGATGTAATCAAGCACCAGATACAATTTGTGTGCATCAGGAATCAGATAAAACCTTTTTGAAGCAAAAAAAATCAATTCAAAAACTAAAGTGTTGGCTTGATGGGTTTAGTTTTTCAAACTGGCCATGGTGGTTGGGGGTTCATATTCTTGGGTATGCTAATGGGTTTTTTTCTTCGCTCTCTCTCTCTCTTTTTCCACTTTCAATCAATGGAATTTGATTGAAATCAATTTCTAATTTCTCCTCTTTTCTGATGATGAACACTGAAACTAAACAGTACTGAAACTAAACAGTCATGTCTTTGACATCTGACTACATTAACTAATAGGGTGTAACAAGTTTGAAACACATGATGCATGACTGGCTCAGGTCAATTTTTTTAGAAAGCGATGAAGTATCTTCAACGAGTGACACAATATAACCCAAGTCAAAATAAACAAATACATTTCCATCACCATGTCATAAAGTTGATTTTGAAATCGCCAAGTAACAAAGTTCCATTCTCATAAGTCAATACATATTAACATACAAAGCATTGCCAGGAGTTTTGTAGTTTGGTTTGACACAGATCTTGGAATATTAATTCAGAACTGTAGTAACTCGATAAACTAGTAACAAAAAGATGTTATTACTTGCCAACAATATTTTCCTAGTTAAATCATTGGATTCTCAAATCCCACTCCTCTCAAGACTTTGTGTGTACGTGGCGGGCGAGGGATGAACTGCAATGCCACAGGATACCCATTACCCAAGATATTCAAGACATTTTAAAAATAAAATTGTACAATGAGGTAGCCTTGGGTTGTAATGTTTTAGAAACATACATGCATACGTAATTAACTACATGTAACCCAAACATTGGGATCATATTGGTATATCATACCTAGACCCTCGGGGCAGTTGACATCTTCTTTCTTATCAAATTTGCTGCAGGTGATAAAAAGGACGTCAACATGAGAATTTCCAAATATGCTATTCTACCGAATAAGCTAAATAATACTAACCTACAACCAAAATCAAATAATGAGTTATTCGAACAGAAGAGATGTGTTTCCATCTTACCTTGACTCTAAGTACTTATAGAACATCTCCAAGTCCAAGGGATGTACCTTCAAATTGTCAACCTACCATTAAATGCAATCAAAGATTTTCCTGTAAGTCCTAAAAGAATAATGTGATCTCTTGTAAAAGGAAGTTAGGAAGTATGTCCAATCAAAACAACAAGAAG
Organism: Berberis vulgaris; assembly: GCA_963556465.1. Classification (NCBI taxonomy): domain Eukaryota; kingdom Viridiplantae; phylum Streptophyta; class Magnoliopsida; order Ranunculales; family Berberidaceae; genus Berberis; species Berberis vulgaris. Next base: position 60,982,825 of record OY747137.1, on the reverse strand, counting down.
AGTATGACATATAGAAAGAAACAGTTCGGTAAAATGACTTGCGAAAGAACCAGTTTGACACCAATCAATAGTAGACTTCACTAAGTATGGAATTGAACATAACACTACTTGTGGATGCTTTTTTTTTTCATGATTTATTTGAATTCTTAAGCAACCCAACAGCCTCAAACAACACCGAACAAAGAAAATTACACAGAAATGCATCAGAGAGAGGCAGAATTTTGACATTATTATGCTAAATGTTCTCCATCTAGATAGTTAAAGAGTGCAAGGCCTCCTCATTTGAGATAGCACTTAACACTTGATGCCAGATAACAAATAGCGCGGTCATCAAACAAACAAAATCTGAATTAGAGGAAAACATGAAAATATGACAGATGTTATGATAGACTAATGTTGGATCACAAATTATAGGCATTATGCACTTAAGTGCTTCTACATGTAAGTCCTCAAGTGCTAGAACCCGCTCCAAGTTTTGCTGTTTCAAACTAACTTAACTTACAGACTTTGCTCGCGCTAAATATAGTTCCTTCATCCTTCACCTTTCGCCACTCTGTATGGGGTCATCAAAAAATATCATAGTAGGGTTCCTTAACATGGAATTAGAGGACAAGGCTGAAAATGGTCTAACGTGCCAATGATCACACTCTAGTTTTCAACACTTTGTACAAAACTAAATAACACTTCAACTGTCATGATAAATTCCAAAACCCATAAATTCAACAAGTATTGAAATAAGCAACTCGCAACAATAAAGTGTATCTTGTCAAACAAACCAGTAAAACATAAACCAATGAAATTTTACAAAATTTTCAGCCTCTATTATTTAAGGGGTGTTTGTTTAGCCACTTAATAAAGAGTGGTCCCCCTCTCAACGTATAGTTTCGGTTAGCAACTTCTCTGGCTCTTATGAATCTCTTAACCAAGTTTATATTTACTAGACTAACGTCAATCGGAATGAAAAAAATAGTCATTTACTTCTTTTACCTTATAGTTAAAGGCTACAACTAGAGCTTAATCAAACAAAAACCCCCTTAGATGGGCTTTCTTCCAATATTTGGAATGTAACACAATTGATTCAACAACTATGAAATAAGCAATTCTCAACATAATAAAATGCACCTTATAAGAGCTACGACTGAAAAATCGAATGATCAAACACCAATTAACACACAAATCAGTAAAAAATTTAGCTGCATTCATATTTCTCTTAAGGTGTGTTTGGTTGGTTGCATATGAAAACTCACACTGGGGCAGTGCAGAAATTGATTTCCCACATTAAGGAAAACTGACCCACCACACTACAATTAAACCCAACAAAACGTAACAATTTATCTCAATTTCCATCAATCAAACCATATAACACACAAAGGTTCAGTCTTTTTTTACCAAATTCACCAATTAAACCCACAAAGTTTCAGTCTTTTTACCAAATTATATTATTTTTTTACCTCTGTAATCGAAGCCTCCGATTTCAAAACTTCAAGAGACTTCAAAAGCCCATTGTGTTCAAGATACATAGCTATCGCCTGAAGAAGTGGAGATTGGACGCTCTTCTTCTTCTTCTTCTTGGACTTGTCCTTCTTAGACGACTTGACGACGACGGGTTCTTCAGCGACCCCGTTTTCTAAGGTTTCGATTGAGCTCTTCTTCATTGCTGCAGAGAGAGTGACTTGGCGAGGCACGAAGGCGATTAGGGCAGATTTGGGGTTTTGAAGCATAAAGAGAGAGAGAGTGGGGTGAAGGTTGAGATTTGGGGCTCAAATAGAGGAGGAGAAGGGGTTAGGGGTTTGGTTTGCCTCTTGAAATTGTTGCAAATTAATAAGGGCATGTTTGGTTGCTCAATGGAGTAATGGTAATGACTATTATAATGGTTTAAGTCATTCATGTATTTGGTTTGGCATAAAAATGGTGCAATGAACATTCTTTCTCAACACCCTATGAATATTCATTGTAATGGTCAACCCTTCATTTGTCTTATTTTCCCTCTTTACGTAACATAGATCTACACCTTACCCACCATAGATGCAAAATCCATGGTTGATAATTGATGGCATAATGGTAAAGACACAAATCATTTTCTTTCTCATTTTCATTCATATTCCATCGATTAACCAAACATAGTAACGTTCTCATTCTCATTCCCATTACCACTCCCCACTCCTATTCTCATTCCATTGAGTAACCAAACATGCCCTAAGTATCCACAATAGGGAGTTAAATTTTACGCATTTGAAGCCTCGTGGTTTTAGAGCATCAACGATCGACCCTCGAAGAGGGGGTGGGTAAAGACATCTCAAAATAGCAAATCGACTATAAATTTTTATTTTTTTTTGCCAATGGAGTACTAGCTCGACTGTAGGCATGTGACGGATGAAATTACAAGTTTAGATTCGAACCCTGTCGGCCCCATCTAAGGTGAGAGAGATTAAAGAATAATAATAAAACTTAGGTTTCATTCCGTTCCGTCAGGGCCGGCTCAGTTCTATTATCCATCAGTTCAATGCACTGAGCTCATCTAATGGAGAGAAAATGACAAAAAAAATGTAGTTGTTGTTCGCTGCCTCAACTCGACACATTCCCTTCTCTCCCCAACATCAGATTAAGGGATAATAATAATAACTTTAAAAATATTTTTTTGATAATTGGATCCTCAGCTTCAACCCTCTTAATTGCAATGGTGATCTTTGAAGGTTTTGGGATCAAATTCATAAGTTTAGAATTATATTAGCGGGGTTCAAAGCTTAGCATAATTTTGAGGTTGGGTCCTAATCGTCCTTGGTCGTTAACTCAACCTTGATTTTCATTACTGATTGTTAAGTAAAAGTATGTGTTTGGAGTAGTGCCTAGTGCAAACTACAAACTGCAAAGCCACAAACTAAAAACTTTGTACAAATACATTTGCATGGTCTATAAGTAAGGACTTGTAAGTATACAACTAAATTAAGGTAGTTCCTCAAAAATAGACAAGGGACGTCAAATTTTTTTATTATTAATTTAATATTTTGTGTGGTGTTATAAGAAGTGGAGGCTACACACTCAAAATGACATCCTAAACCCACACAAAATCGAAATCAAACAATTCATATACCAAGCACTTATGTTTTTGTTCGAATTTTGGGGATTGATCATTCAGACTAAACATGAAGATTCGCGTTATTTTGGAAGGAATAACACTTGTAGTTGTAATGTGTTTTATTATTTGGATCTCTCATTTTTTTTTTCCCCACACATATGCAAAAACCTTTTTATTAGAAGAACTCAATTTTATGTTTTATTTTATATATTTTCTACTATTAATTATTTTTCAAAACTTTTAGATGTAATAGGTTATTGGTTTGGATGCAATGGGAAAAGAGACTATGGCATATGTTGTTTGTAGAAGGTTTAGTTCTAGGTTGGTGGCTGCAATAATTTTTATTTTTTTCAAAAAGTCAAGATGAAATAGTTGTATGGACTAGAAAAATGAATTTAATTATGAAATTTAGAGGGATTGTGTTGTGGATAGTTAGAGAAAACTTTCCCAAAACTAAAATAGTTTGAATTCAACTCCTAATAGATTTTGGGCTTGTCTAATTGGCGAGGAAACGGGCGAGGGAGGGGGGTGGAACCCTCCATCCCCCTCGAGATGCACGAGTGCATACATCTCAAGAGGATCGAGGGTTCCACCCCCCTCCCTCGCCCGTTTCTTCGCCAATTAGAATTCCCCATAGATTTTAGTACTGTGTAAATTAGTAGAGATAAGTGAAGAGTCACGATGAACTCAATGCCAAAAGCATGCCAGGTAATTGTCGTGATTATAATTATTCAAACTCTTGTGTACTACGATACCACTATAATAGTTCAATTAAATGATTTTCAATTTTATCTATTTATTACAACTTTACAACATGGTTTGGATTACATGAATTTTTAAGAAGCGTCGAAGGCACGGGTCATACATTAGTGTTCCAATGAAGCAAAGCTACCAGAAAAATAAATGAGTGACAATCTATTGATTAATTTTCTTTTCTCTTCGGTAATCTGAATTACTCATTATGAGAGCCGATGTTGAAGGCATATGCTAAATTCTTAAAATAAAAATAGACTCGGAATGTGGAATGTCAAATCTAAAGAAAATAAAATGTTTGTTGGATCGAAAATTCTAGGGAGCGAGGGATTGATACACCTATCCCCCTCGAGATGCATGCCCTCGCTTATCTCGAGGGGATCGCTCCCTAGAAGGGCTATTGTTGGATTCATTATAAAGATAAATATTAAAATATACTTATAACTTTTAACATGTTAAAAGATTGAATGACGAAAATTGAAGGTTGACAACACTTTTAACTTTCATTGTGTATAGATAAGCAATAAAATGTTTTTGCTTTAAAACTTAATTTGACACTTAAACACTGATGTGATTTAGACTTTAGTCACGTTAATAAATGCTACTTAATGGTAAAATCACTAAATTATATAGATTGAAGCTTAAATGGTAAAATAAGTGAACAAACACTACACCAAAATGAGTAATTAATAATATTAATATTTTTTTATTTGTAACTCTTCGTTGTATTACAAGTCTCGTAACTAAAAAAAAATGTTACTAATTATTGACTTAAATTACTATTAATAATTTTATAAATATATTATTTATAAAAATAACTAAGAAATAAAAATTTAGTTAAAAATTACTAATTAGTAAAATGAGAAATAATATTAAGGTATTATTATTATTATTGATAATAAATACTATTTGAATAGAGTGAGGCTAGAAAATTAGGTTTTGCAATCAGGACGATTTGGCATCATCAGAAGAGAAATTTTACAACCTCAAAATACACATAAACTCTTTAGAAATTTCATTTTTCTCTCCGTGTCGCTCTACATAGGTTGCAAAACATAATTGCAAAAAACTAGTTTTCGAGCATTTTTTATTTGAATATAACTTTTAAAAAATGTGTATATCTTCCAACAAAGGATCTTTTGAGTTCTCAAAACTCACTTTCAGATTTCAGATCATGCAGAAGGTGAACTCCAGCAAAATCAACAGGTCTGAACCCTAATCCATCAAAAACCACATTTCCACTTGAATTTGTACTCTAAGCTTCGATTGAGTTAACTAACAATCCAACTCTCTGGATTGAGTTAGCAAGTAATCTTCGTTTCGTCACTTCACCTGATCTAATCGTTGATTTCAGGAATTGTTTTGAACTTCGTCAGTGAGGTGAGAATCTCATAACTCAGTCTCAATCAAAGGCAAGGAAGGTATGCAAATGAGCAAGTTAAGTGAATGTTGAATGAGTATATAGTTGTAAACAGATAGATCAATAAAAAAAAATCTTCTAAAACCCTAGAGTTTTTCCAAATCCAACAATAACAAGACAAATTGAACTAGATTCCAAGTTTCAGAAGGCAAGAATTTCAAGTTTCAGATAGGCCCGTTTCTTGAATTTCAAGTTTTGTGCCAAGAATTTTTTATGATGTTCTGGTTTCTAGGTTTAAAGCAAGGTTTTTGATGAATTTGGTTGCAGGAATCAACAATCGGAGCCGCGTTCTTCTCTCAAACATTGGCGGTGAATCCTGCAAGCCTGCAACAGTTGAATTTGAGATTTGGGATACAGCAGGGCAGGAAAGGTACCATAGCTTGGCTCCAAGCTGCGATTATTGTGTACGATATCACTAGCACGGTATATGAGATTCCTTTCTTTGATTGATAGTTTTTATCATTTATTCGTGTTTTCTTCTTTTAATGAATTTGAATTAACTGTTTGTAGGATTTGTTCACTTGCACGAAGAAGTGGGTACAAGAACTTTTATAACAGGGTATGTGGTTTGTTTCATTTAATAATTATATATGTGTAATGAAGGAAAGATAGATGGGAACCATTGCATTAGTAGCTAATTTACCAACTAAATTATGAACTCCATAGTACTTTACTATCAACTTGTTTTGAGTGCATAAGTAACCAATGGCATGACAGCTCAACGGTTAGAGCTTGGCGGATGGTACCACGGGTTCTGGGATCCTATAAAAACCCTGCTTGTCTTTCAAAAAAAAAAAAAAAAAAAAAACCAATGCATTAGTAGCTAATTTACCATGTTTCATTTGTCTGCTTGATCACACTAATGTATGTTATCTGGATGGTGGATAAGAGTATATGTTAAACTCCATTTTCTATTATTTCGAAGTCTTTGTGTATAAGGATCAATACAAACTCGTCGACTATATATTCCAGTAATCTGTCTGCGTTGTATTTTCTCTATTTGTTTGAACCATAATACCTCATATCTCTATATTGTTTTTCTTGGTCTAAAGTTTAAGGCCAGTGATATTTTTGTTGCATGTCACAGTTCATCATCTGTATATATTGGTGAAGTGTAACATTTTCTAGATTTAAAAAATGTTAACAAAATCCCCAAAAGGGTCATAAGCTCAACTAAAGATTGCAGTCCACTCTACTTGATGCTGTTAAAATGACAACATTTAATCCTTGTCCTTGTTAGGGTTGTACTTACATTGGCGAGGCTTACAAGGCTTATTTGACAAGTTGTGTCCAGGGGATTCACATGGGGCAAATGGTTTTACGAGTAGTTGAAACAATTGGTAAGATTTTTATAATTACATGACAAGAGGATTCTTATTATGTATTGTTGATGCCAAATAAATGTGTTTCCTATGCAGTTAATTCAAGTGAATGTAAATGGTGCGGATGAATATGAATGTGTTAGTTGGTGAATAATGCATATAGCTTGTTAATTGTTATACCAAGCAACTTATGACTACTCTCAGTTTTGCATTATACATTTCCCCACATCTAAAACAGAATGAAAACTTGCAAGATGTAACCACATAATGAAATCAAACACCATTACAATCATGCAAATCCTCCTCTTTTTTTCTTTTTTTTTCGTGGGTGTAGTAGTACAGAGGTAGATTGATACATTTTCATTTCTGAGGCTGTGGTTGGTTTTTTTGCAACAAAAATATTTTGAACGTCAACAATTTCAAAAGAATAAATAAACATAATCAATATGCTGATAAATCATCATAAGGCTTTTAAGATTGTAGTGCTAATGTATAAGTTTTTAAAGTTAGTTTGGTTTGTTTACTTATAATCACTACCAGTATCAATGAACCTTGCAATTTGCATGGGAATGTCTTCAAGTCTGTTTTGTTGATAATGAATTTTGTAAATATTTGATTCTACATCCTGTTAGTTTGGTTTGTTTACTTATAATCACTACTAGTATCCGTACCATTCCCTTTTTAAGAATTGGACCAGTTACATATGAAGAAGATTTTTACTGGTTTGGGTATTGTTATTATGATCAGTTGTGTTTTAATAGTTTTGGGGTGCTTGGCTCATAAGTTTAATACAAAGAAATGCCTAGTCAGGTCATTGAGATGTTCAAGGTCCTTATAACAGTGCAGGAAGCCGAAAGATCTTTACCTTTAGATGTCCAAGTGCTCTAATGGACCCTCCGTAAAGATTTTGGTCCCTAAAGATTTTGTTAATGCAGGTATTATTCTGTTTTCTTTTCCCAAATAGTTTCCTCTGCATGTTTCAGTGGTTTTTGTTAGGCAACAATGATGGACTCTGATATGTAAAGTTTTGAGTCAAGAGTTGCTTAGTTGTGCACATTCTACTGTTTGTTTCAAAGCATAAAATGGAAGAGTTGAAGCTTACTGGAAATCAAGCATTCATGTTGTTGTTTTATTCATATTTTTATTTAGATTTGGGTCCACTTCTTTCAGCCCCAGAGAGTCTGTTTTGTTAGAGTTTAAAGTTCTTAAAAGAAGAAAAGAGAGAGACACGGAGAAAACCCTTCTCTCTTTTTTTCCCACTTTTTGAAGCAGATACAAAGCTCAACTTCTTCTACCATGGCCTCTCTAAAGTAAGGTTTTGGTCTTAAATGTTTGTAGTACTTTTGGTAAGTAAAGCAAGTGGGTCTTACTTGCGATCATAATAGTAGTAAGAGTATATATGAAACTATGACAATGGAGCCACTTGTATTTTTCTTTTCTTAGCAGTGGCCTTGCCAGTTGTTGACACATCGGGCAATTTGGGTTCATATGTTTGTTATACTCAATTCAATCCACCATTGTTGTACATGGCTTGGGTTTAGATCAAATGGTTTCTATAATGTCATATCTGGCTTGTCTATTTCATACTTAATTCTTAGAATTTGTTTATTGGAGAAACATGGACCGATCTCTTCCAAGAGTCAATTTTACAGCCAAATAAAGCAATCTGCCTGTCCAACAAATATGGAGGAGGAGCATTAGATATTTCATGACTAATTTGACTTGGCTGTAGCAAAATGTCCAACAAAAAGTTCATTTGAGGACAATTTCCAGGGTGTTCCCAATATGAAATTATGGAGAGTGTGAAATATTTTTTAGTTTTCATAGTTAGCATATTAATGATGTATTTGATACATGTAATTTTTTAAAATATTGATGTAATATGAAAAACGATGTTGTAATTGATTGCAACTATTTCACTTCATAATGATTGGAAGATTATTTAAATTTGGGTATTAACATTGGTATTTGAATATTTGGGTTTTATAATCTCATTAGATGTTATTCATTTGTTGATATTTATTTATTTATTTAAAACTTAATTTGACACTTAAACACTGATGTGATTTAGACTTTAGTCACGGTAATAAATGCTACTTAATGTTAAAATCACTGAATTGTATAGATTGAAGCTTAAATGGTAAAATAAGTGAACAAACACTACGTCAAAATGAGTAATTAGTAACATCAATATTTTTTAATTTGTAACTCTTCAATGTATTACAAGTCTCGTAACCCAAAAAGATGTTATTAATGGTAAAATCACATTAATAAATGCTACTTAATGGTAAAATCACTAAATTTTATAGATTGAAACTTAAATGGTAAAATAAGTGAACAAAAACTACACCAAAATGAGTAATTAGTAACATTAATATTTTTTATTTGTAACTCTAAAAGATGTTACTAATTATTGACTTAAATTACTATTAATAATTTTATAAATATATTATTTATAAAAATAACTAAGAAATAAAAATTTAGTTATAAATTACTATTTAGTAAAATGAGAAATATTATTTAGGTATTATTATTATTATTGATAATAAATACTATTTGAATAGAGTGAGGTTAGAAAATCAGGTTTTGCAACCAGGATGAAGTGGCATCGTCAGAAGAGAGATTTTACAACCTCAAGATACACATAAACTCTTTGGAGATTTCATCATTCTCTCGATATCACCCTACATCATCAAGGTTGCAAAACATAATTGCAAAAAACTAGTTTTCGAGCATTTTTTATTTGAATATAACTTTTAAAAAATGTGTATATCTTCCTAGGGGTGGGCAAACGGGTTCAGGAACCGCGGATCCAAACCAAACCAGACCGTTTTACTCCAAACGATTCGGTTTTGATTTTTAAAATTGTGAAACGATTCGGTTCGGTTCCGGTTCTTAATTTTTTTTTCAAACGGTTCGATTCCGATCCGATTACATATACCCCTTACACGTGTCTTAATGGGATTGGGTAGAAAAAAATAGGTTTCTAATTCTAACCCTAAGTTCCTAACGGGCTAACATAGTTACACAGAAAAAAAAAAAGGTTATCTTCTCTCATTTCTCCACAAGCAGCGAGCAGTCACAACACAAGCTTCGCCCAAGCCTCGGTCTCTCTCAATTCTCCACAAGCCTCGCCGCTTCGGTCTCTCTCATTCTCCACAAGCAGAGCACGACGTCGACGATCTCATTCTCATTCTCCACAAGCAGTGACGATCTCTGATCCTCTCTCATTCTCCACTAGCAGTGAGCAGACAGAGGCAGAGCACGACGAGTCGACGACGACGCTCAAGGTCTGGATTTTCTAACACCCCTAGTATCAGATCTGATTTTCTCAAGATCTGATTCTCGTCTCAGGTGTGTCCAGTCAGTTCAGTTGTATCATGTATGTGTCTCAGTTGTATCATGTATGTGTCTGTTGAGATCCCTTTCACCGTTTAAACTTGTTGATTAGATCTGATTTAAACTTGTTGACTGTTGAAATCCCTTTCACCGTTTGAATGCTTTTTGTTGCCTTGTTGATAATCACCTTGATGAAAGTCAGTTCATTTTCTCTTTACTTGGTGGATATGTTGGCTTGAACAAATGAGCTTGACTCACTAACACAATCTTTGCTGAAAAGATTATTTGCTGCTTTAGGGCTTGATATCATCACACATGGACATCCCAATATATCAATATGTGTCTTAAATATTTCTCCATTACTAAAGACAATAAAACCACTATCAATGTCTTAAATACATATGCAATATAACTTAGGAGAAATATATCCTCAAATCAATCTATACGAACTCTGCTACTTTAGATCTTTTGTTTCTCTTATTCTGTTTCTGCATTTACTTTGAATTTTTTGCAGTGTTCGTGCTTTAGAGCTGTAGAGACACATTAGTGATTACTGTTAGTACATGCGATAAGAGTTGCAAGATCCATTTATTTCTCTTTGTTGATACAACTCTCAAGAAATGTAGTTAGTAGCTACTTGGGGACTCAAGAATTTGTCTCTATAACACAACTGTTCCCATTTGTCTGAAATTGCAGGAGTTGCTTTCACTGTTTAAGTCTTATTAATGGCATCAATTTGTTGAGGGAAAAAAAATCGATGATTCATTGATTTGTTGTGTTGATTTTGTTTGTTGTGTTGATTTTCCGACTTCTTTACCTTTCGGAGAAAATTGTAAGTTTGTTTTGCTTGTTGAAGTAATGCAAAAAGTATGAACTACAGAACTAATACATGTTTCTTGCATTTTTTTGTTTTGTAGATCTGGATTGTGAGCAGACCAAGCGAGACTGTATTTAAAGAAATTGGATAATAATCTCAGATTCTCAGGTATCTAATGCACCACGCCACCACCCATTAATGCAATTTATAATTAATTAAGTATTCAAGTTTATTATTAGATTTGTTTTGGTTGACTTATCTATAAGGAAACCATTTTAATGCAATCTAATGGTTTGACCATTTGAGACTATTCATGAGAAATTTGAAATATTTCATTGTCTACCATATGTTGGAATTGAATGGGTTTGTAACGCTTGTTTATACTTAACTTAAGTATACAATTTTTGTTTATTGCAGGAGCAAAGTATTAAGTAGTTGTGTTCAAAGTAACCATGTCTGAAAGTACTACCCCCAACCAAACTAGTAAAGTAGCAACATCTTCTACTGCTTCATCACATTGTCCTGCACAAGTACCTACACCACAAACATCCATGCCTCATCCCAAGCCCTCCCAATTAAGAAAAAGAAAAACACCAAATGCTCCAAAAACTACACAACCTAGATCTTGGGTTTGGGATCATATCACCAAATTTACTGTAAAAGAATCACGTGAAGTTCTAGTTGAGGGTGGTCAGAAAAAGATGGTAGAGGTGGATGTACTTAAGGCGAAGTGTAAATATTGTGATCAAATGTTTGCATGTGATAGTAGTGGAGGTGGCACTAGTACTCTTGCTAAACACATTAGAAGTGTATGCAAAAAGTATAAACCAAATATGGACTTACAACAGAGGGTTTTTGGTATTTTCAGTGATGGTAGCAGCATGCTAGTTGCTAAGGGGTTTAGCCAAGATGCAAGTGTGAAAGCCATTGTTGAGTTTCTAGTGATTGATGAGATGCCTTTTAATACTGTTGAGAATGAGGGTTTTAGGCGGATGATGAGTGAAATACAACCAAGACTTCATGTTCCATCTCGAAGAACTATTGTGAGGGAATTCTTACAAATGTATCATGACATGAAAGAAGGTTTAAAAGGGCAACTGAGGAAGCATAGAGTCAGTTTAACTACTGATACATGGACAAGTGTCCAAAATGTGAACTACATAGTGCTCACAGCTCATTTTTTGGATGATGAATGGAATATGCACAAAAGAATCCTGAACTTTTGTGTCATTCCTAATCACCAAGGTAAACAAATAGGGAAGTTGATTGAGCAATGTTTGGTAGAGTGGAAAATTGAGAAGTTGATGTGTATTTCAGTTGACAATGCATCGGCTAACAAGGTGGCAATTGAGTGGGTAGTTGGCAAAATGAAGAAATGGCAAAATTTTCCACTTATTTCGGAGGGTAAATATGTGCATGTAAGATGTCTAGCTCACATTATGAACTTGATAGTGAAAGATGGGTTGAAAAGGTTGGATAAATGTGTGGCATCAATTAGAAATGCTGTGAAGTATGTCAAATCAAGCCCTCAAAGGTTTGATTATTTCAAGGCATGTGTTGAGAAGGAGAAATTAAGTGATAAAAGTTTTCTTGTACTGGATGTGCCTACTAGATGGAATAGTACATATTTGATGCTAGAATCTGCCTTGAAATTAAAAAAAGTATTTGATAGGATGGGTGAAGAAGATGACAGTACATACTTGGGTTATTTCATAGAAGATGAGGAGTTGGATGATGATGAAGTAGATCCCAGAAGAAAGATTAAAGGCAAGGTTGGGCCACCTGGTGAGAAAGATTGGGAAAGTGCCGAGGTTTTTGTGACTTTTTTGAAAGTCTTCTACCTAGTGACTATTAAGATGAGTGCTAGCAAGCATTCAACGTCCCAAACAGCTATCCATGATGTGATTGTTGTGGAGGCAGAGATTGATAAACTGTTTTTGCCAGAACATATGCAATTTGGAAGTGATGTGGATAATGTGCTACGTGACATGGCTGTGAGCATGAAAAAAATATATAATAAGTACTTTGGTTCAATTGGGTCATTGAACCAAATATTTGTTGTTGCTCTCATCCTAGACCCAAGGTTCAAGCTGAGACACTTTTTACACTTGTGTAAAAAGAAATTGGGGTATGATGAAGAGGATATTGAAGAAAAAAGTACAGAAATTATGGCATTAATGAAGGAGTTGTGTGATGAATATGCTCAACAAGCTGCCGGTCCCCAAAAGCAACTAAAGGGTTCAAAACAGGTAATCACAAGTTCAAAAATTTCTTCAAATGTTTTTTCATTATTATAAAGTTTATTGGTTATTCAATTCATACTTTAATTTAGTCAAAATTTTCTCTTTCTTTTGGTTATTAGAATTCTCAATCAAGTGCTAGCACTTGCTCTTCGTATGAAAAAAAAAAATGTGGACTAGCACCAATCGAAAGTCCTTCAATACTTGATGAGATGATGGATGATTGGGAGAAGGAGCTAGAAGATATGGAAGATGTTGTGCTTTCACATGAGGTGGATATGTATTTCATGGATCCATTAGAGAAAACTAACAAGATTGAGATGTTTGACATTTTGAGATGGTGGAAGTTGAATGGGAACAAGTACCCCACACTTGCACTGCTAGCTAAAGATGTATTGCCTATTCAAGTGTCAACAGTTGCTAGTGAGAGTGCTTTTAGCACCGGAGGCCGAGTGATTGATCCCTTTAGATCATCTCTCACTCCGAATTCTGTGGAGGCATTGATATGGCTCCAGAATTGGATAAAAAGCGACTACATCAACAACATCAACAACATAGACTATGAAGCAAATGCAGAAGAAATTGAGTTTTATACAGAATGTGAAAAAGTCAAAAAGGTAATACTTGTGCTTTGTGTTGTTTGAATTTGAGTTATAGTTATTATTTATTAACATATTTATGTTTCATTGTCTTGTTTGTTTGTCAAAGACTTTGCAAAGTTGATGATCACAACGTCTAAAGGCAAATAAAAGGATGCAAGCTCAAGTGATCAAAGTTCTCAATCAACATTAAAGGGAAAGGGAAAGGCAAAAAGATTGTTGATAATTTGATTTCAGATTTTTCAGTGGATAGGGCTTTATGTTTTTAATGTAATAGATATTGGAGTTTATAACTATAAGTTTGTGAATTGTGACAAGTAGATTTGAATTTGTAGCTTGGATTTGTATGCTGAAATCTGAATCTGAATTGCTGATTTTGTAGCTTGGAATCTGATTTTGTATGCTGAAATCTGAATTGCTGATTTTGTATGCTAAAATCTGATTTTGTAGCTTGGATTTGTATGCCGAAATCTGAATCTGAATTGTTGATTTTGTAGCTTTGAATATGATTTTGTATGCTGAAATCTGATTTTGTAGCTTGGAATCTGATTTTGTAGCTTGGATTTGTATGCAGTATGCTGAATCTGAATCTGATTTTGTATGCTGAATCTGAATCTGATTTTGTATGCTGAAATTGAATTGCTGAATTTTGTATGCTGAATTGCATGATTTTGGATCCATGTATGGCAATACATTGCACAAGTCCGTGGCGGCGTGGCCTATTAATATTTTTGGAGATATATAATACAGGAACCGTTTGGAACCGTAGGAACCGAACCGTTGTAAACGATTCGAGTTAGGTTCGGTTCCAACGTTCAAAATAGAGGAACTGATCCGAATTGGAACCGTTAAAATTTTAAACGGTTTGAGTTAGGTTCCTCAAAATTTGGAACCGAACCGAACCGTGCCCACCCCTCTTCCAACAAAGGATCTTTTGAGTTCTCAAAACTCACTTTCTGATTTCAGATCATGCAGAAGGTGAACTCCAGCAAAATCAACAGATCTGAACCCTAATCCATCAAAAACCACATTTCCACTTGAATTTGTACTCTAAGATTCGATTGAGTTAACTAACAATCCAACTCTCTTGATTGAGTTAGCAAGTAATCTTCGTTTCGTCACTTCACCTGATCTAATCGTTGATTCACTGTTTGATTTCAGGAATTGTTTTGAACTTCGTCAGTGAGGTGAGAGTCTCATAACTCAGTCTCAATCAAAGGCAAGGAAGGTATGCAATTGAGCAAGTTAAGTGAATGTTGAATGAGTATATAGTTGTAAACAGATAGATCAATAAAAAAATTCTTCTAGAACCCTAGAGTTTTTCCAAATCCAACAATAACAAGACAAATTGAACTAGATTCCAAGTTTCAGTAGGCAAGAATTTCAAGTTTCAGATAGGCCAGTTTCTTGAATTTCAAGTTTTGTGCCAAGAATTTTTTATGATGTTCTGGTTTCTAGGTTTAAAGCAAGGTTTTTGATGAATTTGGTTGCAGGAATCAACAATCGGAGCCGCGTTCTTCTCTCAAACATTGGCGGTGAATCCTGCAAGCCTGCAACAGTTAAATTTGAGATTTGGGATACAGCAGGGCAGGAAAGGTACCATAGCTTGGCTCCAAGCTGCGATTATTGTGTACGATATCACTAGCACGGTATATGAGATTCCTTTCTTTGATTGATAGTTTTTATCATCTATTCGTGTTTTCTTCTTTTAATGAATTTGAATTAACTGTTTGTAGGATTTGTTCACTTGCACGAAGAAGTGGGTACAAGAACTTCTAAAACAGGGTATGTGGTTTGTTTCATTTAATAATTATATATGTGTAATGAAGGAAAGATAGATGGGAACCATTGCATTAGTAGCTAATTTACCAACTAAATTATAAACTCCATAGTACTTTACTATCAACTTGTTTTGAGTGCATAAGTAACCAATGCATTAGTAGCTAATTTTCCATGTTTCATTTGTCTGCTTGATCACACTAATGTATCTTATCTGGATGGTGGATAAGAGTATATGTTAAACTCCATTTTCTATTATTTCGAAGTCTTTGTGTATAAGGATCAATACAAACTCGTCGATTATATATTCCAGTAATCTGTCTGCGTTGTATTTCTCTATTTGTTTGAACCATAATACCTTATATCTCTATATTGTTTTTCTTAGTCTAAAGTTTAAGGCCAGTGATACTTTTTGCCGTATGTCAGTTCATCATTTGTATATATTGGTGAAGTGTAACATTTTCTAGATTTCAACAATGTTAACAAAATCCCCAAAAGGGTCATAAGCTCAACTAAAGATTGCAGTCCACTCTACTTGATGCTGTTAAAATGACAACATTTAATCCTTGTCCTTGTTAGGGTTGTACTTACATTGGCGAGGCTTACAAGGCTTATTTGACAAGTTGTGTCCAGGGGATTCACATGGGGCAATGGTTTTACGATTAGTTGAAGCAATTGGTAAGATTTTTATAATTACATGACAAGAGGATTCTTATTATGTATTGTTGATGCCAAATAAATGTGTTTCCTATGCAGTTAATTCAAGTGAATGTAAATGGTGCGGATGAATATGAATGTGTTAGTTGGTGAATAATGCATATAGCTTGTTAATTGTTATACCAAGCAACTTATGACTACTCTCAGTTTTGCATTATACATTTCCCCACATCTAAAACAGAACGAAAACTTGCAAGATGTAACCACAGAATGAAATCAAACACCATTACAATCATGCAAATCCTCCTCTTTTTTTCTTTTTTTTTCTTGGGTGTAGTAGTACAAAGGTAGATTGATACATTTTCATTTCTGAGGCTGTGGTTGGTATTTTTGCAACAAAAATATTTTGAACGTCAACAATTTCAAAAGAATAAATAAACATAATCAATGTGTCGTTCAATCAATATGCTGATAAATCATCATAAGGCTTTTAAGATTGTAGTGCTAATGTATAAGTTTTTAAAGTTAGTTTGGTTTGTTTACTTATAATCACTACCAGTATCAATGAACCTTGCAATTTTCATGGGAATGTCTTCAAGTCTGTTTTGTTGATAATGAATTTTGTAAATATTTGATTCTACATCCTGTTAGTTTGGTTTGTTTACTTATAATCACTACTAGTATCCGTACCATTCCCTTTTTAAGAATTGGACCAGTTACATTTGAAGAAGATTTTTACTGGTTTGAGTATTGTTATTATGATCAGTTGTGTTTTAATAGTTTTGGGGTGCTTGGCTCATAAGTTTAATACAAAGAAATGCCTAGTCAGGTTATTGAGAGGTTCAAGGTCCTTGTAACAGTGCAGCAAGCAGAAAGATCTTTACCTTTAGATGTCCAAGTGCTCTAATGGACCCTCCGTAAAGATTTTGGTCCCTAAAGATTTTGTTAATGCAGGTATTATTCTGTTTTCTTTTCCCAAATAGTTTCCTCTGCATGTTTCAGTGGTTTTTGTTAGGCAACAATGATGGACTCTGTTATGTAAAGTTTTCAGTCAAGAGTTGCTTAGTTGTGCACATTCTACTGTTTGTTTCAAAGCATACAATGGAAGAGTTGAAGCTTACTGGAAATCAAGCATTCATGTTGTTGTTTTATTCAGATTTTTATTTAGATTTGGATCCACTTCTTTCAGCCCCAGAGAGTCTTGTTTTGTTAGAGTTTAAAGTTCTTAAAAGAAGAAAAGAGAGAGACACGGAGAAAACCCTTCTCTCTTTTTTTCCCACTTTTTGAAGCAGATACAAAGCTCAACTTCTTCTACCATGGCCTCTCTAAAGTAAGGTTTTGGTCTTAAATGTTTGTAGTACTTTTGGTAAGTAAAGCAAGTGGGTCTTACTTGCGATCATAATAGTAGTAAGAGTATATATGAAACTATGACAATGGAGCCACTTGTATTTTTCTTTTCTTAGCAGTGGCCTTGCCAGTTGTTGACACATCGGACAATTTGGGTTCATATGTTTGTTGTACTCAATTCAATCCACCATTGTTGTACATGGCTTGGGTTTAGATCAAATGGTTTCTATAATGTCATATCTGGCTTGTCTATTTCGTACTTGATTCTTCGAATTTGTTTATTGGAGAAACATGGACCGATCTCTTCCAAGAGTCAATTTTACAGCCAAATAAAACAATCTGCCTGTCCAACAAATATGGAGGAGGAGCATTGGATATTTTATGACAAATTTATGACTAATTTGACTTGGCTGTAGCAGAATGTCCAACAAAAAGTTCATTTGAGGACAATTTCCAGAGTGTTCCCAATATGAAATTATGGAGAGCGTGAAATATTTTTTAGTTTTCATAGTTAGCATACTAATGATGTACTTGATACATGTAGTTTTTTAAAATATTGATTCAATATGAAAAACGATGTTGTAATTGATTGCAACTATTTTACTTCATAATGATTGAAAGATTATTTAAATTTGGGTATTAACATTGATATTTGAATATTTGGGTTTGATAATCTCATTAGACGTTATTCATTTTGATATTTATTTATTTATTTAATAAAAATAAATAAAATTTTACTTATTGATTTTTGTAAAAAAATAAAAATTATAACACGTCCAGGTCTTGCTAATATTTGAACATTGTAACATGCTACAATGCCATTGGCAACACTAGACAACTGTTATGAAAATTGAAGGTTGTAACACATCAATGTGTTACTAATATTTGTAATGTCATGATTTGCAAGATTTTTGTGATGTTACAATTTTTTTTAGTTATTGTGTTACGAGTTGTCATTTATGGTGTAGTAAAACATGTTCTTACCCTTATTTTTTTTTAATGTGAACTACGAGGCAACATATATATGAGTGATAAAAAATGGTGCAATGGGAGCGTTTAACATCCGAAATGAAGTCATAGTTGAAGGATGATTTAGTGTTCTCTATTATTTACAACAAATCAATTGAAATCTCCGGATTAACTAGGTCTTAATTTTTCTTCATCACTGTCTATACCACTCGTTACTATTTTGATTTGTATGAAAATGCCTTCACCTCGATCGTTTACAAACACCGTAAGTTCATTTGTTGAATATATAGATGAAATATTTAGAGTAAGTTTGTTAACGAGCCTTGATGATCTTTCATAGCTAAATCATATGAATGCTCATAGCTAAAATTTTAGTCTTATTTTTTGGCTTCCTCCAATTTTTCAATACAGTCATATTATCATAAAAAAAAATTATAGTATATGATTGTTGTCTTTTTATGAATTCCTCTCTACATAATGAGAATATGATATTACTTAGTTTTATATTAAGAAATCATACCAAAAGAATTGAGTAGTTTGTCAAAAAAAAAGTGTGAAGTGTAGGCACTCATTCAAAATGAGACATAAAAAAATTTTAATATCTATGGTGAAATAAAAATAAGTATTAATTATCCAAACAATAAAACAATAGGAAAATTTTGATTTTATTTGTTAGGTCCATTGAGCTTGTTTAAACAAAAACTCATCGGCAAGGGATAAACTGTTTATATGCCTACATGCCTATATTGGGTAGGGAACTCCATGTTTGCAATCAAGAAAAATTGAGAAAAGTTCACTAATTTGACTAGTAACCGTTGGGATTACTTACATTTAGTGATGGTATTCAACATGTCCAAAAAATGCTAGGGTATCAAACAACAATATAAAAAATTATTTAATTCTTTATAGCATGGTTTTTTTTTTTTTTATATATATATAAAAAAATTTGCATGAAACCTTAGCACAACTAATATCTTTGCTTATGAAGTTAAAGGTAGTCTTAGATTTTTTTATTTTTTTTTGTTCTTCATAGTTTCAGTTTTGATATGTAATAATAAATAAATAAATAACAAAAAAAAACTCAACTTTGTAATTGTGTAAGATAAATTGGGGTTTTAGATAAATTTGAATGTTCGTTCATAGGGTTTTAAAAATTCAAATCAAAACTCTACTATCTAGGTTCCTTAAGCATATTTCATTGGTTTATTTCTAGTTATTTAGAAGCATTAATTGCTCAATAAACTTAATTAGGTTTTCGTGATAATATGAGTTTTTACTAAAGGGTTTTAACACCAAGTAAAACGTGTTAAAAAAAAAATTAGATCTAGATATTGTGGTGGAACCTAGTTGTGTGCTTGAGTTGAGGTTGGTTGATTTGTTTGGTTTGATCTATAATCTTAATTAGGTTTTCGTGATAATATTAGGAAGAGCTCTCGTAAAAGCAAGTATTCAACTCTGGTTCGTCGAGAATTCAGTAATAGAAACTAGTGGCACATATTCACCTTGCCATCGAGGAAGTACATAATCAAAGCCAATCAAACTTCTATTTAAGTGAAATTCGTTAAGAAAATACTAGAAAATCAGGTTTTGCAATCAGGGTGATGTAGTATGATCTTGAAATAACGATGAAATCCCCAAAGTGTTTATATGTATCTCGAGATTGTAAAAAATCTCTTGTGATAATGTCACATCATCCTGGCTACAGAACCTGATTCCCTAGCCTCACTCAATTCGTTATATCCCGTCTCTTTGTGATTTGCTTTATTTTCTCCTTAGGGTTTTACTTAATTATCTTGCATGCTTAGATAATTACTTCAATTGCTCCAATTGTGTGCTCAAATCTACCACTCAATTGCATGCTTAAGAACTAAAATTTGGGGATTTTGAACTTTAGAGCTCGTATCTAGTTGTGTTCTTTACTTCTTTTTTTTTGCATGTTTTTACAAGTACCCAATTTGTTGTTCAGCTTGATTTCAATTAACAAACTCATTTTTGAACAAAAGTCTATGTTGGATTAATTGGTTTCTCACTTGTTCATATCTGGAGCAGGCTTTTGTAGTAAGCTCGCATTTCAGCTGATTGCTCACTTGTTCATCTTTAAATTGAATCATTTAAACACGGTAGCGGATAGTTTCTTTTAGTAAACTTTTTGAATTTGCAACACCATTCTTCAACGTGGTTAACCATAGCTCTTCGAAATAGAATAACTTTGAAAAATAAATAAAACCAAACCGAGATTCGGGATAAACTATTCATCCCTCTAGTTTAATTCGTTTAGCACTTTCACAACAAAGGGAAATTGATTCTAATTTGTTTTTTTTTGAGTTTGGCACTTATTAGTCTTTGCTTATTAGAGTTTGACATTCGTTTTGAAAACTATTTGAACCCTCATTTTTTTACAGAACCGTTAAGTCCATGTCATTGACTAGTTAAGATTAATTTTCAGACATTTTTGCCCTTACCTTAGGTTAAACCATAGTTTAGCCCAAAAGAAGACACTCCCTTCTCCCTGCTGCGACGAAAACGAACTCCCTCTTCCCTGTTGCAGGGAAGACACTCCTCCCTGTGACGAACAAATCTGCTATGAAAAATGTGAAATTGGATATCCACGCACGACTAATGGATAATTATAAAACTGTTCCAGAATGGTGGTTCCTCACACTGCTATTTGGTAGCATTTTACTGCTAGTTGAGTATACGTGCTGTCATATTTTCCTTCCTTTTTTTTATCTTTGCTTCCATGCATGGTTTTCTCCTCCAAATATATATATATAGAGATCGTGAAATATAGAGAACATGAGCGAAGCCAAACACAGCATAAGAAATTGAAGTTTCTCTACTCTGTTTTGACGGTAAATAACCACAAAACTGTTGATGAAGAAGAGAACAGGAAAAACAACAAACTAAAAATTTTAACTTCTAATATATGCAAGTATTGAAAAGGAAAACAATAACTTAGAGAAATTTAATAATGATTATTTCAAAATCGATCAATCTCAGCAAACAATGTGATGCTATTAAATACGAAATGACTATGATTGGCAAATAGCACAATTAAGTTGAGATAAACAAAAAGAGAGCCAAGTGAATCCGTCCATTCAAACAAAAGAAAGAGTAGAGATTCCTTCTGGAAAATAAAATGGATACTATAATTGGTTAAGCCTTTGGCAAGAGTATATCAAGGCAAATACTAATCACCTGTGAAATATTAGTTAAGTTATTGGTGAAGGTTGGAACTTTCAAACTCTCAACGAAGGCAATAGCTATGTCCAGCAAACCACATATCATAGTGGTTTCGTTCCCTGCTCAAGGCCATGTCATGCCACTTATGAAGCTTTCATATTGCTTGGTTGATCAAAGTTGTTCAGCTTGGGAGGCAAGTCCATGGGATGGTATTAATGACTGGGTTTGCTTTGGATTCGTTTGTTTAGTCGTCTTCAGTTCATATGTATGTTAAGTGCGGGGAAATGACCAACGCCCGTAAGGTCCTTAATAGAATGAATGATAGAAATGTGGTTAGTTGGAGCGATATGACCGCGAGTTATGCCCGTCAAAGAAAAGTTGATGAAGCAATTAAGCTATTTTATCAAATGAGGTGTGCAACAAAATTTAGTATCATGGAATGGTCTAATTGTGGGTTTTAACAATAATAGGTTATTTTTTTAGTCGATGAGAATTTTTAAAAGGATGTAGTTGGATGGGTTTATGCTTGATGGGACGAGCATTTCTACTGTTCTTCCTGTTGTAGGAGACTTGGGTGATCAAGAGATGGGAATTCAAATTCATGGGTATTTGCTCTAGCTGGATTTTGGGTCAGACAAATGTGTGGTTAGTGCACTTATAGATATGTATGGCAAGTGTCGGTGTATAGGAGAAATTGTGAAAGTATTTAATGAGACGAGTTAGATGGACTTGGGCTTGTGCAATGCTTTGGTTACTGGGTTTGCGTGCGATGGCCTTGTTGATGATGCATTGGAGATATTTAGGAAATTTGAGTACTAGTCTGTTTTTTATCTTGTTTTTTTGGTATAAGCAATGGAGGACAATCAAGAACATAAGCAATATGCCTGCAAGTTCTGCAATAAGAGATTCCTGTGTGGGAGATCATTGGGAGGGCACATGAGGTCACAAATGAGCAACAACTCTTCACTTGAAAAAAATGAGAAGAAGTTGTTGGACAATAACAAGAAAAATAAGAGGTCTGTCTTCGTCGCAGCAGGGAGGAGGGAGATTGCAGCGAGGAAGAGGAAGGAGGTGTGTCTTTTTTTGGGCTAAACTATGGTTTAACCTAAAGTAAAAGCAAAAGAGTCAGAAAATTAATATTGACCGGTCAATGACGTGAACTTAACGGTTTCGTAAAAAAAACTAGGGTTAGACTCAAATAGTTTTCAAAACGAGTGCCAAATTCTAATAGGTATAAATTATGAGTACCAAAATAAATAAATAAAACCCTTTTAATTACAAGTTTTTTCATTTGCATGGATTGATATGTGGGTGACAATGGTCCACGAAAACAAAGGGAGAGGGGACAAAATATACCATCAAATTATTTTCGGTATGAAGGTGGACATTTTTTATTGAAAGGTGAGCGAGCAATTGGTGGGTATAGAACCCAAGACGTGGGGGTTAAACCACCACAACCTTAACCATGCAACCAGACTACCATTGGCTATGAAGGTGGACTTTACTTCAAGTTTTATGCAAATACTCAGTGACATTATGGTATGAAAACTACAAAACTTGCAAGCGTGCCATTCAAGTGCACTAAATTCTAATCGAACCCTAAGTAAGCAATCTAAAGTTTAACACTACACAATCAAGACACATAAATTATTGCGAAACCCGCATAGCTGAAGAGTGAAGTTACATAAAATAGGGGTGTTAATAAACATTAAAGCCTTCTACGACTGAGATCACTTCGAACCATCAATACACTCTCTGGCCATTTGATCAATCCACACTTCAGAAACCCTAACCCTACTTAAACATCTCCTCACTTCTCTTCTTCAAAACCCTCCTCCTCAAAGTGTTTATATGTATCTCGAGGTTGTAAAAAACCTCTTATGATGATGCCACATCATCCTGGCTACATAACTTGTTTCCCTACACTACAACACAAATGCCCTTTAATAGCGTTTCCTACCATAGCGTTTTCTAAAATGCTATGTCTGTCGGAGCTATAATAGACCCAGGGTCTATTATAGAATTTTTAAAACGCTATAGTAAGTTGGCCTATTATAGCGTTTCAAAAACGCTATGGTAGAGTCGACCATAGCGTTTCTAAAACACTATTGTAGAGTCTAAAAACGCTATGGTAAGTATACATAGCAAATTTTTTTTTGCTATCAAATTACTTTTTATTACATCTTATAAGTTTTATTTCTAGAAAAAAAAAATTAATGTGCCAAATTTAAACATTTCCATGAATGGAGGCAAAGTAATATAATTAATGAGATAATGTATTACATCGAGTCACAAAATCTATCAAATTAATAATAAAGATCAGCTCTCTATATTACATCTCATCTAGTACACAAAAGGTTCACACAATTAGATAAACCATCACACCAAAACTTGCCTAAATTCGATCAAAATTTCAATTGGCTCTACTCTACCATGAAGAACAGAAGCAACTGAGCCATGTAGAGAGAACTCAAAAACCAAATATAGTCCATTGTCAATGCAACAACCCATCAAATAAGACACATTTGGATGGTGAACATGACCAATAGTACTCGCACAACAGAGGGCCTCTCTCCGCAAAACTTGCAAGTCGAGATTTCTGGTTCCAAAACCAATGACAATGTATTATTAGCATTGAAAGCACAAGTGCATCTTTCATAATCTAAAATATTGCACTAAGAATTTAACCGATAAACATAGACACCAATCAAAGACTTGGGGAGCATTAATGCAAAAACCGGTCTCACCTGGAGAAAAACTTGAAATGAGATGTATTGACAGTGTTCATGTTCTAACCTGTACAAGCAAGTTTCTCCACATGATATTGGTGATTAAAGGTTCCCTGGAAAAACAAGGTAAGAGTTCACAATTAGAATAGGAAAAACATACATGGTGGAGTTCACAATTAGAAAAGGAAAAACAAAACATACTCTGGGACCATGTGAAGAGAAGTAAACAACTTTTAAAACCAAACAAGTTCTCCTAATGGAAACCACAATTCACTAGCGAACCAATACAACATATTCACCCAATGTATTGAATAGCTTAAACAAGAAGAATAGAATAAGAAATGCTATGGGCATCCCAATAATACATATTGAATACAGTAAGGTTGCAGAAGAAAACTGGGCCATCTATTTTAATTCCATACTTATTGCAATTTGCATGTTGATATCTTACCTTCTGCCAACTGGAGATCTGAGCATTAGGTGATCTGTTGGTGGTTCTGTGGCCAATGCCAGCGCTCCAAGAGTATCCATGATGAGATTGACCCAAAGAAGCTGCAAAAAGAAAGAGTTCAGACGAAAATCAAACAAAGAGAAATTATGATACAAGAAGCCATGAGACATACCTGCATTGCATTCAAGGGAACATTCCCGGAATAAATTCCAGCCACACCATTTATTACAAGAGCTGCGACATTAACTGTGAGCTGAAACTGGATAAACTTCTGAATATTGGCATATACAGAACGACCCCAGCGTACAACCTAGAAGAAACAACCAAATGTTAACAAATCCAGAATGAAAAAAAGGTAAAGTGTCCAAATAGGATTTCCATTAACACCATGTATATCAAACATTGAGAAATATCAAAACCTGTGTAAAATGAGGAATGCATAAAATGAGCTCTTTTAGGGTTATTCAATACAATGAGCAATTGCATCAAATTTGAATTGTCTTGAGACATCAAAACAGTAACATGACATTATAATCTTCAGACTGACCTTAACAACTAAAGAAAAGTTGTCAACCAGGATAATGATGTCTGAGCTTTCCTTAGCAACTTCAGTTCCAGCAATGCCTATGGCAAGACCTATATCTGCCTAAAATCCGTGTTTTTTCTTTTCTCCCTTTTTGTTTCCGGTATTTTGATAATGTTTCAGCTACACTTCCAAAAATTTTAAATAAGATATAAGAATTTTAAAATAAGATATAAGATATACGGATTTTTAAATAAGATATAAGGATATTAGGATATAAGGATTTTTAGCTACACTTCCAAAAATTCTTTTCTCCCTTTGAGGGTTCTAGCTCTAGTCCATCCTTCTTATGGCATTACATAGATAAGATATAAGGATTTTCAGACCTCATGCAATGCAGGAGCATCGTTTGTTCCATCTCCAGTCACAGCTACAACATGACCTCTCTTCTTCAGTGCTTTCACTAGTAGGAGTTTGTCATTAGGAGACGATCTTCCTATCACCTAAACATCAAACTTCATTAAATAACATCTATCATACTTAAGAACATAGTGTAGACTTATCAACTTATGATTGATATTCAGTAGCACAATAAACATACATTGACAGTCCATTTTATATAAATTATGAGGTATACAAAAGACAGATTAATATTTAGTAGACCATCCATATGCACTATGCGCTAACAAATTATGAGGTATGTTAATTAGTCAATTTCATTAGAGGATTATAGAATCTCAACAAAATCTAAACTCTTAACTACTGATGTGCCAACATGTCCACTCATAGGTAAAAGCTAGCCAAACCATGAAAAGGAAATGAAAACCTAACAAATCCTATCAGAGCTTCAGTACATAATGAAACCAGATAACAAAGAATATATCTCACCAATGAGTCAGCTTGCTTCTGCCGCGCCATCACTTTGCGGTCTTCATTGAAAGAAGAGTCTGATGTCTGTTCATTGCCATTCGAATTAGATTGCAACTAACACAACTTCTGGTGCTATTGTTCACAGCTTGGTCATGCAACTATCACTGAGCTCAGGGAACTTCTTCAACAAATTCTCAATAAGGAAGGAATGGTCACTCTGCCCTGCTTCCATATATACAATCAGATCTTTTTCCTGGTGCATTCTCATAAGAGTAACTAGCAATGACAACAAGCTTTGGGGCTTTGCTGCGCTCCCAAATGAACTTCTTCATCAACAAGAGCTAGCACATGATGGTGATCATCTGTATCAGGTGAAGTATTATTACATGACTGATCATCAGATTTTCTTTGCAGGACACAGATGTCTAATGCTAGTGAAATGAGATGCAATGCTGTGATGACAACCATATCAGGAGCGCACTTATTGGTGAATACAACATAGAACAACACAGCACCGATGATTTTGAGGACTGTCCCACATACTCACATGCTTACACTTTCATGAAAAATAATGAAGAGTCCATGTGATTTACTGAGACAGAGTTCTAATAAACAAACATTCTGTGAGAGACGGAAAACCTCTCTCAATCATTTTTTCTTATTTACCACATCTCGATGTTGAGGGTAAATTTATGCTATATTTGACTGGGCTTCACGCCCTATTTGGCAAACCAACTTCAAAGTAAAAATTGCTTGAATCCAGAAAATTGCAAGTCTATCACAGGCTCCTGCATGGATTTCTGCAGATTATCTTTGTAGTTGGGTTGAAAGAACCAAATACTGCAAAAACATTTTGATTGTTCTACAATCTAAACCAACCAAACAGAATCCATCAAGTTTGCAAAACCAAACTATTCTAAAAATTGGTGGTTCTAATAAAAAAGTAATAATAAAATAAAAAGCTGCTATAAATTCTTGTTTGGAAGTTGGAGAGTTGCTTGTGTTAAGCAATGAAGAGAGTCAGCTTTCCATCTGTGTGGGTGTTTTTTGTCGTTGATAAAATTACAATGATGAAGGTGTAGAGAGATTTTCAGCCTAAAAGATGGGGCAAACATATAATTGGTGTGAAGAGTGCAAACAAGGTAGATTCAGAATTACCCTTTTAGAAATATTCATCAACACATGCATCTTATACGTCCCTTGAAAACTAGTTAATTGCAAGTCCCTTGAAAAACACCATGTGTTCTTTATTCATGCACCATCAATTCCAGGACCCAACAGTTAATTGCAAGTTTCTTGTGTGTTGTATCCATGCACTTGTCTATCCATAATTCCATATATATCCTAGTATACAGGCACACTGACACAGTGACAACATTCATGGGTAAATATGTACCATGGAAAGAGAATCAATTTCAGCAAATTCAAAAGGCAACATGAAAAACACAGACGACAAAATTAGGCACGCATCAGCATCACCGTTCAAGACTTCAATTTGACACTGCTAGACATGGAAGTTTCCTAAGAGAAGATATATTTGTCTCTTCCATGATTTTTCACTACATTGAATAATTGCACAATAGGTCCAAGGAATCCCACCTCGTGAATGCATACAAGAAAGACATCATGTTGTAACAGCAAATACAGTAAGTGAAGTCTGTACTATTATATCTCCACTTATAGCTTACCAACATTAAATACCAAAATGCACAAGACAACATGGGATGCAGAAATCATTATATACAATGCAATATTCCAAACTGCTTCACTGAGCTGCTAGATAAAAGCCTTTAATCTTCCAAACTGAGGAAACTGTACTCTTGGATAGCATGCTCAGAACATGGAAAGGTACAAGAAAAAAAAAATGAGAATTACCTTACACAAGTAATTTATAGCTCAGGAAGTCGATGCAGCTATGTCCTTTGGCAAAATATTCAAAAACTGTCATAGAAAGTTACTAGTTTAATAAGACAAAACTATACTGAAAAACTAGGAATGCAGGAGAAGCTGAAACGGTTGCCAAACTAAATTGAAGTACTAAAACTAAATTAATGTCACAAAGAGAGACCCGATAAGGTCACCTACCTCAATAGATTTCTCCTATTATCTAAAATATTCAAAATTATCGTAGTGAACAAGAATAGCATAATTCTCCCGAAATAAGATAGCCCCCATTAATCCGCCAAAACTTAGTAAATACCAACCGTGTATTAATCAATGTGGTATATTTTTAGAAAAACAAATTTAAGGTTTAGGAATCATTATGATGTAATGGCAACTGCAAACTGTAAAATACCAAAGAGCATAAAAAACTATTAAAACGAATGTATACGGATAGTAAACAAAGAGCTCTAATCTAGATTCTTGAAAGTTGAAAGCAAATAAAACCATATAAGGAGTTCCTACATCTAATAACCAAGTTTCCAAAACAAAGAAAAAACTAAATATAACTGCAAAAATACCTAAGCTGATTAAGATTAATAAAATGGGTAAAACACTTCCTTTCTCCTACATCATATTTCCCAACTCGAAAGAAGTTAGCTCCAACGAGTTGACTTTCTTCTTAGAATTATTATTTTTTGCATCAGCTTCTTCTGGAATCTACTCTTGGAATCATGAGGGGTTTGGTTCCTCCATTTGCTCCATCATAAACTATTCCAACAACTCAATCTGCTATGAAAGCATTTGAGTCAAGAATGTACTATCAAATACAAGTGTATGACCACATTTTGACCATTGGAAATGTGATACATCTGGTGCTATGCACATACTAAGATTAGAGAGACATACCAAGTTGCTTGACAATATCGGTAAATGTCGCCTGCAATGCAAAATCATGTTGAGGATGGTCATTACTTGGTAAAAGAGCAAAAGTGATGTTAAGAGGGAAAGACGATATCAATGCAAATCTTAAGTATGGAAGATGAATAGATCAAAACCCCAATGATTGGGGAGGACACTTCAAATGCAAAACTGATATAGAAAGCATCGAATACACCAGTGCCTGCTGATTGCAGTTTCATTAACCCAATAAATTTTTTTTTCTTCGAAACTTCTTGTCAATTCAATCCTTTTCTTAGTCGGCAAGAGACAGACGACAACACAATCAGTGGTGAACTGGTCATAAGATCTTCCTACAATAACTTATCAGTTGTTTCTTACTCAAACTTAGAATTCTTTCTACTCGGAAATTATATTCAACAATTGAATGATCAAAGAATAATTCTCACCTTGTTGAAGTCGACTTCTTTCAAAATTTCACAAGTTGCCTCCCTTAGTTCCTTTTCAGTTGGAACAGATGCCACCTTCTTTCTTTTATTCTTTTGCTCTGTCACTGTTTTCTTACCTATATAAATGTAGGATAATAAGTTTTGGATGAACAAATTCAGTGGCATATCCTCTTTAGCATTAGTAACTACTGGTTACATAAAGAATAGAACGAATAACAAGAAAGTAACTAATCATTACCTGATTTCTCCTTGACGGATTTTTCCTTGGACATGGATTTCTGAGTGGATGACTTCTTTGTAGCTGTTTCTCGACTTCTCTTCTTTGTAGAGATTGTTGGATTGAGTGGAACCAACGCACCCAGAGGTTCATAAGCATAGAGAACCAAATGAATTCTAAGAATGAAAAAGGCAGGACATAGTTGGATAAACTGTTACCTTTCTATTTGGAATTGTTATCTGTTTGCTCGTGCTCTGACCATAAGATACACCTGGTTGTACAGGATAAGGAGTTGATCCAACTTGTGAGTTTGCTGCCAGCTGACTTGCAGGCTTCGGTGAAACATCTGGTCACAATATGAGGAGACATCAAACAATAATAAGTCAAACCTACAAAATGATACAAGCTAATATGAAGTTAAATTTATCACGTACAACAGTCAACCAGAGGTCAGGAATTGATTTAATGGTCTCAGTCCTTTTAGCATAAACAGGCCTTCGTACTTCATTATATTTCTGCTCCACTTCCAACACTTTCTCGCTTGCCTCCTCGTTGACCTATCCAATCCAAACAACTTAATGGAAAACTTGAAAAAACATGAGTAAAGTCTAAAGATTCAATTTAGTAGACAAAATAAAGTGAGTTCTGGAATGACTTATTTTGATTTAGTTGGCATTATGTTTACTCCAATTCTAGGAGTCAGCAAAGTTTCAAAGAATAAAAAGAGGCATACGGAGAAAAAAAATGCAGGGTAATATACTATTGCCCATGCTACTAGTAACTAGTAGCCATACATTAGATATTCTGTGGAGCTTCTTTCATTTCTCATTTGATTAACAAGCATTGAAGAAAATGAAAATGAATGCCATGACAGCAATGTACTTCAACTGTCGGCAATCCATTACCCCTTGAGCATCTATAACCCCTCTAAACCTATAGATCAATGCAATGGTAAAACTGAATCAATTTCACACTAGTGAAAGATGAAAACATTTCATTCTTCTTCCTCCCGTTTTCAAATATTAAATTGAAGATTAAATATTGACCAACAAAATTCACATTAGACAAAAGTTATACAATAAAACTGAACAGAGAAACAAAACCCTCTCTTCCTTGAGTAGACAAAAATAAACCCTTCCATGTAAAAACTCATAACACCCTCCTTAGTTTAGTTGATATAAAGTAGAAGACTAGAGAGCTAAACCCAGATAAGATAGAATATTGAGAGGGTGCATTTAGAACCAAAATCGAAAAATTGGTATAAAAGGTTTTTAGCACAAAAACAAACTACACTGTGCCATCCTGCAGAATGAAAATTTTAGTGATCTTATTCAACAATATGATGTATGAATGTAGGAATGTATGATCTGCATCTGCAAGTACAACAATATGAGTCATATCCTTGTAATAATAACATCTCAACCAACCATGTCTTTAAGGATCAAGTATGACAATATAACTTGGGAAAATGGTATCAAGTTCAAAGGGTTCTAACATTATGGAAACGAAAAATGCTGAACAACTACTGCAAATCGTGAATAGCTGAAAATTCCAAAAATAAATATACAAATAAATGAGGGAAAGGAAAAAGAAAACAAAATATTTAACATGCTTCAATACATAGATGTAGGTAACCAACAAAATATTTGAATCCTTAGAGACATTCATTGATGAGATCTGATTTTTTGTCAAATATAGTTTTTAAATAGTTCAATTCCATCAAAACACTACTACTGCAAGTTGGTCTGGATGCATGAATTGAGAATAAGAGCAACTTAAGTTAGTCTTAGTCCTACATATTATAAAGGCAAAAACATAAGGAGGAGTTCAAAACTTCACTAAGATAATCCTACTGCAAATTTGAAAATCTTTATTCATAAGAGAAACCAACTATAGTGAGGCAGGACCTCACAAAGTTCAAACCTCACAAAAGCCTACACCCATCTAGTTTACAATATGATTGTCCACCTAAACATACACACGTAAACTTATTTTATGTAGTCACCAAGACCAGAAACTTTTACTTGTTGGTTCTAATCGCTACATACTTATATAGTCGCACTTTTATGTCTCATAACAGAAGCTTGTTTTCCTACCTAGTGGCTAAAAGAGATGTTTTAAGAATGGTGGCAAGAGGCGTTGAACGAATTATAGAAATTGTACCCAAAGAAAAAAATAGACATGTATTTTTATGTCTCATAACAAAAGCTTGTTTTCCTACCTAGTGGCTAAAAGAGATGTTGTTTTAAGAATGGGGGCAAGAGGCATTGAATGAATGTTATAGAAATTATACCCAAAGAAACAAAATAGACGTATGTAACCCGAACACGGCGCATTCAAGCATATTCCAATATGATACATTATATGCACAATATGTGTCTGACATTTAGTACATATTGTTCATATTTTACACATGGGAACCTTAAGTGGAAGTAGACACATTGTTCATATTTTACACACAATATTTATCAAAGAGGGTTGATAAATGGATAAGAAATAAAATCTTACTTCACTCCGCAATGCAGCTGTGGCAGTTCTATGTTCAGCAGGGTCAATTGCAAGGAGAGTTTCGAGTAGTGGCAGAAAGGATGGTGGAAAATCTTTAAATGTCTCCGCTAGGCATCGCTTGTATGGTTGTTGGGGCTTAAATATGGTTGCATGTGGCAGTTTTGACTTTTTCCAGTATTCCTCGGTAGGGGAACCGCATAGCTTGAAAATTTTGTGCAGTTGCTCCACCTAAATGAATGGGAAACAATCACCAACAATTTAATAGGTAGCAGAGGTCTATCGTTCATTGCATCATAGAGTTAACTGCTAGTGGAGTCAATCATGACGAATATTTAAACAGGAACTCTTTCACTATACCACAAATTTTGAAATTGGGGACTGGCAAAGTTGAGAAAAATTGGAATTGCAAACATTATATGTACTATGAATCACTGAATTAAGACAACACATAAATAACTATTGATCATAATCCAATTAAGGTTGGATCACAATCTATAACAATTACCACTTACGCTTGCTAAAAGATTAGCATTACTCGATATAGGATATTCACCTAAGCATCACAGAGGAACCATAATCTCATCGAAACATGAGAACTAAGTGTCCAAGTTGTATCATTCATTACAGTCCTTTATAGAACATACTAAAACCACAACATATTCTTCTATGACAATTCAAAATAAATTTGAACTGTTCCCTTTTCTTAATCTGAGAATAATGGAATTGAATCATCCACTAACCAGTCACGAAAGAAGTTGAGGAATATGATAAAGCTTTTACTCGTACTCAAACATTAGTAGCGTTTATGATTCTTGGGGACCTATAATAACTAATAATATCTTGATTTAGATATTTAAAGATAATTATAGCCAAAATATATAGTATCAAATATAAGAGTAACAAAAATGAAACATAGATTTTTTTTTAATCAATGAACAATTTAGAAATAGCTAGGAGTTACCTCTGTACGTCCAGGCATGATAGGCTTTCCAGCCAATAACTCAGCAAGAATGCATCCTGCACTCCATAGGTCAACATCAACAGCATAGTCAGTAGCCCCTAAAAGAAGCTCTGGGGCTCGATACCAGAGAGTAACCACCCGACTAGTCATGGCATGCTTGTGGTTAGGATCAAAGAATGTTGCTAATCCAAAATTAGCAATTTTAAGTATTCCTCCATTGTCAAGAAGGAGATTCGACCCCTTGATATCACGATGCAATACACTACAATTGTGGCAGTGTTAAAGCCCAGACAATAACTGATGCATATAACATTTTACCTGCCCAAATCAAATGCATAATAAGAAAAGAAAAGAAATAAGTCATATCTTAACAATACCCCATAAAACTAATCAGTCAAACGACATCCTCCTAACCTCACCTGAGGCACTGTAAACTTAATACTTGGGCTTGCAGCAAGTCCAGCCAAATCATGTTCCATGTATTCAAACCTAGAGAAAAGAAAAGAAAATCATTACACAAAAAAGTGAAAGAAGCCCCAAAATCAATGTAAATACCCCAAGGAATCGAAACCATACAAATCGAAGGAAACCTCAACCCTAGGAATCAAATCCAGCAGAGAGAGCAAGAGTGGGGCGAGCAGAGAGACGGATAGGAGAGGGGAGCTGACAACAATCGCAGACAGAGCGAGAGAGAGGCTAGCAATAGAGGGAGAGGTGGCGAGTAGCAGAGGAGAAGAAACGTGAGTAGCGGAGTAGCAGAGGAGAAAGAAGAGAGGCGAGTAGCAGAGGAGAAGGAACGCGAGTAGCAGAGGAGAAGGGAGAGAGGCAGGTAGCAGAGGAGATTTAGGTTTCAAGAAGCGAGGGAGAATCACGCGCTATCAAACATTTGGGCGTTTTAAAATCCCGCCAAAGTTGTAATAGCGTTTTTAAGAGAGAAATACTATTATGAAATGTCTTTGTGGTGTAGATATAGCATTTTGGGCAAAAACTCTATAAACATATGCTATAAATGTGGACTTTTCTTGTAGTGCTAGCCTCACTCAATTTGTTATATCCCGTCTCCTTGTGGTTTGCTTTATTCTCTCCTTAGCTTTTTACTTAATTATCTTGCATGCTTAGATAATTACTTCAATTGCTCCAATTGTGTGCTCAAATCTACTACTCAATTGCATGTTTAAGAACTAAAATTTGGGGATTTTGAACTTTAGAGCTTGTATGTAGTTGTGCTATTTACTTTTTTTTTGCATGTTTTTGCAAGTACCCAATTTGTTGTTCAGCTTGATTTCAATTAACAAACTCATTTTCAAACAAAACTCTATGTTGGATTAATTGGTTTCTCACTTGTTCATATATGGAGTAGGCTTTTCTAGTAAGCTAGCATTTCAACTGATTGCTCACTTGTTCATCTCTAAATTGAATCATTTAAACATGGTAGCGGATAATTTATTGTAGTAAACTTCTATGGATTTGCAACACCATTCTTCAAAGTGGTTAACCGTAGCTCTTCGAAATAGAATAACTTAAAAAAAAAAAAAAACAAACCGAGATTCGGGATAAACTATTCATCCCTCTAGTTTAATTGGTTTAGCACTATCACAACAAAGGGAAATTGATTCTAATTTGGGTTTTTTTTTTTTGTGTGTTTGACACTTATTAGTTTTTGCCTATTATAGTTTGGCATTCGTTTTGAAAACTATTTGAATCATCGTTTTTTTACGGAATCGTTAAGTCCAAGTCATTGACCGGTTAAGATTAATTTTCAGACCCTTTTGCTCTTTTTTTTTTGGAAAGTGAGCTGGGTTTTAAGGACCCCAAAACCTTTATACAAATGAAACAAAAGAAAAAATAAAAAGAAAAAAAGAAACAAACTCTCACAAGAAAGAGAATTCTAGTGAGAGTGAACATGGTTACTAGGCCTATAGAAATCTTCAACTAGCATCGGCCAAAGAAGAAACCTCTTATTTTTTTATCCCCGTCTCCTTTGTTAAGGAGGAAATGATTCAACCTTTGTACTTTTTGTTTGCTTTTTTAGCCCTAGAGGATCTTCGAGGG
Organism: Berberis vulgaris; assembly: GCA_963556465.1. Taxonomy (NCBI): domain Eukaryota; kingdom Viridiplantae; phylum Streptophyta; class Magnoliopsida; order Ranunculales; family Berberidaceae; genus Berberis; species Berberis vulgaris. Next base: position 60,947,783 of record OY747137.1, on the reverse strand, counting down.
CAGAGACTAAAATCTTTAGTGCAAGATTTCGAAAACAAATCGCTTGCAGCTTCTTCACTAGAAGGATCTTGCTCATGTTCCTCGTTACTACTCTGCTCATCTGTTGTGGTGTTCTCTTTGTCCTGAGTCGGTGTGTGTTCACTTGCCTCCACATTAGCACTACGCTCAAGCATTGGGTTGATAAGAATCAATGGTTGTGGACTCGGCGTTATGTCATCACTCTGGTTATCATTTATGTTATGCTCTGCCACATTGGCAGCCTCTATACTGGTCACATTCCCTGCTTTCCCTGTGATAGGCCCTGGACTCCTTTCTAAACTGGGTGGAGTCTTCGACTTGAATGTATGTCTACCCTTGGCGATCGTCCAACCATCGGAGTTTTGTCTTTCTAGTGGTTGGGTTCTATCCGTAGCTTGCCATACCATATGGTCTGGAGTATTAATTTCTTTGCTCTTTGAACACTGCTGTTTTGTATGGCCAAAAACTGCACAAGAACTGCATTTAACAGGAATCCATGCATACTCAACTTCAACTATTTTTTTCTTATCTCCATTGATAACCACAGGGATGTCTTTCGGTAATTGGTTGTTTACATCCACCTCCACACACACCATCGCATACGCTAATCTTGTCATTTCTTCAGTAGTTTTGTCAAGCATGATAGACACTCCAATAAAACTAGCAATCCTTTGAACACCCTCTGGATTCCATAGGAATAAAGGAATTTTCTTCAGTGTAACCCAAATAGGTATCGAGGTAAGCACCTCGGCATCCTCGTCCATAGAAGGTGACCAGGCACTGAGGGTGAACAACCTGCTTGCAATATGCAGAGGTCCCATTTCCAATACCTTACTTCTATCTTCTTCCTTCTTGAATTTGAATACAAAAATTCTTATCTCCGTATATGCTCATATCAAAATCTCGAATTCCCCACGTCCTTATCAGCCACTCTTTGACATAACCATATGCCAAGCGCTTGCCCACAAAACTGCCAATAACCAACCTTTCACATTAGCAGTTTGCACTTGTACTATTTTCCTTCCTTCAACAGTAGCTGGAGGTTCATACCTAAGTTTTGTAGAGCCCGTATGCTTGCTTTGCTTAAGCTTTGATGCCCAACTCATCCTCGCTGGTGCAACGGCAGGGTTTGTTGCCATTGCTTCTTGAATTTTGCTAGGGCCAGAGGATGTAACATTGGTTGGCATTGTACATTCATTTGCTTTATGCAGAACTTCTTCATTCCTTTGCACTGTAGCCTGCTCTTGACTGGCTGACACCCTTGCAGTTAGCATTGCCCAGTTTTTGGGGTTTATCATCATTTTCAGTCCTTCTGCACCTAGTTTATCTCCATTTTTGACAGCCACTTGATATTCATGTGTGAGTAATTGTAGCAATCCATCGCCATGAATGTTGTACTTATCCTCAAAAGCCATGAACACTTCCTGTCCAAACACGTTCGCACTGACAGCGTCTCCACCATTTGTTCCTGTCATTCCATAGACCGGAGATGGGGTATCAGATTACGGGATCCACAACAGATGTTCAGCTGCTCTCAAAAGAACTCGATGCGCTGTGCGAGAGAAAGGCTATCTCAGATCTGAACGAGAGCCACCGGATCTGTTTGCAAAGAGCAAGAGGAGAAATCAGATCTAGAAGATCAGATCTGTCTTCCCTCTCCCTCGACAAGTCTAGCTGCGACGAGCCCCTCCCTGCTCCCTGCAACGAGCACCTCCTCAGATCTGCGACGAGCCCCTCAGATCAGATCTGAGCCGAGCCCCTCCCTGCTCTCTCAGATCTGCGACGAGCTGCTCCGTGCTCCCTCAGATCTAGCTCTGCCCACTCATAGATCTGCGACGAGCTGCTCCCTGCTCCCTCAGATCAAGCTCTGCCCCACTTTGCTGGACATTGCTATCGCCTTTCCCTTTTACTCTTACCTTAGGTTAAACCATAGTTTAGCCCAAAAGAAGACACACCTCCTTCCTACTTGCAACGATCTCCCTCCTCCTTGCTGCAATGAATACGCTCCTCCCTACGACGAACAAATCTGCAATGAAAAATGTGAAATTGGATATCCACACACAACTAATGGAGAGTTATAAAACTGTTCCAGAATGGTGGTTCCTCGCATTGCTATTTGGCAGCATTTGACTGCTAGTTGAGTACATGTGCTGTCACATTTTCCTTCCTTTTTATCTTTGCTTCCATTCATGGATTTCTCCTCCAAATATAGAGAAAGTGAGAGAGAGAGAGCTCATTAAATATAGAGAACATGAGCGAAGCCAAACACAACATAAGAAACTGAAGTTTCTCTACTCTGTTTTGACAATAAATAACCACAAAACTGTTGGTGAAGACGAGAAAAGGAAAAACAACAAACAAAAAATTATAACTTTTAATATATGCCAGTATTGAAAAGGAAAACAATAACTTAGATAAAATTAATAATGATTATCTCAAAATCGATTAATCTCAGCAAACAATTTGATGCTATTAAATACGAAATGACTATGATTGGCAAATAACACAATCAAGTTGAGATAAACAAAGAGAGAGCCAAGTGAATCTGTCCATTCAAACAAAAAAGAGAGTAGAGATTCCTTCTGGAAAAAAAAATAATACTATAATTGGTTAAGCCATTGGCAAGAGTATATCAAGGCAAATACTAATCACCATTGAAATATTAGTTAAGTTATTGGTGAAGGTTGGAACTTTCAAACTCTCAACAAAGGCGTAAGCAATGTCCAACAAACCATATATCACAGTGGCCAATGGTAACCTGGTTGGATGGTTAAGGTTGTGGTTGGTTATCCCTCATGTCTTGGGTTCTATACCCACCGTTGGCACGTTTGTCTTTCAAAAAAAAAATAACACATATCATAGTGGTTCCGTTCTCTGCTCAAGGCCATGTCATGCCACTTATGAAGCTTTCATATTGCTTGGTTGATCGAGGTTGTTCAGCTTGGGAGGCAAGTCCATGGGATGGTATTAATGACTGAGTTTTGCTTTGGATTTGTTTGTTTAGTTGTCTTCAGTTCATATGTATGTTAAGTGCGGGTAAATGACCATAAGGTCTTTAATAGAATGAATGATAGAAATGTGGTTAGTTGGAACGATATGACCGCGAGTTATGCCCAAGGAAAATTGATGAAGCAATGAAGCTATTTTTTGAAATGAGGAGTTTTGGTGTGCAACCAAATTTAGTATCATGGAATGGTCTAATTGTGGGTTTTAACAATAATAGGCTATTTTTTGAGTCAATGAGAATTTTTAAAAGGATGTGGTTAGATGGGTTTATGCCTGATGGGACGAGCATTTATACTGTTTTCCCCGTTGTAGGGGACTTGGGTGATCTAGTGATGGGAATTCAAATTCATGGGTATTTGCTCAAGTAGGATTTTCGGTCAGACACATGTGTGGTTAGTGCACTTATAGATATGTATGGCAAGTGTCGGTGTACATGAGAAATTGTGAAAGTATCTAATGAGATGGATCGGATGGACTTGGGCTCGTGCAATACTCTGGTTAGTGGGTTCGCGTGTGATGGCCTTACTGATGATGCATTGGAGATATTTTGGAAATTTGAGAACTAGTCTGTTTTTTATCTTGTTTTTTTGATATAAACAATGGAGGACGATCAAGAACAGAAGCAATATGTGTGTAAGTTACGCAATAAGAGATTTCTGTGTGGGAGATCTTTCGGAGGGCACATGAGGTCACAAATGAGCAACAACTCTTTACTTGAAGAAAAGGATAAGAAGTTGGTGGACAATAATAAGAGGTGCGTCTTCGTCGCAGCAAGGAGGAGAGAGATCGCTGCGAGGAAGAGGAAGGAGGAGTGTCTTCTTTTGGACTAAACTATGGTTTAACCTAAGGTAAATGCAAAGGGGTCCGAAAATTAATATTGATCGGTCAATGGTGTGAACTTAACGGTTCCGTAAAAAAACAAGGGTTAGACTTTTTGAAAGGCGAGCGTGCCGCCGGTAGGTTTAGAACCCAAGATGCGGGGATTAAACCATCACAGGCTTAACCATCCAACTAGGCTACCATTGGATATCAAGGTGAACTTTACTTCAAGTTTTACGCAAATACTCAGTGACATTATGGTATGAAAACTACAAAACTTGCAAACGTGCCATTTGAGTGCACTAAATTCTGATCGAACTCTAAATATGCAATCTAAAGTTTAACACTACTCAATCAAGACACGTAAAATATTGTGAAACCCGCATAGCTGAAGGTAGGGATGGCAACGGGGCGGATTTGAGCAAATCCATCTCCGATCCGTCAGAAAAAATGGATCCTCAAATTCGCCCCGCCAATCCGTTTATAAAGTTAATTAAAAACCATAACCGCCCCGCGCGGATTGGCGGATATCTGCCCCGCCCCGCCAATCCGTTTACGGTTTGCGGTTCTGTTATTGGATTGTCGGGTCGCCGCCCCGATCATAGCATCAAACTCATATCAACCATGTTTTCAAAACTTGCTAACCAATATCATTATCCATAATGGATTGTATTAGGCGAAAGCTCACAAAAACATCCAAAAAGCACAAAGATTCTTACTGGTAAAAGATACAAAAATTATAACAAAAAATTACAAAAAATCGAATCAAAGAATCAAGATACAAAATTATAACAAAAAAAAAAAAAAAAACCGATATGAAGAATCTGGATGTCAGATCTCAGATCTCAGATCAGAGATCTCGATCTTTCTTACAGTAAGGGAGAAAAAGGAGAGGAAGGCTTCGACAACCCTTCGACCACCTTTGAGCCTTCGATCGACCACCAGAGAGGCATGGATCTTTGATCTCAGATCAGAGATTTCAGATCTTTGATCTCAGAGATCTCGATCTTTCTCACAGTAGAGGAGAAAAAGGAGAGGAAGGCTTCGACTTCGACCACCAGACCACCTTCGAGCCTTCGATCGACCACCAGAGAGGCAGGCTTCGATCGACCACCAGTGAGGTTTCGATCGACCACGGAGAGGAAGGCTTCGATCGACCACCTTCGAGCACACAGAGAGTTTTCGCTCTGTTAGAGGCGAATTGCGAAATGAGATTGTGAGACAGTGAATGAGTGAATGAGAATGTGAGAGGGGTTTATTTCTTATTTATAGTCCAATGGCATTATAGTAATTTAATCGGTTAAACAGATATCCGTGAGGCGGATATGGCAAAATCCGTATCCGCCCCAAATAATAAACGGATACAGATTGGGGCAAGTGGGGCGGATATCCGTGAAAATCCGCCCCATTGCCATCCCTAGCTGAAGGGTGAAGTTACATAAAATAGGGGTGTTAATAAACCTTAAACCCTTCTACGACTGAGATCACTTCGAACCATCAATACACTCTCTGGCCATTCGATCAATCCACACTTCTGAAACCCTAACCCTACTTAAACATCCCTTCAGTTCTCTTCTTCAAAACCCTCCTCCTCTGCGTGTCGACTACACAGTAACGAAGCTTGTTGACTGGTAAGTGCTTCGCCTCTCTCTTTCTTTTCAGCTTTATTTCGATTCATTTTTTTCATTCTCTGTTTCGATCTATAAGTACGTAAAGTTTGTTCATGGATTTGGTTTTTTGTTGTGACGAGCCGTTTAGTGTAGGATAAACTTAGGGTTTTGTAGGAATCTGAAAGTTATTTCATGGGGTTTCGTTGGTTTTGGCGTTTGGATCTGTTTCGATTGAAGGTTTATTAGGGTTTTGGATGAAAAGAGAGTGAGTGAAATGTTAGATTTCAGTGCTGTTTGGATTTGTAATGGGTGTTTTTGAATACCCATTTGTTCGATTTCTTCATCCCTAGTGTAAAAAGTATCCAATTTAGGGTTCGGGGTTGAACATGTGAGTCTGTATTTGAGTGTTTGATTGGTTTGATTTACCATCTTAAAAGTACCCAATTTATGATTTGTGGAGCTATTTGTAAGGATTGGCTGTTTTGGTTTAGCCCCATTGAGGTTTTATTGATCCATTTGTTTGTAACACTGTAGAGGATCTCAAACGAGGGTTTAGTTGTTTACTGATTCAATTGCTAATGTTTTGAATTTGTTGTGCAGTGAAGGAGAGAGATGGGTGAGGACATGAAGGTAGACTCCGTCGTTCCCGAGTCCTTCTTGAAGAAGCAGAAGAGGGCTGAAGAGTGGGCACTTGTGAAGAAGCAGGAAACGGAGGCTTCTAAGAAGAAGAATGCTGAGAACCGCAAGATAATCTTCAACAGAGCTAAAAAGTATGCTGCTGAGTACGAGGAGCAGGTGATAGAAATTTGCTTTGTATTTCAGTTGAAATATGGTGTGTTTTTGTTGTGTGGTACTTGTGATACTAATAAAATGAATTCTGTGGTTTAGCAAAAGGAGCTGATCAGGTTGAAGCGTGAGGCTAAGTTGAAGGGAGGGTTCTATGTTAACCCAGAAGCTAAGTTACTGTTTATCATCCGAATCCGAGGGTATGTTTCCTGCAGTCAATGTCTACTGTATTTTATCTTCTTGGTTAGGTAGATTGTTGTTGATGTTGACATGTTGTGTCTTTTCAGTATCAATGCCATGGATCCAAAGAGCAAAACTATCTTGCAGCTCTTGCGTCTTAGACAGGTATTAACATGCTTTCATCTGTTGAGACCAATGTAAATATTTGTAGGTTTTATGAATTGAAAAATTAATTTCCACAACTTTTAAGTTACTGTGCTTAAATTGTCCTTTATTTTTGTTAGTTTCACATTAACAAAATACCACAAGTGTTTATAACTTTTGGATTTTTTACACTTTTAGCAATTATTACTAGTTTATGCTAATATAATTTGAAAAACTACTTGTATGTACTTTTGTATGCGAATATGAATGGATAATACCTTTGTACAGCTCAATCCCCTTCCGTAAATTTAGTGGTTCCTTGAATTAGACTGCAGTAGGCACTATGTCTAAGTTGGTTGTTGCACTTCCAAAAGGATTGTTTATTCTAGCTTTATCTTTGTAAATGTATTCAATATTTCAAATATAGGAAGAGCAAGACTTGTGTATTACAACTTGTTCCGTATGTAGATTAAATGTTGAAAGTTAGGAAAGGCCAAGCACCAAACTCACTCAAGAATTAAAGATCAGTTTTACCCTATTGAGGATATCTTTCATGTTTGGGAGAAATCTTCAATTTCATTTTTTCAGTGTCGTTAGTGTTTGAATTTTAACCTTAGTTATGTAACTGCCATGAATTTTGAAGACGTTAGATGCTTAATGTTATTTTTCAAAAGAGTTCTTAATGAATCAGGTAATTTGCTGGTGATGGATTGGTCTGTAAATGTTTATGTAATACGGTAAACTACATGTGAAGCTATATCTGTTTGTGTTTTCTTATTTCTGTTTCTTTTACAGATCTTCAATGGTGTTTTCCTGAAAGTGAACAAGGCAACTGTGAATATGTTGCACAGGGTTGAACCTTATGTCACTTATGGGTAAGCACACTTTTGATTACCAAAATTGCATTTTCTCGTGTGGTTGTTGTTTTCCCTCTTCTTCCCCTCGCTGGCCTCTTTGTTCATTATGCACTTCTCTATTTTATAGGTATCCCAACTTGAAGAGTGTCAGGGAATTGATCTACAAGAGAGGCTATGGGAAGCTTAGCAAGCAGAGAATTGCTTTGACTGATAACTCTGTTGTTGAACAGGTATGGTAGGATAGTAATACTGCTTGTACATAGCAGCAAGCTAAACATTCAGCTGAATTTTTAGTTGTTATTTGAATGCAGGCCCTAGGTAAGTTTAACATTATCTGTGTTGAAGATCTCATTCATGAGATCTTGACTGTTGGACCTCACTTCAAGGAGGCAAACAACTTTCTCTGGCCCTTCCAACTCAAGGCACCATTGGGTGGCATGAAGAAGAAGAGGAACCATTATGTTGAAGGAGGTGACGCTGGAAACCGTGAAGACTTCATCAATGAGCTCATCAGAAGAATGAATTAGAGTTTGGTAGAGGTCACATCGTTCTGTTGGTATTGCTTTCTAGTTGGAAAATCCGAGCTCAGTTCATACTTCCTTCTTCATTAGGTTTTTGTGTTGGTCAAGACTCGAAGCTTTAAATTTTGATTTGTGTTTGTACTCATCCATAATGGAGTTTATGATTGTCAGAAATTTTATATTCATGCGACAATGGTGGATTTTTGATAGTTCTGCGTCATCTTTCACATTTTCTGAAGTATTTATTTTGTTTGCATTTCTAAGTTCCATTACCTGAGCGTAGTATTGATTAGCTGTAGCATGATCATGCTATTGTATTGTGACATTTGATCCTAGAGTGGCAGTGGTCTTATTTTCTAGACTGAGCAATGTGAACGAAGTAGCCTCGTTCCATTTCATGTAGGGATGTGTTATGCTTTTTGTACAATCTGTAGTTTGTCATTGTTGTTGGTCTGTACTGTAGTTATCTTTGTTATTGAAAGTGATCACCAGATCTTAAATTAGCTTCTATTCTCTGATCAAATTTTGTCAATTTAAACCTGTTTGGTCATATCTGATCCACTTGGGGTGTTTTGAATAGTTTCTACCAACCTGATAATGGTCAATTGAATCTGTTTTTTGAGTATTTTATGTATTGTTCATTCTTGATCCAAGTAGATGAAAAGCCACAGTTCAGACTGTTTATACGAACCTGCAATCATTATGGAAAGTATTTTTAGATTGAATTATATTATGAGGCTGGTCATTGAGGAATGATTTGAAAGTCCATCTTGGAATTTGAACACGTTGCATTATAGCATTGAGGAATGTTGTTGAACCTTCAATCACTGTGGAAACGTTGATCGCATTATGATAAGCACAAGTCGTAGTGAGCTTTGAACATTGAGGAATGTATTTGAATGTCTAATCATTAAACATCAATTGCCTTTTGTCAAAACACAAGTCATCGTGAGCTTGGACATTGAGCCGCTCAATCGATCACAAAAATAACCTTTTAACACTTCTTTGGTCAAGGGTTATATCAAGATTTAGTCTTTATACTAGATACATTTGTAAATGGCTGTGGATGCTCTCAGAGCACTTCCAAGTTACAACTACTGCACCACCCAAAAAAAGCCACTATGTCGAAAATCATCTCTTTAAGTTCAAGACTATTTGTGAGTGGAAGAAAAGAGAAAGAAACAACAATGGAAGCAAACATCTAATGGAGAACAATCAGAACAATGTATAAATTTATTTGAAATAAATAATATAACAATACAAATACTATTTGCATTATAAATTGATTACAACGAAATTAAATAAAATAAATAATTCTATTAACTTGTATTGGAGATTGAGGCTTGTGAAATCACTATCTTGAATTGGCGGAGTTGGTACGTCTTGATTTGTAGAAAGAGGCTAGCGGATACGCGATTTTCTATAGACATAATTCGCTCCTACTCGGTGTTGTAGTCATTTAGGCGTTCGACTACTAGGATTCAACTATCTAATACCAACACCGTAGCACAAGGGTGTTAGTTCTGATGAATTTACCGAATGCAATTTCTCTCAGAAGTGAAGAAGAATGAATAACTATAGAAAAAATTAATGTGTTTTAAGAACTTGTTTTTCTCTTTAATATATAGAAAACAAAATGGTGTGTTGATCAGACACATCATTTCTTAAATCAAAAGACACATCTTTTGTCTTCAAGTGCAAAAGACACATTTTTGTTTTTAATGTTGATTATTTGCTATACAAACTTCAACAACATCATCTCTTCAAGTTCGAGAATATTTGAGAGTGGCAGAGAAGAGAGAGAAACAAGAATGGAAACAAACAAAGAGAAGAGAGAGCAACAATAGAAACGAGAGAACATCAAAGATAATGATTTAGTGGTCATAGTGATACTACATCAATGGATCCAATGGCCAGGATAATAGTTCGCGAAGCGATCATCAGTAGTGGGGATGTCGAGAAAGATAAGGTCCAGTGGCCGGACGATGTACTGGATTTCGATCGATCCCTGAACAAGATTGATTCTTCACTTGAATAGAATGATTGGCAATGTAGGGAGAGTAGTGCATGATCTGTTTGTGTTTGCTCATTTTCTATGTAATATTACGCAACACCATTGTTGCCAATGAGGTACAAGCTCAGCGGTAGGCTTGTGCGGATGGAATCACAAGCAAATGAAATCACAAGTCTAGGTTCAAACTTGATAGTGGCATCTGAGGGTAGGAGCGGTTAGTGGATTAAATTTTTTTTTGAAAAAAGAACACCCTTATTTCTATGTAATTTTGCACATTGTGGTTATAACAATATATGTCCCATTTCTGCCCAAAGGATTTTTTTTTGTGGTCCATCAGCGAAAATAGTGACTTTGATTTTTCACAATGTGATCCTAGTGTCATCCACATTGTGCTATAGTCCTTACAACCACTGATGAAGTCATTGAGAGCAATCTGGATCCCATTAGATGTTAACTTCATGAACATAACTTGCAAAAAGTCCATATAGGCAACTTTCTTTGCTTTTGTTACTGATGATCTAATCATCCATGAGGACATTAGAGATATTAACATGTTGTATACTTCATTGCTTTTTAACCACAAAAAATGAAAATGTTCAGATGGAAGTGGTCACTGAGCCCACTTGTTTGCAGTGACAGCCTAATAACTTAGGTAAAAGTTAAACAACAATGTGAGGTTCTCCCTCTTGACAAGCTTCTTGTTAACATCAAGCTAAAGATGCATAGAAACAACTCCATCCAATTTGATCCAAGTCCCCCATTGTATTCTAAAGGATGACAACCACTATATACTAAAGTGTTACCTAGCAGATCCCATTAGATGTAGACATATTTAACTTCATGTACATAACTTGCAAAACATCCATATAGGCAACTTTTTTTTGCTTTTGTTATTGGGAGAAGATGTAATTGTCTATGAGGACAGTATCGAAATTAAGATCTTGTATACTTGCTTGAATCAATTCTCCACCTCCTATTTCAACCACAAAAATGACAGTGGAAGTGGTCATCAAGTCAGCTTTTGTTATTGCTCATATTGGTTTGTTATTTTCTGAACTTGTTAGGGAGATGTAAATATCAATGTTGACAGTCATTGATATTGTCAACATTGATATTAAAATGTTTGTATGCTTGTATCATGTATGAGGTTTAAATCCTCAACCTTCTAACCACACTTGTTTCTCTATAGTGACATAAAGGACTACCTAAAAAAACTTGGATTTTATCGGTTGCTTATAACAAAACAACATGGCTTTGGACATCAAGCATTCTTAGCAAGTCCCAAGAACACCACAATGATCGAACTTCCTTTATACTACAAAAGATCAACTTTCAACGTCCTACCTCGGCCATTTCCCTCTAAGAATGCAAAATTGTCAAAAAAACCCACAAACTATGGATTAAGCCACAACTTCACAAATTAAACCATTTGAATAAACACCAACATGCTACAATTACTAGTAAAATAAAATAAATGTCAATAAAGATTATCACATTCATGCATTTTCACCTACTACAACCCCCTACACATTCTTCACCTACTTACATTTCAACCAAAGACCTCTCAAAAGCACAAATCTAAACCACCACATAATAAACTTAAACCATATAACCCCACTTCACGAAATTTCATAATCTCTTGATCTCTTCAAACATCTTAACTTAATCACTTTCATGGATAAGTAACTAACCTCCTTGAACAAACAGTGCAATAATACTTTCTTTTGGTCTTGAAACAAAGAGGCAGAAAACAGAACCTCCAAGAACTCTCCACATCCAAAGCCTGAACCATCCCTCCACAGTATGGACATGCACCTGGTGCTATTTGGTTCCCCAACATCCTCTCCTCCTCATCACAAATAAACACCAAACACATCTTCTCTAATCTTTCTAAGTTGATTTGGGTGATTGGGTATCTCTAATTTCTTCAAACAATACTGAATTCCCTCCTCCTCTGCTGATTCAGGCCTTTTGGAGCTCTGGGGTTGCTTCAAATTGACAAAAGATGAGATTTTTATGATGGGTTTTTGATGGTTTGTTCAAACAAAGAGCAATTTTGGTTCAAAGAGAACACCTTGGGGAGGTTTTCTTCGTGGTGGCTATTTATAGAGAGTTTTTTTATCTGGAAAGTTCGACATAGCCATGTATAACACGCATTTCGAGAAGCTTCAGCGTAGGATTATGGGATATTGACGTCGTGTGGCAAACTTTCGTGGTGTGCGTCATCGAAAACGTATTTGTTTCTAGATTTTTTTTTTGACTAATTTGGATGATTACTATTAAAAGTGTTAGAATAATACGTAGGGCTTGATTATGATCAACAATTTTAGCTAGTTATGTTTCTGAGTTTTTGTTTTTTGTTTTGTTTTTTTGAATTTTTTTACACTTCTACCCTTTTAATTATAGTGTTTGTGGTTGTGTTTTAAAAAGAATATATAAAAAGTGTAAAAAAAGAAAAAAAAAGACTAAAAAAATATGGTTGACTACACTTACTCGAGTCATAAATATTAAATAGGAAAGTCAGAATACCATGTAAAGAAAATAATTGTATAATTGTATTATTGTTGATTTATTCCTTAACTAAATACAAGTTTATATAAACTAATTTTGACATAACCTTATAGAAATAAAAAACATAAAATTTCTTATACAAGATATTCTAATTGTGTTATATTTATGACTTTTCTATTTATAATTTTTCTAATATTGTACTTTTCTTCTTGTAGAGGTGGATAAATCTTGAACTTGAACTTGACTATGTTGAGTGCAAACCCTACATATTCTAACATAAAGAAGTCAAATTTTTTTTTATTGTTTTAAATTTAAGCCATTTGTGAAAGAGCAAAAAATAAATAATGCAAAGTATATACTATTCAAATAGGGTTGGCAGTGGGGCGAATTTTTACGGATATCCGCCCCACCCAATCCGTATGGAGCGGATTTGGATATGGCTGAATGGATTTTCGGGTGATTTTGGGTATCCAAAAAATATCCGTTTACTATTCGGGGCGGATACGGTTTTAGCCATATCCGCCCCGCAAGCCCCACGGATATCCGTTTAACCAACAAATTTACAAAAGTACCCTTCATCTATATAAAGGGATTAACTCGTTTTTTCGCAATTACAATCACTCCACACCAATCGCTCCCTCAGTCCCTCACCGAGTTCTCCCTCTCACAGAGCGATCTTCATCTCCCTCCCTCCCTCACACCGCACACCACCTCGCCCTCCCTCACGCCGCGATCTCTCTCCTTGCTCCCTCACGCCGCGAGAGATCTGCCTCCCTCGAGAGATCTGCCTGACTGCCTCCCTGCTCCGTCGAGAGATCTGCCTCCCTGCTCCCTCACACCGCGAGAGATCTGCCTCCCTCGCAGAGAGATATCTATTTGAAGCTTGGAGTCTTGGAGATCGAAAGACAAATGTTTCTTCCTCTCCCCCATCAGAGATCTGGATCTTCTTCTCCCCCATCAGAGATCTTCTGGATATCTTCCTCTCCGCCATCAGAGATCTGGACCAAGATCAAGATCTAGATCTGATATGATATGATCAAGATCAAGATCTGAACAGATCAGATCTCAAGATTTGATCTCAGAGATCGAATTTTTTGAATTTGTTGTAATTTTTTTTTTTTTTTTTTTTGTTAATTTTTGTATGGTTTGTAATTTCTGGAATTTTTTGTTAATTTTTGTATGGTTTGTAATATCTGGAATTTTTTGTAATTTCTGTATGATCTCACAAAAACTGTTATAATCTGTTTTTTTGCGCAATGGTGGTGTGATTCGATATATTATAATCTGTTTTTTTTTTTTTTCTCCAGGTATTTTGGGCGGGGCGGATATCCACCAATCCGTCTGGTTCGGAGATGGTTTTTACAAAATATGGTAAACGGATATTCGGGGCGGATTTTGATATCCGTAATCTCCAGCGGAGCGGGGATGGATTTGTCCCAATCCGCCCCGTTGCCATCCTTATATTCAAAGGATCTAATATGAGCACGACTACGGTGCCTGGTCCCTGGTACCACCAGACACCAAACAGGCACCTTGGACCAGGCACCGTAGATTTTTTGATCTAATATTTATCGAAAATTCTACACTACCTGGTCATAATGCCTGGTCCATGCATGGATGGTACCAGACACGTGGAAACCTTGAAAAAAAAACAAAAAAACAAAAACGAAACAGTAAATGGTTGTGAGCAGATCCTCCCCTCCTCCAACTCCCGTCGCCCGTTGCCTGGGTTGTTGCCGTTCTTCCTCCACACAATCACCTCCCATCGCCATCGCCGTCGTCTTCTATAATGGGTTTGTCTTAAAACAGACAGCAACAAAGAAAGCAACAACTCTCTGTTTTATTAACCTAACTTGAAACGAAGGCATTGAATTTGTTGCGACAAAAGGATGCAGACTTTGCGAAAGCGACCAGAAAAACAATGGAGCTCGAAGAATGCATTCGAAGAGCAGAGATGGAGAAGCAAGTATGGCAGAGAGTGGCAAAGGAGAAGGAATCGATGGTTGAACAATTAAGTAGAATTAGTTCAATGGTTGAACAATCATTGTAAACAGAGTTGAATCTAATAGAAAATTTAGCCTAGTGCATCCTGTGTTTTGAATTTTCTTATTTATAGTTCGGAATGTAGAATTTGATTGTTCCATGCAAATCTGAGTTACGCTGAGAATGAATTTTACCTATAAGCATTCCAACCATGTTGATGACAGAATGAGCAAAAGAACTATTTGCCTTCACATGGTTTTCTTCGATATGTATGCCACTGGCAGCAATACTGAAGTCCTCAGCAGCCTCTATAGTCTTGCATAGGGGTGAGCAATGTCGGTTCGGTTCGGTTTTGAGCCTGAAATCGATTTCGAACCGATTTCATTCGGTTTGCCCAAAACCCAAACCGAATCCGAATTTTGTATTTGTAAACCGATGAATTCGGTTGAACCGAATTTAGGATCGGTTCGGTTGGGCCGAAATTTCAGGCTCAAGCATTTGAAAGACTCTCCTTAAAACATGTCCAATTTTTTTACAGACCCCAATTTTTTTACAGACCCAATTTTTAGCCCAAAATTGAAAAGTTTGAGAGAATGGGGTGATTCAGTGCAACAGGGTGTATTGCAGTGCATTTGTTGCACTAATCATGTATTGACACCTACCTGTTATTTAGTTATTTATGTATATCTAATTAATCGGTCAGTTCGGTTATAAATCTGTCGGTTCAAAACCGTAAACCGATTTCGAACCGTTTATAATCGGTTCGGTTCGGTTTAAATTATTTTATTTCTACTCATATTTCGGTTCGGTTACCGAACCGAATTTGAAAATCGGTTCGGTCGGTTAACTGAATTTAAATCGGTTTTTGCCCACCCCTAGTCTTGCACTTGCAGAACTCCTTGTCTTCCTCCACACAAACCTCGCAACTCTTGTTGGACCATTTCAGAAGAAAATTTTCGGCATTTCTGTTTACAGATTCACTCACTACTTGATTTCTATTAGGTGCTGTGTCCAACTTCAGACATGACGAAATCGTTTTCCATGTATCACACCACATTTCAGAGGAGGGAGCTGCTTGGGTCACCTTGATAGAGAGTTGAGAAGGATGTTGTCCTATTTATAAGGAGAGGCTAGTGTGTGAATATGACTTACGGATTTGGGAGGGAATGGAATACAAGTAGTTAATAGCACAAGGAATCTAAGAAATGGTTGTGAGAGTGCATGTGTTCAAATTGATGAAGTGAGGAAGTTCGATGAATTTTACCTAATTTGGGAACACCCTTAAAGTAATTTTATCAATCTACCTTCCTGTTTACACCTTTGTATGAGATCCACAGTTCCAGCCAAAAGAGACTGTTTTGCAGAACACTTGATTTGGAAATTGATTGTTCATTAACCTTTTTCCTTTTGCTTCTTTTCAAGTGGAATTCCTGATGAAGTCTTTAAGTTTTATCACCTATGCATGCATCGATTACCATCCTTAAGCCCGTGTTTCCAACACATGAAAATATGTCTTTGCATGTTGGATATACGTTAGCTTGTGTGTAACATGTATGCATGCACACATATGGGAAGGGATATGAATGGGCTAAGGTTTTCTAAAGTCATTTTTGGTGAAGTTGATCTCTTCGCCATACACATCATTGCTAACAAATATCAATGCATTGAGACATTGTCTTCCCAAGAGAAGTGATTCATAAGTCTAAAAAGTATTAGATCTTCCCTTTCATAGTTAGCTTTAACAACATATTTGATGGGTTACCTAAGGATAGATGAATCTTTCGACAAATGGTGTAGTAAATCTTGTAACACCAACGAAAGACCAGTATAAGAAGTCGATGTTTTGATAAGATTCAAAGAGATCAATGGTTTGATGTTTTGATATTCCTTATGGGTTACCTAAGGATGTTTTGATAAGGACTCAATGGTTGAACAATTAAGTAATACATTAGAGAAAGCAAGAGAGAACACGTGTGTTTTGGCTTCGGAAGCAGAGGATGCAGAGTCATTCAATTTATTTTATCTTTTTTTTTACACAATGGGAATGGATCATTTGCTTTTTTAAAGTCAAATTTGCTGAATAAAGTATGGGTCGGAGGAATCAAAACCCAACCAAAAAGCAAAAAAAGTGGGAAAAGATTAGGGATGGCAGTATCGCCCGTTCGAGGCGGATTTGGTAAAGGGTTTCTGGATTTTGTGGGGAATACGGATTTTCAATTTGTATCCGTTTATTAATTGGGGCAGATACGGATTTGGCCATATCCGCCCCACGGATATCCGTTTATCCGATAAATTTACGAAAATACCATTCCCCTATATAAAAGATTAAACCCTAGATCTCTCACACCCTCTCACACACAGCGAAGCTCTCGTCTCCAGACTCCTTCTCACAGCGAAGTCAGCCACTCCCACTCGTCCCTTCTTCTCTCTCACAGTGAAGGCAAAGGCCCCTTATTCTCTCTCACAGCGAAGGCGGAGGCTTCTTCTCTCTCAGCAAAGGCGGAGGGACGACCACCCTTCTTCTCTCTCACAGCGAAGGCGGAGGCCGAAGGGTCGTCCCTTCGTCTCCTTCTCCCCTCCCTTCCCCGCCTTTCCCTAGCTGCAAGAAACAGATCTGATATCTCAGAACTCAGATCTCAGATCTGAAATCAAAGATCTGAGTTTTGAGATCTCAGATAAAGATATCCTCTCAGATTTGAGATTCTTAGATCTAAAATCCAATATCAGAGATCAATTTATTTTTTTTATTTTTATTGTATTTTTTATTATAATTTTTGTATGGATTTTGTATTTTTTTTGTTATAATTTTTGTATGGATTTTTTGTAATTTTTTGTTATAATTTTGTATTACTGATGTAATGAATGAAGTATAATTTACTGTAGTTAGATGTTAGCAAATTAGGAAGAAAAATAACTAAATTAGGGAAGAGGAATAACAAAATTAGGGGCGGAAATCCGGCGATCTAGTAACAGAACCGTAAACGGATTGGCGGGGTGGGGTGAATATCCGCCAATCCGCACGGGGACAGTTACGGTTTTTAATTAAAATTATAAATGGATTGACGAGACGGATTAGGGGATTCGTTATTCCTGACAGATCGGACATGAATTTGCTCAAATCTGCCCTCGTTGCCATCCCTAGAAAAGATGGAGTTGATGGATGGAGTAACTTATGCTTGGGTTGGGTGCAGTATTTGAATAGTTTTTGCTTTTTTTTTTTTTTTTGTCAAGATTGCCACCTCATCATTAGGCATGTGTCTGGTACCATCCAGGCATGGACCAGGCACTGCACACCAGGCAACAGCTAAATATATATATAATTTTTTTTTTTGTTTAAGCCATTTATATAAGAGTGAAAAATGAATAATGTAGGGTGTATCTCGAGGGTTTACATGTGATAATACAAGTCATTATTGTTCTTTGATATGTATTCTGCTAAAAAAAAAAAAACCTTCATTATCTAAGGTCAACTTAGCAAAGACAAGCAACAGATTTCGATTACAAAGAATGACACTTTTGGTGGAACATTGAGACTTAGGGGTGGGTAAACGGGTCGAGGATCCGTGGGTTCAAATCGAATCGGACTGTTTTGCTCTAAACGGTTCGGATTTTAATTTTGTGTTTTTAGATACGGTTCGAATCCATAATAAAACGGTTCGATCCCAGTTTCTATTATATAAAAAGAAACCATCCGAGTTGGACCCGTTTCAAAACACTTTTTTTTTGTTTTTTTCAAAACACATTTAAGTAGAAATATTGCAAAACCTGAAAACTCTTATAGCTGAAGGTGATCTTTGAATAACTTATCATGTTCATGCACCATAAGACTAGAGCCTCTTATTAAGAGTCAAGATTACATAATCAAACAAACACCCCCTCAGTTGCTAGCTTTTAAAGCAAATGGTGAACCTAGCATGGTTGATATAGATGGTACATCACATTATGAATTAAGATATTGTTGTATTCATCCTTTGTTGAGGAATTTCCTATTATTTTTGGGGACATGATGTATGGGGACTGTTGTGACTCAAAACCTACTCCAATCAACTATTAAACCCCTTTTAATATCTCTTGCATACATATATCTTGTGCAGGGGCATCTCCATCTGTTGTTTCAGAGGTTCCATTGGAACAAAGATACACCATTGGTTTTTACGGTAAATGCTCTATGATCCCATAAACTCGTTTATTTATCTCATCATTTCAAAACTCGACCTGATGCAGAACCATCTTTATATGTGAATGCAGTGATGCTAGGTATCAGCATAGTCCTCCTGTTGGCTATTATTGTGCTCCTGTATGTAGAACCATCTTTATATTTGTATTTGTGCTGAGGGGAAACACTTGATTTGGAAAGATTTAGAAATGAAATTTAAGAAGGAAATCAGTGTAAAACATAATCAACTTAGATTTGGAACTGTTTGGAATCGTAGGAATCAGACCGTTTCAAACGGTTCGAGTTAGGTTCGGTTCCAATGTTCAAAATGAGGGGATCCGGACCGAACCGAATCCGTTAATTTTAAACGATTCGAGTTAGGTTCCTCCAAATTTGGAACCGATCCGAACCGTGCCCACCCCTACTGAGACTATTGTTAAGAACCAGAAATACTCTTCAAAAAAAAACTTCGTTATCTAAGGTCACCTTAGTGAAAAATTAGATATACTTAATCATACAACAATTACAGATTGGCAGACAACGATTATCACCTGTGGGTCGCAAGTTACAAACAATTACAGATTGGTCATAGAGATTGACAAACAAACATAATTCACTGTGGGTCGCAAGTGTCTAGACCTTGTGGTTGTGGAAGGTAGGTGGGTCATTTGTAAAATCAATGAGTATTGTTTACGTCTAAATGGCGAGGAAACCAGCGAGGGAGGGGGTGCAGCCCTCTATCCCCTTCGGGATGCATGCTCGAGGGATGGAGGGTTGCATCCCCTCCCTCGCTTGTTTCCTCGCCATGTATAATTTCTGTTGTTTACGACTGTCCATTGGTGTTTGTTTTTTCACTTTTTATGGTGACAAATTCTCAAAGCAAAAGGAGCAATGATTACTTGAATGAGATGGGATCCATTTAGATAATCTTTTCTTTCCAGCTTCCCCTTGGTTTTTTTTTTACTTACGTAAGAGTGATTCTACATGACGAGGAAACGAGCGAGGAAAACAGCGAGGGGAGGCAGGTGGAGGGGGGGACCGTTCACCCCCTTCGGGATGCGAGCCATCGTTTTTTGCTTGCGCATCCCGAGGGGGTGAACGGTCCCCCCTCCCCTCGCTGTTTTTCTCGGTCGTTTCCTCGCCATTTAGAATTTCTCCTTACGTAATAGGTCTCGCACTGTCTATTTCTATTTTTATGGGTTGAAAAAGTAGAAATTGGACGAACAAATCAGTAAATAATGAAGAAGAAGAATCGAGAGAGAAGAAGAAGAAGAAGAAGAACTTGTTGAATCGAGAGAATCAGCGACCCATCTCACTTAGAAACCAGAGAAGGTAAGTGCCAAACTTGATTCTAGCTTGATTTCTTCTTGTGGGGTTCTAGATCTAGGGTTCCTGACATTTTTTTTTTTTTTTTTTTTTTTTTGTATGTGAGTTATAAGAGCAGTAGTGAATCTTTGACAAGTTCATGCTCATTTCACTTCCTCATACAAAACACAAGATAAATAATTGGGAAAGCAAGCATATTTTGGTATGCTGCTTTAAAAAATGTATGACATTGTATGATATATTTACAACTTTCTCATACAAAACACAAGATAAAGAGCCAGGCGATGAGATGAAGAAACAAAAAAAAGAAACAGTATTACAAATTAACGTCCAGTATACATGTCAGCTCCATTAGTCCATTTGCAATCCAATTTCTTCTTTTGTCAGTGTCTGTATGCTATGATATTCCATGGATGGTTGGGTCACCTCTATTTGATGAAGTGCTAAGCACTTTCTCTTCTAGCTTTCTTTTCTGCATCATCGTAATATAATCATGGTGAAATAATATAATGATGGCGCAATTTGAGAAAAGTGGTACATTGGGAAAATAGTAGGAAAATTATAAGAGCATTAAGCAAGAGGAGTATAACAATGTTGAAAAAGTGGAAGAGCATTAAGCAATTTGACCAAACAGTATTTGCTGCATTAAGAGATTGATGTAATTGTTGGTGTATTTTCATGTGATTTTAGATAATATGGTAAATGGAATTGAATTGTGTGAATGTTGTAAGGTTTGGCTTGCTATGCATCTTGCTTGATATGTTCCTTTTCCAGAATGAGTGTTGTTGTTACTTGAAAAGAGCATTCTGTCGAAATATAACTACATGGAATTTTATTTTTTTCAAAAATTTTTCTTTCAAAACTTTCTAAGATCTATTCTTGTTGAACATCTCGTTATACTAGCTCGCACTTAGTATCGGCACCGTTCTCTCGAATAGTTTATAGAAATGTCTGCAAGAATTGTAAGTCTTTCCTTCTGTTCTTAAGCTTTCCTCTTTCTGTATTTCTTGTACATATTAAATAAATAAATAAAATTTCTATATCTCTGACTATCCAAGATCTGTTATTAATTGAACATCTCGTTATACTAGCTGAACCCTAGTATCGGCACCGTTCGTTCTAACAGATCAAAGATAGAATCTCTGTATTGCATACACAGTTTTGTATTGTGTTGTTGCTATTAGTTGTGCATTTAACAGTTGTTGTATGTTATAACAAATATTTCAGGAATGGATAGTGTAGAAGATAATGAATTGATGGAAAATGAAGAAATTTTAGAAGAGATAATGGATCCCACAGAAGGGATGCAGTTCAACAGCATTAATGAGTACCAACGATATTTTCATGATTATGGTAATAAAATAGGATTTCCAGTGAAAATAAAGAATACGAAAAAAGATGAAAATGGAAAACCTATATTCATTACGCTTGCATGTGGTCGTTCTGGGCAGCATAAAAGTCAATCACAAAATGTTGTAAAAAAGCGGGGTACAACTAAATGTGGATGTTTGGCTAAAATTAGAGGTAAAATTCGCTATGATGGAACAGTGTCAGTGATAAAGGTAACACTTGATCACAATCATGAATTGAGCCCCGAAAAATCTAGATTTTATCCGAAAAATAGAGTTATGAGCTCGTATGTGAAGAAGAGGCTGGATTATAATGATAAGGCGGGTATTAGGCCAAATAAGAGTTTTAATTCATGTGTGGTTGAAGCTGGTGGTCATGATAGCCTGCCTTTTTCTCAAAAAGATTGTTACAATTATCTGGATAAAATGAGGAGGTTGAGGCTTGGGGAAGGGGATGCGGAGGCCATTCATAACTACTTCCAAAAAATGCAAGCTAACAATGCTGATTTCTTTTATATGTTGGATTTGGACAATAAAGGTAGATTGAGAAATGTCTTTTAGGCTGATGCATGGTGCAGAGCAGCTTACAAGGAGTTTGGAGATGTTGTTACCTTCGACACTACGTACTTAACAAATAAGTATGAGATGCCATTTGCTCCTTTTGTTGGGGTGAACCATCACGGTCAGTCAATTCTTTTCGGATGTGGATTGATATGTGGTGAGACCATTGAAGAGTTTGTTTGGCTTTTCCAAACTTGGCTTGTGTGTATGAATGGCAATGCTCCGACGGCTATAATCACTGATCAAGATAGGGCAATGAAGAGGGTCGTTGAAATTGTATTTCCCAACACACGACACAGATGGTGCTTGTGGCATATTATGAAGAAGTTACCTGAAAAGTTGTCCGGTTGCAATCAATATGATGCAATAAAGTTTGCAATGCAA
Organism: Berberis vulgaris; assembly: GCA_963556465.1. NCBI lineage: Eukaryota > Viridiplantae > Streptophyta > Magnoliopsida > Ranunculales > Berberidaceae > Berberis > Berberis vulgaris. The sequence continues at coordinate 60,925,558 of OY747137.1, read as the reverse complement.
AGAGCAGTTTACGATTCCTTGTCTCATGAAGAGTTTGAAGTAAATTGGCATGGTTTCATTGAGAAATATTGTCTGCAAGAAAATGATTGGTTGAAAGGATTATATCTTGAAAGAATGCGTTGGGTGCCAACATATCAAAGATCTACTTTCTGGGCGGGGATGTCTTCAACTCAAAGGAGTGAAAGCATGAATGCTTTTTTTGATGGTTATGTAAATTCGAAGACCACTTTGAAGCAATTCGTTGAACAATATGAGAATGCACTACGAAGTAAGGTTCAAAAGGAAACTGAAGCGGACTTTAAATCGTTTAACCGACAGATCCCTTGCATTACTCCTTATGCAATAGAGAAAACTTTTCAAACTGCCTATAATACAAAAAAATTTAAGGAGTTCCAAGAAGAGATTGCAGGGAATATATGTTGTACAATTCGTAGTGAAGTTATAGATGAGAGTGGCTTTGAGATATACACTGTTAGACAAGACTTGGTGATAGGAGATAGACAACGTTCAATCAATTATATAGTATATTTTAACGTTGCCGACTTCAATATCAAGTGTAATTGCCAATTGTTTGAGTTCAAGGGGATCTTATGCAGACATGTATTGAAAGTATTGTTTGAAAGAGATATTCATGCTGTACCAGATAAATATGTCCTTCGGAGGTGGAGGAAAGATGTGAAGAGGGCGCATACAAAGGTTAAGATTGTTTATTCAGATTGGGGAATGAAGCCTGAAAATCAAAGGTTTGACAAGATGTGCAGTCACTTCAATGAAATGGCCGACTACGCCGCTGAGGATGAAAAGAAGACATGCCAAGTTCATGAATGGATCACTTTGAAAATGGAGCAACTCAAAACTAATGATGGTGATGAGGATGTTGATTCACATGGGTTATTTGTAATTGGCTCCAATACTACTAGTTCTGGGATGCAATCCAACATTCATAGTCCATTACCGATTCGTAGCAAAGGCCGACGATCTAATTCAAGGATACAATCCACAATCGAAATTTTTTGTAAAAAGATACAAAAGAAAAAACAAAAACAAGCAAATAAAGATCAGGCCCTTGAGAAGAATGTGGTATGTTTTGCAATATGTTTTTATGAATATTTAATTTTATAAGTCTAGAATATTAAATTTTATGTACACGTCATTTGTAGGGTTGTTCCCAGATTGGAAGGCCTGGGTTAGAATATTTGACACCTCATTCATTAAATCCAAATACACAGGTTTGAATTTAATATATTTACTGACGCGTACTATCACTTATGATTTGTATTTGTCAACTTGAAGGATGAAACAATGGGGTCACAATCTGGTATTCCAAGCTCATTCATGGATCAATATTTTTCATTGATGTCACAGGTATATAAACCAAGGGGTCACACTATTTCTTAGTACTGTTGCAATTATTTATATATATATATATCTTGCAGCCACCACCTTCAAGATGAGTTGCTGAAAATTTAAATGCTGTGAAGATGCTGAAAATGTTGTGAAGATGCTGAATGATGAAAAATGAAGATGCTGAAAATGAATGCTGAAAACTCTGGGAATGCTGAATGCTGAAAATTGAAGATGCTGAAAATGAATGTTGAATTTGCTGAAACTTTTTAAGTGGTTGAATTTGCTGAAAATTTGATGCTCGAAAATTCTGTCAGATTTGTTTTCTACAGATTTCTGTCGGATGATTTTGATTTAAATTCTGTCAGATTTGTATGCAAGAGCATTCATGAATTTGCTGAAAATTTGATGCTCGAAAATTCTGTCAGATATTTTGCAGGTTGTTTCAATTGTGAATTTGATGAATTTGATGAAAATTTGAATTCAATTGTGAATTCTGTCAGATAGTTTGCATGATATTTCAATTGTGAATTTTCTGTCAGATAATTTGATGCTCGACAATTTGATGAATTTGCTGAAAATTTGTTGTTACATTCTGTTTAATTTGCTGATAATTTTCTGTCAGATAGTTTGCCGAATTTTCTAATGAGTTTTTGGATGAACTTTGACACTGCTGTTGCTGAAACACAGGAGTTTTTGGATGAACTTTGACACTGCTGTTGCTGACACTATATGGCACCTTTTAGATACAATATTCTTTCTTTCAATACAATACAATGTTGCTGAAACACAGGAGTTCTTTCAATACATGGCACCTTTTAGATACTTCTTTCTTTCAATACAACACAACATAAACACAGGAGTTCTCAAATTGATGTTGCTGAAAAAATGTTGCTGAATTTTAGATACAATACAATCATTTTTCCTTGTTACAAACATATTCTTTCAATACAATACAATCATTTTCCTGACATTGCAAATGTAAAGTAAAGAAACTCTCAAGCTGTTTAAACAGGTTCTAAAACAGTTTCTAAAACAGATAGTAATACAATACAGTTTCCTGACAATACAATACAATACAATCATATTCACAAATTGAAATGTGAATCAGTTTCTAAAACAGATAGTAATGATGTTCCTTCCTGTTTAAACAGGATCCTGCCATGTTAATTTTGGCTCCATGCTTTGCAAGCATCTCATCAAGCTGCAGAAATTGGAAATATACATTAGTAGAAGCCCATAAGAATGAATCCCTTCTCATCAAGCTCCCTTCTCTGCTTGAACTACTGTCCTTGGGAATCCATCAAGAATGAATCCCTTATGACATGAGGGCTTCTTCATTGCTTCATCAATCATCCCAACAACCAAATCGTCTGAAACAAGTTCTCCCTGATACATTGAAACCCTCTAGTAATGGTTGCTTCATTGCTTCATTTCTTCATTGCTGAAACTAGTAATGGTTGCATATCCCTTCTGACATGCAAGCTTGCTTCATTTCTTCATTGCCTTTCTAGTAATGGTTGCATGTCCCTGCAGTGCATAAAAAAGAAACTATAGACTAATAAACCATGAAAAGCATGTTATTGAGAATAGCCTCATATTGCCAATAAGGATAGCAGAGACAGAGAATAGCAATAGTAGTCAATTAACTAGGTTAGAAATTTCATTTACCAATAAGGATGCAAGTCCATCCTTTGATATGCCTCATATTGCCTCGAGCAAAACAATTCGGATTTTACCACGAAATACAGACAGTGCCATTCTCAAATCTCAAGCACAGGCATTCACTATAGCCACAAACAAGATTACAACAAGATTTGTGAACTTCCAGCAACAAGACTAGGGAAACTGAGAAAATCAAAAGGTAGGCCATTCAAATCATGATCATGATGAATGAAAATTTTATCAATCAATTTTTCTTTAACAAAACAAAAGGAATTTCGATTGTTGTAACTAAAATGCATACTCCTAGTCCAAGAGAAAAAATCATCATTTTGTTAACATCAGAGCAAAGTTCCAGGTTTTCAGAATCCATTCAAGTTGAAACAATCTCATCCTTCACCGTCAGTTTAACATGTTCACATGGTGCAAGCAATCATTAATAGAAGATCTGATGTTTCTTTTCAATTATTTAGCAGTATTGATTCTATATCTATCTGGCAGCTCATTTCTACCAAGTGAAGTTGTCACTATTGTTTGTAAAAGAAACAATGCAACATTAATTTAGTAAATGGTATCTGATATAACCAGACAGACAGTACAAAAGGGATCGAGTTGCATGTGCAACTCTAGACTAATAAACCATGAAAATTTTCCTTTCAAAAAAACCATTAAACAAAAACCTACTTAAAAGCTCATCCCATGGCATTGGCAAGTTATTCGAATAAAAATTCCTTTTGTGAATTCCAAAATCTCTTTCATAGTTAAAAGGGACAAACCATCAGACTGTTATAAAAGGGACAAACCTCAGACTCGCGAGCTGCTTTCTCCACTTGCATTCTACGCCTTTGAGCAGCTTCAGCTTTCTTCAGCTGCTGCTCCACTTCAGATAGCTTCTCCTTTTGCTCTGCCATCAAATGGCCAACAAAGTTAGGACAGATAATGACAATCACATTATACCAACTTAGTGGAATAATATACAAAAGTTACTCACTTCTAGGCGGTGCAGGAGGTAATCCATTCGAGAACTCAATTACACTCCCACCATTTCCATTTGCAGTGTCTTTACCAGACTGCAGGGTTCGTTGACGTGTTGTAAGAGTCATCTCCTTTTTATCTTCCATCAGTGCATCCACAGATTCCTTCTTCTGCTTCTTCCTGTCCTGATCACCTTCTGACCCAAGTTCTTCGTCTTCCATGTAGTCTGTATCTTCAGTTACAAAAGCATACCATACGGAAGAAAAAAAAAAAGAACAATATGAAACACAAATTTCATTGGATTATGAAATATATTCACATAATACATATGTATGTACATATTACATTACATATAATTCCATCATTCGTTCAAGAGCTTAAGAATAAATATTAAACCTAAGATAATAAGTACAATTATCAAAGTATTGATTAAGTCCCTCGTGTAAGCCCAAGGATCATTGTTCCCTTGAGTGACATTTCTTTGATCATTCGATGGACCGGCTTGATCGTCAAAAACTACATCGTTAACTGTGACATCTTCATTGTTGTTGGATTTCTCCGAATCTCTCCTCACCGCTTCTGAGCGAACCCACAACTCGTATGATTCCTCAGCTTCTTCGAATGACATAAACCCCTTGTAAGAAGCACCCCTATACCTTGATACCGCGGATAAACATGCGGGCCAGTTTAGGTATACTCCAGGGTGACGACCTCGATAGACAACGTACGCTCTGAATGTCATTCCTGCATTTAAAAAAATAAATGCCCCGATAGATACGCATGTGGATAGTGTTTCTTCTTAAACAAAAATTTTATACTTCAGAGTTTCTAGCGTTGAACAACACAATACAAAACTGTGTATGCAATACAGAGATTCTATCTTTGATCTGTTAGAACGAACGGTGCCGATACTAGGGGTCAGCTAGTATAACGAGATGTTCAATTAATAACAGATCTTGGATAGTCAGAGATATAGAAATTTTATTTATTTATTTAATATGTACAAGAAATACAGAAATATGAAAACTTAAGAACAGAAGGAAAGACTTACAATTCTTGCAGACATTTCTGTAAACTATTCGAGAGAACGGTGCCGATACTAGGTGCGAGCTAGTATAACGAGTTGTTCAACAAGAATAGATCTTAGAAAGTTTTGAAAGAAAAGTTTTTGAAAAAAATAAAATTCCATGTAGTTCTATTTCGACAGAATGCTCTTTTCAAGTAACAACAACACTCATTCTGGAAAAGGAACATATCAAGCAAGATGCATAGCAAGCCAAACCTTACAACATTCACACAATTCAATTCCATTTACCATATTATCTAAAATCACATGAAAATACACCAACAATTACATCAATCTCTTAATGCAGCAAATACTGTTTGGTCAAATTGCTTAATGCTCTTCCACTTTTTCAACATTGTTATACTCCTCTTGCTTAATGCTCTTATAATTTTCCTACTATTTTTCCAATGTACCACTTTTCTCAAATTGCGCCATCATTATATTATTCCGCCATGATTATATTATGATGATGCAGAAAAGAAAGCGAGAAGAGAAAGTGCTTAGCACTTCATCAAATAGAGGTGACCCAACCATCCATGGAATATCATAGCATACAAACACTGACAAAAGAAGAAATTGGATTGCAAATGGACTAATGGAGCTGACATGTATACTGGACGTTAATTTGTAATACTGTTTCTTTTTTCTGTTTCTTCATCTCATCGCCTGGCTCTTTATCTTGTGTTTTGTATGAGGAAGTTGTAAATATATCATACAATGTCATACATTTTTTAAAGCAGCATACCAAAATATGCTTGCTTTCCCAATTATTTATCTTGTGTTTTGTATGAGGAAGTGAAATGAGCATGAACTTGTCAAGGATTCACTACTCTCTTATAACTCACATACAAAAAAAGAAAAAAAAAAAAAAAAAAAATTTGTCAGGAACCCTAGATCTAGAACCCCACAAGAAGAAATCAAGCTAGAATCAAGTTTGGCACTTACCTTCTCTGGTTTCTAAGTGAGATGGGTCGCTGATTCTCTCGATTCAACAAGTTCTTCTTCTTCTTCTTCTTCTTCTCTCTCGATTCTTTTCTCTCTCGATCGATTCTTCTTCTCTCTCGATTATTTTCTTTCTCGAATCTTCTTCTCCCAATTTCGGTTTCTAATTTCCGTTTTCTTCCTGCTTCAGGGGAGTATAAACCAAGAGCTCGAAATCGAAAATTTGGGAAAAAATTTTGGCTGCTGAAACCCCGCCCATTTTTCATCATGCACGTGCCTGGGAGGGTCCCAAGTGTGTGCCAAAGAGCGTCCAGGCAGCCACCCAAGCGCGCCTCCCAAGCCAGCTAGAATTTCTCATTATTTTCACCATCTCATCTTTACAATATAAAATGTTGTATGCATGAAACTTGCCCAACTTAGTCCCAAAAGTACGACTCACTTCCGGCCCATTAGCAATGACAGTGACATTTGCAGCAGAGTTGACCACTGGGAGGGTGAAAGTGACCTTCTCATTGCCAACTGGCGCCATCCACATGGACTCCTCTTGTATTATCCCATGCTTCGAAAGAAACTTAGCTACATGAACATCTGGCTCTAACATCAGCACGATAAGATCGAATCTCGGACTGTCACTTGATGGAGAAACATGAAGCGTCCGATACTGTATTCGTTCGTCTCTGCTGCGTCCTCTTTTGTTGCTGACCGTCCCACTGAGAAAATGTTAGCTGAAGGTATGCGTTGGGAGGGCTATTTCGAAAATTCAAATGCACCCACGTACAACCATGGAACTCTCAAATTCCCGGTGGGAGATTAGATTATGAATTAGAGGTGGGCATCTCATCCCGCAATTTTGATTTTGTCCCGTACTGTTTCAATTTTTGGGTCTTATTAGAATTGATCAATCTCATCCTGATCTCGTCCCGTTCCGATCTAGAATGAGTTGAGATCGAGATGAAAATTTTCAATTCCGCCCATCTCGTCCCGTCCCTAATCAATTTTTTTTAGTATTTAATAAGAAATATGTAGTATAAAATTATTTGTTGACATGAATTTTATTTGTTGTTTTATTTATTGATATGTTATTTTATTCTCAAAAGCTTTTATGTGATTCATCTAGATAATGAATCTAACTCAAACTTTTTCTTTTTCTTTTCGTGAGTGAATCAATGGGTGCCAGTGGTCATCTTCCTAACTCTTGACAACAATAATATATGTTACTCGTAGTTTTTAAATAACAAACTCATTGATCATTTTCATTACAATGTACAAAAAAATGACTATCTTCAATAGTGGTTCTAAAAAAATGGAGTAAAAGTTAATGAAATGTGAAAATAATAAATAGCTTAAAATTATATAGTTGTTATTAGAGTTGCGTGTTTGGTAAATCCAAAATTATTAATATTGTATGATTAATTTTCAATCCAAAATTTAGTACATGCTCATCTCATCCCGTCCCGAATCTGTTTGGATGAGACGTGGTCAGAATAATGTTTCTCCTGTTTCGTCCCGTCTTGATTACAAACAAACGGGATGGAATAAGGATGAGGTCCATCCCGTCCCGTGCCCACCCCTATTATGAACAAACATCAATTTCCCTTTATTTTCTTTTTTTTAATATATTTTTAATATTTTAATTTTGCATTAAAAGATAGAGAAACCAGATTTACAATTTCTCACTTGAAATAATCTTTTTTTCACTCCTTATCTTACATCATTTGTTGTAATCAAGGATTGCGATTTCGTTTTTTGAGTTATTTCGGTCCCTTAATTTTAAGAAATACTTTGTTTTAAATAGAAAAAACGTAAAAATTATGATTATAATTTCAAATTTATAAATATAAGTTATGGATTTTAGATCTCTTAAATACTGCATAAAAAGTCTTATACGACTCCTATTGTCATATAGATTACATATTACATGAAAATTACTCAAATAAAAACTTTTGATACTATAATATTATATCAAAATTTGGTACTAAAATAACATTATATCATGACAAAATCTATAGAGATTGAAATATTTATTTTTTTCTAAGGGGAGTTTACCTAAATAACATTATTTATTTTAAAATATAAAATGACTGAAAATTTATTTATTTTTCTCAGCGGATTTCCCCTGAGAAAAAAAAAATATTTCAAATTTCAAAAGATATATTGGTTACTTGAAAATAGGAAATATTTCGTAAAATATCAACATTTTTTGGGAAATCACATTATTTGATTGAACCTACTTCACAGATTGGATTAATTTCCAACAAACAATTTGGAGAGAAATCCAAAAAAAAAATAAAAAAAAAGCAAAAAAAATAAAAATTTAGCCCAAATTAAAACAATGAAATTAAATGAAGCTAAAATCAAAATGAAATTAAATGAAGCCCAAATTTATCATGCATTTCATTTAATTTCATTTCGTCTTTCTTATCATTTCATTTAATTAAATTTCATATCTTTAATTAAATAAATACATCTCCTAGTATCTCATTTCATAAACTCTTTCTTCTTCTTCTTCGTCTTCCCCAAACCCAAAACCTAAAAAAGTTGGCATCTTTTTTCAAGTCTTCATCTTTATTATCCCCAACGACTTTGTTTTAACCACAAGTTTGATCCATGGTTCAATCTTATTTTCTGATGATTTCGTATGAAAGTTGAGATTTCTTTGAGATCAGCCTGAATAATAGGTGGGAAAGGTGGGATCTTTTTAATTGGGAGTCGAGGATGACGGCCAAGACACTAAGAAAGAGTGCTCCATCTCATTTTGAAACAAATCTTGACGATTTTTCACTCAAACTTTGGAAAGTTGGAAGCTTTTTTCAATTTCCATGCTTGAAACAGACTCAATACCGATTGCTTAAGGAGATGTGGTTGAATCCCACAAACAATACTATTGGATCTGAGATGGATCGCTCATCTTATACGATTTTGTAGAGGAAAGTTTACATCTTTTTTGGTTTCGGGATTGGAAAAAGGTAGGATTTTTAGTCAAGGTGAATCTATCCATCTCAAGACCAAGACCAAGGATGGAAGGCGGGTGGTGACAACCCTACTGGATCTAAAATCCTTAAGAAAGTTAAGTTTGGTCTTCTGATTGGAAGTTTTCATTCTACATCGTTTGGTTTTGCAAAAGATGAGTTTTTGCCTAGCTTCAAGGAACAACTTCTTAGATTAGATATTTGGATTGTGCACTCAATACCTTAGAGTTCAGAAATTCAAGGATTCAGAATGGAAATCAGCAGGCTCGTCACCTTGGATGTTGGTTCGTAGCCCAAATGACGGATAACAAGGAGTGGCAAGACACGCAGTATCAGACTGAACAAATAAAGCTAAAGGTGCGGATATACGGGTAGAGACATGTCCATGGAGGAAGAACTCATAATCTTCGCGTGATAGAGACACGGTGTCATGCCCACTGGTAGGAGCTGGTGCGGCTGAGGATGGGCCTAAGAGGCCTCTCTGGAAGTCTGATCTGATGTCTGTTGTATAGGCCTGAATTAGCCCAAAATACTCTGCCCTCTCACCTGTGCTCTTGCCTTTCCTATTTTGAAAAAAAAGGAGCATATATAGATCCCTTACCAGGCTCTATCTAGCTCATATGTACTCCCACTATTTCACTAGATTCCCCCACCAAAACTAGATAACCAGATTATATCTGAAACAATATGTTACTTTGATTAGACATTGAATTTGATCTATTCCATTGGAAGGAACATTAGGTTTTCTACTGAGACACTGTCAGTCAGTGTGGATTTGGAAGGAACATTAGGTTTTCTATTGTTGTGTTTCACTTTAATTACAGGTTTTCTTCACTAAATTGCTCATCTAATCCAACTCTAGGACAATTTTCTGATTCGGTGTTAATTTCATGCCAAAAATGCAACACCCTTGTGAGACTTGCTGTCAGAAATGCACATGATCAAGTCTGTGAAAAAATCATGGCAGATCAAAAGAAGAAGCAAATGAATGCTTCCTGCTTCTGGGAAGCATAATTGATAAGCTTCCTGGAATCATCACCTGATGGAACTTCATATCTAGATTTCAAATGTAGGTGTTTGTTTCTCATTCACTCGGCAATACTTTGTTTCTAATTGCTTGTGGATCTATTTCATACCTGGTAACCAATGTACTGTTAGTTTTGATGGAAACAAGCGGGATAGAGTAATTGGTCAATTTGCCCCCCCCCCCCCCCCCCCCTTCTCTAGTGGTGGAAGAATTTTCTGCTGTGGATTAAATTCCTACCCCCGCTCGCCGCACACCTGACTTCTTCCACCTGAAAGGGTCTAATTAAAAAACTATTATATCCTGCATGTTCAGGTAACATTGGCCAACTCCATGTTCAGTCAAATAGATCGGCCAAACTCCGAAAGAACTTTTTATCCTCTCAATCCAGCGAATGTGAAATCGTTCTTGGCGTGTTGGAATGCAAACGTGGAGTATGTGATTAGGCAGCCAAAGAAATATGCTTGGAAGAAACTTGAGCCTGGGGCAAGAGCTGTATTTAAGATTAAGGGGCTTCACAGACTAAAACAGTAGGGCTCCTTTTTACGTAAGCAGTTTTCATACCTATGACAATTGAATACTTGTAGAAACCTAGGTATTGGTGGTTTGAGAGTGCACCAATACAGTCACATGCATCACCAATAAAATCACAATTCCCCTAGTAAACTACCAAATCAAACTAACAGTACATTGGTTACCAGGTATGAAATAGATCCACAAGCAATTAGAAACAAAGTATTGTTGAATGAATGAGAAACAAACTTAACACCTACATTTGAAATCTAGATATGAAGTTCCATCAGGTGATTATTCTAGGAAGCTTATCAATTATACTTCCCGGAAGCATTCCTTTGCTTCTTCTTTTGATCTGCCATGATTTTTGCACAGACTTGATCATGTGCATTTCTAACAGCGAGTCTCACAAGGGTGTTGCATTTTTGGCCTGGAATTAATACCGAACCTGAAAATTGTCCTAGAGTTGAATTAGATGAGCAATTAAGTGAAGAAAACTTGTAATTAAAGTCAAACACAACAATAGAAAACCTAATGTTCCTTCCAAATCCACACTGACTAACAGTGTCTCAGTAGAAAACCTAATGTTCCTGCCAATGGAATAGATCAAATTCAATGTCTGATCAAAGTAACAAATATTGTTTCAGATCTAATCTGGTTATCTAGTTTTAGGGTTTCTGTCTTACTGTTGAGTAAATTGCATCTAAAATTCTGGTGTGTTTGAATTGAACAGAAGAACTTGAAAAACAGAGAGAGGGTACCGTAAACATCTGTTGAAGCTCCTGCCATTGATCCACTCTTTACAGGTTTGCTTTGCTATTGTATTGTAATTTGAGAGAGAGAGATGGATGTGTATGGATGGAAGAAATGATATCAGGGATGGGTGACTTATATGCAATGTTTGTTATTTGGATCAGTGGTGTTTATAATTTAGTTTGTAATCAAGGCTGTAATAATCCTTTTCACTCTATTAAATATTTTGCCTAAAAAAAAAAAGTATCTCATTTACATAGAAAACTCACTCTTTCATTTTTCATTTTTCATTTTCACCCCTCTCTTTTCACAATACAAATCTCTCTTCGTGTTCAAAATTCTCATTTAGACAACAATAATTAAGAGTGAATCAAGTACCATTCAAATCTATACCAACTCGTACGATCTTCAAATCACAATTTAATTAATCATGACGTGAATCAAGTATGATTCAACATGAATTTTGTATAATACGGTTCAAAAACATATTTAAATCACTAGTTAAACCATTCAATTCAAATCGCGAGTTATCTCGAGATCTTCAAACGATTTTAACAAAACTTATTCTAAACACATTATTCTACTAAAATAAAAAACATGGAATTTGGACTTGAGATGTTCATTTGGTCCAACAAAAAAAAAGGTTTTGAAAAAACTTAAATATCGAGTTTAGCGAGAAAAAAAATTTGTTAGTATAAGATAAATTTGCATTATCAATGACATATAAAAGACAAAGAATTCAAATTATGTTACATAATAAATGTCACCACAATTGTCTCATAGAAGACATATCTCAGTAGTACACAAGTCAGATTTTCAAGATAAATATCCGATAATATCCTTGTCCTCATGCGTATAAAAACATATACAATTACGACAATTGTTTTATACCAAGTTCCAATATATAACTATCTTCTTGTAACCACGTACCAGAGCTTTAATCGTAAAACATTATGTTAAAACGGAATTATACTAAACATGATAAATAAATATAAAAAACACTAAATTGATTACATACATCATCATAAATTTTCGAAAGTTCTAAATCCAATTCCAATATCGCAAATGTTGCCTTCAACCATTTTTTGCCATCATTTCCTTCACTTATTTGACTTATCTTTCTTCAAAAAATCTTATAACCAGCTTCATGATCTTCTCGTTATTGAATTTGTTGATCTTGGAACGAAAAACAAGCTCCTTAAACAAGTTGTTCCACTATAATTTTCAAAACATCAAGTTAAAAACGAATAACTTACAGTCAAAATTACTAAATTATAAAATCAAGTAAAAACGCAAAATATAGAACCAAAATTGCATATCTTAAACCTATATTGCAAAATTAAACATTCAAACCTTAAATAAACTATATTTTTTATTAAATAAATAGAAAGCCAAGATAATGAGTGTTAGTTAGAAAATACATGCTCGTCAGGTAAACCAACGACATCTTTGTTTGTTTTTCGATCTATACACCGAAAAGATGAAGATTATTTGTTTGTCCAATCTACTCGTAAAGATCTCAAAGTAAATACATCATTCGTGTCTCCTATAAGAGAGAAACAATCAACTAACAAAGTATATCACATGGATGGATGAATCGATTTATTGATTAAACTGAATTGGTTGGATCGATTGATTGTGTGTTTTGTACTAATAAATGTCAATTTCTACCGCTTTTTTAGATAAGAAGCACGCCTTAAAAATGGATCTGAGAAAGGACCTCTGTTTTATCTAAAGATTGGAATGCCTAAATCTTAAGATTCTGCAATAATTTTCACATTTTTATCAAGAGACTGGTTGTCTTGGTTCAATCTCTGTCTCGCTGCACATACAACACACTAGCATATGAGCAATTAGGAAATAAACATAAACAAGGTATACCATCAACACTGCAACAGTTCTAGAATCAAAATGTCTAAAACGAGATAAACATGTCTTAATACAGTAGAGGTTGGAATTATGTGAAACATATAGTGCATTTCTTACCTGTGAAACAGGAAACTTTTTGGACTTCTGGAAACTATTTTGTGAAACAGGAAATTATTTTTTGAACAGGAAACAAATTCTAAAAAAACAACTACAATTTCTAGTATATATAGGAACAACAGTTTCCTGTTTCATTGCTAGTTGCTCTATTTAATTGATTGGATCCTTGTGGTACTTGTGTGCAATTGTTGGTGTCTACCCGCTTCTGCAATAAGTCACAACATTACCCAATGTAGATAACAACTTCTTCGGTGAGGAGATGCTTAAGGATGACAATGTAACACAAATTGCAATAGTGCATTTGAGAGAATGAAAAAGAATAAAGAAATTGGTGAAAATCCTCCTCATTATAAAGCAGAGGAAGAGTCTTCAAGATGGCTAATGCATAAATTCAAACAATAGTATTGTTTCCTCTTCTGATATACTGATAGAATGATTTATACCAAATATGCATTAATAATAATGTTTTCAACCAAACTTTTACTATGTTTTCTTTTTTCATTATTTATTTCATACATATTTTCCTTGTTTTCTGAAATAGTTACAATCATACCTGACTTGAAGATGCTTTGAAGTTTAATGAATAATTCTGCAAAAATTCTAGAAAGCTAATCCCTTAGCGCTAGGACAGAGCCAGGGGAATCTCTTGCACGTTTTTAGGAAAGAGGATTCAAACACAAAAAAAAGACTGTTGAAACATTAGTTTGAATTTTACAACAAAATGGTTTTTTTTATTTTTTTTATTTTGAAACTCTATATATTGTTTAGTCCCATATCCTCTATGTAACATACTGTGAAGGAGTTAATAAGGACATTGTTTGGACTTGGGCTTGGATCCCTAAGGGTACCCACTTTAGTGAAGGAGGAAAGAGTAAGATCAATGTTGGTCCACTCCACGTGCACTGCCTTGGCCGGTCGGATAGAGATAATACCTTTCTTTTTGCTGAAATTTTATTTGAAAAATAAAGTATATTTGAGTCAGAGGAGACCCGGTATTTTCTCCCCACGTTTTTTCGTGTTTTCTATGTGATATTCTCTCAGCCTATAAATACCAGTTCTCTCTCAGATAATCAGAATGCAATCATTTTTCAGTGTTTATTTGTCTAATAAAACAGAGAGTTTTATTTGTTTTGGAAACAGTCCGCATTCCACATTTAAGTGAGTTTCATAGAGTTCCAGTACTTTTTTAATTTTGCATTTATTATTTTTCGTGATTCAGAGCAAAAGAAAGTAATAGGATGAATAGATTTTCGTTCGTCAACTGTGCATGTGATTGAACGAGACAGATACAGAATTCTGGCTGTTTTATCCTTGGGACGACGGGGCTATCAGACTGCTTGCATAATCTTGGGCAGATCCGCGAAACATCTTAGAGAGAGCGACCTAGTTCGCGATCAAACCCAATAAAATTTGGTAACTTCGTTCCTGTCATTATTTGCAACAATTATATTACAACAATTTTAAGACGTTTATATCTGCCATGTCCAATACTACTAAACTTGCTGCTAAGGACCTAATCAAGCCCTTTCGTTTTGAGGGTCAACACTTTAAAAGATGGAGACAAAAAATGTTGTTTTTCTTAACTACACAAAAAAGTTGCTTCTATCTATAATAATGAAAAACCCAAATTGTTTGCTAAACCTGATGAAAATCACACTAAGAAACTAGATTGCTGGATTGAAAATGACTTCTTCTGAATGGTTTGGCTGATGAATTGTATGATTATTACTGTTCTGAAAAAACTGCTAAGGATATTTGGGAAGCCCTTAGGTAAAAATATAACACTGAGGAGGCTGGCACAAAGAAACATGCCGTCAGTCGTCATCTGAAATACCAAATGACTGATGACAAATCTGTGGAAACCCAATCCCACGAGCTACAGAAAATTGCTCATGAAATCATATATGTAGGCATGACCTTAGATGCGCAATTTCAAGTAGCCGTTGTGATAGATAAATTGCTCCTAGCTGGAAAGACTTTAAGAATGCACTTAGGCATAAAACCAAAGAATTCTCTCTAGAAAGTTTGATCACCTGACTTCGGATTGAGGAGGAAGCCCGCCCGGAAACAAGATCAGAAAAATGAAATTCTGATTATTTCTAACCATAAGAAATCTACCAATGTGGCTCTGAAAACCGATGAAAAGACTATGAAAAGTCAGAGTCACAATAAAAATCGAAACAATTAGAATCAGAACTATCAAAAAAAGAACAACCAGGCCAGGCTCCCTCTTCTTGTTATGTTTAAAAGGTTTGTGCCTTATTTAAGTTCAGTTCGATTGATTGGCCGATGTGATGTTCATATAGTAAGTACTATTTGGCAAAGAAGACGGAACAATTTCTTTTTGGATAAATTTCTACTTGACTGAATGGAAAAGCAAGATCATTTAATTTCCTATATTAATTTATGCAAAGTAGTTGAAGAATTCATACAAACTATGTCTTCATATTAGTAAATGATCTCATCCCAAATCTTTTTTTTGTGTGGGTTTTCAAGATGGAGGCAGAAGTATCAGGTTTTGTAAAGGAGTAGGTGATCACATAACTGAGTACTACTATAAGTTGCTTGGAGTTCCAAATGATTCAAATCCAAAAGCAATCAAAGAAGCTTATGGGAAATTATTGCAGAATAAACATCATCCAGATATTGCCGGTCAAGAGGCTAGCATTTATGATTTTCCATCTCATGTGCGCAGTTTCAATTTTCAAGCACATCTCATGTGTACATATGACCACATCAATAACTAACAACATTAATAACATAGTTAAAAAACCATCAAACTCCAAAGTCAAACAAAAATCACTTCAACAAAGTTTTATTCTACTTATTATTATAGATAGGAGATTTGTTGATCCAAACCAATTGATTTGTCATCACAACAACATAATGAGCAAACCTCATTGAATTACAATGTCATGAACGTGATGCCTACTTTTTATTTATTTATTGGTTAACTCCCATTTATCGATCATTCCTCTTCTAAAGCCGAAAAGTTTGCATGTATGATAGATGTTAGACAAAATGATTGTTATATAGCTAGCCATCAATAAGTTGAATATTCTTTGCGAAAGATTTTAATGGTTATAAGATAAAAGGACAGACACGTACATGCACATATATTAAATGGAGCAAACAAGAGCTTTCATAAGCATTAATATCAATGTTGTTTTATTCTTAATTTATTTACTTTTATCTCTACATACGAAATACAATGCAAAGTTCCTGAAAATCAAAGTTAAAAAATAAAAATAAATAAAACACTTCAAAATAATAAAATAACATACGGTTGTACCAAATAATAATAATAATAACTTTTGATAATATAATATTATAGCAAACTTTTGATAATAAAATAACATTATATCATGTAAAAATCTATAGAGATTGAAATATTTATTTCTTTTCTCAGGGGAATTTCCCTAAATAACATTATTTATTTTAAGGGATTTCCCCTGAGAAAAATAAATATTTCAAATTTCAAAAGATATATTAGTTAATTGAAAATAGGAAATATTTCGTAAAATATCAACATTTTTCGGGAAATCACATTCTTTGATTGAATCTACTTCACAGATTGGATTGATTTCCAAATAATAAATTTGGAGAGAAATCCAAAAAACAAAAAAAATGAAGCCAGATTTTTTGACATATACAGTCAGATTTCTAAGATAAATCTCCGATGATATCCTTGTCCTCATGCATATAAAAACATATACAGTTACGACAATTGTTTTTTTCCAAGTTCCGATATATAACTATCTTCTTGTAACCGCGTACCGGAGCTTTAATCGTAAAAAACATTATGTTAAAATGGAATTATACTAAACATGATAAATAAATATTAAAAGCACTAAATTGATTACATACATCCTCATAAATTTTCGAAAGTTCTAAATCCAATTCCAATATCGCAAATCTTGCTTTCAACCGTTTTTTTTCATCATTTCCTTCACTTCTTTGACTTCTCTTTCTTCAAAAAATCTTATAACCAACTTCATGATATTCTCGTTATTGAATTTGTTGATCTTGGAACGAAAAACAAGCCCCTTAAACAAGTTGCTCCACTATAATTTTCAAAACATTAAGTTAAAAACGCACAATTTACAGTTAAAATTACTAAATTATAAAATCAAGTAAAAACGCAAAATATAGAGCCAAAATTGCATATCTTAAACCTATATTGCAAAATTAAACATTCAAACTTTAAATAAACTATAATTTTTATTAAATAAGTAGAAAGATGGGATAATGAGCGGTAGAGAGAAAATACATGCTCGTCAGGTAAACCAACGACAACTTTGTTTGCTTCTTCGATCTATATACCGAGAAGATGAAGATTATTTGTTTGTCCAATCTACTCGTAAAGATCTCAAAGTAAATACATCATTCGTCTCTCCAATAAGAGAGAAACAATCGAATAACAAAGTATATCACATGAATGGATGAATCGATTTATTGATCAAACTGAATTGGTTGGAGTATAGAGAGTGATGGGATACACACATGATTCATTGAAATTTCAAACAGCTAGAATTGTGTAACATATTTCAAAGGAAGAACTGACTCCAATGTGATATATATAGGGTTTTACTAGTTTGCTAGGTTTTAAGCTCAACCTGTCAGAGTTTGTTGATACAACAATTGGTCCAATTCATTAAATGGTTTCTTTGTTGTTACTCATATATTAGTATGTAAGTAATAGAGTTGGTCATAATAATATTTAGTATATATCGTATGTACCTGGTTGGAATATTCCTTTTAATGAGTAATTCTGTTTCAATTGTTAGCATATATGTTAAGGCATCTTTGTATGTTAGCAGATTTAACTGAGCACTTGTTTTAGCTTGGGTATTTATATTTTTATGCGAATTGGTATGCATATTGGTTTTCATATGATGCAAAGAGATGAGATATGTGAATTGGCAATGTGTCAAATATTACTTGTTCCCCAAAAGAATGGTGGATACTGTGATTGATTTATTTATGGTTGACAAAGCGTCACCATAAAAGAGTTTTGAGGATTTATTTATTTTTATGCTCTTTTCCACAACTTCGAAAAAAAAAAAAGAATGTGAAAAGAAAAGAAATTTTTGTATACAGACTTGCTTATATACGTGTGATATTATGGGTATGCAGACTTGCTTGCATATCAGTGCACCGTTCCATGTGAGTTCGGTTGTACGTGTAGATTTAGGAAATGCTTGCCACGGATCGAACTTCGGGTGAGATGACATGTTCCTCGAGGTGGCACCCCACTTGGAACATGTACGCTCCGAGTGGTTTCGAAGGCAAGGGAGACACACTTGGGTGAGGTGTGTTCGGCACAAGGAGGATAGTGCGATTGTGGAAAAGAAGCGAGATTTCTTTTGTTTTGTGTATGTGCATGATTACCTTAAAGGAAGAAACTAAATGCTCATTCAACCATTGAATGAGAACTACATGTCTTCCTAAAGGTAGAAAAATGTGTTTGTTTAATATTTCAATAATAGTCTAATATGATTATGAATTGTATTGTTGTTGCATTTATGAGGATTGATAACTCATAAATTTTATTTACAATGCATATTTATTTATTAGGATGATAACACCATTGCCTCATTGAGGAACTACCTGATGGTGTGGTTATTTATTGTTTGGTTTATTTTAATGTTGTCATGCGCGGATTTATTGATTTTTGAATGAAGATTTCTCACATCAACCCGAGTGAGCTTTTGATTCTTGGGTACATTCTTTTTGGAATGTAGCCGATTAGCCTTTCAGGTTTAGAGATCTTGAGCTGCGTTACTGGAGTTCCGCTAGTGAGCTAGCCATGCCAGTCTTCTCGGGTTTGAATTTTATTTGTTTCAGTAATCTAAATCATGTTTAGTTGTTGCCGCTATTTGTTTCTGTTGTTATTGAATTTTCACGTCCCGAGTTTTGGGGGAAACGGATAATCCTACGTGAATTTTGGGATTTTCGTTTTCCTCGAAAATCGGGGCGTGACAGATTGACTGTGTGTGTTTTGTACTAATAAATGTCTACTTCTACTGCTTTTTTAGATAAGAAGCACGCCTTAAAAATGGATATGAGGAAGGACCCCTTGTTTTATCTAAAGATTGGAATGCCTAAATCTTAAGATTCTGCAATAATTTTCACATTTTTTCCAGAGAAAAAGTACTGAACAAGCCTGTTCCGAGACTGGTTGTCTTTGTTCAATCTCTGCCCCGCTGCACATACAACACACTAGCATATGAGCAATTAGGAAATAAACATAAACAAGGTCAAAACATCAACACTGCAACAGTTCTAGAATCGAAATGCCTAAAACGAGATAAACATGTTTTAATACAGTAGAGGTTGGAATTATGTGAAACATATAGTACATTTCTTACCCACTGTAGATAACAACTTCTTCTGTGAGGTGATGCTTAAGGATGACAATGTAACACAAACTGCAATGGGGCATTTGAGAGAATGAATAAGAAGGATAGCCTAGCAGGTATAAGAATCATCCAGTTTTCTTGTCCTGTATTTCTCTATTTACTGAAATTTGTGGGTTTTTGTTGTTCTTCAATTTTTTGGGATCAATTGTTGATCTTCTACACTTCACATCTTGTTTTGTATGACAGTGAAATTTTATCTAGGTCCATTACAGTTTGCTTTATGTTAAGTTGTTGATGACATCTAAAGGCTAAATGATCTAAAACGATGGCTAATTTTAGCTATGATGATGGATTACTTAAGTACGATGGATAGTCATTAATTTGATAACTAACATTTGTTTTGATTTTCTTGTCTCAGAGTCAAAAGGTAACGCTTGTTAAAGAACTCTTCTCCCATCT
The DNA here is from genome assembly GCA_963556465.1 of Berberis vulgaris. Taxonomy (NCBI): domain Eukaryota; kingdom Viridiplantae; phylum Streptophyta; class Magnoliopsida; order Ranunculales; family Berberidaceae; genus Berberis; species Berberis vulgaris. Next base: position 60,905,503 of record OY747137.1, on the reverse strand, counting down.
TGACCAATTTCAATTGAAGTATTAGGAAAGAAGTAGTTTTCATTAAAAGATTTAGAAGTGGCGCTACACCAAATTAACATTTTTGTAACAACCCTCAAAACAGTATCACTTTTGAAGTGTAACAATTCACCTAATAATTTTACACATTTTTACAAACAAAATGATACAATAATTGTATCACCATGAAGAGTATGGTTATAAAAGTGATACTATTCATGGTGATCCAACTTATTGTATCATTTTTTTTGTTTTACTGTTTTTCATTTTTTTGGCTAAATTTAGTTTTGACTTGAAATTGTTTGGTGAATTGCAACATCTCAAAAGTGATACTGTTTTGAGAGTTGTTACAAAAGTGTCAATTTGGTGTAGTGTGGTTTTGTTGTCTTCATACAGTAGCTTACTAACTATAAATGCAATTGGAGGTTGCTTCTCTTTCAGCACAGTGAGAGAAACTTGATGAATATGAATGTAGAACGCAATATAGTAACATTAATTTCTAGGGTTGGGTGATTTTAGTTAAAAGATTTAGAAGCAGTTTAGGGTTCAAGGGGATAGAGTTAGATCATTTGATGGAACATATAAACTCTTTTAAATCATTTGTTATGTCGGATTTTGTAGTTTCACCAAAAAATTGATCATGGTTTATTTCTTGGTCTATAGATATGACTAGTAATCCTTATATAATTTTCACATATTCTTATTATTTTTTGGAATTTTATGCAAATTTTTATTTTTATTTTTTGTTAAGAGCACTACTACAGTGCCTGATGGCCACCAGGCACTTTAGAATTTTCCTTTTGTTAATATGAGTGAGGTTGGTTTTACCAAATGAGGTTAGGGAACTTGTCTTTTCTTGGACTGTTGTGGCGCTTTCTTCAAATGTATGAAGCTTTGGGTCCTAATTCACTTTATTATGTTAACGGTATTGGTTTGGACAAAATAACAGAATCTTTAATGGTTCCCATGATTACCCTATCCAACCCTTCATAAGTTTAATGTTCTTATGATGATTATCTATTTTACAGTCAGAAGGAGATGATGCTGGTTAAAAGTTCTGCTCCCATCTAAACCAATATCAATTGAAGCATCGTGCACTGGCTAGACAAGTAAGAAACCAATTGCAAGAATGTAATTGTTGTTTCCAAATTCAGCAAGGACACTGGAAATCTTGGGAATAGAATGTCATAAAATCCTTGAATCTAGCACAATATATGAATCTACATAATGAAGTTATTGACTATGAGCGCAATTGGAGATGCCTTCCATTTCAGGATGATTATAAAACTTAATGCATAATGCATATGAATGTCATACATAATATAGTAACCAAATGAGGTAACATTAATTTCTAGGGTTGGATATAACATTAGATCATTTGATTGAACAAAATCCTTCAAATCTTTATTTTGTAATTCATCCAAAATTGCTTTTCTAGGTCTCTTTTCATACAAGCTTTGGTCTTAAATATCTAGATATGGAGAACAGTCTGTAATGCCAAGAATGCTTGAATTGGCATAGTTGTTGGTCTCCTCTTCATGTATAGTTTGTAATAACCGCTTTAGTGTCATCCTATTCAACATTGATAATTTGGCATAAATGAAGCCTATCACAGATTAACATTGTCAATTAAGAATGGATACCTACGTAAAACATATCTATATACATTGAAAGTTCTTTGTTTTGGTTCTGAAATTCTCACAAAAAACTTCCATGGATGTAACATTAAAAATCTTCAAACTCGTTGCTTTTCAAAATACACTAAAATTTTGGCACATATATTGTCTCGTTCCAGCTGCTTTATGGTTGTGTAACAAGTTGTAAACATATGTCTGCAAGTATAAAACATCTAAATAAGTTACGTTAAAATCATTATATGGCATGTATGTGGTTACACAGTTGCTGTTGGTAATAATGATAACAGCCATTTTCTCGAATAAACTTTGTTGAGGACCGAGTTTTGCAACCACACTACAAAAAAAAGATTTAATAGCTACGGAAATTAGCGACGGTTTTTTGATACCGTCGCTAATTATACGCTTAGTGATGGCAAATAACCGTCGCTAATGCTTTCGACACTATTTCAACCCAAAATTATAAAAATCCGTCGCAAAATATTTAGCGACGGCTTAAAACTGTCGCTAAGATTTACAAATAAAAATAATTAGCTACGGTAGCTAATGGATTTTTTTTAAAAAAATATATATACAAAAAACATTTAGCGACGGCAAAGTTACAAATAAAATTCGTTATATATATATTAAAACAATTAGTGACGGCAAAACACCATGGTTAATTGGTTTTGAAATTTTTTATTAGCCACGGCAAACAACCGTGGCTAATTGGTTTTGAAATTTTTTTATTAGCCACGGCATTTTTCCGTGGCTAATTGGTTTTTTTTTAAAAAAAATTAATCACTAAAGAATTTAGCTACGGCAATGTACCGTGGCTAATTGGTTTTTAGATTTTTTTATTGGCAACGGCAATAAACCGTCGCTAATTGATTTTTTTTAAAATAACATTATTTTTATATTACTTACTATATAAAAATAACATTACTATACCTTAGTTACTATATAATAATTCTATGATATAGTCATTTTGATTAATTTAATGAATTATTTTAATAATTCTATGAAATAATATTGCTTTATGGTAAAGAAACCCCATTGTACGAGTATTGGAGAAGGAATCCTAAGCTCTTAAAATATTCCTTATAAAAATAAACAAAAACTACTATGCACACAACATTCATAGTATGGTAATTGCCTTGCCTGAACTAGGGGTGGGCACGGGACGGGATGGGACGAGATAGACCCATCCCGTTCATAGAAGATCAAAGAAGACCAGATCAGATCAAATAAGATCAGATAAAAGAAGATAAAAATGATAAAAAAAGATCAAAGAATATCAGATCAAAGAAGATAAAATCAGATCAGATAAGATCAAAGAAGATCAGATCAGATCAAAGAAGATAAAAAAAGATCAGATCAAAGAAGATAAAAGAAGATCAGATAAAAGAAGATCAGATCAGATCAAAGAAGATAAAAGAAGATAAAAAAAGATCAAAGAAGATAAAATCAGATCAAAGAAGATCAAAAAGGATAAAAAAAATATCAAAGAAGATCAGATCAGATCAAAGAAGATAAAAAATGATAAAAAAAAATCAAAGAAGATCAAATAAGATAAAATCAGATCAAAGAAGATAAAAAAAAGGATAAAAAAATATCAAAGAAGATAAAATAAGTTCAAAGAAGATCAAAGAAGAAGATATGAAATATACATATTTAAAAACATTTAGCGACGACAAAATAGCCGACGCTAAGTTTTACCTCCTTAGCTACGGTTTTCTACCATCGCTAATGGTTTTTAAAAAAAATATATAAAAATATACATAAAACATTTAGCGACGGCAAAATGGTCGTTGCTAAGTTTTACAAATAAAACTCTTTAGCTACGGTTTTCTACCGTCACTAATGTTTTAAAATATATATATAGCGACGGCAAAATAGCCGTAGCTAAATTTTACAAATAAAACTCATTAGCTACGATTTTCTACCGTAGCTAATGGATTTAAAAAAAAAAAAAAAAAATATATATATATATATATATATATATATATATATATATAAACATTTAGCGACGACACTGTGCCGTCGCTAAGGTTTACAAAAAAAAATCATTAGCTACGGTAGAATACCGTAGCTAATGAATTTAAAAAAAATATATATGTATAAAAAACAGTTAGTGACGGCACAAGAACCGTCGCTAAGCTTTACAAATAAAAATATATAAAAAAAATTAGCTACGGGATAAGAGCCGTCTGTCACGTGCTGACCTTTTTCCCTTGGCTAACACGCTGCCCACTAGCGTCACACTCCCATCGGACTAACTAGTCAAGGCACTTCGATGCTTGGCTAATGCTAAGTGATGCTACGGAAGCTTAAGTGAGGAGAATGCTAAGGCACAAGTGTTTAGGCTTCTTGAAAGAATGCTTTGTATTGCTTGAGAGAGTTTTACAAGTGTTTTCTCTATATCTCTACAAATGAATGTCAAGGCCTATTTATAGTCCCTTAAAGTCCTAGAGGCTTCTAGCCTAGAACCTTCCACAATCCTCCTTCAAAGGAGTATTCTCTATGCATCTAGAAAGTTCCCACCTCCAAAGGAACCAGAAATTACAAGGAGGCTTCTAGAAAATACTACACAAATCTGTACAAGGGTGTTCTAGACTCATCCATGCTAGAACACTCTAGAGAAAGCTAAGCTAGAATGTCCAAGAGCACTCTAGAACCTTCCGGAGGCATCTCGAAAAGCTTGCTGCACCATCGGGCCTACTGCCAGTGCCCATATGATGCCTTGGATGCCTTGTTGCCTTGGTGAGGGATATTTTTAGAGATGTCTCGTGACATTCTCCCCCACCCAAGTCCTTGACGACCCCGTCAAGACCGTGCCTCGAACTCCGCGATCTTGCCTCGGAATTGCCATAGGTCGTCCTCTTTTTCCCATGAGGCCTCACTGTTCGGTAGTCCCTTCCATCGAATGAGATACTCATTATAGCTTGGCACACCTCTCCGTCGGATGAACCTCTTTGCCTCGATGCTCTCGATCTTTCGATCAAAGGAAGTCACGACCGCGGTTGGTGCCCGATGTGACTCGCTAGGGCTTGAGCATGCTCACATGGAACACCGGATGAATCTTGAGTTTGGGCGGCAACTCAAGCTTGTAAGAAACTCTCCCGACCTTCCGTAGGACGGGAAATGGCCCCTCGTACTTCCGCACTAGTCCCTTGTGCACCGAGCGGAAGACCTTGAACTGTTGTGGCAGCAACTTGACCATGACCATGTCGCCCACTTGGAACTCGAGAGGGCGTCTATGCTTGTCTGCCCACTTCTTCATCTTCTTAGACGCCTTGTCCAAGTACGCCTTCGTTATATCAAGCTGCTCATGCCACCCTCGTGCAAGCTTGTACGCAGCGGGGCTGCTACCCGTGTAGCCCGACGCAACGGCTTGTGGAGTCAAGGGCTGCTGGCCCATGACGATCTCGAACGGACTTTGTTGCGTCGTTTCGAACCGCTGCAAGTTGAATGAGAATTGAGCCACATCCATCAACTTGGCCCAATCCTTCTGGTTGGCACCCACAAAGTGCCTCAAGTATAACTCCAACAAGGCATTCACCCTCTCTGTTTGCCCATCGCTTTGCGGGTGAAAGCTTGTTGAGAAGTGTAGACCCGAACCCAAGAGCTTGAATAACTCCGTCCAGAATTTTGCTGTGAACCTTGGGTCCCGATCACTTATGATGCTCCGAGGCAAGCCCCAATACTTCACCACATGCTGAAAGAACAACTTGGCGGCTTGCTCGGTCGTGCAATCGCGTGGGGCAGGTATGAAAGTTTCATACTTGGAAAAGTGATCGACCACCACCATAATAGAGCCATACCCATCAGACTTGGGCAAGGCCGATATGAAATCCATCGATACACTCTCCCATGGCCTTTCCGGAATCGGCAAAGGTTGCAATAGTCCTGCCGGTACACGTTGCTCTATCTTGTCTTGTTGGCACACAAGACAAGTCTTCACATAGGCATCGATATCATCCTGCATATGAGGCCAATAGTAGTCCACCTCCAAGAGTGCCAATGTCCGCTGCATCCCCGGATGGCCAGCCCACATTGAATTGTGGCACTCCTTCATGATGACTCGCCTAAGATTATCCCACTTAGGCACATAAATGCGACGACCGACGGTGTAGAGTACCCCATCCTCTACCCAAAACCGTCGAGTCTTCCCCTCCTTGGCCATCTCCATGAGTCCCTTGGCCAAGGGGTCTTGAGAAGTCCCCTCCTTGATCCGATCAAGAAGATTGCTAGCGGCGCTGCTTGCGCTAGCGAGCATGGCCTTTCGGCTGAGAGCATCAACAACAACATTAACTTTGCCCGGCTTGTACTCCATGACATAATCGAACTCTGCTAAGAAATCTTGCCACCGAGCTTGCTTGGGGCTGATCTTCTTCTGATTTTGAAAATAACTCGTAGCCACATTGTCGGTCATGATGGTAAACCGACTCCCAAGCAAATAGTGCCTCCAAGTTCGCAAGCAATGAATGATGGATGTCATCTCCTTGTCATGCACCGGATACCGTCTTTCGGTATCATTGAGCTTGCGAGACTCATAGGCTATGGGATGCCCCTCTTGCATAAGCACCCCTCCGATGGCAAAGTCTAATGCATCGGTGTGAAGTTCGAACGACTTAGCATAATCGGGCAAGGCCAAGACAAGTTCCTTGGTGACTGCCTTCTTCAAATCATCGAACGCTCCTTGGCATTTCTCACTCCAATGCCACTGCACCTTCTTCTTCAGCAAGTCGGTCAGTGGGGCTGCTCTCGCCGAGTAGCTCAAAATGAATCTCCGATAATAATTGGCCAGCCCAAGGAAAGAACGTAGCTCTGAAACGTTCTTGGGTGGCTCCCATTCATTGATGACCTGCACTTTGTCCCGTTCCATCATGATCTTTTCAGCCTTGATGCGGTGCCCCAAGAAAGACACCTCGTCTTGGGCGAACGAGCACTTCTCCAATTTCACGTACAGCTCGCTCTCCCGTAATGCTTGGAAAACCTGTCGCAAGTGATGCACATGTTCTTCCAAGTTGTCGCTATACACGACGATATCGTCGAGATAGACGACTACAAATTTATCCAAGAAAGGCTGAAAGATTTTGTTCATTAAAGTGCAGAAAGTAGCCGGGGCATTGGTGAGACCAAAAGGCATCACCAAGAACTCATAAGACCCATAGCGAGTGACACATGCCGTCTTTGGCTCATCTCCTTTGGCTATGCGCATTTGCCAATACCCCGATCGGAGATCCAGTTTAGAAAAGTACCTGGCTTTACCGAGCCTATCGAAAAGATCGGCAACCAAAGGAATTGGATACTTGTTCTTGATGGTTACTTTGTTAAGTGCTCGGTAATCGATGCACATACGCAAGGACCCGTCGTGCTTGCGTTGGAACAATACTGGTGCACCGAATGGGGCCTTGGATGGCCGAATGAACCCCGCGTCCAGCAGCTCCTTGAGTTGCTTGCGTAGCTCTTCCAACTCTGGCGGTGCCATCCGATAAGGCGCCATGGCTGGAGGCCTAGCCCCTGGCTCCAGCTCGATCATATGATCGACTTCCCTTCTTGGAGGAAGTCTCTTGGGTAGCTCTGGAGGCATGACATCTTCGTACTCTTTCAAAACCGCAGCTACCTCCTTCGGAACCTCGCTGGGTTGAGGCCCATCTTCGATCAACGTGGCCACAAATGTTGCTTGCCCCTTTTGCACGCCTTTCTTCACTTGAATGGCTGACAACATCTTGGCCTCCACGATCTCTCGAGTGACAGGGACAGAGCATGCTTCTCGATCCTTTGCAATAGTCATCGACCCGTCCCTTTCTAATGTCCATGGCTTCACCGTATCCATGAACTCCATGCCCAGCACCAATGAGAAGTCGTCCATCGTGACGACAGTCAGGTCCACCGTCCCCTTCCATTCGCCCAAATGAAGGGAGACGCCCCGTGCTACACCATGGATAGGCACCGGTGCTGTGTTGACGGTCTTCAAGGTGCCTGGCTCCTTGGTGTACTGCACGCCCAGCCTTGTTGCCTCCTTCAAAGCAACAAAGTTGTGCGTTGCACCCGTGTCGACGAGTGCCTTTGAAGCCTTGCCATTTACCTTGGCTTCCACAAACATGAGAGCGGATTTCTTCGAACGGGGCAGCGTACTTACCTTAGCCACGTTGCTTTGCTCCACCGTAGCCTTGACGCTGCTTAGCAAGCGCAAAGTCCCCATTTGCGCCTCGTCCCCCGATGATTCCCCGGACGATCCACTCTTGCCAGCGATCATCGCATTGAGCTTCTGTCGCTGTGGGCACTCCCTAGCCCAGTGCGGCCCTCCGCACAAGAAGCAGTCGCGGTTTTTCACCTTGCTATCCGAGAAGGACTGCTTGGCTTTGTCCTTCCTCTCGAACTGCTTGCCGCTGCTGCTGCTGCTTCTTTCGGTGGGTTTTGCTCCCCCACCTTTTCCCTTGCTACTGCCGCCACTCTTGCTGCCGCCCTTGTGGCTTTTCGAATCAGCCTTGTATTCGAACAAGGATTCGGCAACTGCGATGGCCTCCGCAAGTGATTGAACGTTGCGTCTCTTTAACTCTTGCTCAGCCCATCGTTGTAGTCCATCCATGAAGTAGACGAGCTGAGTCTTCTCCGGCATGTCCGAGACTTCAAGCATAAGAGAAGTGAACTGCTTGACGTACTCTTTGATCGACCCCGTATGCTTCAGTCCACGCAGCCTCTTCATAGCAACTTCCTCCGCATTCTCCGGATAGAATTGCCGCTTGAAATCCGCCTTGAACTCGTCCCAAGTCTTAAGCGAGCAAAGACCCTTCTTGATATCCGACTCACGCCTCCTCCACCAAAGGATGGCATCATCACCCAAGTACATGGTGACGGTGGTGATCTTGGACTCATCGTCGTCCAAGCGCATTGCGTCGAAATATTTTTCAACACTCCATAGGAAGTTGTCGAGCTCCCTAGCATCGCGCTTCCCATGGTACCTTGGCGGCTCGGGCACCTTCATCCTTGGTCCCTCTCGTACAGTAGCACTACCTGCCACAGCCGCCTTGCATAGGTTGACGTCCGATTGCAAGGACTCAACCTGCTCCCGGATGGCTTGGAGCTGCCCCATCAGCGTGTCCTTGAGCTGGCCCATCTCGTTGCGCATAGCATCCGCAACTTGGTTGACGAGAAGTTGAGTCTCGTCCTTGGCTTCCACAGTGCCAAGCTCAAGGTCATGGACGCGGCTATCGAGTTGCTCGATATCCGTAGTGACGCTAGCCAACGTCCCATTGAAGGACTCAACCTTCTGTTCCATCTCCCCGACGCTGTCTTGGAGATCGCCCACGGTCAGCTCCACCTTGGCCATACGATCCTCAAGCATGCTGGTCCGACTAATCTTTCTTCCAGTCTCCTCGACCACGGACCCTCCAACAGCGCTCTCTTTGTTTCCCGACATGATCAGATTGCTCCGCACCTAACCTTCGTACACACAGCAGCTAGCACAACGCAACTTCAGCAAGACCGCCCCTACGATCGTCGCTGCTCTGATACCACGTGTCACGTGCTGACCTTTTTCCCTTGGCTAACACGCTGCCCACTAGCGTCACACTCCCGTCGGACTAACTAGTCAAGGCACTTCGATGCTTGGCTAATGCTAAGTGATGCTACGGAAGCTTAAGTGAGGAGAATGCTAAGGCACAAGTGTTTAGGCTTCTTGAAAGAATGCTTTGTATTGCTTGAGAGAGTTTTACAAGTGTTTTCTCTATATCTCTACAAATGAATGCCAATGCCTATTTATAGTCCCTTAAAGTCCTAGAGGCTTCTAGCCTAGAACCTTCCACAATCCTCCTTCAAAGGAGTATTCTCTATGCATCTAGAAAGTTCTCACCTCCAAAGGAACCAGAAATTACAAGGAGGCTTCTAGAAAATACTACACAAATCTGTACAAGGGTGTTCTAGACTCATCCATGCTAGAACACTCTAGAGAAAGCTAAGCTAGAATGTCCAAGAGCACTCTAGAACCTTCCGGAGGCATCTCGAAAAACTTGCTGCACCATCGGGCCTTTGCGGGCCTACTGCCAGTGCCCATATGATGCCTTGGATGCCTTGTTGCCTTGGTGAGGGATATTTTTAGAGATGTCTCGTGACACGTCGCTAATCTGAGAGGGTATTTGGCGCGTGAAACCCAGGTTTTGGCTCCAACTTTGGGCTCCAAATTTGAGCATCGCCTCCTCTGCTCATCTCGCTCCTCGGCTCCTCCGCAGCCTCCTCTGCTCCTCAGATCTCGCCTCCTCTGCTCTTCCTTTTCACAGAGAGATAGAGAGAGCGGCAATGGTGACTCTAAGGAAGAGAAGTAGAACCCAAGAGACCCCAGCGAACCCGAAGCAAACCCAAGACCATGGAAGCACTCCTGCTGATGAGGTTTCTGGGTATGAGGAGGCAATAGAGAAGAGGATCAGAGAGATCATGGAAACAATGCAGAAGCTTGGGATTCTCGATCTCTCTCGCAAACTCAAGTCTGAACTCATCCCTCTCAAGAGACCTGGTGGTGGGAACTCTTCGTATCAGCTGAAGACTCCCAAGTCATCTCCTTTATGCCCTTCTCTGCCTCCCAGACGATCATCCAGGTAAAAATACCCTTTTTAGTTTTTTGTTGTTTGAATCAAAGGTGGTTCCTTTTTGTTGTTGGATTAGATGGGTTTGTAAGATGGTTCTCTGGTTAAATGGTGGGGTTTGATTGGTTTTTGTTGGAAAAATGGTGGGGTTTTTTGCATTTTAGGTTTTAGAAAGCTACAAGAACTGAAATCGCATTTCATGGTTCATTTGTTGCGAAATCAATATGGTATCTTTACAATGGGTTTATTCAGATTTTTGTTAAAGCATTCTAGTGGGGGATTCAGTTGGTTTTGTTAAAAAATCAACTAAGGGTTATGGGGTTTGTGTGTTTTATTTAGGTTTCAGAGCATTTACTCAGGTGCAATGCTATTTCTTCATACTCTTTGCTTTGGTTATCCAAAATGTTTTTTGTTTCCTTTAATTTGGTTTATTTTCACAATGGAGTTTCCTGAGGTTTCTTTTGTTGATATTTGTTGCCAAGCCACTGTTAATTCATCACAAAATCACCGTTTTCCATCTTCTATGTTCGATTTGGTGATAAAAATCTAAGTCTTTATTTTCTTCTCCTTCAGTTTTAGCTTGGGTCTTATTGCTCGAGTCTGATAAAAAGCAAACAATGAAAGGGGTATTAGTGATCTTTGTCTCTACACTTCACATGATCAATACTCGTAGCTTATTAGTTCTTAGGGTATTTTATCATGGTCCAGACTTTCATTGTAAATTATCTCGGTTGATATGCAGCAACTGGTGTACTATACATTTTTCCAATTTGCACGAGAAATTTTCACAATCAATCTACTATTTGGTTCCACTTTGCAAGATATTGAAGGCAACTTCCACACAATGTGACTTGGGGGCTCAGTCTGTTATATGATATGGAACACAAGGGAGATAGGGCACACGTATCTACTCAAGGTTAACAAGCACGTGCAATTTATAGGTTTTGTTTCATACTTCAGTATGTTGTTTCCTCTTTTTTATATTTTTTATGTTTCAGGTAGGGGTGGGCACGGGACGGGTATGCCCATCCCTATCCCATCCCGTTCATACGGGATCGGGACGGAACGGGATGGGAAAAACCTCATCCCGACCTCGTCCCATCCCAAACGGGTTCGGGACGGGACGGGATCAGCGGGAAGCCTGGACTGTAGTATTGACAAATATTTTTCAAGTATTTTCCTTGCATGAATGGGACTCATCATGGATTTGTAGAATCAAATGTCCAATTTGGATAATCTGATGTATTCAGTTCACCAATTGACGATTAAATAACTCTGGTTTAGATAAACTACGATAGATTGACGAAGCTAAATTACTAAAATGTGAAATCAAACTATCCGGGTGTTAAGCTGTTGACTTGGTTATGGGCTTCATCTAAATTACCCAATTTTGCACCAATCTGCAACCCAAAAAGGTAAAAGTATATATAGCATTTCTTGCTTTGCAGAATAAATTTAGCTAGTAGGTATACTTAGTACTCTTTAATCTTTATATATAAGTTTTCTTGGAACAACCCTCCAAGAGGCTTTTACTCTACCTAATACAACATTAATTACAAACACGGTAAGACTTATTGAATGCAAGCTTGACTATTCCCGCAGCCCAACTTGTCTGACCTACCCTTAATGATTTGATGATATTTTCCTCTATAAGAGTCTAAATTGAGATCTGTAAAATGCTCTAGAATCCTGAGATAGAAAGCTTTCCAGAAATATATTTCTTGCTCATTAACTCCTTCTAAATCAGTACCAGACTTAGTTTGAAAATGGACTAGCTGCCGGGTCTTCATCCAGAGTAATGAATGTGAGTAGTTGGAACTCCTTTCCAAGCCTGTTGGAAGCTTGCTGGGCCTGCTGGAAGGTCTGCTGGGCCTGCTGCTGGAAGCCTGGAAACCTGAACATTTAATGCAAATGTTCATAAAATAAATAAATAAGTAAATAAAAATATTAATAATTAATATTAAAAAATTAGTTCGGGACGGGACGGGATTGGCGGGATTGAAAATCTTCATCCCATCCCATCCCATTCTAGATCGGGACGGGACGGGATCGGGATGGGAACGGGATCGTGGGATGGGATGCCCACCCCTAGTTTCAGGTGAGCTGGCCCATGCTCGACGTTTCTTAGCATCTGTAGTACCTCGGAGCTTCCTCGCTTTTGGTGACATTCTTGAGCTGCATAAAAAATTTGTCGAACTTTCTGGTGGTATCAATTGCGTTCTCGAGCTGGAAGAACTTCTTGAAGCTGCTCAAAACGGTATCTCCACCAAAAACCTTATCTGGTTCTCTTTTAAGCATTGATAATTTGAACACTGACCTTTATTGTTCTCATTTTTTTGTTGATTGATCTCTATGTAATATTTACTGGTATGCTAATTTGTATGCTTGAATCCTGAAATGTATGCTTAAATGTTGAATGCTAATTTGAATGCTGAAATGCTTATTTAAACGCTGAAATGCCAGTATGTTGTTTGAATTTATTTTAGCGTTTCAACATTTATTTCAGTGTTTCAACATATATTTCAGCATTTCAGCGTTTAAATTTCAACATTATAACGTTTAAATTTCTTTATTTCACCTTGTGAATATGTTCCGCTTACCTTTGTCGATCCTACAAATGCACCAACTCAAAATAGAAAAGAATATTTTATTCTATCTAATAAGATGTTCATTAGTAATGTAAAAAAACATTTTAGTTGTAACTTAGGGTCTCCATTTGAATGTGAAACTTTATGAGATTTGTATTACATAGTTTAAGCATTCAATATGTTTCTCATGCATTGCTCCTTCAAATTTTACAGGTTTAGGTGTTGCTGAATTGATATTGGTTTTGAAGTAGAAGATAAGAAATTTTGAAGTAGAAGACATTTTGTGGGATGATCTATATTGTGTGCAAGATCACCTGAATTGTTGTATGTATAATTTTTTTTTGTATGTCCCATAGACGATTACTATGATTTATGTAGTTATTTAAGTTTAAGTGAGTTATATCTCAATTTGAGGTTGACAGAGTATTTGGGATTGTATTTTTTTGTGATGGACAATTTATTGATTATACGAAAATTAATATAATTTTGTTCAGGTTGAAGATGTTTATTCTGAATGACAAAAAAAAGGATATGCCAAATCTGAAAATTAATATAATTTTATTATAAAAAAATAATTTTCAATTTTATTTTTTTAGCGACGGTAACAACCGTCACAGTTTTGTCAAATTTATTTGAAGACTGCCGTCGCTAATGGTTATTTGGATTTGGAACTTAGCGACGGCACGAAGCCGTCGCTAACTAGCCACGGTAGAATGCCGTCACTAATGTTCAATTTAGCGACGGTAAAAAACCGTCGCTAGTTTCATTTAGCCACAGCTTCAACCAAATTTTGAAATAACTTTAGCGACAACACTTTTCGAATTAGCGACGGTTTTTAGCCGTAACAAATTAGCCACGGCTAGTTTGCCGTTGCTGATTCAAATAGTGACGATTGTAATAGTTACGGTATTGCGACGATTGTTGGGCCGTCGCTGATTCCTTTCAGCTACGGTTTTGAGACAATTAGCAACGGTTTTTAGCCGTTGCTAATTTCAATTATTTTTTGTAGTGCCAGGATGATGTGGCATGATCACAGGAGTTTTTTTTTTTTTTTTTTTTGCAACCAGTTATCCCATGTTACGCGCCTCTAACGCTCAAGTTAGTGAACGGTCGAATGATAATGTGAATAGAACACGAAAAATAACGAGACTAGAAGACTCAGAGTGCAGTTTTTCTCTAGAGCTCCCTTGCCATCTAACCCCCTTCTTGTTGGCTAGGGTCTCTATTTATATTGAGCTTTGCTAAATGTCGAGGGATTGAGCGAGGAAACCAGCGAGGGAAATGAGGTGGAGGGGGTGGAAACCGTCCACCCCCCTCGAGATGTGCGAGCGAAAAGTCAACGCTCACATCTCGAGGGGGGTGGACGGTTTCCACCCCCTCCACCTCATTTCCCTCGCTGGTTTCCTCGCTCAATCCCTCGACATTTAGAATTTCTGATTTATATTACCTCATTTACCTACCATTCAATTCCATATCCTGCATTAAATGATCTTTCAAGGAATCTTGTAAAGTATCACCTTTGATGAGTATTATAACTATTGAATACCTTATTTTCATTTATAATCCCTTTCTCTGATGTTACTGTACATTTTCTGTCCACCTCTGTCGCCTTCTTGCTGGGTAGACTAAGTTTCTCCACTTGTCCTGATGCTACGTGTCACGACCATGTTGGCTACTCCTTATTAAATCCGCCTGAGGGCAATTCCTAGTTGTTATCCTGTAATACCCGCCTAATTAAATAAATATAAAAATTTCTTATTTATTTATTTATTTTGTGGCGTATATTGTAATCTCATTTATTGGGAAAAAAAATTTTGTTTGTCATTGCTAAATAAAATAAAGTGTGAGTGTATTTAGCCAAAAATTTGTAAACCCTAATGTTGATGGATTGTTACTCAATTATATTTGGGTTTGGTTTGGGGGTTTTTTTATTTAACTAATGATTAGGGTTTTATGAGGGTGGGTGCATTCGAAAGTTCGGTGGGGGCGAATAGCCACCCACCTTATAAAGAAAATAACCCTATTCCTTTTTTTTTTCTTTTCTTTTCTCCTTCCTTCTCCTTTTTCCCCTTCTTCACGAATTCTTCTCCTTGGCCGCGATCTCTATTTAGTCTTGGTTGCATGAGGGAGACAGAGAGGAGAGAGCTTTGTTGTTGGTTGTGTTTGAATGTGACAAAGAGTTGCGATTGATCTCGGTTGGCTGTTGTGAAAGTGACACAGGGTTGTGATTGATCTCGGTTGTTGCTGCTATGCGTGATCTCGTTTTGTTGTTGCTCTCTACTGCGAGAAGAAGGAGGATTTGGTGGTTGTTGGCGTGAAGTTCTTGGCTACTTTGTTTGAAGATGCGTGAAAAGAAAAAGAAACCTCTCTTCTTGGCTGACTGGCGTGAACATCTTGGTTGCTCGAAGAAGAAACATGGGAGTAGATCTTGGTGGAGGCGTTGCTGTCGAGATGGTGGAGAAGAGTGGAGGTGATAGGTGCGAAGGTGTGAGGCACGGTTGTGACTGGTTGTGGCGAGATGATTGATGCGACAAGATGATTAGCGCGTGTTGATTGAGTCTCGATTCTTGGATCAAAGGTGAGTTTATTTTCATCCCCTTTCTTTTTAATTTTTGTATCGATTTTGGTTATTGTTAGATTGGGTATTTCGACATAGCACTTGAGTATTTTTATTTATAGATCAGATTTATACTTGACAGAGAAAATCTGGTTTTAATTTTTTTTTTTTTTTGTTGATTTCTTAAGGCCTTAAGGAGAGCTTAATTTTTTAGGAATACTACAGTTTTGATGCAATGGATGGGTTATAATCCATTGAGTTACGTATAACTTGGACTTCTATTTACTACTGAAAGTCTTGCTCCTGAGAGATGGAATACCTTTGTCATTTCATATTATTCTTCTTGAGAATAATTTGAATACTTATGCGATTAGTTTTCTGACTAAGTTTCAGAATATGTATAAAAATAGTTCTAGGTTAGTAAGGTTTGCAGCTCAAATATTGTACCAGGCCAGAAACTCTAGAGAATGTTTCTCTATCACTTCATTGGATTGGTTATGTTGTGGGGTTGGTCTTTGTATATAAGATAGGGTTTAGTTATGCTTTTAGGAAGAACATAGTTCCTTCTTTAAATTCTTACATAGTGAAATTTGAGTCTGGTGTTGATGCATTGATCTCTTGTGATTTTGTGCTTGTCCACTGTCTTTCAATTGAATATATATATTAATCTTAGTAAAGTGATCAGATGCATGCATTTGGAATTTACATAGCTTGGAATTTACATAGCTGGGTGAGATTGCAAGTTTTGGCTTTTGGATAGTTGTTTGTAAAGGGTATCTTCCCCCTTCTTAGTTAGACCTGGCATAGTTTGGCAAACCATGCTAGCTTATTGTTTCGGGCATTGTTTGGGTACTT
Source organism: Berberis vulgaris (assembly GCA_963556465.1). Classification (NCBI taxonomy): domain Eukaryota; kingdom Viridiplantae; phylum Streptophyta; class Magnoliopsida; order Ranunculales; family Berberidaceae; genus Berberis; species Berberis vulgaris. The sequence goes on along the minus strand of OY747137.1, from coordinate 60,889,305 downwards.
TAGGACTAGATTTAGTATAGCAAGAGGAAATTGGATTGGTGGGTTTGAAACTGCGAATAATTATTAGTGAGTTTAGGTATAGTTTTTTGGATTTTGATTTTGGGTTTGGGTTTGATTAGTGGCGAAACTGGGTGCTCTTGATATTAGGTTGGGAACATTTTCTTGTACTGGCGAGATTGATCCCAATTGCATAACACAAAATAGAAGAAAATTTTCTAGTAATAGATATTGGCTGAAATTTAACTGAGCACTTGTTTTAGCTTGAGTATTTGTATTGTTATGCGAATTGGTATGCATATTGTTTTTCATATGATGCAAAGAGATGAGATATGTGAATTGGCAATGTGTCAAATATTACTTGTTCCCCAAAAGAATGGTGGATACTGTGGTTGATTTACTTATGGTTGACAAAGTGTCACCATAAAAGAGTTTTGAGTTTTAGTTGATATTTTTTTTATGCTCTTTTCCACAACTCCGAAAAAAAAATGTGAAAAGAAAAGAAATTTTGTATACAGACTTGCTTGTATACGTGTGATATTATTATGGGTATGCAGACTTGCTTGCATATCGGTGCACCGTTCCATGTGAGTTCGGTTGTACGTGTAGATTTAGGAAGAATACTTGCCAGTGATCGAACTTCGGGTGAGATGACATGTTCCTCGAAGTGGCACCCCCCACTTGGAACATGTACGCTCCGAGTGGTTTTGAAGGCAAGGGAGGCATACTTGGGTGAGGTGTGTTCGGCACAAGGAGGATAGTGCGATTGTGGAAAGAAGTGATATTTCTTTTTTATGTATGTGCATGAATACCTTAAAGGAAGAAACTAAATGCTCATTCAACCATTGAATGAGAACTACATGTCTTCCTAAAAGTAGAAAATGCGTTTTGTTAATATTTCAATAATAGTCTAGTATGACTATGAATTGTATCATTGTTTGAAAATAAATCACATTTGTGAGGACTGATAACTTAGAAATATTATCCTGTTGCTTCTAACATTTTCATGCAGGATGGCAAGTCTACTCACATTTCTGCAGATCAGACTTGTCATAGTCAATTTCTATAGTTAGGATGATAACACTTTTGCCTCATTGAGGAACTACCTGATGGTGTGGTTGTTTATTGTTTTGTTTATTTTGATTTTGTCATGTGTGGATTTATTGATTTTGGGATGAAGATTTCTCACACCAGCTTTATTGCTGACCCAAGTGAGCTTTTGCTTCTTGGGTACATTCCATTTGGAATGTAGCCGATTAGCCTTTCAGGTTTAGAGACTTTTGAGCAGCGTTACTGGAGTTGCGTTAGTGAAGCTAGCAACGTCAGAGTCTCTCCGGGTTAGAGTTTTATTTGTTTCAGTAATTTAATCATGTTTTAGTTGTTGCTGCTATTTGTTTATGTTGTTATTGAGTTTTCACGTCCCGAGTTTTGGGGAAACGGATAATCCTTCGTGGATTTTGGGATTTTCGTTTTCTTCGAAAATTGGGGCGTGACATATCCGGTCTAGTTGTCCGTGTCTTCTTGGTCGGAGACGCCTTCGTGTCCATTTCTATTTGGCTTGATTCCTTCTTTAGCACCACACTTTCCTTGCATCCTCATCTTTATCGGACATCATCCCTCTGAGAGGTTCGACCAATTCCTTCTCATATGTCTTCCTCTCAGTCCTTACTGGGAGAAAAAAAATCACATGTCGACCGCGTGATGTAGTTTTTCCTCCAGGACTTAGTTCTTCAACACAAATACTCTTTCATCGTTACGTGTGCTGAGCACGTGGTAACATTGGTCAACGAGAAGTTGGGCCAATTGGAGCATTATGCTTGAATGGACCAAGATCATGTGACCGGAGCCTTGACGGTTTGTTTGCAATTGTATCCTAGCTCCGGATCAATTTTTATGTACATTTTTATTGGTTTGGAGCAAGTTAATTTCGCCATATGCGCTCAACCAGACCAGAAGCATTGTAAGGGCAACAATTTTTTTTTTTTGGGGGGGGGGGGGGGGGGGGGGGGTTTCATCTTTCAGTAAAAATTGTGTGATAAAACGAGAAATAAATGAAATAGCCGTATTATCAAAATAAATAACATGCAAATTCTAGTATTTGTTAATTAACATATTACCTTTTAAATAGGGTTGGTATTGGACCTATGACCTCACTTTGCAACAAAATTTTGTAAACTAAAAAAATGCTTAGAAAAACATTTTGCTCAAATAAAACATTACTCAAAGTCTTCATCTGTAAAATAAATTGACCATTCTTGTTGAAACATACACTACCCAACAAAGTAAATAACAATTACATATAAAAATTGACACCGGGCAGAATAGTGATTATCCTGCGGGCTAGTTTAACTGACAATCCACACGGAAGGATACAAGAGATTTGCCCAAAAACACAGAGAAAATAACTATAATGTTTAATAAAATTACTCAAATCAAAGGTCTCTCTAAAATCAACCCACAAGCCGGACTTTATAGCTAAAACTCGTGATTATTAGAATTTTACCAAAAATAGCAAAATCCCAATAATTATGCTAAAACGAAATACATAATAAAATAAGTAGTCTATTCTTAAAAGAAAAAAGTAAATCCTAAAAGGAAACTGGATATTCCTAAAAGAAAAAAGTAGAATCAAATACTAAAATAACAAGCAGCCTATTCCTAAAAGAAAAGGTAAAGCCTAATCCTAAAAGGAAATTAAAAAATACTTCTAATTAAATTGAAAGACTATGAATAAGTTATTTAGTAAATAACTTTGAGAGCAAATTAGGAACCTTAGAAACCCCAGAAACCCTCCTGCATCAGTCGCCCCGGGTTGGAAAGAACTTGTCCTCGAGTTCACAACAGCTTCATCGGAACCCTCTAGTGACAGCCCAGGAGGAAGATCCTCTGGTATTAGGTCAGAAAACTTTGCTAGCTGTTGCACCTCTATTGGTAAATCTGAATTCACGTCTGCAACACTATTCCCACAAGGCAGTACTGTGAGCCAATCGAGATAACTACGTGTCACATTAAACTTTCTTGAACTGGCCTCTAACAGCTGCAGCTTTGTTAGCTCTTCTTCTATGACTTGCAAAGCATGGGGTGGGCACTTCTCCTTATCAAGTCTTTCTCTGAATTTTGCAGAAAGTGTTGTTTTGTCGTCAGCTTCCAAGCCAAGTTCCTTCTTTATTGCCTTAAGCTGCTCATTGCTCAGGAGCCTAGATAGTGAGACTGAAGGAATGTTGTGTAGTGTATCAAGGAATCGCATGAAGAAAGATCCAAGATCATTTGGTTCAAGACCATTTGACAAAGTGGGTGAGCCCTCATCTTTCTGAGCACTAGCCAACAGTCGCTGCAGTTTCTCAATACACATTTGGAATAGTTCATTTGATGTAGCTGCCTTTGGCCACTTAAACTTCTCCTTCAACTTGAATGATGTGACTTCTGTGCCAAGACATGCAGAGAACAGACCTTGAACAGCTAGAAACTTCATTATTTCTTTCTGAACAACAAGCTTGGATCCAAGTTCTAATTTCAGATCCTTTAGAACATGGGGAAGGGAATCTATAACCCAATTACTTCACAAATAATCTGGACTACCTGCTGATGGAATTTTTATCTGCTATTGAACCCAAATCAGAATTGTCATCTATTGTTTGGCTCTGGTCGGGCGGTTCATCAGCTGCATCTCCTTCATCAACAAACATATTCACCAGGTTTTGAACAAATAACAAGCATCATGTTTCTGCACGGAATTCTGATATCAAATCCTTGACTGTCTTTGTACATGTGATGTAGTCAAATCTCCCATTGTTGTGTTTCTGTAAAGCGACAATGACTACAATTCGTTTGTCATCATCTTTCCCGACCCAATTTACTATTTCCTTGAGTAAATGTTGTGCAGCCTTGTACAACCACGAATCTTTAGTTGAGAGTATGTCCATCAAGCATTGGATCATTCTGTGAGATAGAACAATATGTACACATGATGCAGGCAACCTAGGGAGAATAAGAAGAGCAACCTCGAAGGCCAAATGTTTGCGATCATGGGTTGATAAAAAAAGAGTTCCTTCAACAACAATTTCAAAGAAACAATTAAGGTTCTTCACAATTTCTTCTGTAGAAGAGATAGACTTGCGATTTCTTTTATGCTTTTTAGAGGAACTCAAATCCCTTGATGCATCGCCTTGTGTTGCTAACTCTGATAAGAGAATATTTGGTAGAAGAAGCAAATTCCATGAACTCGAGGCTGACAAAAAGTCGATTCCTTGAAACAAGGAATGAGGGAGGTTAGATGGTCGATCGTAAACAACTTGTTAGGGGTAAATGGATATGGCAAGAGTTGGTTGAATATTTCATTATCCATTGAAATTTTTTTCCGCAACTTCAGAGCTAGAAATAATGCATCAAGATTTCCAACTTCAGAGGCCTTTTGGAACCACTCCTGCATACCTGGGGCCTGAAGAACTTGACTCAATGAAGCTTCCATTGGCATCTTTTCAGCCAAGTCCAGAACAAGTAAAACAACTGGTTATCTCAAGTATTGCTTCTTGGTGGCAATGGAGAGGACACAACTAATGAATTCCTTAACAAGAGAAGTATCCTTAACAAGAGAAGTATCCTTATTATCCAAACCATCGTCCTTTTCAGCTTTGGATTGTAGCGACCCTTCATTAGCCCTATTGCTACCAAGTTTCTCATAAGCAGTCTGAATAACCTTCAGCTCTCTTACCATTTTTTCAACTGTCGCTTCTTTACTGAAGCGTTCAGCCACTGCTAGATTATTTATATTTTCTACATGAAACTCAGGCACCCCATCACTAACATTACTGGAGGACGAAGCAACATGTGCCTCGGACATATCAGCATCAACTGTTTTTCGCAATTGCTCAGTTTTCAACCAATCGTCTCCTGAATCGCCCTTGGGAATCAGTAGGCTCTTACGAACAACTAGAGTCTCATGGCCATCTCCATACATCACATCTTCATCATCGTCGTACACAGGCTCTCCAAACTCCTCAATATCGTCTTTCACGTCTTCCTCAAGCTCCTCATCGTCATACACAAGCTCTCCAAGCTCCTCATCGTCATACACAGGTTCTCCATGCTCCCATAATCAAGCATGATTGTGATATGGATTTTTGAAATTGGAATCAGAATCGTGATCTTCCATTTCACGATTACCGAAATCCAGCGCCATTAGACTTGGGTTAACTCTGCAACTTGCCGTTGTAAATCCTTAATCATCACATTAATCATCACATTCTTAACGTGACGATCCTGGTTTGGGGCTTCCTCGTTCGAAACCTGCCCGCGACGACCACGACCACCAGCCATAGATACTGATGAAATCTCGCCCCAAGAAGATGTTGAAGCTCTGATACCAACTGACGCCGAGCAGAATAGTGATTATCCTGTGGGCTAGTTCAACAGACAATTCACAAGGAATGATACAAGAGATTCACCCAAAAGCATAGAGAAAATAACTCTAATGTTTAATCAAATTACTCAAATCAAAGGTCTCTCTAAAATCAGCCCACAAGCCGGGCTTTATAGCTAAAACGAAATACATAATAAAATAAGTAGTCTATTCCTAAAAGAAAAAATAAATCCTAAAAGGAAACTGCATATTCCTAAAAGAAAAAAAGTAAAATCAAATACTAAAATAACAAGCAGCCTATTCCTAAAAGAAAAAGTAAATCCTAATCCTAAAAGGAAACTAAAAATACTTCTAATTAAATTGAAAGACTACGAATAAGTTATTTAGTAAATAACTTTGAGAGCAAATTAAGAACCTTAGAAACCCTCCTGCATAAAAAAAATGGTGTGTCGATTTACATGAAATGCAAATCTACACACTAATCAATTCATCTTTGTAGGGAGAAATGCAAGATTTCATAAATAAATAAACCACACTTAGAGCAAAGATGAATGTAATGGGAGATACAAGAAGTTGATGGAAGACATGTTCATACAATCTTCCTTTTGGGGTTAAAGAGACAATGGGCATAGCTTGTACCACAATGCAATGCTTTTATAATGAAATGTTAACTCTAAAGAATTTTAGGCCATTGATTTCATTTCATTGATCAATTTAAGTCGTTCGATAGATTAGAATTCCTTAATTCCAAAATCAACCTCCACAAAATTAAAAAAATAAAAATAAAATTTCTTTGTCTATTGTGAAATATCATTGATTATGTATGATTCTCCAATTTTTTTCCCCTCATATTTGTGCTTATTTGATTTATCGCCTTGTGGCGGATTGTATCAAGAGTCTAGGGTTCAAGCCCTAGCGCGCGACATTTGTGGTGGGAAGGGTTAAGCGATTAAAAAAGTATTAATCTGGAACATGATTATCTTAAAAATTATGAAGATATGTAGTAATTACTGGTTATATGGAGCTTCTAAAATTGAGCTAAAAAATTACAATAAAAAGAAAAACATTGAAATTAATTTATCTTGGAATATGCTTAAGACATTATTAGGTTTAATTTCAATGGTTTCCGTTTTTATTATTTTTTACATTTGTAAGCTCAATTTTAGATGCTCCATAAAAACAAATAATTATGACATATCTTCATAATTGTGAAGATATCCATGTTTTGGGTGAGTACTTTTTGTTTTTAACTAACACTGAAAGGAGATAAACAAAATGAAAAAGGATAAGGGATGAACCGCTTCCAAATTTAAAGAATCGTAATCAATGATCATGTAGAGCCCAACTTTGCAAATAATCTGGACTGCCTGCTGATGGAATTTTTATCTGCTATTGAACCCAAATCAGAATTGTCATCTATTGTTTGGCTCTGGTCGGACGGTTCATCAGCTGTATCCCCTTCATCAACAAACATATTCACCAGGTTTTGAACAACAACAAGCATCCTGCTTCTGTGTGGAATTCTGATATCAAATCCTTGACTGTCTTTGTACGTGTGATGTAGTCAAATCTCCCATTGCTGTGTTTCTGTAAAGCGACAATGACTGCAATTCGTTTGTCATCATCTTTCCCGGCCCAATTTACTATTTCCTTGAGTAAATGTTGTGCAGCCTTGTACAACCACGAATATTTAGTTGAGAGTATTTCCATCAAGCATTGGATCATTTTGTGAGATAGAACAATATGTACACATGACGCAGGAAACCTAGGGAGAATAAGAAGAACAAGCTCGAAGGCCAAATGTTTGCGATCATGGGTTGATAAAAGAAGAGTTCCTTCAACAACAATTTCAAAGAAACAGTTAAGGTTCTTCACAATTTCTTCTGTAGAAGAGTTAGACTTGCGATTTCTTTTATGCTTTTTAGAGGAACTCAAATCCCTTGATGCATCGTCTTGTGTTGCTAACTCTGATAAGAGAATATTTGGTAGAAGAAGCCAAATTCCATGAACTCGAGGCTGACAAAAAGTCGATTCCTTGAAACAAGGAATGAGAGAGGTTAGATGGTCGATCGTAAACAGCTTGTTAGGGGTAAATGGATATGGCAAGAGTTGGTTGAATATTTCATTATCCATTGAAATTTTTTCCGCAACTTCAGAGCTAGAAATAATGCATCAAGATTTCCAACTTCAGAGGCCTTTTGGAACCACTCCTGCATACCTGGGGCCTGAAGAAGTTGACTCAATGAAGCTTCCATTGGCATCTTTTCAGCCAAGTCCAGAACAAGTAAGACAGCTGGTTCTTGCAAGTATTGCTTCTTGGTGGCAATGGAGATGAGGACACAACTAATGAAATCTTTAACAAGAGAAGTATCTTTATCAGAAAACCATTCTTTAGCAATTCGCCCAGATCTTACACGAGCACCATAAGCAAACAGACGCACCAAAAGATGTTCTCTTGCATCCTGACCCTTCATTGAAGACTTTATCTCTATCTTACTGGTTATCAGTTTCATCACTGAATCCACTTTGATACTAGTTATTGTGCATACCAAAATAGTTAACCCCAATGCAAACCCTTGTCTTGCACATTCTCTCAACGAACAAACTCTGTTGATGAGCTGCTCAATAGCATACTTCAAATAAGGTGTCCAGTTATTATCCAAACCATCGTCCTTTTCAGCTTCGGATTGTAGTGACCCTTCAACAGACAATTCACAAGGAAGGATACAAGAGATTCGCCTAAAAGCACAGAGAAAATAACTCTAATGTTTAATCAAATTACTCAAATCAAAGGTCTCTCTAAAATCAGCCCACAAGCAGGGCTTTATAGCTAAAACTCATTATTATTAGAATTTTACCAAAAATAGAAAAATTCCAATAATTATGTTAAAACAAAATACATAATAAAATAAGTAGTCTATTCCTAAAAGAAAAAAGTAAATCCTAAAAGAAAACTGCATATTCCTAAAAGAAAAAGTAAAGCCTAATCCTAATCCTAAAAGGAAACTAAAAATACTTCTAATTAAATTGAAAGACTACGAATAAGTTATTTAGTAAATAACTTTGAGAGCAAATTAAGAACCTTAGAAACCCTCCTGCATAAAAAAAAATGGTGTGTCGATTTACATGAAATGCAAATCTACACACTAATCAATTCATCTTTGTAGGGAGAAATGCAAGATTTCATAAATAAATAAACCACACTTAGAACAAAGATGAATGTAATGGGAGATACAAGAAGTTGATGGAAGACATGTTCATACAATCTTCCTTTTGGGGTAAAGAGACAATGGGCATAGCTTGTACCACAATGCAATGCTTTTATAATGAAATGTTAACTCTAAAGAATTTTAGGCCATTGATTTCATTTCATTGATCAATTTAAGTCGTTCGATAGATTAGAATTCCTTAATTCCAAAATCAACCTCCACAAAATTAAAAAAAAATAAAAATAAAAATTCTTTGTCTATTGTGAAATATCATTGATTATGTACGATTCTCCAATTCCCCCCCCCCCCCCCCTCATATTTGTGCTTCTTTGATTTATCTCCTTGTGGCGGATTGTATCAAGAGTCTAGGGTTCAAACCCTAGCACGTGACATTTGTGGTGGGAGGGGTTAAACGATTAAAAAAGTATTAATTTGGAACATGATTATCTTAAAAATTATGAAGATATGTAGTAATTACTGGTTATATGGAGCTTCTAAAATTGAGCTAAAAAATTACAATAAAAAGAAAAACATTGAAATTAATTTATCTTGGAATATGCTTAAGACATTATTAGGTTTAATTTCAATGGTTTCCGTTTTTATTATTTTTTACATTTGTAAGCTCAATTTTAGATGCTCCATAAAACAAATAATTATGACATATATATCTTCATAATTTTGAAGATATCCATGTTTTGGGTGAGTACTTTTTGTTTTTAACTAACACTGAAAGGAGATAAACAAAATGAAAAAGGATAAGGAATGAACCGCTTCCAAATTTAAAGAATCGTAATCAATGATCATTTCACAATTGAAAAATAAGAAGAAAAAGAGAGAGTAGGAAATCAAATTAATTTGAGACCAAACTAGAGATCAAATATCAGGGACAACAAATTAAACCAGACTCTATTTTTTATTTTGGGCTGAATGTTTCTCTAATTTTTTTATAATTCCTTTTGCAACAAAAAGAGGAAAAAGTTGGTTTAAGAAATTAATTTTGCTGCAAAGTGAGGTCAGAGGTTCAATTCCAACAGTGATTTGAAGGTCATCTATTTGCTAACGCATTCAATTCATAGATACTAAACTTTGCATGTTTTCTTCATTTAATTAATTTGATTATTTATTTTTTTAATTGTTATGGCTATTTGATTTATCTCTCTCTTTTTCCCCTAATAATTGTCACACAACGTTACTGAAATATAAGAAAATAAAAATAAAAAAGAATTTATTACTCTCACAATGGTTCGTATCTAGATGAGGGCATGTGATGAAACTGGAACCACACCAATAAATAAAAATATATTACGAAAGGTATATCACAAATTTGCCAAAGGTGTGATGGCTCAGTGGTTGAGCAGTGGCGGATGGTATCACTAGGTCACAGGGTCGATCCTAACTGGCGGCATCTGAATGGGAGGGGTTAAGGGATTAAAAAAATAATAATAATAAAAAAGGATACAATTGCGAATAGACTCTGGTCACACGTGTATGTTCCATTCAGCCCAATTAAGGTTGACAATTTAGTACTAATCCAGTGTTCCTTTGTGTCAAGAGATTACATGATCGTGCAAGTGAATAACCCGAGCAAAGCATGGGGAGAATGTGGAGATGTTTAAGTCAGTTTACGATTTTCTGATAAGTACTACATAATTGTTCATGCATTTCCAATTGATGGATGCTTGTGCAGATGTAAAGATCATCTTTGTCCTGCTTGTTTTGGACTAGGAACCCTCAGCAACTTAGTGAATTTAAACGAGCAATCATGCGTCCTAGATTGTTTGCACAATGCAGCCTTCGACAAGGTATTGCAGCTCTCACTGTTTGTCTGGTTTGATGTATTGATTTTTATGTACATATAGTTAAGTTAAACAAAGTTTTGCTTTTGGTAGCGCATCATAAAGATATTGCAGAAACCTCAGATTTTACTTGAGAATTTGTTCACTGGTTGCTTGATATTTTAGTTATTCCATAATATTGTTTGACGATTTCCCTTTTCTATGCTTCTGATTTTGGTGTGTAATTGTGCAGGATGCATGTTCATGTGAGTGACAGTGACGAAGCCAGCCGCGGATGAGACTACCACCATCCTTTCTTGAATAATAACAAAAAAAAACCGGGATGTTAGGCATTTGAATCAAGACCAGGTCAACCTGACCCGAACCGGCTTGAATACCAGGGACTCCAGTTAACTGGCCTCAGCCGGTCCGGTCTCAGTCCCTGGAAATCGAAAATTTAAAAGCCTGATCAAATTTTCGGTTTTGGCTGTTTGGGCCGGTTAACCTGGACCAGCCTAGCTCTGCCCAAGCCCCCTTGCAACACCCCCCAATCACCAGCGCAGATCCACTACCTCCACCGTTTTAGAGGTTGTCAAAGATAAAAAAGACCAAAGCCACCTCCCAATCACCAGCTCTGATCCATTAGCTCTGCTACTGCAAATTGATCAATCACAGTCGCAATGAAAGACTCATAATGGAGTTTACGTCCAATTCAAGGTACCAACTACAACAACATCTGCCCTACTTGCTATGTTTTAGTTTGCAATTTAAGATCTATATACTGTTAGGCATTTGAACCGAGACCAGACCAACCCGAAATGTCATTTATCCGGGACCTAGTTAACCGACCTCATCTGGTCTGATCTCGGTCCCTAGAAGTCGAAACTTTAAAAGCCGAATCCGGTTTTCGGTTTTGGCTATTCGGGTTGGTCAACTGGACTGAAAGTTAAACTGATGAAAGCAAATATTCCATTCCCGCCATACCGAGGAACCCCTACAATTGAAAAACAAGTGACAGGGAGTTTCAACAAAACCCCGGAACAGTTGCCCGATTTATGGCCAAATCATCAAAAACCTTAACCCCTTCTTAAATCCATAAAACCCCTTAAATTTCGCGAAATCACAAACCTTGCATACAATCAATCTATCAATCAATCATAATAAGCAAGGAAGGAGTTTTCACGAGATTTCGCAAAAAACTTCGATTTTTTTATTACGAAAATAAAAAGGGCAAAAAGAAAATTCCTTTTTTCGAGGGCTTATTTTTATTTTTTTGATCCTTTTTTTGTATTTTTTTTTTTATTTTGCCAAAACCACAAAAATCATCGAAATATTTCGATCGAATAGTCACTGTGCGCAGACGGTAAAGCTTTCACCTCCTTCGTTCGTCACTTTCCTACGTAGTGGCTTCGTTGAAGAAGCTTTCTCCTCCCTATGTCGATTTCATCATAGCCAATTGACAGCCATTGTGCGCAGACGGTAGATTTGAAGCTTTCACCTTTGTTCGTCCCTTCCCTAGCAGTGGCTTCGTTGAAGAAGCTTTCACCTCCCCCATTCGACTTCATAAGAGCCCTCGAATAGAAGGAAGCTAGAGTCTTTGGGGTCATGTCGGTAAAAGGAAATGCTAGGTTATCTTCTCTTCGAGATCTCTGAAGGATTGTTCTTGGATTTGATTGCTTTTAAATTAAGGCAATGTTTGTTTTACGAGAAATTCTAAATGTCAGAGGGTTTGAGCGAGGAAACCAGCGAGGGAAATGAGGTGGAGGGGGTGGAAACCGTCCACCCTCCTCGGGATGTATGCGTTGACTTTTCATGCGCACATCCCGAGGAGGGTGGACGGTTTCCACCCCCTCCACCTCATTTCCCTCGCTGGTTTCCTCGCTCAAACCCTCGACAGCTAGCAAAACTCTTGTTTTACTGCTAGCTAACTTTTGTCTTTTAGGGTATGTTTGGTTAGCCATTTTTTTTGGAAAATGAAATTAATTTTCTTTGTTATGCAAAGTTTCACTGTTTGATTGTTTATTTATTGACAGAAAATCAATTATTCATAAGACTATTTTCCAACTACTCATGGGAATCCAAGTTTAAGGAGAGACCTCATAATCGAATTTACGAAAATGGTTTCAATTTTCATTTCTATTTTCCGTGCAATCAAACAGACCATTAGAGTTTTTATACAAAGGATTGTCGTTCTTGAGTGACCATTTTGCTGAAGTGTAGACTTTGGACCTCTACATGCATGTTTACTTCCTCCTTTTCTTTTACCTATGATCCACTGCCATAAGTAGTCTTCACTATTTATTATCGTGCAACATTTTTTGTGAACCTTTCATTGAAAGTTTTTTTGTTTTGGCTCTGAAATTCTCACAAAAAACTTCCATTCAAGTAACATAAAAAACCTTCCAACAATTTGTTGCTTTTCTAAATACACTAAGTTCTTGGTGTGCATGCTGTCTTGTTTGCAACTAGAAAACATATGTTTGCAGAGTGAGGCTAGAGAGCGAGGAAACGGGCGAGGAAACGAGCGAGGAAAGGGACGTGGCGGGGCGGGAGCCGTCCACCCCGCTCAGGATGCGTGTCGCAATTTTTTGTGCGCGCATCCCGAGCGGGGTGGACGGCTCCCACCCCGCCACGTCCCTTTCCTCGCCTGTTTCCTCGACATTTAGAATTCCCCATGTTTGCAAGTATAAAACAACATCCAAAGAAGTTACATTAAAATCTTTATATGGCGTGCAAGTAGTAACGGAGTTGTTGCGGGTAATAACGATAAAAGTCATTGTCTTGAGTAATATTTGTTTTGAATTGATCTTTTCTCAACATACCATATATTTGTATGCCTAATAAGTAACTGATGTCATTTACTGGGAAACCGGCCTTGGTATGATTTTTCCTAACTTGTACCTCACTAAGCAGTGTTGAACTGAGCTCGAAATTGAGCTTGACCGTTAGTTTCATGGTTTATTAAATTTAGAGTTTTTATCCCTTGATGGAGACTTACTTATTCTCCAATTTTCAACAAAATATACTCAGAATGTTGCTATCCATAGGGCGCATTTCCATGGGTTACTATCCTGCCAAAAGGGTAGACTTTTGACCTCTTCATGGTGATAAATGATTTGGTGAATTTGCATATTTCCTCATTTTCTTATAACTATTGTTGTCTGTTATCTTACTATGCACCATTTTCTGTGATTGTGGCAACTGTTTAACTACGCCTGATTTGATTATTTAATTGGAAACGTTCTTGAGGGTAGAATGAAGTAGAGATGTTGAATTGAATGTAAGCAAAGTTTAACTCGATCTAGACTTCTAAATCTCTTCCTAAATCTAGCAATACCCACGCCTCCAAATGAACTCAAACTTGAGCTAATGTATAGCAACCCAAGCCCAATTCGAGTATGATTTTTTGACATTAGGTTTAAACTTGGGTTTCCTATCAAGATAGGTTGCAACTTGTATAGGTTTAACCAAGCGCGACTAGTCCAACTTGATGTTTTCCCAAATTTGGGCCAAGTTGACCAGCACACGAGCCTACAGAGCAAGGCTTAGCTATATGAGCTCGACTCAAATTTGGGTTGGGTATGAGCACAGCCCTTGGGAAACTCGACAAACCCAAGCCTTGTTGAAAGTAAATTTGGTGCATATCAAATATTTCCACAACACATGGCCATAAAGGTTTCGTAAACGTTGTAGTCACAATAGTAATAAATACATTACTTGAGATCTGCACACGGGTCTCCACCTCGAGAGATATTTTATCAATTGTCAAAGGTGTGATGATTCAGTGGTTGAGCAGTAGCGAATGTTATCACTAGATCACTGAATCGAACCCAGCCGACAGCATTTAGGGTGGAAGGGGTTAAGGGATTAAAAAAAAAAAAAAAATGTCTTATTAATTGGAAAAAATTTATGCACCACAAATAATGATGATGACTAACATGTGGGTGGCACAGTATGACCTCGAGATTCACACCAAAATGTTTGTCTTGAGATCACCAAAAAGATAATTATCGGTATCATATTATTACTATGTACCGCCACACTTGGTACACATCCATATCTTGCTCAAGACACAGTAGATGATACAACCACTCCAAATTTTAATCAGAGCACCTGCATAGGCTAAGCACACCCTAATTCCAGTAAAAGCACCCAGTATAGCTAGTACTCGTGCCATTGGAAATTGTTGTTGAAGATTTGATTTATTAATTGGATTTAATTTTGAAGGAACTATCAAACTCTATTGATTGTTTCAAATTTTGAGTGAGTGATGGAAATTTTGATAGAAAATCTTCAAATTTTACTATTATTATTTTTCGAACACTAATAAACCAAACCAACCCATCTAACCCTATAATAGTAGGCTTGGGGATATGTTTGGGAAAGCTTTTGTTATTTCCCTATAATTAGAGTTTTTATTTTCCCACTCCACCCCATGCCACTGGCCGAGTTTGAACCCATGACATATAATTCCATCGGCCACCGCTACCAACTCAACTCGTAATTTAGAATTCAGAACCATATAACCAATACAACAAAGCATTAAATTATTACAAACATTATGATGACCAGGGGAACCAATACAACAACACCAGATTTTCTTAAGCGTTTTGTAAAACATACATTTATTAAACATTTTTCTTATTTTTTGATTTTTTGATTTTTTGTCGAATAAGATTGACTTGGTCACACTCACAGTGCCACTACTTGTTCCTCTTCCACCCAGCTTCCCGCCCACTCTGTTACTCTCCTCACTCAACTGCCGGCAACCCTATAAACCACAAAACAACTCTGTATCTCTCACAACATTCATCAAAATGGAATTCCAATCCCAACCCACTTTTCCAAACCTCCCAAGACTCAAATCTTTCCGTCAAATCGAAACTGAAAAACACTCATCTGCACAGATTTTCTCCAAGTGTCAAAAATATATTTCTTCTGATAAATATGAACAAAATATTGTCAGAGTAAATGCAGGCATGTGGGGTTGGGTTTTCGCCGGATCATCTAGAAGCACATTAGAACCCCCAAACGCTTAAAAAGGAAAGTTCTTGAGTTGGAAGGGTAATCGGGTCATTAATTGGAAATTTTCAGCCCTTGTTCGTCTCTATAAATTACTGCATTTTGTGTTGTTTTCTGTCCTGTTTGGTTTCTGTACGAAAGCAGAGGATTTGGGGTTTTTTTTGGCTGAAAAGTTGAAGTTTTTGTTCAAGGTACATTTGTCCAAGGTGATTCGATTTTTGTACTGTTAGTATAATTGGGGTTTTGTGTTTTTCTGTTTTTGTGGTTCAATGTTGATTGTGGATTGGGTTCTTTGATTTTAATCTCTGAATTGAGTTGGGGTTAAACAGTTGTCTGGGGTTTGGGGTTATTGTGTTGTTAGACTGGGCTGTGTGATTCTCTTTTGGTTTGGGACTCTGGACTTGCTGAAATTTGCTGCATTGTAGATTCGTAGACCGAGTACGTTAGGGCTTAGGGGTTTTCCTTTTCTTGTTGAATGAATGAAGGTTGTGTTCTTGATTTTATTCTCTGGAATCAGTTTGGGGTCAGATAGTTATCTGGGCTTTGATGTTATTCATTTCAACTAGGGATTTGTGTTGTTGTTGGTTCTGGGTTCAATCCCATCCGATATTAGTACCAAAGCAAAGGGTTTGGATTTTTTGCTCCAAGTTAAGTTTCTGTGTTCAAGGTATTTTGTTACAACTAGTTGTTCTTGTAGAGGTCCTTTCTTGATTGTTGCATGTTTAGAATAACTGGGGTTTCAGATTTTCTCTATTATGTTTATCTGTTGCATCTCTAAAGTTGATTTTGGAGTACAGTTGAACAATTAACTAGGTTGTTTGATTATGATTGGGATTTTTATTTAGACTGTCTGAATTTGAGGGGCGACGCTTGTTTGGATGTTTGTATTCAAGATCAAATGGATTCTACCACAGTACATTAGAGTTTTGGTAGGGCCTTCAATGGATATCCAATGGATTTTGATTTTGTTAGAAATACCTATGCTAAATCCAAAACGAGACTAAAATCCGACCAATAATAGGTAAAATACAAATCTGATAATGCTACGGGATATCCAATTGTCAACCCTAGGTTTTGGGATGTTTTGTTTTCTTGCTTGTGTAAATTGTGTTTTTCAATTTAATCACTAGAAGTGAGTTTTGGTGGTCAAACTGTTGTAGATATTGGTGATATTCAGAAAATTGTAGTTTTTAGATTAAATTTCTAACTAGGCTGGTTAATTCTCTTTCGGTTTTCTTGATAATTGTAAATCAGAATTTTGTTTATATTTGTAACATTTGGTGGGTATTGCCGCTTTTTTTGGTTGTTTAAATTTACAAATGGGGTTAGTTGAATTCCACCAGCGTAAGCTATTTTTTGTCATGCATCTATGGAATCGTTCTTTTATTCTGAGTACTTTGCATTTTGGGCTTTGTGTATGTGTGTGTATGTTTTTGAATGTGGATGGGGTTCTTGATTTTCTATAAAAGTGAGTTTTAGGTCAAATGATCGTCTTGTTAAAAAATTGCAGTTTTTAGATTAAATCTTCAGTTGTCGTATTTGATTTGCTTTGGTAGTTCAGATTTACCGTAATCCTCCATTTGATTTTTATCTTGATTCTTTTCAATCAAGTCTTCATAGGATTTTGTGTATTAATGATTTTTTTTTTTTGGTTGTTTGAATTGACATGTAGGGTTGATTTAGATTCTTTCAGTATCAGCTATTTTGGCTCATGCATTCATCTATTAGTTTCTGAAATTTATTGATATCCTTTTTCTTTGCTTGTATGTTCTTAGATGTCATCTGATTTCGGAGGAAACTGCAATCAAACGAATACAAATGTGAATGAGAACCTACATGTTGAAATTCCTCCTTGGAAAAAGGCCAGAACCCTTGGGGATAACCCATCAGAGTTTGTCCGCAGCGAGGTTGTAACAACAAGAAATGCAAGCAAGATATTTTACAAGACTCGCATGTGCGAAAGGTTTAAGGTGGGCAACTGTCCTTATGAGAGTACCAACTGCAACTTTGCCCATGGGTTTGAAGATCTGCGGAAGCCTCCGCCCAACTGGCAGGCACTTGTTTCCTCCCCTGGGGATGATCGAATGGGGAAATGGGAAGATGACCAGGCTATTATAAATAGAATGAAGATTTGTAGGAGGTTTTCTTCTGGTCAGGAATGTCCATTTGGCAAACATTGCAACTTTTTGCATGAACACCCTTCCAAGTTCCGAGAAGATCCACCGAGATTGAGAGAGAGTTCTGCAATCAGCATTGGGACTACTGGATCTCTGATGGACTACAGGAATACGCGTGATCAAGCTACTGTGACTATTGATTGTACTCGAATGAGTGGAAGGCCAATCTGTTGGAAGACAAAGATGTGCAGAAAATGGGAAACTACTGGTCAATGCCAATTTGGTGACCAATGTCACTTCGCTCATAGCTTAGCAGGTATAAGAATTGTCTGATTTTTTGTTTTCACATTTTTTATCCATTTGCTCAAATTTGTGTGTTTTTTTCCCGGATCAATTGTTAATATTCTGCACCTGCCATCTTGGTTTGCTGTGAAAATTTGTTGTTTCATTCAAGTTTGCTTTATGTTAAGTTAGTGACGACATCTAAAGGCTAAATGATATAAAATCATGGCTAGTATTAGCTATGATAATAGATTTCTTAAGCTCGATGTATAGTCATTAATTTCGTCATTGAGTTTGGATATTAAGAATTATTGCCTCACTGTCAAAAGGTAATGCTGGTTAAAATTTCTGCTCCCCTCATAGCTTTTAGTTTCTTCTGTCCATGTCCTCCATTTTTTCCCCTTTCTTTCATCAGTGCACTCTTTGCAAAATTCCAGTCACAAGAATTTGGACAGGCATGCGATTACTCTAGGAGTAAATATAATCGGATCAAACTAAATGTTTCAGTGAGTAGAATCACGATCTTCATTTCGTGTGCCTGGCTAGTGGAATTTGTAAGAGCAGCTCAATAAGCAAACAATTTGGAGGGACTATAAAAATTTTAAATATTTTTTGTCCAATGTGGCAAACCGAATGCCCCCTCTAAAATTCTCAGATCTAATACGCAAGAGGAAGGGTCTTCCAAATGTTTGATTTTTATAAAAAAAAAAAAATTTCATTTGATATTGGCTATTGGATGTAGATCCTAGGGATGTCAAAGAGAATGGACCAAATGTTCACACGCCTATGCGTATTCTCATCTAATGTACCAAGAGTTATGTGGAATGCATTGTGTGGAGTGCGGTCTGCTTTAAGCTTGGTTTATTTTCTAATAAGAATTTATTCTCAATTTCCATGAAAGGATGAGATCTGCTTTGCTATGTAAAGGACAAAAAGCTTTCAATCATAATTATAATCCTGATGACGTTGTTGGCTATTTTGGTCATAGAGATGCAAAGCTTTGGTGGGCGCAATGAAGTAGAGGCAGTGAATGTTGGGATGGCTTCTGGCAGTGATGGAGCTGGGTGTGGTACAACAATTAGTACTTCTACAACACAGCTTAGCAAAAGGGACATATTTTTGTCGAAAACGCTTGACCAGATCAAGGGGATCTATGGAGATTGGCTTGACACTCTTTCTCCCGATCATAGCTCACAAGATGATGAAGATAATTGAGATCATTATACCGTTTTGTGTCTTGTTACATTAAAGATTTTGATCATTGTCGATGTTTGGATTTGTTCCCGTTTTGTTTATTTCCTCTCCTTCATAGAAGGATGAAAGTGTCAGACTCTAGAGCTGTACATCCTGATTGCATGCTTTATACTTCTTGCCTTCTGTTCATAACCATGCAGTATATATCATATACAACAGGTACTGTATGCAATCAGAAATACATTTTATGGAAGCTTTTGACATTTGCAGACTATGTTGTTGAAGTAATTTTAAATGTTTTCTGAGCTGACTTTATTTGTTGATCAATTGTTTGACACTTTAGTTCTCATCAGAATTGCTGAGAAAAGACAGGTAAGTTCATTAATTACTTGTAGTTTGATTTATTTTGCTCTCTTGTCATGCAGCTGATGCTTTTCATTTGATCATAATTCATGGTTTTCTAATTGAATTTTAGAGTTTTTGCCCTTGGTTGAAGCCATGAGAGGTTTCTTTTGTAATTTCATTGGCTTGGTCGAAGGCGCAGATCTTTTGACATCTCAACATATGTTATTATTATTATCATTATTTTTTAAACCCTTGTTGCTACTGCCTTTTCTTTTCTTATTATTTTATTTTTTTTATTTTTTGCGGCTACTACACCACACCACTATTTCCTTTCTCTCACATCATTTTTCTCTCTCATACCACCTACTTTTTTTCTCACACCACCATATTTTCTCACACCACCTATATAAACAAATATCATCCATTTTTCCCCCTCACCGTTCAAATCAACAATGGTTCCTCCCTTCCCCATTCGAAATCTCTTTCAAGTCTCTTCTAAATCTCTCCTCGCACTCAAATCTCCTCCATCTTCCTTGAAAACTATCAAAATCCCCTCAAAGTCGAAACCCTTAAATCCAAATTCAATAATTATGCATAACTTAACATAACAGAGAAACGCAAACTCAAAATGAAAAAAACGCAAAACAGGGTAACTTTCGACCAATTTAAACCCTCAATTGAGATCGATTCTCAACTTCATTAAAACACAAATATTGTACTACTCTTAGTTATCTCATCAAAACACAAATATTGTAGTACTCTTATTTATCTAATAAACACAACTTAAATCACTTTAAAATGTTTATAAATGAGCAAATTATGGTCATTTTACTAAAGTTGCTCAAATCTGTCTCGCAATAAAAATGGGACAGTGTTCCTGACTTTCGGCCACCTTATGTGCTCGATCGATAGCGATTCTCAAGTTGATCAAAACACAAAAGTTGCAGTACTCTTAGTTATCTAATAAGCACAACTTGAATCACTTAAAAATGTTTTGAAATGAGTAAGTTATAATCCTTTTACTAAAATCACACAATCTATCTGAAAAAAATTTATGTTTGTAGAGTACACTGCGGGGTATCTAATAAACAATTTTGTAAACCATTAACAAAGTTCATTAATGGTATTCATTAACAAAGTTCAACATTCAACAAGGCAGCAATAAGGCACCTCCTCCTGATTCACCATTCACAAGCAGCTCTCTCCCCAATTGATTCTCTGTTAATGAATACTATCTCTGTTTTTTAAATCATTCACAATCTTCAATCAAGAATTTGTGAAGATCATTTCTAAATATGTTCTGAGTGATTCTCATTTTTTTAATGGATCTGATTTTTTTTAAATGAATATGTTTCTAGTGAATTAAGTATAAAGGGAAAAAAAATTTAATGGATATTCGGGATGGCCGCCAACCCCTCTAATACGGGAGTGGTTTTTAAAAAATAGAATAAACGATTAGGCGTGGCAGGGGCAGATTTTGCAGATCCACCCGGTTGCCATCCCTAACCCATGTTCAATTCCCGTTACAAAACAGATATGTGTCACTGTCTATGTGTTATATTGGGACCCACCCCAACACTTGGATCTTGCAACGGAAAAGTGCACAAAGACTTGGTTTTTGCCAAACTAAAGTGCCCCACACTTTGAACTTTTACTGTCTTTAGCCTAATAGCTTATCCAGCAGCCTCCCTAAGGATGGTCCTTATTTCAATAAAATAATAGCTTTTAGAGAGTCCGTCAAGAAAAAAAGTTGGAACCCGTCTAATTGTCGAGGAAAACATCGAGGGACTTCACAGGGAGAGGGAGAGGGAGAGCCGTCCATTCCTTCGAAATGTGCATTTGACTTTTTAATGTACATATTTCGAGAATTGAAAATACATATCTCGAAGAAAATGGACGGCTCCCCCTCTCCTGTGGGGTCTCTCGCTATTTTCCTCGCCATTTCCCCTGGGCAATTAGATTTTTTCAAAAAGTAGTGCTTTTAAAATTGTTCCTCCAATAGACTCCTTAAAAAATATATATATATATATAATAATAATAATAAAATAAATAAATAAAAACAAAAAACCTATCAAATGCAATAAAGAGCCATTTGGGGTCATAAAAAAAAAAAAGGATGGACACAAAGTGGTTGAGAGTTGTGTAGGAGTGAGAGTTTGAATATGATAGATCATATCAAAAATAATAAAATAGTGTTTAACGAGCAAATTGAACTCATAAAATTAACGAGCCGCACAAGACTCCTTCAAACTCACTATTCCCACGTAGGCTTTCAAATTTACTATTGCCACGTAGACAGTTATTGAATTTGTTGGACCAATAATTCCTTGAAACCCTCTTTATTTTATGCCACATCATATTGAGGAATCTCTTTATGAGATTGTCGGAGATGTTCGTAGTGGTCAGTGAAATAGAAATTTAAGATAACAAATTTTGAGAAATTGGGGTGGGGCATGACCCACCCGACCTCTATTTAGCTCTGCCCCTGATGGTAACAAACTTGGCCAATTTCGTTAGCGAAATCGCAGATCTATTATGTTGTGCCTACCATATTATTAATGGTAGACAATGATTAAATTCAATCTTAAACTGTGATTATTTAATCAAATGATTTTGTGTTGTGCCTGGTCGGCATACATGAAATTAAGGTCTATAACGTGAGTACTTGTGAATTAGTTGTTTATTTGTTGTGATTACCATATTTTTATGGTATGTATTGATGAAGTTGAATTGCATACTTTGCATTGCTCAATCGATTATGTTGTGGTGCGTCTGCCATATAATTAGGGCTGAAAACCGAATCATCAATTTCATAGATGCTCAAACCAAAACTAAACCTCCCATATGCAAAATCAAGCCGAACCACACTCTTTAGTTTGTCAGTATCTTCGGTTTTCATGGTATCCAACTAGGAGAAGAAAGAAATGGGGAGAAAAAGACATGATATCAAATCACAATCAACTAATCAAAACCTCCCTTTCTTCCTCTTATAAATTTGCTATTGTTCCTTATCCTTTGGAACAATTCAGATTTAAAGAAGAAAATATTAAGTAAGAAAAAAAAAATTGATAATAGAGTACTTGAACAGAGCTTGGATGGCAGCAACAGTTGCAATGGTGCAAGCAGATCAAAGCTTCAACTGAAAATCCGGATTCAGGTCTCTTCACTATAACATGAAAAGTTTGTCCAAAGATCTCCCTTTTGCATATATATTGTGCTTTCATTTAGAGGATCTTGTTTCGATCACGAGAGTTAATAATAGCTAAAGGGTTCAGTGAACAATTGCAGAAGTATTCTCTTGAGACAAGCTATTGGATTGTCTTTATTACGAATTCTAAGAAATGGATCAATGTTCATGTTAAACTCTTAGAAAACATCTCATTCCTCCAGTTTCAAAGTTTAAATGCCCCTTCCACCACCAATCCCAATGTTCAAAAAATCATTGATACCATCACTATCAATGGACAAGAAGCCACTTCTTCTACCACATTAAAAAAAAAAATGGCTTCTCCTTTTATAGTCTGTAATAGATGAAGTATAACCTACTGCATTTTGTGAAATTTTATTATGTGACATTCATTTAAAAAAAAACATTTGTTTCAAAATGATGAAAAATGTAAAAATCCTCCCCCTTTCAAATGATATGACTGTGATTGTCAGTCTGGAGCATCCTCCTTCATTTTGAGTCGTTAGGGGAGACTTACCTTCTCGAGATATTGTATCTAAGTTTTTCTATTTTACTTTTTTCATTAATATAAAAGTTAAGGGTCGTTAGGGGAGACTTACCTTCTCGAGATATTGTATCTAAGTTTTTCTATTTTACTTTTTTCATTAATATAAAAGTTAAGGGGTCCTTAATACCTTGCTTGCTTAAAAAAAATGTAAAAATCAATGATGATACTAAAACCTGCTAAGTGACCAAATATGTTATTTTGCTTTGACCCTTTTCATTGCATGGTGTATATTTGTCCATCTTGCCTTCTTGTCCTGGTTTTATATACTCTTATTCTCACCTTCTCTTTTCCCTTTATTTATTTATTTATCTAGAAGTAGATGACCTCTTCCATATTTACTATGGCCTTTATTTATCTAAGTGAATGAGCAAAGCGAGTGAGTCATTTTTACACACACCCACTTCTTCAATATCTTCGAGTCCATTCTTAAGCTCGTCATTTATTTAAGGGTTTTTTTTTTAGTTTGACACTTGTTATTTTATACCTATTAGAGTTTGACTATCGTTTTGAAAACTAATTGAGTTTAACACTCATTTTTTATGAAACCGTTAAGTCCACTCATTGAATGGTCAAAATACTTTTTTAGACCATTTTACCATTATCTTAGATTAAACTAGAGCTAGGCCGGTCTGGTTAATGGGCCCGAGTACTAAAGACCAGACCAAACTGAAAACACCCATGACTAGAGAAGAACGGACCGAACTGAAAATTTCAAAACCGGATTTAGAATTCTAATAGGTATTTCTAGGGGTGGGCACGGTCCGGATAACCTAACTCGAACCGTTTAAAATAACGGATCCGGTCCGGTCCGGATTCCCTCATTTTGAACATTGGAACCGAACCTAACTCGAACCGTTTGGAACAGTCCGATTCCTACGGTTCCAATGTTCAAAATGAGGGGATCTTCTTTAAAGAAAGTATATAAACAAATATCTCCCCAAAGAAAGTAATGGCCGAGATTTTATGCTTCTAATTCCAAGGAAAACTAAGAAAAGGAAATGACCTGACACTGTGTTGTTCCAAATTACAGAATGTACATAATCTCATCTGATTTTGACCTACGTTTTAGGGAGATGCTAGTGTTATAGTTTATAATCAGAACTAACAAACCATATCTCATGTTGGAATGAACTAATCATTTCCAGGAGTGACCTGTAAGATCATCTTCTCCTAAGCCAAGGGCAATACCACCTTATGGCAGTAGAGTTCAATTAAACATAGCTGCAAAAAAGATAAAAATTCTAATGGAGGGAAGGATACAGATGACATTGCAATTATCTTTTGAACATATTAATAGATACTGGCATGTAACCATGACATTTCACTATCGTCGATGCCTCCCTTGATTTCCCACATTGCACATACCCTGCAATCATTGCATTCCAAGCAATGTGATCTCAATCGAGCCGAACCACACTCTTCAGTTTGTCGGTATCTTCGGTTTTCATGGTATCCAACTAGGAGAAGAAACAAATGGGGAGAAAAAGACGTGATATCAAATCACAATCAACTAATCAAAACCTCCCTTCCTTCCTCTTATAAATTTGCTATTGTTCCTTATCCTTTAGAACAATTCAGATTTAAAGAAGAAAATATTAAGTAAGAAAAAAAAAATTGATAATAGGGTACTTGAACAGAGCTTGGATGGCAGCAACAGTTGCAATGGTGCAAGCAGATCAAAGCTTCAACTGAAAATCCGGATTCAGGTCTCTTCACTATAACATGAAAAGTTTGTCCAAAGATCTCCCTTTTGCATATATATTGTGCTTTCATTTAGAGGATCTTGTTTCGATCACGAGAGTTAATAATAGCTAAAGGGTTCAGTGAACAATTGCAGAAGTATTCTCTTGAGACAAGCTATTGGATTGTCTTTATTACGAATTCTAAGAAATGGATCAATGTTCATGTTAAACTCTTAGAAAACATCTCATTCCTCCAGTTTCAAAGTTTAAATGCCCCTTCCACCACCAATCCCAATGTTCAAAAAGTCATTGATACCATCACTATCAATGGACAAGAAGCCACTTCTTCTACCACATTAAAAAAAATGGCTTCTCCTTTTATAGTCTGTAATTGATAAAGTATAACCTACTGCATTTTGTGAAATTTTATTATGTGACATTCATTTAAAAAAAAACATTTGTTTCAAAATGATGAAAAATGTAAAAGTCCTCCCCCTTTCAAATTATATAACTCTGATTGTCAGTGTGGAGCATCCTCCTTCATTTTGAGTCGTTAGGAGAGACTTACTTCTCGAGAGAATGTATCTGAGTTTTTTTATTTTACTTTTTTCATTAATATAAAGGTTAAGAAGTCTTTAATACCTTGCTTGCTTCAAAAAAATAAATGTAAAAATCAATGATGACACTAAAACCTACTAAGTGACTAAATATGTTATTTTGCTTCGACCCTTTTCATTGCATGGTGTATATTTGTCCATCTTGCCTTCGTGTCCTGGTCTTATATACTCTTATTCTCACCTTCTCTTTTTCCTTTATTTATTTATTTATTTATCCAGAAGTAGATGACCTCTTCCATCTTTACTATGGCCTTTATTTATCTAAGTGAATGAGCGAAGCAAGCGAGTCATTTTTACACACACCCACTTCTTCAATCTCTTAGAGTCCATTCTTAAGCTCGTCATTTATTTAAGGGTTTTTTTTTTTAGTTTGACACTTATTATTTTATACCTATTAAAATTTGACCATCGTTTTGAAAACTAATTGAGTCTAACACTCATTTTTTATGAAACCGTTAAGTCCACTCATTGAATGGTCAAAATACTTTTTTAGACCATTTTACCATTATCTTAGATTAAACTAGAACTGGGCCGGTCTGGTTAATGGGCCCGAGTACCAAAGACCAGACCAAACTGAAAACACCCATGACTAGAGAAGAACGGACCGGATGGAAAATTTCAAAACCGGATTTAGAATTCTAATAGGTATTTCCATCATTAACTGAGATAAGACTTTGTTTCTCTCACACTGTTTCTTCTTCCATCTCTCTCACCATCGCCATGTTCACTCTAACACCCCCCACCCAAAAAAAAAAAAAAAACCCTTCTCCCTCCTCCACCACCACCACAAAACGCTCAATCAAACTAAAACCGATTTCAACTTTCACCCCGTCAAACTCCCAAGTCTACCAACCCTTCCACCCATGACGCAGCAGGTTGCTAGGTGCGCCCTAACTTGCGATCTCACAAAGAGAAGAAGGGTAATTTTGTTATGGTCTGTGTTCCCACTCTCTTGGGTTTGAATATATTTCCCTTTTTTTTTCAATAATTGATTTAGATTGGAAAATAAAAACAACCCAACCCTGTGAATCGAATGTGACTCTGGAAACATTTGCATAACAATGTGCATAAAAATCTAATGAGAACAAGCAAATGACAAGAGTTGCTTTTGTTTTTATGACATGATGATGTCCTATCAACAAATCAATCAAGACTTTGGTGGAAAAGAAAACAAAGTACAAAGTATATTAATAATTGACTGGCTAAAACATATAAATAAGGATATACAAAGTTTTGATCCCAAATCAGAAAATACAAACAAAGCGTTCCCTCTACTTTCCCATGATAGCAGCTTTCTGGATATACAAATCAGGATTTGTTTACCTCGGGTTTGATCCTGTTTGTTTATTCATAATGACAAATCGGTTAATGTAAGCACAGGGACGATGGAGAAACTTACTGCAACACAAACCATTTTAACTAAGAACGAAGATGAAAATAAACTCATCGATTTGATTTTCACACCATTTTCACACCATGCAAACTCGCAACTGAAAATCAACCCGCCAAGATCGATTACCAACAATTCGTCATCCACAATTCAACCAGATCGGTCACTCTCGCTATGTTGTAAAAAGAAGAGAGAACAAAACAATTTTCATTTATCTTAATCTTTTAATATTTATCCTCTAGTCAATGTCCTAATCATTATTTTAATGAAAGCCCAAATACAATTGAGTAACAACACATCAATATTAGGGTTTAATTAAAGTATATGTACACCCTTTTTTTTTTCTCAAGAGAGTATGGCTAACTAGTTTACATAAAGCAAAGGTCTTATTTTAGGGTTTTCAAATTTTGGCTAAACACACACACACACCTTATTCTATTTAGCAATGACATACAAAATATGCCACAATTAATAAATAAGAAACTTTTATATATATTTAATTAGGCGGGTATTATAATATATACAACCCAAAAGAATCTCGTCCCAAGATTCGGTAGAAGAGGATAAGTAGGTAATTAATTCTTAAATAAACAAACTACCTTCTGAATGAACCAACACTAGAGTCAAAAAATAAATTTTCTACTAACCCTCCTTAAGAAACAAAACACACATCACATAGACAAACAAATATCTCATGCATATGCCCATAACTTTATGAAGACAATCACATAAAATATATATTATAAATATTCAATAAGTACAAAAATTACTGGGTGCTACAAATGCCATGGGTGATCTTGCCATTGCTGGTCATGTAAGTGATGCTCACATTTTTCAGTTAAATGTTTTTCATTGAAATGTAATTAGGACATGAGCTTGTAAGCCGTAACCACATTCGATAAACCCTTCCATTACAGTCCTAGTTAAGTGATTGGATTAATGGAAGTAAATGATTTAGCTTATGGTTCATTAGATTAATGTGGATAAGTGTCTTGGAGATTTCGATGTCTATACTTTAGCGCAAGTAATGAAAGTTTAAGTAATGACATTCATTGATAGAATATATGCAAATCTGATCAAGAATATATACAAAAAGAAGAGAATTCTTTGTGTCCCTTTTCCATTCACTGTTGTCAATTTATATACATGTTTACAAACAAGATCCTAGGCTATAATTAAGGAAACTAATTATACACCTACTAAACAATAACAGATTTGCAGAGATTTGCATATATTCTTGATCAGATTTGATATGCAAAGATTTGCATATATTCTTGATCAGATTTGCAGAGATTTGCATATATTCTATCACACCCCCGCAGTCGAAGCGGGAGGTTGGCGTACGCTGAGACTGTCCCAAAAATCCTCAAACAGAACCAAAGGAGGCCTTTTGTAAAAATATCAGCAATTTGTAAAAATATCGGCAAATTGATATCGCGACGGGACATGTAGGACACGTACCTGTCCACGAGCTACCTTCTCGCGAACAAAAAGAATATCCATCTCGATATGCTTAGTACGCTGATGTTGAACCGGATTTCCCGAGAGATATATCGCACTAATATTATCACAATAGAGCAATGTAGCTTTCTGAATAGGACAATGAAGCTCCAGGAGAAGGTTTCGTAACCAACAAGACTCAGAGACCACATTGGCAACCCCACGGTACTCGACTTCTGCACTAGAGCGAGACAAAGTAGCCTGCCGTTTAGAAGACCAAGATATCAAATTAGCACCAAGAAAAACACAATAACCAGATGTCGAGCGTCTGGTATCGGGACATCCACCCAAATCGGCATCTGTATAAGACAGGAGAGTGGTTGTCGAAGAGGGATATAGATGCAGGCCATGATCCATAGTGCCCTTAATGTAGCGCACAATGCGCTTGAGAGCATGCATGTGTTCCTCCATCGGGTTATGCATGAATAGACAGATCTGTTGTACAACATAAGATATGTCGGGCCTCGTGAAAGTGAGATACTGCAGGGCTCCGGCAAGGCTGCGATAATGTGATGGATCATCGTAAGGTGTGCTAGAGGTAGCACGCAGCTTCGGTTTAGTATCAACCAGTGTGGGAGATGGCTTACAAGACGACATGCCAGCTTGTTCTATAATTTCTTCGGCATACTTCCTCTGAGATAAAAATAGACCACCTGTATGACGAGTTACTGCTATACCCAAGAAGTAACTTAAAGGCCCCAAGTCTTTCATAGCAAATTCTGAGGCAAGAAGTGTCATAATAGACCGGCGAAGAACATCTGAGGAAGCAGTTAAGATAATATCGTCCACATACAGAAGAATGTAAGCCATATCAGTACCGTGACGGTAGATGAAGAGGGAATGATCAGACTTGTTGTGAGAGAACCCAATAGTAGAAACATAATTAGCAAATCGCTTGTACCAAGCCCGAGGAGCTTGCTTGAGCCCATACAAAGATTTCTTCAGTAAACAGACATAATCTGGATATGTCGGGTCTTTAAAACCCATGGGCTGATGCATGTATACAGTTTCTTTGAGTTCGCCATGCAAGAACGCGTTTTTCACGTCAAGCTGGTGAATGAGCCATGCTTTAGAGAGAGCCAAACTGAGCACAGTGCGAATAGTAGCCGGTTTGACAACCGAACTAAAAGTCTCACCACAATCCACGCCAACCTGTTGAGTTTTGCCATCACCTACAAGACGGGCTTTATGCCTCTCAAAAGAACCATCAGATTTAATCTTGTGCGTAAAAATCCACATAGACCGAATTACATTAACATCAGGCGGACAGGGCACCAATTCCCACGTCGTATTTTTAATAAGAGCAGAATATTCATCATCCATAGCCATTTTCCAATTCGGGTCACGAAGGGCCGACACGGGGTTACAAGGTAGACGAGACTTGGTAACGTGGGTATGGAGGTCGTACTTTTTGTTTGGTTTAAATATCCCACGTTGACTGCGAGTAACGGGGCTTGGGGTCGGAATGGGATTAGGCGGAACTAGATAGTCGGTAGTGGGTTGACTCATGTGTGGGCCTGATGATTGTGAACCAGCAGTAGGAGAAGACACGGAGACTAGCTGGGTGTGTACTGGGCTGCCAACGAATGGGCCTAGCGAACTGGGCTGAAGAAGAGGTTGGGCCGGATTGTGTGGCGGAGTCTGGGGAGGAGAGCCCAAGGTAGGCTGTATTTGTGTTGAGCCTGTTTGTGAGGTCAGATGATGGACCAAATAAGGAGACAACCCGTCACCCAAAAAATCATACGTTTGAGACTTAGGTGTATGCAGCTTAGCAAACGGAAAAGTTGTTTCATCAAATATGACATGGCGACTAAGAATGATTCTATGGGACAATAAATCATAACACTTGTAACCACGATGATGTGATGGGTAACCCAAAAAGACGCATGGAGTTGACCGGGCTTGTAGCTTGTTTATAGTGGGAGAGGGAAAAAGAGGGTAGCATAAGCAACCGAACACTCGAAGATGAGAATAAGATGGGTCTTTTTGATAGAGAATTTGGAGAGGGGATTGATAGGCCAATTGTTTACTTGGAAGAATGTTTAGAAGGTATGTTGCCATTTGCAATGCATGATGCCAAAAGGACGGTGGTACGGAAGCATGGGCAAGTAGAGTACAAACAATGTTGTTAATTGTCCGAATTTTTCTTTCGGATTTGCCATTTTGTGAAGAAGTATATGGGCAAGAAAAGCGAAAATACAGTCCATGAACTTTACAAAATTCCCAAAACGGCTTATTATCAAATTCCCGACCATTATCACATTGAAAATTTTTAATTTCCCGTTCAAATTGAGTACGAATGAAAGCCCGAAAAGCAAGAAATGTGGAATAAACTTGAGATTTCTTGGATAAGGGAAACGTCCACAAAAAATTCGAGTAATCATCCAACAAAAGAACATAATAACGGTGACCCAAAGAACTTAAAACGGGAGATGTCCAAAGATCACTATGGATAATATCAAATGGCATAAAAGTGCATGAATTAGAAGCAACAAAAGGCAAATTAACATGTTTTCCAAGTGGGCAAGAGTGACAAACAAGAGAACCACTAGTTTTATTACACTCAATAAACTTATTTAGCCGAAGGGAGTCAAAAACAGGTGCTCCCGGATGACCCAACCGTTCATGCCATAAAGACGGTGCTAAAGCTGCAAAAGTTGATGGTGATGTGGTTTGAATTGGGGAAATGGAGGTGGTGATGGGATAAAGCTCGCCCCGACTATCACATCTCATTAGACGCATCCCCCGTCTGAAAATCCTTCATAGAAAACCCAAAATGATCAAACTCAACAGAAACCGAGTTATCAGTAGTAAATTTCCGAACAGAGACTAAGTTTTTAATAAGTTGAGGCGCATGAAGGACATTTTTTAAGGATAGAGGCGGGTTTGGAGGAGACAAATGTGTGTGACCATAACCATGAATTGGAATTGAATGACCATTGCCAAAAATTATATCACGATTATTGCTCATATTAAAATAAGACGAGAGATTACTTTGCGCGGATGTCATATGAGAGGTGGCGCCGGTATCCATGTACCAATTTGCATCCGGAGGATTGAGCCCAAGTGTGTGCATCGTGGCCTCGATGTCTGTGGGAGTGGGCTGTGCTGCTGCAGCATACGCCTGCTGTGGGCGTGGTCCAAAAACCCCGGCCTGCCTATGCGGTGTGGTGGGCCTGGCCCATGGAGTAGTGGGGTAAGGGAAAGGGGGAACTGCCCACGGCATGAACGACCAAGGCCACTGTTGCTGCTGCTGCTGACTGGTCGGCTGCTGGCCACCGCCGCGGCCACCGCCGGTCCGGCCACCACCGCGGTTTCTACCCCCATTGGGGCGATTATGTCCCTTTTTACCACCATTATGGCGGTTATGAGATAAGTTATCTGAAAAAGGGGGAGTGTCTTCCAACTCCCTAGCCGAGGTAGCCACCATAGCAATACCAGACCCGGTGGCGGCTTTCCTTGCAAAACCCGCTTCTTCAAGGGTTAGCATAGATCGGGCTTGGTAGAAGGGTGGGAGAGGATTGCTTTGGCGAATAAGCGTTCCAACACCGCTATAAGCATCGGTGAGGCCCGCCACCATTTGAAGAACAAGCCGGCTGTTAGAGACCAGCGCGCCGACATTTTTGAGTTGATCCGATAAAACCTTGAGCCTTTGACAATATGCTGAGGCATTTGGAAAATCCTCCATGTTTGTGTGTGAGAATTCTTGCTAATGTGTTACGGCACGAGAATTCTGGTTGTCTTGAAAAATATCACGCAGTCTATTCCAAGCCTCCATTACCGTTGAGTCGGGTTCAAGAATGGTGTGCAGTAGATCATTAGAAATCGTGGCATAGATCCACTGAAGAACCATAGCATCTAGGGTCAACCACAACTCTTTTTCTTCATCGGTATCCGGCACTTTTCCGTTGCCTTTTTCCGATGGAATAATGTGATCGAGGACCCTATGAGAGCGTGCGTGAATTTTGAAGAGCTCCACCCATGTCGCATATTGGACATTTTCCATTTCAAGAGTAATTGAGACGTGGTTCTTGATGTTTGAAACAGCAAGAGCAGGGTGAAAAGAAGACTTTGTGGCAGACATGATGGCTGCTAGGAAGAAGAGGAGGGTTGACGTGGGAGAGTTGGGCAGAGATACACTAGGGCGAAGATCCACTAGGGGATGGCGAAAGATCGTGAACAGGAGAGGAAGAATGTGCCCTAGGCTCTGATACCATAAAAGAAGAGAATTCTTTGTGTCCCTTTTCCATTCACTGTTGTCAGTTTATATACATGTTTACAAACAAGATCCTAGGCTATAATTAAGGAAATTAATTATACACCTACTAAACAATAACAGATTTGCAGAGATTTGCATATATTCTTGATCAGATTTGATATGCAGAGATTTGCATATATTCTTGATCAGATTTACAGAGATTTGCATATATTCTATCATTCATGTTATTGAATACATTAAGGAAGTCAACATAACTCTTAGAAAGTTTGTATTGTTGAATACATTGTTTGAATATTTTGTAGTTTTTTTTTTTTAAATTGAAGTTGCTAACACGGAGATCAAATACAAATCCAGTGATCCAAATTGGTGAATTGGTTTTAGGTGGAGAGCTATGATCTGACCAACTATTCATTTGGTTTATCATAAATACTTGTCCTTTTACTCATATTAAAGATACTTACTAGAATTAATTATAAGTATCAAATTTCAAAATGCATCATGTTAATGATGGATGTTCTTGATTAATTTGAATATCTCTTGTTCTTAGCCAGGTGAAAGCTTGGAAGAAGCTATGAGGAGAGAAACGATGGAAGAGACTGGTATTGAAGTTGGTGAAGTTGTCTAAATGCAGTTTGTCAAGCTTTCAATTTATGTATTCTACTAGGTAATCAGGTTAGGAACCAGGGTGAGGTTGTGGTTCATTGCCGTGAGACTTCAAAATCTATTTTAAGTTTCGAGGAATACATCATCATGGGTTGATTTCTTAAGCAATTTCATTAAATACTTGTCTCTAAAGTAAAACTTTAGTAAATACGAGTATACTTTTACAACTTAATCATTGAAGAACTGTTTTAAAAAAATAAAATATATTGATATTATATAATTGTAGGGAATGAATGATGATTTTCAGATTTCATACAATATCTAAAATATTTAGGATGAAAAAATATGAAAGAATGCCAACTGATCATTCCATGTGGTAGTGAATATCTAACTAGCCAATTGGATGACAGCTCAATGGTTAGAGCTTGGTTAAAGGTTCGAGTCCAGTCGGCGGCATATTTATAGTTTTGGTCTTTGATAGGTTATGGGATCCTGAAAACCCAACTCGCCAAAAAAAAATCTAACTAGCAACCCTATCCAAAAACAAAAAATAGTGTCACAATGCTTTGATAGCTTTGACAAGCCACCACTTGGAATCCTTTATACTAAAAATTTTATTCTTTTTTATACTGAAAATCTAATTAGGGAGGGATTTTCATGAAGACCCCCTTCCTAAACTACGCCTACAATGACTTGGTAGAACCAGAACTCCTTGCAGTATAAATAAGACACGAGGTTGGTAAGTTAAGGTACAATACAAATTCCCTGTTACAGCATTACACCTTCCTCAAAGGCCCGTCTGACTTTGGTATCGGAGGCATGGTAGAACCAAAACTTCTTGCACTATAAATAAAACACGAGGTTGGTAAGCTAAAGTACGCTACAAATTCTTTGTTACAGCATTACACGTTCCTCAAAGGCCCGTCTGACTTTAGCATCGGAGTGTCATTGACCACCCCATGATGGTTTGTGGCTCACGTGCGTTACTTGTGCAGGTCAGTGAAATTAAGTCAAAACAGAAAGTAGAAAAAGATTGCATCAATAATGTTTATGATAATCTGAAGTATTTTATTAGGGCAAAGCGACCCACAAATCATTATAACAATCATGAAAAAGTTGTCTCTGTAATCCCATATATAATTGCATGCATTCATATGAATTTAAATTAAAAAAAAGTTCGATAAAAGGCTCATTACCAACTCATATGCCCATTCTACGCCACCAAACTAGGCCGAAACTATATACAACCCCAAATTGTTAAAGTTCAAAATACCAAATTGTTGTTTGGTTTCTTTGAAGTTATAGAAGGTTTTTAACAAATAAGAAGTTATGGAAGGTATTTTTCTTGTTTCATTTTGGAGTAAGTCTAGTCAGTCATGTTTGCTGGCCTTTTTTAGCATTTTTTTAATTTTGTTACAATTTTTGCTCATCTTCTTTAAAACACAACCACAAACACCACTTATAGAAGGGTACCGACAGATCATTTGAGAATTTCATTAAGTAATTATCATTTGCTACATTCAGACATATACTGAATAAAAAATAATAACAATTAAATTGTTTCTTTTCAAAAAAGGGGAAAGAAAAATAAAATAAAAACAAATCAACCTTATTAAAAAAAAATTGCCCAGATCACCTAGACCCCACCTGCACCACCCAGAATTCGCATAGGCGCCTATCCGATTTTTCACCTCGCACAACCATTAATCTGGGCGTTTCTCTAACACCTAGGTCATGTTTTAGAACACTGAAAATAACCTTTTAACACTTTTTTGGTCAATTTATTCTTTGTACTAGTTACATCTGTAAATGGCTGTGGATGTTCTCTAAGCACTTCCAAATTCCAACTACTGCACCACCAAAAGAAAGCAACATGTCAATAAGGCATGCGTGCCTAATGGAGGACAATTTTCATTTTTAAGGTGCGTTTGATTTTTGGGTGGTTTATGGATTTTTTTTTTTTTGTCTCCGACGTTTGATTTTTCATGGTAAATGAAAACTAGGGGTGGGCACGGTCCGGATCGGTTCCAAATCTGAAGGAACCTAACTCGAACCGTTTAAAAATAACGGATCCGGTCCGGTCCGGATCCCCTCATTTTGAACATTGGAACCGAACCTGACTCGAACCGTTTGGAACGGTCCGGTTCCTACGGTTCCAAACGGTTCCAATGTTCAAAATCTGGGGATCTTCTTTAAAATGAATCCAAACCAGAAAGCAGAGATTGGTATTCAGATGTCAAAATCTTATAATTAGATTCACTGAATCCAACAAACAGAATAAACCCAATGTCTCAATTTTCTCTCAGAAAATTAAAATGAAAGAAACCAAACAAGGTAGAGCAGAACAAAGAGAAAGGTTTGATCAATTGATTCCTCCAATATTATTACTCCTATTTGAAAAGTTTCTAATACTGCCGAAATTATTGAATTGAAAAATGGAGGCAGCACCCACCTCTGAACTGGAACCCATTCAAATTTCTCGCTGGAATTAAACTTTGATTTGGGGCGTGAACATAAACTCTGATTTAGGGCGTGAACAGGGTTGTGTGATCTCTCCAAGCTGCAAAGATTTCTTTTTCTTGCTGTGATTTGGGCGTGAAGAAATCTATGTTTCAAGGTTGTAATCCGTTGGCTGCGTGACTGTGCTGCTGGCGTGAGATTTCTCCTTGCTGGCAGAAATATTTTTTTTTGTTGGCTGCGTGTGAAGGAGGTGGGAAGGTTTCTCTCTTGGCTGTGATTCTTTGCGTGAAGGAACTCTCCTTCTTACTGCATGACAGAGAGAATGAGAAGGCCCGCTACTTTGTTCTTCATCTTGGCTGCTTCTTCGAAAGAAGAGATTCACTCTCATTGGTTGTTGTTCTTAGCTACTTGAGAGGAGAAGAACTTTGAACTTTGAGGAGAAGAACTTTGACAGAGATAGGAGAGGAGAGGACAGGGAGATCTCCTTCTCGAGACAGAGAGCAGAGAGAGGAGAGGGAGATCTTGCTGATCTCTTCTTCTCTGCTGATTTTCGACAGATCCCTTCGACAGACCTCTTCTTCGACAGAGATAGGAGAGGAGAGGGAGATCTCCTTCTCGAGACAGAGAGCAGAGAGAGGAGAGGGAGATCTTAGCTGTTTAGGTTTAGGTTTTGCAGAGACGGAGACAGAGACAAAGAGAGGAGAGACAGAGAGGAGAGTTTAGCCCATTATGTGTTTAGGTTTTGGTTTATGTTTAGGGTTTTATAGTAAATGGGATTTGAAACGGTCCGGACGGGTCCAACCCGGACCGTTTCGTTTTTAAAATTAGGAACCGGGACCGGACCGTTTTATAACGGATCCGGACCGATCCGGACCGTATCTAAAAACTTATAATTTAAATCCGGACCGTTTAGAGGAAAACGGTCCGGTTCGAGTTGAATCCGCGGATCGTCGACCCGTTTGCCCACCCCTGATGAAAACTTTTCCCTATTGGATCTTTTTACTTACCGACCCCTCAGGAGACAACGCCTGACATTCGACCTCGCTCTTCTCCTCAACACTTTTCCACAAAATAGATATGTTATTTATAATAATGAATATTATTTTTCTTTGGTGAAATCAAACATTGAATTTGTTTTTTGAAATTTTCATTTTTTTACCAACGAAAAATTGTTTTTCATTGATTTTTTTTTTCAAAAATCAAACACACCTTTAATTCTTTGAAACACGTGGCAATTGGAAATACCTTGTCAGCCACATGTCACTCCCACATCAGCACAAAGAGATTGAAAGCACACATGTCACATTCGGACAATTTTCGAAATTAAAAAAAAAACATCTCTTTAAGTTCAAGACTGTTCGAGTGTTGAGGTA
The DNA here is from genome assembly GCA_963556465.1 of Berberis vulgaris. NCBI lineage: Eukaryota > Viridiplantae > Streptophyta > Magnoliopsida > Ranunculales > Berberidaceae > Berberis > Berberis vulgaris. The sequence continues at coordinate 60,852,427 of OY747137.1, read as the reverse complement.
AAAAGAGAAACAACGGTGGAAGCAAACAAAGAGAAGAGAGAGCAACAGCAGAAACGAGAGAACGTCAAAGATGATGATGTTAGTGGTCATAGTGATACTAGATCAATGGATCCAACGGCCAGGATAATAGTTCGCAAAGCGACTCAGTAATGGGGATGTCGATAAATATAAGGCCCAGTGGCAAGACGATGTACTGGCCTTCGATCGATCCGTGAACAAGATTGATTCTTCACTTGAATAGAATGATTGGCAATGTAGGCAAAGTAGTGCAGGATTTGTTTGTGTTTGCTCATTTTCTATGTAATATTAAGCTCAAAGAACATCAGTTGTCAATAGGTACTAGCTCAACGGTAGACTTGTGGCGAATGGAATCACAAGTCTATATTCAAATTTGATGGCGGCATCTGGGGTAGGAGCGGTTAGTGGATTAAATTTATTTTTTGAAAAAAGAACATCCTTATTCTATGTAATTTTGCACATTGTGGTTATAACAATATATGTCCCATTCCTGCCTAAGGTTTTTTTTGTGGTCCATCAACCAAAACAGTGACTTTGATTTTTCACAATGTGATCCTAGTGTGTCATCCACACTGTGATATAGTCCTTACAACCACTGATGAAGTTATTGTGAGCAATCGGGATCCCATTAGATGTTAACTTCATGTACATAACTTGCAAAGAATCTATATAGGCAACTTTCTTCGCTTTTGTTACTGATGATCTAATCATCCATGAGGACATTAGTGATATTAACATGTTGTATACTTCATTGCTTTTTAACCACAAAAAATGAAAATGTTCAAATGGAAGTGGTCACTGAGCCCACTTGTTTGCAGTGACAGCCTAATAACTTAGGTAAAAGTAGAACAACAATGTGAGGTTCTACCTCTTGACAAGCTTCTTGTTAACATCAAGTTAAAGATGCATAGAAACAACTCCATCCAATTTGATCCAAGTCCCCCATTGTATTCTAAAGGATGACAACCACTATATACTAAAGTGTTACCTAGCAGATCCCATTAGATGTAGACATATTTAACTTCATGTACATAACTTGCAAAACATCCATATAATTCTCCACCTCCTATTTCAACCACAAAAATGACAGTGGAAGTGGTCATCAAGTCAGCTTTTGTTATTGCTGATATTGGTTTGTTATTTTCTGAACTTGTTAGGGAGATGTAAATATCAATGTTGACGGTCATTGATATTAAAATGTTTGTATGCTTGTATCATGTATGAGGTTTCAATCCTCAACCTTCTAACCACACTTGTTTCTCTATAGTGACATAAAGGACTACCTAAAAAAACTTGGATTTTATTGGTTGCTTATAACAAAACAACATGGCTTTGGACATCAAGCATTCTCAGCAAGTCCCAAGAACACCACAATGATCGAACTTCCTTTATACTAAGAAAGATCAACTTTCAACCTTCTACCTCGGTCATTTCCCTCTAAGAATGCAAATTTGTCAAAAAAAACCCACAAACAATGGATTAAGCCACAACAACTTCACAAATTAGACCATATGAATAAACACCAACATGCTAAAATTACTAGTAAAATCAAATAAATGTCAATAAAGATTATCACATTCATGCATTTTCATTAACATATTAACACCTACTACAACCCCCTACACATTCTTCACCTACTTACATTTCAACCAAAGACTTCTAAAAAGCACAAATCTAAACCACCACATAATAAACTTAAACCATATAACCCCACTTCATGAAATTTCATAATCTCTTGATCTCTTCAAACATCTTGACTTAATCACTTTCATGGATAAGCAATTAACCTCCTTGAACAAACAGTGCAATAATACTTTCTTTTGGTCTTGAAACAAAGAGGCAGAAAACAGAACCTCCAAGAACTCTCCACATCCAAAGCCTGAACCATCCCTCCACAGTATGGACATACACCTGGTGCTATTTGGCTCCCCAACACCCTCTCCTCCTCATCACACATAAACACCAAACACATCTTCTCTAAGCTTTCTAAGTTGATTTGGGAGATTGGGTATCTCTAATTTCTTCAAACAAGACCAAATTCTCTCCTTCTCTGCTGATTTCAGGCCTTTTAGAGCTCTGGGGTTTCTTCAAATTGACAAAAGATGAGATTTTGATGATGGGTTTTTTATGGTTTGTTCAAACAAAGAGCAATTTTGGTTCAAAGATAACACTTTGGGGGAGGTTTTCTTCGTGGTGGCTGTTTATAAAGAGTTTTTTCACCTGGAAAGTTCGACATAAGCATGTTTAACACGCATTTCGAGAAGCTTTGGCGTAGGATCATGGGATATTGGAGCAATTCTAGCTGGCCTGGGTCTGCTGGCCTGATTGCTGCGGGTGCGAAATTTACATTTTTGCCCTCAAGGCGGCAAAACCCGGGCTGCCTAGATTTTCTCGGGATATTGATGTCATGTGGCTAACTTACGCGGTGTGCGTCATCGGAATCGTATTTGTTTCTGGATTTATTTTTTGACTAATTTGAATGATTACCTCTAAAATTGTTAGAATAATATGTATAGCTTACACTCAACGTAGCCTAGCCCAAATCCAACACGATGTGCATCATAAAAAAATGTATTTGTTTCTGGATTTTTTTTACTAATTTGAATCATGATTACTATTAAAAGTGTTAGAATTATATGTAGAGCTTGCATTCAACATAACCAAGCTCAAATTCAAGATCGTTGAACCATGTTTGCTATGTTGTACTTTTCTTCTTGTAGAGATAGATTAATCTTGGACTTGGATATGACTATGTTGAGTGAAAACTCTACATATTCTAACAAAAAGAAATAAATTTTTTATTGTTTTAAATTTAAGCCATTTGTAGAAGAGAAAAAATAAATAATGTAGAGCATATACTATTGGCTATATTGCTCAAAGGATCTAATTTTTTATTTTTTTTGTTTTAGCCATTTATATAAGAGTGAAAAAATGAATAATGTAGGGTGTATCTCGAGGGTTTACATGTGGTAATACAAGTCATTGTTGTTATTTGATATATATTCTGCTAGGTAATCATGTTAGGAACCAGGGTGAGGTTGTGGTTCATTGCCGTGAGACTTCAAAATCTATTTTAAGTTTCGAGGAATACATCATCATGGGTTGATTTCTTAAGCAATTTCATTAAATACTTGTCTCTAAAGTAAAACTTTAGCAAATACGAGTATACTGTTACAACTTAATCATTGAAGAACTGTTTAAAAAAAATAAAATATATTGATATTATATAATTGTAGAATGAATGATATGATTTTGATCTAAAATCTTTAGGATGAAAAAATATAAAAGAATGCCAATTGATCATTCTATGTGGTATGGAATATCTAACTAGCCAATGACATGACAGGTCAATGGTTAAAGCTTGTCGATGGTACCACTAGGTCATGGGTTCGAAATCCTGAAAACTCAACTCGCCTTAAAAAAAAAGAATATCTAACTAGCAACCCTATCCAAAAACATCAGGAACTCGACAAAAGGGGTCACAGTTTTACCAAAAACACAGGTTTTGACAAAGTCGTAAGACTATGTATGGAGGCTGACGCCTGCCCAGTGCCGAAAGGTCAAGGAAGTTGATGACCTGATGATAGGACGCCACCACTTGGAATCCTTTATACTAAAAAATGTATTTTTTTTTGTACTGAAAATCTAATATGTGTCACATACATTTATATTATTGTAAAAAATAATGTTTATGATAATTTTAAGTATCTTATTAGGGCAAAGCGACCCACAAATCATTATAACAATCATGAAAAAACGTGTTAAGTTATAGGCTCTATTTGCATGCATTTGTATGAATTTAAATTTCAAAAAAAAAGTCATGTCTGTAACAACAAGATGATATTCTTTCTCGTATTTTTTACTTTAAAATTTAAACGTGTTAAGTTATAGGCTCTATTTGACACATTCAACTCTCTCAAAAATCTCAATCACCCGTAATCACTCACCAATTGTATCGTATTTTTCATTGAGTTGGGGTGCTTTATTGAAAGTTCATAAAGTTCGATAAAAGGCTCATTACCAGCTCATATGCCCATCCTACGCCACCAAACTAGCCCGAAACTATATACAACCTCACTTGCAATTTGCAAATCATGTTTTTCTTATCATTACAACTAATCTTTGAATAATAACAAAAAAAATTTATCCTCCACATGATTCACAAGATTGCCACTTTAATTTGTTTCCTCCGGATACCTACCAGCAAGGCAAAAGTTTGCTTTTTTTGACATTTGAGCACATATAAATCTACTACTAGGTGTTAAATTTCAAAATTTCAAATTAGCAAATTGTTGTTTGGTTTCTTTGAAGTTATTCAAGGTTTTTAACAAAGAAGAAGCTATAGAAGGTATTTTCTTGTTTCATTTTGAACTTCTCTTAAAAATTACTCATTCTAGTAAAACCTATTTTCACTAGTAATGTTTCACACCTCAACCATAGATGACTTGCCTTGGAAAATAGAAACTCCACTTTCTTTAGCAATTGGCTAATGCAAGTTGTACCATGCTATTACTTTTGAGTAATACTACAGCGCACCTATCTCGAGGCAAAATGGACGGTGGGGGTTAGCCCTCGGTGCACTTAAGAATTTTCGATTACTTTTAGTAGAGACCGAATGTCTACATGGCTAGTTGTGAATTGACATGAAAAGATGAGGGTAGATAACTTTGATTTTTTATATTTACAATTTATAGCTTGGGTTCTTAGATTTTGACAAACATGTTTTTTCTATGTTGTTCATGTTAGTTAAACATGTTTGTGGAAAGCCACTAGAAATTTGATGATTATAATGAGATTTGTTTTGAATTAACCGAATCAATTTTGGTAGCTTCTCACTCTCTTCTTCATGTTCTTCTATATTAATATTTTTCTCCTCTCTTTTCAGGAACAATAACAGGAGCAACAACCATCCCACCCGGCTAGCCACTCCCTTCTTCCTCTTTTTCTCTAATTATTTTTTTTCCTTTCGTCATCGCATCACCCTTTGATTGGTGGCGTCCTTTAACGGGATTAAAAAAAAGAGGGGTTGATGGTGTCAAAGACGGCTCTGATGGTGTCAAAAGGTAAGGGCCCACCCAAAATTGATTCCCACTCATTCTATCCACATCCACATCACAATGACATCCGGATTGTGACACCGACAAGTTAGAAAATTGAGCGAACAAAATAAGACCCCATGCCAAATGGTCATGGTCACGGTCACACATTAAACCACCACTTGTAGACCAGCTACTACTCTGCCACACAATCAATCCTGGTCGGTCCATACTCCTTATCGATTCTGGACAACTCATCCATAGACCAAAAACCACGAGAAGAAACAGAGAGAGAGAGAGAGAGAGAGAGAGAGAGAGGGGCCAAAAGCCAAAAAGGTTAATCGTCTAGTGTTCTCTTCAGGCTTCCGCTAAGAACAAAAAGAAGTTCAATTAGGTGTCTTTATTTCTTTCTTTATAATTTAATCAAACAACTTGTTTGCATTGAAATCAATCTCCAAGCACAAGAACAGCTGTAACGTTGTTTGATTGGATCTTCGTTCAGTCTCTTTCAATCAATCTCTCTCTCTCGTTCGGGTTGTTGCGATTTGCGAAGATTGATTGAAGAAGAAGAAGGTTGAATCTCTTCTAGCGAAGGAAGAAGGGGTTTGCTGCGGCGATGATGTAGGAGTTACGATCTTGATCACTCAAACATGTGGTCTTCGTTCTGGAGATCCAGAGATCGATTCTCCTTGGAAGAGCTCAGGTTCGCTTTTTTCATCTCTCCAATTTTCATTGACTAGGGTTTTGAATTCACTCCTTTGGTACAAAATTTAGATTGAATTGCGGGCAATTTGATCGAATTTAGGTTCAATTTGGTGATTTTTTGTGCCTAGAAAATTGTGGTTTAGAGAGTTTGTGTTTTATGGGAAATTTGTTGGAATAATAGGCACTAGAGAGAGTGTAGATTGGGTTATAGTGAATAAGGAAGCTAATGATGAGTTCTAAGTAGGGGGATTGGGCAGCGATTATTAGAGTAGGTGTACATTGTTCAGTCTGCATTTGTAGGAGATGGTCACAATGTGAAATTGGACCGAGAGCATCATAGTATTTGGTTGAAAGGTGTAGGCAGAATGAAGTGCTGAGTCAAGTACAACAATGATGCAAAAATTGGACCGAGAGCATCATAGTATTTTGGGTGGCGATGCCTCCGTTGCAGGAGGTTCAAGCTTATTAGGGGCTTTGTTTTTTATGTTGTTGGGCTGGACATTTGTTGGTTTAGTTTTCCTCATTGTAACTAATGATGGTTTCAAGTTGGGTCCATAAGGGTGAAGAAGGGACTCAATCTTATGGTTTGGTCACCCAAAACCCTACATAGCTAAATGGCATCCAACGATTACTCAAGTGGTTGAGTTGTTAATGTGGAAGATTGTTGAAGAAAATGGTTCAAAGCCTCAAAATCCCCTCATTGGCTTATTATATGTTGGAACCTATCATGAAAACGACAGTCAAGTTTTCTTAGAGATTTTCATTTGAACAAACATTGGGTCTTTATAGGCGACATGATGTCTTTGTGCACATATGATCTTTATGTGGCATGTTGGGGGCTATTTTGAGAGGGTTTTAAGGTAAACTATAAATATCATTGTTTGGGGATTTGAATGTATTTCAAATAAGTGGGGTGGTGAAACCTCCAGATTTTAGGTTGATATTATTTTGTGTAAAAATGGATGGTACACTAGGACCAAAGGGCAAGACGAGAACACAAATTGAAACACCCTTGTGAAAATGGATAGAAGGTTGAAAATAATTCAATTGACAATCTTTGAGAAATTAACATGCTGAATATTTAAAAGTATCGACTAGATCGACCAATTAAATAGGTCATGGATAAATTTTAAAGTTTGATCTGATAGGAAACATGTCAGAATTCAAGCAAACAACTCAAAAGATGAGCTCGTCCAGTCAAATTGATTTGAGTTCGACTGTTGGATAGACATGTCATGCACTCAAGACTAATCGAGTACCAAAAATTTTTAGCACTTCATTTCTGTACAAACTCAATGTGGAAGGAGAACATCTCTCTAAGTGAGTTAAAGGAAGTGAACTCTATGCAAGTGAAGAACTTTTTAAGGGGACCCCTCATTCAAAATAGCCTTATGATTCATATATAGAACCATTTTTCGAGATTAAATTTCATTTTCTCAATCGTGAGCTATCAGCTGTGTGCTCAACTCTATTGGTCTCTTTGGCTATTCCACAACTCTACAAATAAGAGAGCCAAGGGATATTGAATGCACAACTTTGAAGCTAAAAAACTCAACTTTCAACATCAAAAGAGAGTATTTTGCATCTATTATAAAAGATTAAAGAATACAAATCTGATTTTTGCAAAAATTTTCATGTGTTAGAAACTTCACACATCTTTATCCTCATCGTACTTGTGTATATGCAAGTCGTGTTCTTGGTCTTGGTATATTGCTGAGATCGTGGAGGAAAATCATTGTAAGCCTCCTTGTATAGAAGTTTATTCAAGTGGAGAACCCACTCATTGTGAAATTGTGTATGGTTGGTAAGTGCATTGAGTAAACAATCTTGTAATCACATATTTTTCATAGAGGATCTTTTCTCTGTGGACGTGGCTTATAGAGTTGGTGCTTAAGACTCTACAAGTAAACCATGTTCCATCTTTTGTTTTTTTATTTTCTTGCACTTTATTCACTATTTTGTGCTTGTGCAAAGTATTGCTAAAGCTCTAAGATATTCACAGTTGAATATCATATATAGATATTGAATATAGATTTAAAGACAAGTTAGATAATCTAAGTTCACAATTTCAGGAGAGAACACCCTCTTGTGGATCGAGAGGTTTAGTGTTGTGGAGAACTTGAAAGGCCTGGATATTTGAGTTGCTCATGCATCAAAACTATTGTTCCCGACTTGGCGTGGAAGTTCGACTTCTCCAAAGCCTTTTGTACGGTGAATTGGATTTTCATTTTCTTCATCCTAAGGCCAATGGATAGCTTGGATCTTCAATCCTTTGAATACGATATCTTTCTCCACCAATGTTAATGGAATCCTTAAAAGCTTTTTATTTTTATTTTTTTATCCTTTGGGCCTCTCATTGTATACGACAAGGGGGCCCCCTATCTCCACTTCTTTTCACCATCATGGACACAACTCTCAGTCGTATAAGAGCTACTCATTTTAGTTAGTTTAAAGTTGTAAAGCCACTGAAGGAAGGGGGAATGTCAATTTCAGTTCTGCAATACATAGACAACACAATACAATGAACAAGTTCACTTCCTCATAAGTCAGATAAAGGTGAATTTCTAGAAATCAATTCTCTATCAAGTAGGCCAGGTCCCCCATATCAACCATCTAGCCAAATTATAAATTGTAAGATTGGGTTTCTCTCTGCGAGCTATTTTGGTCTTCTAATGGGAAACAAATATTTTTTTATAAATAAAAAATAGGCAATATACTAATTACTAAAAATGGGAGAACAAATACAAGAGGGCCAAGTGACTTAGCAGGTCACAAGGAAAACAAAAACCAAAGAGTTACGAGTTGAAGATGCTAGCCGAAGCAAACATGAGAAGAAGTTACCCCATTTAGCACATCCCAAGTGTACGCCCAATGTCATTAGAGAGATTTTATGTCATTGACGAGCACACAATTCCTTCGTAAACCTTTTCAAAATTTTGGTATTTCTCTCCTTCCATAAAATCCAGAAAGTAGCAATGCACAACCTATTCCAAAGGCAACTACCTTTCCTTTCAAAGAGAGGTTCTGGTATTTATGATGTCCACCACTATTATCTCTGCCAATACAAAGGAGATTGAGAAGATTTGTCGATTTCTACTTGAAGGACATATCATCTTGTGGCATGACATGTGGTCCGTAGATCGAAAGATTAGGGTGGTTGAGAGTTACATTCTTCAATCACGCCCTAGTTTCCAAATGGCTATGGCGCTTTGATAAAGAGCACTATGCTATATGGAGTTTTGGACTACGGAGAAAGGTTATTGTCAATAAAATACGGTGAAGATTTGAAGGTTGGTTCACCAACGAGGTTAATTATTTAACTTATTGGTGTGCTGTGGAGACATATCTTTAACTTAAAATCCAGATTCGTGGATAACGTGCCCTTCAAAATGGGTAAAGGCAACTAGGTAAGGTTTTGGACAGACAAGTGGCCGAATGGGAATGGGAATAAACTGGAATCATCTTTCCTGGCTCTGTTTGACATTTCAAATCATAGACAAGGCTCTGTTGACCGATTCAGTATGATCCCAAAGCAATGACTCAATAGGATTTAGTCTTTCGAAAAGTTTTTAATGATTCGAAATTAGATCAGGTCATACTCTTCCCCCACTCTCACAATCATACAATCTTTTATGAAGAACACTGTTTTAAAAGGCGATTGATGCGAAGCGGCAAAAAATCGCTTGCTGGTTACAATGCGCATGATTGGTTTCATGTTATTTAATACCTTTAATCACTTTTATGATTGGTTTCATGTTATTTCTTGCATCGATGATTGTTTCACACTTTTTTTTTTTAATTTGTTTATGATTTTTTAATATTTTTTCATGGTTTTTTTTTCTTTTCCCTAAAAAATCAAGGTGGACGCCTCGTTATGCTTTGTTACCATCAATACGCCGCTTTGCATTGAAAAGAGTATGATCGCCTAAGTACTAGAAAACATTTTTAAAAACATTGAAGAATAGGAATGGTCACGGGCTGACTAAGGTCTTTCTCACTATGATTTTCTCGCATCTTTCTTCTCCCTTAATCCCTTTTTACAGATTTTTTCTGATGTGCTCACCTTGACTTAACTTTCCTCATATGGTTAGTCCCCAATCAGCATGCTCTTTGTGAAGACAAACTCGAAACAGTTCAAATTTTCTTCAGATGCGAGTGTTCTTATAGTGTTTGGAATTCTCTCACATGGGACTGTGTTGCTACTTGCTACTATCCTCCTTTACTCCACCATTGGAGACTGGTCGCAGCAGTGGTTGAAGAGGAGATTAAAAGCCAAAGGAAATTGGTTATGGAACATAATTTTCATTGCAACAATGAGTGCCATTGGGGAAGATCACAATGCTAGAATTTTCAGGAACAAATAATTGGAGCCTGATCAGCTAGTGTGTGCCAAATCAAACAAAGATCATGGTTGAGGGGAATCACTTGGGGTGTATGCAAGGAGGACTCTGGGAGAGAGTCCAGTGGGTGTAACTCTTGCGAAATTAGTTCACATTGCTGTACTCTGTGCGTTGCTCTTTTCATTGCATTTAGCTTTTTCTCTCCCCTTGTGAGCTTCTCACTCTCATGGGTATTGTACTCCGTTTGTGGTTTCAATGGATTAATAGTTTTGATTTTCTGATAAAAAAAGAGCTAAGGTAGATGAGAGAAGATTAAACATTGTTAGAGGAAAATTCTTATACTAATGTGTATTATCTTTGCATTGGTGAAATCAATCTCCAATGCTAAACCTCTTTGCATTGGATGTAGCCTGTTAGTGTTGAACTTGGTGATTCCTCGTCATTGTGTTTTGGGGCTTGATTGCTTATGCGTCTTCTTGTTTCATTCGTTGTTGGTTGCATGCTCTGCAAAGTGCTTGTGTCAGGTGTTCGATGAAACACTTGGATTGATTTCCACTTTCATCGTCTTGTAGTCAGCAACTGAAATATATATTTTTTATTTCCAAAGATTTTACTCATAATAGGTGAGCTAAATATTTTTTTTGTTCTTGTTTCTAAGTTGCTAACTCTTGATTGATGGAATGAAAGATATTTTTGTCCTTGGAGTTTACCTTTCTAAGCCGAAACATCCTCCCTGACATCAGTTTTCAAACCATAGTTCTCGATTGTCCCTGATAAAATGGGTTTTCTATGTCTATCTATCAAATCCCTTCAGCCCTTATTTCATGAGAGAAAAAAAAAGTTTCAAAAGATGGAAAAAAAAGGAGTTTCAAATGAACACTGAAGAATGAATTCCGATAAATTAGAAGATGTGGATTTCAGTAAGAATGATGAAGTTCATCAGAAGAGTTGAAGGTGGATATCAGGGTTTAATGTATACTTTCAGCAAATTTTCCTAATGCTCCTCTTTCATTGTGGAATTGTTATTTTTAGTTCTCCTGGAGTTTTGATATGTTGCATGCATTTGGATCCTTGAACTATAAAATGTCTTTGGTGGTGTTCAAACCCTAGACTTGTGCTACCACCCTAGACATGATTTTGGGATGGGTATTATAATTTTGTAACTTTCTATTCATTAGGCTTAATCCTGTTTTTATTTGGTTCCAGATATTTAACTGACCAGCTGCAAAAAGTTCAAATTGTTAATGATGTTAACAAGGTAAATATTTTCTTAATACGAGCTACTGTTGAATGTAGTTTTCTTACTAACTAATGTTTTCACTTATTCCATTATGAAGGATTTTGTCATTGAGATTCTGAGGTCAATTGCAGAGTTAGTTACATATGGAGATCAACATGATCCAACATTTTTTGAGTGAGATCTCTAACAGCCTTTGCTCTTTAATGCCTCCATTTCAGTCACAGTTGTTTAGTCACTGTGTTGTGCAGATTTTTCATGGAGAAACAGGTTATGGGAGAGTTTGTACGTGTATTACGAATTAGTAGAACTGTGAATGTAGCACTTCAGTTACTACAAACAATGAGCATTATTATTCAGAATTTTAGAAGTGAACATGCCATCTGTAAGTCAATTTCCTCGGTGGTCTGATTTCAGCATTTGTTTTATCTTGTTATTGAAGTTTGGATGGTTCTAATGGTCCTTTATGTGGCAACTCTTCCAGATTACATTTTCAGTAATGAACACATCAATTACCTTATAACATATACCTTTGACTTCCGTAATGAAGAGCTACTGTCATATTACATATCCTTTTTAAGGTTTGTGAAGGGAAGGGTTTCTTTCTTCTATTTTTATATGCTTTTTATTCAATACTTGATTGCGTAGTTGTTTTCTCAATAATTCATGTCTTATGCAATCTCAATGACTCTTATGTGGTCTTTGCAGGGCAATAAGTGGGAAACTAAACAAAAGTACAATCTCTCTGCTTGTGAAGACTGAAAATGTAAGTGGGTTCTACTGGTCTTTGGTTTATTGGTCGAATATTTCTGTGTAAGTGTGTGTTTGGAAAAGTCATATTTCCTTTTATACATTTCCTGTACGTTTTATTTTTTTTTTTATTTTTTTTTATTTTTTTTCTCCCAGATTCTTAGTTTTCTTTTTGTCATTTGCGTTCAGGATGAAGTAGTTTCTTTTCCCCTGTACACTGAGGCAATACGGTATGCCTTCCATGAAGAGAACATGGTCCGTATTGCTGTACGTGCTTTGACACTTAATGTTTATCATGGTAAATTGCTAGTATTTGTTTGCTTAAAATAATAATTCTAGTGTTCATTCTTCTTTAATCTTTTCATTTGTAACATTTCCATCATTGTCAAAGCCTAACTTTAACTTCTTTCTGTCATTGTTTTGGAATTCAGTTGGTGATGAATGTGTGAATAGATATGTCACTAGTCCCCCTTTGTCAGATCACTTTTCAAATTTGATTACATACTTCCGGAAGCAGTGTATAACCTTGGATGGATTGGTCTCTGAAGCTGCCAAGTAAGATACCAATAGTGATAGGCAAATTCATATTTTCAGCTAATGGATGCATGTTCTTAGGGATAAATCCATAATACTTGCTATTATAGTTTGAAATTGGTTCTTCCATTTCCTTGTTATGACAAACATCCTCATGAGACAGGAACCAAGGGTCAGATTCGGCCTCTTCCATTCTTTCTGCCGTAGATGAAATTGAAGATTATTTATATTACTTCAGTGATGTCATATCTTCTGGGGTTCCAAATCTTGGAAGATTAATAACAGATAATATTCTACGACTTTTGGTGTTTACGCTGCTTCTCCCATCTTTAAGGGTGGGGCCTACTGATGTGAGTACCCTTGTGTTTCTAATTTGCACATTTTGTCCTTTAGTTGTTATCTTGTCCTTACACCAGCTTGCTCCATTCTAATATTCTTTAACTTGTAACTTCAGGGAGCAGAGATTGGTCCCACTACTTCACTATATTTACTTTGTTGCATCTTACGCATAGTCAAAACCAAGGATTTGGCAAACAGCATTGCCGTGGCTCTTTTCTGCTCACCAGATGATTTCACGAAAATATCTGAAACTAAACTTAATGGCAATGTGCCTGATCATGATTCGGCTCAAGATAACAGCCACCTAGATAATGATGCTCTCGTTAACAAAGCCAATAATGGACATCTAAGAATAAGCGTGCCAACTTTATCTAGTTCTTCAGAAATACGTCCAGCAGAAGATAGTTCTTCCCATCTTGAAGCTGAGGGTCCACGCTTGGCTTTGAGGTAATGAGTCAATTCATTTTCTTAGGAATATACTTGGTTGCTGTTGCCTGCTGTTTGAGGTCTTATGCAGTGTCCCTGCACTTGGAAAACTGACTGTAATGGCATCTTTTGGAATGACCTCAAGTTTACCACTGTTCAAGTTGGTGCATCATATGTTAAAGGGTCAAATAACTGTGTACTTCATTGATAAAAGTTGATTTACAGAAATAAATCCCACTCAGATTCATTGCTAAAAGCCTTGGTAATAAGCGACAAGGAAGACAGGAATGAAGGATGACCTTTTTTATAAAAAAAAAAAAGAAGAAGAAGAAGAAAAAACCATATAGATTGAACTTTCCAATTTCTCACTGTATATGTTGTAATTTATTTTTCACCTAGCTGTTCTGAGAAATCTTTTTGATGCAAGCAGACAAGCAGAAACATATTATGTTTGCTGTCGTAAAGAATAATGGAAAAATTCAAATGAGAAGAGAAAGTCAAGTCATTAAAAACATTTCAAAACAATGAAAAATGGCCAATATGACGGAAACCTAAGTAAGAAATATGGATTCAGTTGATGTTGTTCTTGTAGCTATCATAGCTTCTTTTTCCACTTTCTCTGATGGTTAATCTAAACCCAGGTGAAAATGTAATGTGTCATTTGTGACACTAGATGATGTTACTATTGTTTTTGTTGGTATTATGGCCATGGTAGCAGCATAAGAGACTCAACAAAAAAAATCTTCTGGGATTCCAAATTCCAATGGTCGAACAAAAACTATTAGTCCTTGGAAGAAAAAGGAGGTAGACGAAGAGTGAAGTAAAGAGGAAAATTTCATAATTTTGAAGACAAAAGTAAAATAGAAGAATAAAAGGAGAAGAGAAGTGAATAAAAGGAGGGGTGGGGAGAAGAAGTGAAAAAGAAAGCTATTATTTGTTAGAAGAAATAAATAAGCATGAAAAAAAAATGAAGTAAAAAAGGAGGATGAAAGTGCAGTAGATAAGAAAATAGGGGGGGGGGGGAAGTAATGCTTGCTTTTAATGTTTTGAGAAAAATGAAGATAAAACACTTGCTTTGCACCTTATCACCAAGTGTTCCATTGGAACCCCTACAAGTCGAGCACCTTCGCTGCAATCGCAAAGTTGAACCTCCAGGGCTCCATCACAGTCACACATTCAGTTTTGCCTTTTAGGTCACATTTACTTAGATGTTTACATTTTAGACAAATGGCATAATATACTTTTTCAGGTTTGAAATTTAATTAAATTCTCGCATTTTTCATGAAGCGATGGCTTACGATCATTTGAAATTCATCAAAGTGCCTTGGATCATCTCACTTTTCATAACTTATTTTGCATTTGACAATATAGGAATAGTTCAAATATAGAAAATATAAAACTGAAATCTTGGATTTTCCATTACCCCTGAGAACCTCATTTTTACTAGGAATCCCTGGATGTTAGAGTATAATACATGGATGTTCTGGACTGAGTTTGTTAGAGTATAATACATGAATGTGTGTGACGCTCTAAATTTTTACTAGGAACCTTATGAATAATACATGAATGGATGTTCTGGAACCTCATTTTTACTAGGAATCCTTGGATGTTCTGGACTGAGTTTGTTAAGTATAATACATGAATGTGTGTGAGCTCTAAAATTTTCCCTCCCACTCCTTTTCTATTTTTTACAGAAACTGATTACTTAAAAAGAGAATCTCTTGTAACTAGTCATATATTCAGTGATTCTTTATCCCTCGTGTATCTGAGTGCATAACTTTGAGACATTGCTATCTATTCTTCAACCTCATCTTTGTGCTATGATTTATTTGTTATTATTTTTAATTAATTAATTTTTAAGTTAGGATCTATTCTTAATAGGCCTTTGGTTTTATTAGGGAGGTTTTGCTTTCATACATTGTTCACGGAGATGACATACAAGTTTTGGGTTCTTTGAGTGTCATGGCCACTTTGCTTCAAACAAAGGGTAATATACTTGGAATCACTGAATTTAGCTCTGTGTCGTTATTCCTATATCCTAATATTTTGTGTGTGAAATTCGGTTTTCACCGTGTAGAACTGGATGAGGTAATGCTGGATGCTCTAGGAATTCTTCCCCAAAGAAAACAATATAAGAAGCTGTTACTGGTAAGTATTCATACTTCGCATTTGAAGACTTGTAGCGATGAGTTTCACTTGCTTAAATTTTGGAAATTCTTTTGATTTCTTGAACTTTTCCTATATTTGTGTAATTAAGATTGAAGTTATCACCTTGACTTATTTTTGTCGGCATGGGAACTATTCATCTTTGGACTTTCTAATGATGGTTTCTATTGCTAACAATTGATACTATGGCGTCACTTTCAAATCATTCTATCCACTTTCCAAAGGGGTCATTTTGTCATATCTGAGTCTTTTTATTGAGCGACACTCCGCTTGTTGGCTGGAAACACAATTTTGCTTATGCAGTGAAATGATATTTCTTAATTTTTAGCTTAAAAAATATTTGGTCTGCAAAAAAGTCCTCATAATCATCTGAATTATATCATCAATTGAGGCTGGCTCACAAGGGCGATTTGTAAAGAGGGTGATGCTACTGCCTTCAGAGGAAAACATAATCTTTCAATTTACCAACATTTTTTTGGCAAACCTCTCAATCAATGGATCACGAACATGGATATCCTTGTACGTTGCAAGTTGCACCTAAAAAGGCTCCAAGCAGCTTAATAGGAGATAAATCATTTCGCTGTTAGATATTTGCTAGATCTACCTATGGTTTAAAAATTCCTTAGCATTAATTGTGTAAAGTAGTCTGACATGAAAAAAGAAGGATACTGCAGAATAGAATAAATAAAAGAAAAAAAATGTAGGAGTCCATGGCATAGTTCCTCATGGAAATGTCCAATCTTTCGTCGCCGAATGTGAAGTTATTTTCAAAATTGAGGGACACATATCTAAAATTTGGAAACTATCACAACTGGTGTTACCAATACTCCCATTATTTTGTTTTTATTTGATAAGGAATTTATGCCATGTGGATCCCATCAAATAGGTAGGTTACTACTTACAACTTACCATGACTCAGTTCAAACATTGAAATATCGTGTTTGCTATCTAGCTTGTTGTACTTCAAGTTGTTCACACCCTTGATTTTGAATGTGTTAGCCGTATAAATTTCTTTTTTGATAAGGTTTTCAATTTATTGTTTTTCTACCCGTTTTATAAAATTGTTTGTCTAAGACAGTATGCTTTCTGACATGTTGCATTCGTATAGAATCCTTTTTATAAAGTTTTCGATTTATTTTTTTTCTATTCCTTTAAAAAAATTGTTTGTCTATGTAAACAGTATGCCTTCTGACATTCTGCATTACTTGGCTGATCATACTGCTTATGTTGTTGTATGCTTGAAGCAAGCTTTGGTGGGGGAGGGCCCAGATGACGAGCAGCTTTTCTCATCTGAGGATATCTCAATAAAAAATGGTGTTATGGGTGTAGTTGATCGCTATGCCCAAAATCTCAAGGTATGTGCATCATTTATCTATTTATCTTTTTCTTTTCCTTCGAGCCTACTTTTATGGATCATCCTTAGAATGAAGAGACCGTCTCTGCCCTACTGACATCTATCTTTCCTCTTGGCACTTACTAGAGGTGAACTATGGACACTTCTAATGGATTTTCTTTAGTACATATTGCTATGGAATTACAGTTTAGACATTTGATTTTGATTACTCTAGGAATTGGAATGGGAAACTGAATTAAATTAAAATGAAAAATGGTCGAAAGTGGAGAGAGAAAACAACATATTTTATTTGGTGGGGAGAAATTTTCATTTTAACTTTGGAAATGATAAAAGTAACACTAGAATTACCGCACTCTTGTAAACAATTAAATAACAATAATTAACTATATGCAGTGTGTTATGAAGAGATCTCAGTACATGAGAGTCATCCTTCCAAAACGATTACATCATATAGAGTATAGTGAGCAACAATTGTTACAAACTATTTGAAAGTTACGATGAATTATCTTTTCGGAAGTTATGATGAATTGTCTTTGCTTATCGTGCTTCAAAGATATCCATGATCTTAGTTGTAGTTGTTAATCTTGTTCTAAATTTCGTTTTCTTCTATATATATATATAAGTTCCTCGTACATCCTTTTGTGATCAATATAGTTTTATCTCATCTCATTAAGAATAGTGTATGCTATCAAAGGCGCATGCCACTGGTGCTAGATTAACATGTAGGATCACAAGTCCAAGGTTTGAACCCTGCCTAAGGCATTTAATGGTTATGGGATCCTATAAACACTTTGTTCACTCGTCAAACTAAAATAAAATAAAGGCACACCTAGGCAAGACATCATGATCTTCGTAGTTATTAGTATCTTATGATAGGCACGATACGATAAGCAATACATATCATATCTAAGCTTAAGTCCTAACGATATAGTACATAATGTCTTACAATGCACTAAAATAGCATTATGCAGGGATGTACCATCCTTGTATAAGTAACAGGAATCCATCAATATAGGATTATGCAGGGATGTACTATCCTTGTATAACTGATGTGAATGGATGGATGATAGGCAATTGCTTAATAATATGTGTCACACAAGTCTCATTTACTTGAATAAGTCTTGATTTATGTCTTTTATATGCTTAAATATATAATACATACTTTTATGCCTATATATTTATTTTGCAATACCTTTAGGTGACCCTTTCTCTGTGTTAATTATTTATATATTTTATTTTATCATATATATATATATGTTTTTATAGTGGCTACTTCTACCTTAGTTGTGTAGGTGAGCTAGCAAGGAGTAATTCTGATTGCTAATTGTTAAAAGTGGCCAATCATAAACATGTTCTTTGAAAAAAGGCCATTTGGCCATTGATCACAACCCTCTTGGTGCTATAATTGAAAATTTTCAAATATGAACAACTAGTGTGGATGATCTTATGCATTAGGATGTTTGACCGTTGATGTGTCAAACTAAATGAAATGGGAAACAATAATAATAAAAATAAATAAATGAAACAAGAGGGGGTAGTAGGGGGGAAATGCTCGTTGTTCGTGGGATTTACCTAATCGTTATGAAAAGAGATAAATTTGTAGCATTTTATGATCAACATGTTTATTACCATCAAATGTGGGCATAATTTGTTGTTGGTGTTAAGTACATAGATATTAATCTCGGATGTACCGGTTATGCTATACCGGTTACCAACCAATAATTGTTGTGCCATTTCTCGTTTTTTCACAAGAAGTGATGTACCGACTCATATATACCAGCTTATCGGATGTATCGGTCGGTACATCACATGTATCGTGTACCGCCGAGACCCCAATTTCTTTAAATTCAAATTTTTAATAGTATTTTTTTTTCTTCTAATTTCAACCCTTCTCTTATCCCTTGTCTATTCCCTTTAGCTTGATAACACACCACTTCAAGTTATCTAAGAGAGCTTTTGAGAGAAAAAAAAAGGCTCCCATATAGAGAAATCACCAAAATCCTCATATCTCACTCCTCACAACTCGGAATCACGATCCGTGTTTGTGTGTAATTTTCTTTTTCGAAGGAGCACCTAGTGCATGTGTTTGATCGAAGGTTTGAAGCCTCCACATGAAAGTCTCATCAGTGGCCATTGTAGGTAACTTAGTGTTACATTTTGGTTTTTTTCAAACTCTAGTGTTTCTTCTCCACCATTTGTGTTTGTGTCATTGTGCGGACTTAAAAATGTCTCAAAGCAATAACGATGATGTTGGCAATGAGCAAGGAATGTGATTTCTCAAAAATGTTGAAATTAAATCGAATATTTCTCTTTTTCGAGTTTAACGAAATTTCTTTCGAAATCCGAAATATTAATTTCTTTCGTTAGACCAATCTCAATTTTCCTAAATTTTAACCTGTTTTAACTTTAATTTAGTATTAAAATTTTGTTGTATAAGTAATTCTTATGCAATATATTGTTTGTTTGACGTTGTGAGTCTTGTAGTACTCTTTATGTAGTATTTAAGAGTTTAAAATGCTTAAATTATATTGATAAATTCAAAATTACAACTGAAATTTTTACATTTTTTCTATACACAACGAAATATTTCTTAAAATCAACTAATCGAAATTACCTAAAAAAACGAAATCACAATCCTTGGCAATGAGGATGTCAGGGATGACTTTATGCATTATTTGGCTACTAATGATTATTAAACTATTAGTTCTATTATCTTTTTTTTTTATAAAGTAGTTCTATTATCTAAGTATTTAGAATGACATTTAGCCACTTTTTGTATATGATGGGCATTTGACATGTTTTGGCCTTTTTGGGTGGCTAGGGTCATATATGCTTTGGTCCTTTTTTTTTATGGTATTGATTGTTACTTGCATATGTTATACAAGTATTACATGAATGAAAGTGTTTTTTTTTACCTATTTGCTTAAATATGTCATATTTGTCTCTTTTATATGCTTGAATATACATATAGTAAAATATATATATATACATATAGTAAAATATATATATATATATATATATATATATATATATATATATATATATATATATATATATATATTTTTTTTTTTTTTTATTTTATTGTCTTTGCGCCTAGAATGTCAAAACTCCCCACTATTTTGGGAAGTTTCATATATTTTTAAACTTTCGTTCAATATGATATATGTAACTTAAATTTGAGTTTCCGAGATACGATACGAGAAACGTTTTGACGACTATATCTTTATTTATTTTCTTTTTTAATTATTATTATTATTATTTAAATTTATGGAGTTGTCAAGTACTTCCCTGTGGTATCTATCTAATAGTATCTCATTATCTCAAAATTGAGCAAACCATTTTCTTTTTCTCCCCAAAATTGCAGGATCAGTATGGATTTTCATGTTCTTGTACAGAAGTGGGAGTAAGCCCTCAAGTACATAGGTTTGAGGTACTCATTAACTTAAGCTCAAGTAATTTTTGTTCTGTATGAGTAATATGTGGAAAACTGATGTTGATAGTTATACAGCTCCTAAAAAATATTCCTACTTTACCTATCAAGATCTCTTTGATGCATACTTTATTGACTATTTCTTCTGCAAACATAGTTTTTAAGATTGGTGTCACAGATTTTTATTTTGTTTAAGTTGGAGCAATGCAGTTAATGGTTATAATGAATTATTATTCTTTTGTAGGTGTTTATTAACTATTTCTTCTGCAAACATAGTTTTTAAAATTGGTGTCACAAAGATTTTTTTTTTGTTTAAGTTGGAGCAATGCAGTTAATGGTTATAATGAATTATTATTCTTTTGTAGGTGCTAGATGCGTTGGTCAATCTCTTCTGCAGATCAAATATTTCTGCGGAGACATTGTGGCTTGGTGGTTGGCTCTTACGCCAGCTTCTACCTTACAGTAAGAAGGAGTTTAATAATCATCATCTTGAATTGTTAAAAGTAAGTTTCTTGCATGGTTTTCTTTAATTGATTTTATTACAAAAGAGGGAGAGAGGGGGGGACATGGGATTATGAAAAAGTGTGAATTTCTTCGCCAATAAAACAAAGGCATTCATTTTATGGCAAGGACAATTAGTCAAGGCAGAGCGCTCACAATGGATTATTTAATGATGAGGGGCTTCCAAGTTGAGAATAGGTGTGTGATGTACAAACAACATGAAGCATCAAATGACCACTAATTCATAAACTGTGGCCTGTTAAAGAACATCTGGCTAATTTCTTATAGAGTTTAGAGTGCATGATATGAGGCTGGGTTGTATTAATCAGGTTCTCAAGTGTTGGAAGGTGAGAGTTCTATCTTCGTTGGGTGCTGTAGGCAAGGGTGCCCACATGCAATTATTTGGCCGATTTGGAGAAGAAAGGAAATTAGAGTTTTTAACCTTGGAAAGGCACGGAGCATTTGATTATTATGGTTTTATGTTTGGTGCCATTATTTGTTCTGAAGTACTTGCTTTGTCCCCCACCCCAAAAAAAAAAAAAACCCACCACCACCCACACACACACACGAAAATGAAAATAAAAATAAAAAACGAGCTTTTTCATAAGACTTCTTTCTTTGATGTTATGCTGGGTGGGTCTAAATACGTTGGGAGTCCAGTGAGAAACATCCAGTAATTATTTGATCTTAATAATATTATGTTCCTGGGGTTCATCAGAATGTTTTGGAGCATTGACCTTTTTTCCCTATTTCTGATTAATAATGTTACAAACTAGTAATAGGTAAAATAGAAACACAGATGGGTTTGCAGTGTAATGACTGCAATCTGTATACACCTTTTTGATTGGGGCACATGCTATAGTAAGACAATTGTTTACAAAATTCTTAACAATAGTTCAGGTTTTCTGGGACATGTGATAGTTGACTGAAGTTCCCTTTGAACAGACCATAGCAGGCATGGCCACTTGTGTGCAAATTGTTTGCATCGAAGCAACTTTCTTCATAAAAGAAATAGTTTATGTTATCCACTGTGACTCCTCTTTGCTATTGTGCATATTTTTCCTCTGAAAATACCAACATTTTGATTGAAGGTGTATATTATGGAAAGACCTGGAAATTTTGCAGGGTTCAGTCAAGAGATGTAGTACTAGTATTCTTCATGAAGTTAGAGGAACTTGGCCAGATTTACTAATAACAGTACTTACTGATGAGTGGAAGAAGTGCAAAAAAGGTACACCAAAGTTCATTGCCATATATGTCTCTGCGTCAGATGAAAAATAGGTCATTTTTTTGTGTGTCAATGACACATGCTAACAATTTACTTTCTGATTGCAGTTATTGAGGCTTCTTCTCCTCAGAAAGAGCCCAAGCACATGCTCCTACCTCTGCAGAAAGGTCCTTCGGATGGTGAGAACAAACTTTCTCTAAAATGTGGAATGCCTTTTATTTATAAAATTTTATCTTGATTGTTTCTAATAGACTTTTTAAACCTTCGCAGGTGAATCATCCTTCTCTGCAGGCAAAAGAATGTGTGAGGTGGTTAAGGTGAAAATCAACCTGATTTTGATTACTTATCTGTTGGCAAATTTTGGGCATTGCTAGCATAGAATCTTACTCAATTAGTATTCATTAGTTGAAACTAAAACAACAAACTGAGCCAATGGTGAGACATGTCACCGTTGTCTCATTTTGGTCATTACCAAGATATAAATTTATTGGATTGTCATTCTAAGAGGAAATGAAACCTTTTCCCATTTGTATAGTGTTCCTAGTTAGTGCTTCGTCTTGGACTTTAGGATGTATGTGTACCGTCTGAATTGAGTTCTATCAACACAGTACTTTAAGATAAATTAAAGCATTGTAGTCCCAGTTGGTTGATTTACTGCACCATGAACATCGGTTATAGATCAGATAACCAATCTGTACCCATCAAAATAAAAATACAATTGTAGTATAGGGAAAGAATTGGCATTCTTTGCTGTTGCGTTTGTGCTATGTATTCATTGAAAACTTTTGGTAGCTGAATTTGTCCATTTTCATATCCAGGTGTTTGTATTACACCACCAACTTCAAATTTTCTCCACAGGAAGGGCTTTACCTGATCAACCCCCTTTCTACTCTCCCATTGACCCCCCTGTGAGTCCCCGAGCAATAACTGCTGGCCTGGATGGCAAAGGTCCAAAACCTGGTACTGAGATTAAATTAGGTCAGTGTTTTTTCTTGATTTTTCTCTTTAAAAAAAGAAGCAAACAGTGAATGTTCTTGGTCTCAGACTGTTCTCATTATAGGCCCATTTAGTTTTTCATTTGTAAACTACAACTCTGACTTCCATATGCAGTTGATGCAGTGCCTTGTAGAATTGCATTTGAGAGGGGGAAAGAGCGTCACTTTCTCTTTTTGGCAATCTCTAGGGGAACATCTGGGTGTCTTATCCTTGCTGAAGAGCTACCTCTCAAGCGGCAGCATGGAGTTGTGCGAATAGCAGCACCCTTGGCCGGGTCTAATGTGTGTAAATCCTTACCCATTACTATTTTAGTTTCAGTCTCATGTTGGATTATCTTGGATGCCCGTTTTCTTCTCGAAATCATCATATTCTTGTTCTTTCATGCAAATCCACTTAGGGCTGTTTGATTTTAGAGACTTCAGAGCTAAAATTTATGTAGAGGCAATTTTGGTTTGCTTATTGACTTCAGTCCTTATCCTAGGTCTGGCCCATGGGATGGGTTTCAAGAAAATTTGCATATGTTCTTAAATGTTAGGAGTGGAAAAGACGATCTATAGTTGAATTGTCATTCAGACCTCCGAGTTGAGCTTTAAAAAAAACTGTGGCACTAGAATTCGATGGAATCTTGTTGTGCAACTTGACATGTGCTACCTGATGACATGATGAGTTGGTCAGGAAATGAACATTGTTAGAATCATGACCTAGATAGTTATATGCCAGATGTAATTGGTCAAGAATAGGAAATGAGAAGACCTCCAAACAGAAAGTTGAAATTTGACCTTAGACAAAGAGGCTGACACCTCATTGGATATTGATTTGATGTTTGATGTTTCACTAATCAAAGTTTTGATGTTTGTCATTTTAGCCTTTCAGATTTACCAAAGATTTTCTATTCTTTATCGTGTGAGCTAGAATCAAATGGAAGAAACTTACGGAATTCCTACCATATAAGAGCCCCAACACTCATCACAATCGTAATTATATCTCAAAACACCAGGAGTAATTCCAGTGTGTACTCCTTGAAAATGAACAATAAGTTGCTGATGCATACCTTTGGAGACATGTTCCTTTGTTAGTAATTTGTAGTTCTTAGAAAGTCAAGCAACGTCAACCACGACGAAACTCTACCTCACTGCAAGAAGCCCATTGGCATGTTAGCATGATGCTTTTGGGTTAAGACACCTCTAAATATTAAAAAAAATACAATTATGTGACCAAGTCTAAGAAATCAGCCGCCTATTGATAGATTTGTTTGTACATTATGGATCTGGGTACCTACTTACTGTGTCAAAAGATAGCTTCAGAGAATAAAATGGCCTGGAGTTAGAAATTAACGAACATAGAAATACCAACTATTATCTATCTTCAAAAGTATTTAGTTTTATATATAAATAGAATTTCTTGTAAACAGAACTGCTTTTACAATGGAACAAAACAGTCAGAAAAGAACAGGCTATGACTTGTATGTGTTTAGGAATGCTTTGTCACATATGCTAGTGTATGTTGTTCAAGTCGCCATGTCTTGGGCTGTCCTATTAATTGTTTGTCTGCGTGTATGTTTCTTCATTTTCTTGATTAAACATTTCTTGAAACAAAGAGATAGAGATTTCTATAATTAGTTCAATATAGTTTCAAGGTTTTGTCAAAACAAAATATTGTTCATACATGTCATTTTTAATAGTTGATCTTATAATATGCCCCTCTTATAAATTGACTCATATGTGAACTAATTTTTCCTTCAGCCCAGAATAGATGAGAAACATTCAAAATGGTTACACCTATGCATTCGTCCATTGGGGTTACCCTTTGTAGATCCCTCTATGTTTGAAGCCTTGGGAAAAGGGAAGGCAAAAGCTTTGCTTGATGGAAGGTGGACCCTGGCATTCAGGGATGAAGAGTCTTGCAAAACTGCCGTTTCTATGATACTAAAGGAGTTGGATCTTATAAGCAATGAGGTTGAAAGAAGATTGAAGCCTTTGCTCGAACTCGGTATATCCGTAGACGATCCTTGATTCTTCCAGTCCTCCAGAAGCTTTGTTGACAACAGCAACCAATTCTTTGTAGGCTAGTCACTGATAGTGAAATAATAGTTTGCATAATGGATAGGATGGGGACAATGTACCACCCTTTGTATATTTCTAGTTCCATAGTGCAGTCTTAGGAGCACAGAAGTTTAGAGTAGTTCTTAAGCCACTGAATCGCCCCTGATTCAGTGTCATTCTTTGTATACTAGCTCTCCTCTTTTTATTTTTGATATTGTAAGTTTTTGCGGTCAGTTGCACATTCTTTAACACTGGTTAGAGGTTTTTTCTTGCTATTTTAGCCTAGTTTTGTAGGTTGTGCATCATCAAGTGTATATTTGAGATAGAGTTGGGGGTGGATAAAACTTTTTTTTTTGTAGTTTCATTTTGGGGCACAGTTTGTTGTTTCGTTATGAATATTGAACCCCCAGTGTACCCATTTGCGGAATTCGATAATCTATATAGTAAAGCTTTTGTTTTATTTATTATTCCATCTTCGCTTTAGTTGTTATCCTAAATTCCACTGTTATTGCTGCAGAGATTTTTCTCCTAAGGTAGAAGTAGACTATGAAAATTTAGTTGTTCTACTGGAATCTTTAATCTCATTTTTATGCTTGAAGCATATATGTCCAGGCTTCACTAGTAGTAGAGACTAAAACCGATTTGGATCCAGAATGGGATGAACATGCAATGTTGTCCAAGATGGTAGCTAGAGTGTCAGCACTTGAGACAGTTAGATGATCACTCAGGGTTATGCCGATGTTATGTCAGGTTGCAATTTGGACTAGTAGGCATGAATGACTGTAATCCTCTCACAGTTTTTAAGCTTGTATGTCCAAGCTCCGGTAGAAATAGTAGGGATTAAAACTGAAATGGATTCACAGAGATGCAGAGTTGATCCAATTTAAGCAAGCTTGAGTGACAGGACTGTTAGATGAAGACAAGTAGAGACTCATGCAGATGAGTGTTGGCACTGTTGAAGATGATGCATTTGGACTGGTGTGAAGTTCTTGCAGGTAAAAGCTTGATCTGAGTAATAAATTGACTGATTGAGATGTTCAAAATGACTCTTCATTCTGTTTCCTTCGGACTATACAGCTAGTACTAGCAGGATGGTTAGCTTCATCAAGGGACACAGTTACTTCTGATTTTAGCTTATGATCTTAGTAGTTCAGAGCCTCCTGTTATAGCTTTGAACTCTTCAGAGATTTTAGGGTTTTGGGGTCTAGTTCATATTTCTTGCTATTATTCATCCTTTTTCTGGATATCGCTTTAGTCAATCAAATAAATAACTCTTCGGGAATCTTTATAATCTTTACACACCACCTATATCCAATTTTATTTTCATTTGAAGTAAAACCGTATCTAGGCAACTGCAGTCCTCAGTCTTGACTCTCAACTTCTCTAGTTGTTTGCATTTCTTCATGTTTGCTTAGCTTTCAGTAGGAACTATTGTCTCACATTCATAATGGGTTACATGAAAGACCTATATGGCATGTACCTATAGTGCTATTTTTATTCATCTTTTATTGGTTTGATGATATAAGTGCAAAACCACCAACACCTGAGTGGAATGTAATTTATTCATTAGTGGTGAGATTTAGGGCTTTGCAGTTCTACATAATAACCCTATTTGAAAACCTCACCTAGTTTTCACCAAAACCCTGAAAGTTAATTAAATCTTTAACTTTGATCATCATTTATGGTTGCATCTTAAATGCTTTCCCCATACACATTATTTTTGTTTCAGTGATTTTTCTGAGTCCTGGTTGAGTCGCTCAAAAGATTATCGTGTTGTTTCTTTAAAACTCTTAATGACACATCGAGTGATTTGATGGGAAAATACATCTTCATTACATTTTGCAGGATGCCTTATCCTGCAAATGCTACACCTAATTGCTCAAATTTTTTAGCCCAAGCTTATCAATTTTTTCATTACCGATGACAAATTGTTGTAATGCCCCTAAATGACCTTGTTCAAACCTTATTCATACCCTACCGCATAGCATATCCTACCTTATTCATACCCTACCGCATAGCATAGCATTAACGACGAAAAAAAGTTAGTAAAGCCATTACAACGACCATCTTCAAACCCTATTCATGCCCTACCAAATAGCAATAAGCATAACCATATCATTGTCCTGATCATAAACATAGTTTCACAATCACTTGTGGAACTTAAAGGACTCCCTTTCCAAACAGTACACAAAGAGGACTCCCATTAACACAAAAAATCTACTTATATTGGGTGGGAAGGAACATAATGATTTCGATTTCTATTATACAATCTTGGGCCCATTTCCGCCGCATGATGTAATCTATTTTATTTCTTGGGCCCCCAATAAAAAAATCAATCATTCATTCTCTCTTCTTTCCTTTTTTTTTTTTTTTTTTTTTTTTTCAGATCAAATTGGCACTATTTGTTTTTGTATGTTTGTGGAGAAACTTATCATTACTACTTTTATTTGTTATAATGACTCTCTCTATAACCTATATGAATGGTCTTTGATTATAGTAAAAAAGAATGGATGAGAAGAGAAAAAGATAAATAATGAAAAAGTGAGAAGAAAAAAAGCAACTCTTTGTTGATGACAATTAGTGAGTTCCACATCCCCATAATCTTAAAACCCTTGATTTATTTTCACTAATCTTGCTTACCTTTAAGTTATCATATCTTGATCATTGACGCCGACCTCTACATTTATCACAAAATTGATATTAGGGTTTTTTTTTTTTTAATGAATTGGATCAAATGCAGTCAATTTTGTTGATCTAGGATGGTGGGTCAAGTTATCGCAGACCCCCTTTGGTGCTTTGAGTTATAATCAACTTTTGTTTAGATAATTAGAGAGTAATTAAAAGGGAATATGTTAAGCTTCTTGACAATCATACCCACTAAAGGTGATGTTTAGTTGCTTGTAAAGTTACCTTTGATTATTCTTCTTAGATTTAGGGTTAGGTGTTCATTAGGTGTACCTAAGATAGATAAGACCTTTAATGCAAATATTCTCATTGCTTTAATAATGAAATTTAAACACATTGGACCATCTTTTGTGAACAAGATATGCTATTGGCTTCGCATATTGGGGTTGGACAAAAAAAATCCTATTAATTTGTAAGGGTATTGTAGTCACCTAAAGTGGAAATAGGGAACTATGAAAAACCTTCCAAATTGAGGAAAGAAATAATTTGAAATTTAAGTTGTGCTGATAAATTTAGAGGGTGTTTGTTTTTTATTCTAAATAGACAAAGAAGTCTTAATAAGAAGTACAATATTCTAAATGAGGTATTTGTTTTTAGTTTTGATCATAAGTTGAAGTTCTGATTAAAATAAGCGTCATAGGGATGTTGATCACTCAACATTGAATGCTTAATGAAAATTCATTCTAATAATAACTTCACAATAAATTTGTAATGACTACCGTGCCACCCTTCTTTTCCACCGACCATCCCTTCTTCTCCACCTCCTCTTTATCACGCGAGTTGTGCCGCCGCCACCACCCTCCCTTCATCCTCTTCTTCTTCTTTCTCTTGAGATTGTATGAGGAATAAAGAGGGATATAAGGTGGTTTCTAGCAGTGGAAGGAGATCTTCATGATGTTTGGAAGAGAGAAAACGGGTGGGAAATGGGAGTTAATTTTAGTGATTTGTGATGGTAGTGAGAGTTGTGGTGGTGAGCAAAAATGTAAAAAAAAAAATAAAAAAAAAAAAAAAAAAAAAAATATCGAGTTAGCACCTAAAAACAAACACCTTTTAATTTTATATTTTATAATCAGCAACTCATACATAAGCAAAACAAATAGTTCATTTAGACTTCTAACTCTAATTAGAGTTTCTAAGCACTTAATAAAAACAAACACCCCTAAGGTACCATTTGATTAGAAGAAAATACAAATGAAAAATATGTTGGAAAAAAATGAGAAAAAGGGGGAAAAAATTGATTCAAGTATATATGTAACTGAATCTCAATAACATGCTAATTGCTCGTGTATAATCAAGCTTTGGAGCCTAGAAATGTTGAACCTTAGACGAAGTATGTCATAGCAAGGTTCCAACTCTAGACTTGTACCATCCACCTCAATCCTTACCAATAAGTCTGTTGTCATTTTCTAAGTAGTATTAAACATTTACTTTCAGCCAATTGTAGCTGATTCTATAACTTTATTCTGTGTGTGCTTAACGGTGAAGCTCGTGAACTTGCTACTTTAGCCGGACAACTCTTTTGTTCTCCTTCTTATAATTAATATGATATGGAGTTAGCTTTATCAAAAAAAAAAAAAAAAAAGTCAGTTATCATTCTCCACAGCGTCTAATTGTCGAGGGAAGCAGCGAGGAAAATGGCTAGGGACCCCACAGGGGAGGGGAGCCATTCATTTCCCTTGGGATGCACATTTGAATTTTCAACACACGCATCCCAAGGAAAAAGACGGCTCCCCCTCTCCTCGATGGGGTCCCTCTCGCTGCTTCCCTCGACAATTAGAATTTTTGTATGGAAATTGATAGTTGATGATTAGCAAAATTAAGGATACTGGACATTAATATCAATAGGACAAAAGATTGAAATTAACATTAAATTACTATACCCAAAATACCCCAAAACATAAACATTTTGAAAGTAGAAAGAAGTACCAAGAAAACTGAAAGAGGTGTTACATAAGGGCATTGTAGTCATCCTAATTTTTACAAGAATTCCCCCTACTCACTCCTTGAGATCAACTTGAATTGTCTTGGGGAGATTTGAACCCATGAACCCAACTTCCATAGCACTCTCTTCTTCTACTTTCCCTCCAAAAGAGAGCCTAATGGCCTTATCTTTTCCTCCATTTTTAACCATTTGCAAGCTTGTTTGAAAAATGTCTTTTAGCCATTTTTTAAACAAGCTAGCAAGAAAAAACCCTGACCCCATATTCACCATTTCCTCTAACACCAATTGATCTACACTAAAGCAATCCCTCATTTCACCCCCAAGCACCTCTTCAAATGACCCTTTGAGCTTAGACACAAAGCTCTCAGTCATTTGGCCTAATTGAGCTGAATTTCGATTAAAAACAAAGCGGTTCTTGATCGAGTCAAGAAGCCCATTGAGGAGTTTTTTTTTTGGATCACTCTCAGTTTTGACTTTGTTTTCATCCTCCTCTTCCTCAGCTAGAATGTTCAAGTCAAGTGTGTTTGAGCTAGACTGCCTTGAGAACACCTTTCCGCTTTGCCTGTCCGATGAAATGTTGTCATCTTCTCTGTCACTTGTTTGTTGATACTTGGATTCTCTTGGTAAATCCCATTCAGCTTTTCGCTTGTGACCGGATTCAACCGAGTCTTCAATGTGCAATTTCATTTGGATTATGCCATCTGAAGTTCTCCTTCTGTCTTCATTAGCACCTGCAGTCAAAATGATCATAGCCTGCGAAAAACTCACCTCTCTCACAAGTGATTCTTCAGAGTTGCTATCATTGAAGCCATCATAAAGGAATTTCAAGAACTGGGTACCAGCAAAGTCGATCCCTTCTATCAAAACCACACACTTTCTGTCTTTTCTTAATGCTTCTCCAAGGGTTTGACATGGATTGGGCTGATCTTCTCTTCTCATGTTCATGTGGACTAACTGATCACCAGACCCGCCAAAGGATTCCACTATTGCTTGAGCCAGTCGCCTTTTGCCAATCCAATCATCCCCTTGAATCAATAACCAAATCCCATTTTTCTTACTAGTTTTCGGGTCAAGCAAAGCTTCTGATATTGAAGGCATTGCCTCACACTGCCAAGGAACATTCTGTCGCAATAACTTTTGTAATTCCTCCATCCCTTTCTCCTTCTTCTCTGAAAACAAACAAGTGCCAAGAGCAAGAGTGATATTTTCATCCTTATTTTCTGTATTTTTAAGGCAACCCAAGCTCAAATCTTGTACATTAATGTTCTTTTGAGTTCCATTGCCCAATCCAAATTCGACCAAACGGGGCTGTTGGCTTCCAAGTTGATCTGCCAACTCAGAGTTATGGTTTGTTTTCGGTGTGGGGTCTGCAAAAGAGATTGAACTTGAGTCTGGATATCTGTTGTTCTGATTGCAATGTGATTCAATAGGCCACGAGTTGTAGCCCTTGCTGCTTAAGCTTTGGTTGTTGAACAACTGAGGACTCCATCGCATTTGGTTAGACCTTGAATGATGCAAACTGTGGCACAATCTGTTCCATTTCCTCCTCAGTTCAGCCAAATCATCCTGAAAATTTTACTCACATTGTTAAATTTCACATTGTTAATTCAAGCAAACTTGAGGTTTCTATTAGGTGATTTCCTAATAAAAAAAATTCACAAGTGCTTAGAGTAGGTTATTTGGTCATGCTTTGGTAAAATTAGTGGCAAAATTTTAAAAAAAAATTGTATTTATTATTATTATTATTATTATTATTATTATTGTTGTTGTTGTTGTTGTTGTTGTTGTTGTTGTTGTTGTTGTTATTATTATCATTGGATAAAAATATAGGAAGTAATTATTAGAAATTTGTCTTTTGTAGCAATTTCCCTATCAACCCCTAAAATGTTTCAAAACCAGTTGATACTTTTTTTTTGTTTTTTTTTTGGAAAGCGAGCTGGGTTTTTATAGGATCCCATAACCTATCAACAAGGTGCGACCTACAGGTCAACACCATAAGAAAATAACCATACCACCGGCGGGTCTCAAACCTAGAACGTGGGGGATAACCCCACACAGCTCTAACCACTCGACCATAACACCATTGGCCCAGTTGATACTTAGCAACGAGCAGACAGTCAAAAAAGTAGTTCACAAATTACTATTATTAGCTTGTAACTATTGGGCCTAAAAAAGTAACATGCATTCTCAGATTGTCAAACATATGTTATTTTTGTATTAAGCACTTAAAAAGGCTATAACCCAACTTTGAACTAAACAATGAAGAAAAAAAATGTATTTAAAAAAAAAAAAATATATATATATATATATATATATATATATATATATATGTTGTATTTTTGCTACCTTGTCAGCTCTATGTGGTTGCAACCAATATGGCAAGTCAGTTGAACCCTTGTTCATGTCTTTGACACAAGAGTTAACCAAGGTGGAATGCTTTTGTTGGCCTGATTTGAGAAAGACTGCATCCTTTTCAAAATTGGAGGTGCATTCAGCACAACAAGAGAGCTTATCTTGTTCCTCCTTCACCGTCACGAAAGGCTTTGTTTCGAGCATTTGAGATGGGTTTTGTGAGATGCTCAGTCTTGAATCAAGGCCACTGCAATAGTTCACCACAATAGACATCAAGTAATGCCAATGTAATCCTTCTTTACATGTTTAACTTAATAGTATAAGATTGATCTTAAGACCATCTTAATCCAAACTATACAAAAGACAACAAAGGAAATCCAAATCAAAAAGTAGTCAGATAACACAAACACACATAAAATTAGGGTTTCAAAAGATTCTTCTTAAAATGATCATAATATGTCTATCAAGTTCATCTTTCCTTAATTTTCAATATGATAATGGAAATCTTTATTGTACAGAAGTTAAGGAGCAAAATCCTGACAAAACAAAGAAGGAAGAAAAGGACAGTGTGCTTTACAAACTTGTCCTCACCAAAACTTTTTTTTTCCTTCACCAAAACTTACTTTCTGCAGTGGTAAAAGACCTTTCAAACATGAGACCTCTAATGGGATAATTTTCCAATTTTTTAATTTTTACCAAAATGTAAATAAGATAAATGAGAAGAAAAGAAGATATGGGTTTTGCTCACCTTGAGCCATGGAGGCTTAAACCAAGCCCACTTGAAGGAACAGAAACAGCTTGAAGAGACCATCTGATCTCAAGAGAGGGTTGCTTCATTTGACACCTCATATAAGTTTGATAATTTGCAGTGGCCACTAACCATATTTTACTGTTTGATGAACAGCTAAAATCAAAGAGTAATCTTCCTATCTCTGCCACCAAATGATCAACTGGACTATAACAAGAAACATGATCACCAAGAGAGAATCCTCCATGATCACTTGCATCAACTGTCCATTTCAAATCTCCAGCATAGATAATAGCTCCACCTCCTGATACAAGAGAGCCCACTTTCCTCCTCAAATCAGCCACTTTAACATCCACATCTTCTTTCTTCATGAACCTTAGAGACACTGCAGGGAACTGAAATTTGATGAAATGGGCTGATTTCAATTCCTCAGGAACCTCACCTCTCTCTACTCTCCCTATTAACTCTGCTACTAACCCTTCTGTTGCTGACACTGAATCCCCCACAATCACAGTATTCCTCCTCTTTTTCCTCCCCAACACCTCCAACACCAACCTCAAGTCCTCCTCCTTTGAATCTGACAAAAGGGTCTTCTTAGGTGTGGAAAAGAAAATTGGGTTTTGGTCAGAAGAGCAATTAAAGAAATGGGTCTGCCAGAAACTTGTGTGAGGAGGAGCCTCACTAGAAGTAACAGAGTTAGGATTACTAGTAGTATAACATCGAAAAACAGAAGAAGCTGAGGAGGAGTCTTCCAAGTTGTTCTTCACATTAGTACTAGAAAACCCAGCCTCTTTCATTACTCTACTAACACTTGGATCATCCAAGATAGATATAATGAGTTGCTCCAACTCAACCTTAATAACCAATAAAGGCTGTTGTTGTTGTTGCTCAATGCACCCTCTCCTCTGATGGGCTTGAGCTCTTTTGAGAGCAGCAATGAGAGCATTGGAGAGTGAAGGCTGGCCATGGAGAAGTGGAGATGGGGAAGTTGGGAGTCTGTTAAGAGCCACATTGAAGCACAGCTCAAGTGCTCTACATTGAAGTGGATGCGACGACGAATGCGGGTGCGATTTGAGACATGCCCTTCTCAACATACTCACTCTTGAACTGAGTAGAGTTGCTGCGACATGGAGTGGGGTGACCTGAGCATGGCCCCTCCTCCTTGCCAAACTGAGGGAGTGTTTGAGGACTGAAGCAGCCTCTGATGTGAGGGTCTGCTGCACTGTACAACCTCCTGCACGCATCACTTGGTCACCACACCACCCCCACCACCCCCTTGCTAAAACACACTCACTCACTGAAAAAACTCAAACTAACTTACAAACTCTCACTCTCCTATATCCTCCTCTCCAAGTTTCCTCACACCCCCACCTCTAGTTTTGGTGTTTTGAAGCCTTGTTTTGGTTCTTTTTACTTCTCCAACTACAAAATCTAACAAATACCCATTCAAGCTAAAGGACCTTAATTATCTAAAATGGTTAGCCAGAGATAATAAGAAAAGTTTTCTCACTTGTTCTTCAAGTTTTTCCAAAACACCCCTCACACCTCCACCACCACTTTTGGTGCTTAGAAGCCTTAGTTTTTGGTTCTAACAGATACCCATTTGAGCTTTTTAGCTTAACAAGAGAGCTTGAAAATGGAAGAGAGGTTTGAAAGAAAGAAAACCAACTTCTTGATGCTGTTGGTTCTACTTCTTTTGTATTTATTGCTTTTTATTTCCACTTCATCTCATTTCTACACTGCTGTGTACCAATTCCTTTTAATAACTACAGTCATAATGTAGGGCTACATAAAGTTGCATATACTGATTACATGCTTCATAGAGTAAGAAAATCAAGACCTACTCTTGGTCTCTTTGCTCCCCACCTGGCAATCATGGCCATTTGAGAGTTCAAAAGGAAAACCAGGGGTTAGGTTAGTATGATAGTAGCCTACTACGGGAAAAGTGGAAAACCAACCAAATTCTAAAGAAAAAGTGAGAAATGTCTGATATAATTACATGAAAAAGCTGCCAAAGGAGATTTCTAGCTATAGCTTACTTCATCTTCAATATCCATGCATTTGCTAACAAATTAGTACAACATGCTCAATTGCTCAATAACAATTAAAGAAAGGAATTAATTGAAGTTTATAATGGTGCAAATTATGAGCATTAATATTCGTGTTTGGATGTCGATCGTGTACCTAGTTTTGTACGAAAATACTAGGAAATTAGTTTTTGCAACTAGGGTGATGCGGTGTGATCTTGAAATAATGATGAAATCCCCAAAGTGTTTATATGTATCTCAAGGTTGTAAAAATGATGCCACGTCATCTTGGTTGGCACATCATCTTGGTTTCCTAGCCTCACTCAGTTTTATAAAATTCAAAATGCTAAAACAATTACATGAATGCAGTCCACAGTACTG
The DNA here is from genome assembly GCA_963556465.1 of Berberis vulgaris. Taxonomy (NCBI): domain Eukaryota; kingdom Viridiplantae; phylum Streptophyta; class Magnoliopsida; order Ranunculales; family Berberidaceae; genus Berberis; species Berberis vulgaris. The sequence goes on along the minus strand of OY747137.1, from coordinate 60,817,190 downwards.
CCCGCACCATGGCTGCAAATGTCTAAAGGTAGTATTATCGCCTAATGGTTTCGGTTATAAATAAGTATTGGTGGGTGCTCAATGCGTCGTATCGAAATTTCCAATGTTTCTTATAAGAGGAAAATCACCATTATATTCCATGATTTACTTTACATCATGAATGCAATGTCAATCTTTTGTATAATACCTAATCTAAAAAATGCACTAGAGAGCAAGTTCATATCAATATAAATAGTAGTATTGTAGTTATCTTTCAGTTTTGCTATTTTAGTGCAAATGGATCATCACAAAAAGGGCCACAGAGGAGCCCACACCAAAACTTTTTACTGAGAGGGAGCTAAGCCTAACTTTTCCCACATAGGCAGTCTTTGAATGGACAGCCAAGGCCAGGCAGAAATTCAAAGAAAAAAAAAAAAAAAAAACAGAACAAAAAAAGGTGTTTATTTATTTCTTATCCCATTAATATTGCCAAATATTTTTAGGGATTTATTTTTTTGGGTAATATCAAAAAAAGAGAAACACTGGACACCAATCCTAGTAGAGAGACAGCATTTTATTCTCTAAAGTACCCCAAAAAGCAACCCTCTGTCTACTCTACCACACAGCATTATTGACTACTTTTCAAAGTTCAGAGACTGTATTGTTGTGTAAGATGAACCCTAATTACAATCCTACATTTTTTTTTTCAAATATTTTCTTTACCATGTTTTAGGTTTTCTAATCAATTAGTTTGTAATATAATTGTAGGGTATTTGATGAACTAATTGTTATGTTATGATATTAGTGCTTGTGCGCGCCCTTAGGCTTTCAGTTACATCGTTAGAATATAAGAGTAGATTTGTTTCTTTGGGTAAATATTATCTCAAATCATATACAAAAGTTGCGCATTGGTTCAAGAGTGGCAATACCTCGTATTCAAGTATCATGACATTGAACTTTAGGGGGGTGTATTGTATCTGGATTTTGTGGGCAATTTAATAAATTCCATGGATTCTGAAAATCCAAGTGTATTCAATTTGGATTTTAAAAAGTCCACAAAAGTCTAGGGGTATTCAATCAGAATTTTAAAAAGTCTTTCTGAAATCCACAAAGTCTAGGGGTATTCAATATGGATTTCAGAAAATCCACAAAAGTTTTAGGGTATTCAAAATATCATTCATATTTATGGATTTGGAAAATCATGGATTCTCATGGACTTTGTAGTGTTAGGTATAAATAACAAAGTTCAATAGTTTGCCAGCCTCCATGTCAAAGATTTCAACGTGAAAAAAAGTCTCCCAAAGTTCTTCCTTGTGTCAGCCGCGAAGGGGTTGGTTCCCATCCTCTTGTTTTCTCGAATATTTTTCTATCTTTGCATAAACACAAGAGAAAGATAGATGACGATGACTGACCTGCCTTTACGTTTATACAAAATACACAACACCCCACCAAAAGCTCTCTCTTTTATCACATCTTCTTCTTCTTCTCTGTAAATGAACGATTTTCATGGCTTTCTTACAATCTCCATCATCTATCGTTGAACCCATGTTACCCCTTGTGTTCCTTTCCTGTTCCCTCTTGTCTATGTGCTTTCTCTTTGTGTTACTGTATAAGAGATTCAGGAGAGTCAAGGGAGACGAAGATGAATCAACCCATAACCCATTTTCAATCTGCAGATGTTCCCTTTCATCTACAATAAACAAAATCCATCAAATCAATAAGGCCCACCAGCTGTTTGTAGAATTTCTTACTTCAAATTCGCCTAAATTGGCCTCTCTGTGTGCCCCCATTTGTTCTTATTGCAATGAAGGGGGTAATGGGGTGGTTTGTAATGAGGGTGTCTCTGATGGGTCGGAGTTGGATAAGGAAGGTGGGGATGATGATTGTAGAAAGAGTGAGGAGCTTGGTGGGAAGAAAAAAGAGAAAAAGGGTAAGAAGAAGAAGCATGTTGATGATGGCGGCTATGACCCTGGCGTTGAGATTAGTAATGCGACAGCTTCACAACATGATAAGCATCAGTGTATTGATTGTTCTTATCCGTTTACGTCTTCGTCAAGTATTACACAGCGGAAGATCAAGCAGCAGCATGATCAACTTATGAAGTCAAATGACTCCAAGTGTATTCAATTTGGATTTGGTGAAATTGTCACCAGTTTTAAAACAATTTGTGGCATAATGGAGAAGATAGAATCAACGAACAACGAATGTTGGATTGTTATTCAAGAGACCCCAGAATTGAATAATGGTGCTCAGTTTTTTGCGCTTAGTTTTCTTAACACTAAAACAAAGCAAGACACCTTCTTGAAGATGAGTCCAGACAAAAGACTTGACTGGATCACTTGGGCACAAAGGGATGCATAAAGTTAATAAGCTATAGGCAATTTGGATTTTAAGTCATGTAGTTTGATACTTTTTTATATGCATAAGGCTAAATACTGTGTGTTTATTTCATTTTGCAAGTGATGATTTTTAATTTGGTTGTGTTGAATGATTTGATTTTGTTGAATGTTGGATTGCGATTTCATGTCATTACCTGCCTGGTTATCTTTTTTTTTGGACAGATACATGTCTTGTTCTCTAATGTCTAATATATTTGGTTTGTTAGAGGATATGTCATTACCAACTTCTTTTTTATCTTGCAAATAATTAGAAATCTGTAAAAGTCGTTCATACAAAGTCCGTGGATTTTCATAAATCTCTAGAAAGTCTGTAGCAAAAGTCTATGGATTTAAGAAATCAACAGAAATCCGTGGACAATTTAAAGAGTCTGTGGACAATTTAAAGAGTCCGTGGACTTTTCAAATTATTTATCAATTCCATAAGAATCCATATACAATACACCCCCCTTAATTTGTGTATAACATCGACTTTGGTAATTAAGGTATGGAATAGGGGGATTACTTGAATGATATTGAGAACAATGATTCAAAGCTTTTTAGTAACTAAAAATCAATTGCAAGCTTGGATTTGGAAGCACAATGAGTTTTTTTTTTAAAGATTAGCATCTTATATGAGTTAAAAGCAATGTTCTAAAAATTGCTAGGTGGTAGGTGGACGGCGAGCAGGAGACTAGCACCCAGAGGACTAGGCAGTTATTTATTTATTATAATATGTAATTTATAAAAGTTAAGCATAATAACATATAAATTACTTTCAATTCAATGCCAAAATACATATGCAAAATGTATAAATAAAACAGTCTTAATTTTTGTTATTTTTAAACTAGAAATAAAAATTAAAAATTAAAAACTAAAAATTCAAAATATAGATCCCTAAAAAGGTGTAGTTACTTTCAAGTTAAAACTTTTAAGGTGATTAAGTGGTTGTCAAACATCAAATGATCAAACCTTAAGTGGAAATCTATTCAGGATTGATTTGACATGCCCTACAGTTCAAGGATTTCAATATCAAACAAATCCCATTTGACAACCAACTATTCTATATGAACTTTCACAATTCACATGCATTTCCTTACTGGTCATGAGAAATGAGGACATGAAGGGGTTGCTGCTCTAAATTGATTAGACATAACCAAAATTTGGAAATGCATGATTAGCCAAGACATTATATATAAATGATCCTCATTTTTAGGCAGCCAGTTTTATAACCACTTTTTAGTCAGGTTTTGGACTTTTTACACTTCTTGTCTTTTTATAGATAATGTTTGTGATTGTTTTTAAAGAGAATGGATAAAAGTGTAAAAAAACTCAAACCTAACAAAAAAATGACTTTAAAGTCTAGCTGCCTAGACAACCTCATAAATGAGAATTGAAACCTGATTGAAACCCTAGATTCAACAAAGAACCCTTTTTTTCTTGTACAACTTCACTTCGAAATAAGGAAGTAGGGGTGGGCATGGTTTAGTTGGGCTCTAAATTTTGAGGAACCTAACTCGAACCGTTTAAAATTTTAACGGTTCCGATTCGGATCAGTTCCTCTATTTTGAACGTTGGAACCGAACCTAACTCGAATCGTTTACAACGGTTCGGTTCCTACGGTTCCTGTATTATATATCTTCAAAAATATCAATAGGCCACGCCGCCACGGACTTGTGCAATGTATTGCCATACATGGATCCAAAATTCATTTTTTAAATTTTGAATGGACTCGATCAATAGCTTGATCATAGTATAAATGAAAAACCCGAACCTAACCATACCTAGGAAATCTCTGTCTGTTCTCCTTTTCAGGTTTACAGACAAATAGACATTACCATGACAAGTTTTTTTATTAAAATTCACAATATAATTAAAAGTTGAGTAAAAATGTGCATCTTCAGTTCAATAAACTCTACAGCTTATCAAAGGTTTTGATTAAGAAATCACATTTTCTCTTGCATTCAAATTTTGTCAGGCAGGTCTCTAAAAGGCACCAAAACAAAGCATAGTAATTTTTTGAAACATATTTGAAGTTCTTGTAGCCAAACAAGCCGATGCTTATCAAATTATGCTACTGTGATTAAATGAAATTTGCTTCAAAATCATGCACAATATTTGCTTCAAAAGTGTTTTCTTTCCTCCATTCCATATAAGTTGCTTCAAAATCATAAACAAAAACAGAAAACTTGCTTCAAAATCTCTCATTTCTAAGATATTCTATTATACATCATACACAAATGAATAGATAACTCTAATATAATTCGATGAACTCAGTCGGACTAACTAATCAATCACACTTCATCGCCAATGAAATCAAGCCCTGAAGCAGCAAAAAATCTTTTCAGCAAAGATTGTGTTAGTGAGTCAAGCTCATTTGTTCAAGCCAACATATCCACCAAGTAAAGAGAAGATGAACTGACTTTCATCAAGGTGATTATCAACAAGGCAACAAAAAGCATTCAAACGGTGAAAGGGATCTCAACAGTCAACAAGTTTAAATCAGATCTAATCAACAAGTTTAAACGGTAAAAGGGATCTCAACAGACACATACATGATACAACTGAACTGACTGGACACACCTGAGAGTCTGAGACGAGAATCAGATCTGATACTAGGGTTGTTAGAAAATCTAGATCTTGAGCGTCGTCGTCACTGCTTGTGCTCTGCATCTGCTTGTGGAGAATGAGAATGAGAGAGACCAAGAATGAGATTGTCGACATCGCGCTCTGCTTGTGAAGAATGACCTTCTTGGGCTTTGCAGACCAAATACCTTCATTGTTCTTCACCATGTCGATTTCTTCTAAAAGGTTTGAAGCAGAGTTTTGGTGTGGAGTGGCGAAGAGTCGCCATGTGGTGGAGTTGATTGGTTGGGGTGTTAGGGTTAGGGTTTGGGGGTGTTTGGGGTCGATTGAATTGGTGAGTTTGATGAGAAATTTGGGTCTCTGAGAGAGGTGAAGAGATGAGATTAGTGAAGGAGAGGTTGTTTTGGGGAAGCTTGTGGAGAATTGAGAGAGACCGAGGCTTGGGCGAAGCTTGTGTTGTGACTGCTCGCTGCTTGTGGAGAAATGAGAGAAGAGAACCTATTATTTTCTACCCAATCCCATTAAGACACGTGTAAGGGTATATGTAATCGGATCAGAACCGAACCGTTCAAAAAAAAAATTTAGGAACCGAAACCAAACCGTTTAAGAACGGTTCCGGAACTGAACCGAATCGTTTCACAATTTTAAAAATCAGAATCGAACCGTTTGGAGTAAAACGGTCCGATTCGGTTTGGATCCGCGGTTCCTGAACCTGTTTGCCCACCCCTATAAGGAAGCAATTATAGTTAACACGTGTAGGAACATCGCTTCGCTTTTTCCATGTCTTTTTTAGCGTTGCATGCATTTACAGTTAGTTGTCATCCTAAGCAATCCAACACATTTGTCTTTTGCTTCCGTTAAAAGATTCACCCTCTCTACAAGTTAGAGCTTTTAAACAATAATGATAATTTATCAACGTGCAATCATAGTTCACGCTCTAATATAAAATTATCATCTTAATCATCATGTTATCTCAAATCCCAAGTTACTACAATTATGCGCGTCAAAATCATAAAGACAATCAGGAGAAACTTGGTGAAATGACTCAAGAAGCCAATAAACTACTAACTCAGTTGGTAAGCTTGTGACGGATGGTAACAACCTTGCCGACGATATTTGAGGTAAGAGGATTTAGGGATATTTAAAAAAAAAAAAAAAAAGATTCTACGTAAATGTTGGGGGTACCAAAAGAAGTGGGGGATGGCCAAAAGGAGGTCCACATGCATTCCCTCCACAACATAGAGATCCTTGAACAAGAGATTTTCACCTTTGACTGAAAAGGATGAAAGGTGAAAGAAAGAAAGAAAGAAAGAAAAGGGAAGCGTGCAACTTTACACAATAAATGTGTAAATCTGTAACCACAACAAGCTCATCATTCTTGCTTTCCCATCCAAAATTCTTTTGTTTTACCTCGTTGTTCTCCAAACAAATTTTTATTTTTTTTTACTTTTCAATCAAGACAGTACATGGAGAGAGTGGGTAAAAAAAAAAAAAAGCAAACGGCTATCTAGGGTGAAAATGGTGGATTTTGGAGACCAAATAATTATAACACCACCATTTTCTTTTCAATAAAAGAGATTGTTGGCTTTAACCCTATCAAATTATTGCTACACAACAAAATTCCAATGTAAAAAATTCGAAGAGTGTGAAGGTGAGTTTTGTATATGTGCTAATAAAATGAGTTTTATCAAAAAATTTGTTAGGTGAACTAACTAGAGTTGAGCCGAAGACTTCATTGGACATGCACATCCTAAAACTATGGTATAATTAATAGTTTTTTTTAATTATATATATATATCACTTCTAAGAAACTGTGATATGTCAATGGAATACCAGCTCAATAATAAGTTTGTGATAGATGAAATCACGGATTCAGAATTCAAATCCTGCCAGCAACATCGGAGGGTGGAGGGGTTAAGAGATAATAATATATATTACATACAGTCTACTGCAAAATGTTAAAGAACTTCCTATATATTCTTTTACAACCTTGTCCCAAGGGATATAGTATTAAAATTCAAATTCACATCACATTGCCTATAGTTTAAGCTTTACACAGTTACAATTTAATAACTACTAGGAATGTTGAAATACCTTGCAAACAAGCTATATACAAGATGATAAAACCCTACATTTTGCTTTATAACTTTCAAACCAAACAAGTTTCTCTGCAATTTTATCTTTCCTCATCAAACCTTTCATTATACAAAAATGGGTAAACGGAGAAGGAGATCAGATGAACAGTGTGTGTATATATGAAGGAAGAAGATCACTTTCTTTGCTGAAATCTAAGAGGCTGATCAAAGTGGCTCTTTAAATTAAAAGCAAGCAAATAGAAGAGAAGATAGAAAGAAAAAGAGAGTAGCAATGAAAAGAAAAGGGAGATGGAGATGGAGAAGATGATTTAAAGAAGATGGTCTTCTTTGCTTTTTTTTTTTTTTTTTAATGATGCATGCAAAACAATGACACAAACACATAAAAATTATAAATAAAAAAAGGGGGTCTTGAATCATGATTACTGCCACTAGTTTTTAATCTCTGATCCCAATGCAAATCCCTCCATCTTTTCCCTTCCTACTTTTTTTCTTTACTACTCTTTTCCTTTCTTTTGATGATCTCTTTTTAGTTGTCCTGTTTGAGTGGGCTAGCTTGTAGATGTCCTGTTTTATAATAAGCTGATCAGGCAGCCTTCCTTGGTGGTGGTGGTGGTGGTGGTGGTGAAAATGCTGTGAAAATATGTATTACAAGTTTGCAACAAATATTCAGTAAACTAAGCCAAATTTGTAATTAAAGAGGATTTTGTTTTTAAGGGTGAGCATGTTTTTATTGGATTTTAGAATCATTCAACGCTTTCGTCGAGATTCAAAACCTGAAGATGTGATACCATTCACAAGTATGCTACAAAAATGCGAGCTGAGCTAGCACCCCATCGGCTTCATTGTCAAACTTGTTCCTTGAAATTTAATCATAAACGATTCATAATGCTTCAACTTATAAATCATTTTATCACAAAATGAGCTAAGTGGTTACCAATATATACTTTGAAATCATTTTCACGATTTTAAGATTAATTTCAAAACCTTCCCATTTTTAAGGGACAACCCCATCACTTGATCATTCATCTTAATTAAGTGAACATTAATTTCAAGACAAACAATTTGTTTATGTATTAAATCCACTCTAATCTCTCAAAAATCTGAATTCACTAACATGGATCAACCATACCTCCTGTCAAGTCAGTACCAAACTAGTATAGATACATGTTGCATATGAAACCACAAGAACACAGTAAATTAGTGTGAAAAACAGTAAATAAACATACCCCATCTTGGAAGAACTATGTACAACTTTTTCTCTTTGTTTGTTCTAGTTTCTTTGACTGAAAATGGTGTACATGACAAAGAGAATGGACCCTATATTCAAACCTATGTACATGCATGCTAAAATAGAAACAAAGACCCACAGCATAGGTAGAGATGAGGACCATAGAGGAACAGACTAATAATGGTCCAATCACTATTTGTGTCACTTCATCACAAAAACATGTAAAAGAATGAGAGAACAACATGCATATATAATGTTTATAAGGTATGAATTAAAGAATATAGTACTTGCTTGTCAAATGTGTCTTCATGTAAATCAAAGAATACGAATATTATTGATAGCACATGACATGCATGGAATGTTAGGTAAGAATAGACAAGGTGGAAGCATATATGTGTGGTTTATATGAATGAACCTTTCTTATTGCCAAGTAAAGGGGCGAGGAAACCAGCGAGGGGGAGGGGGTTTACCACTCACCCCCCTCCAGATTCGTGTTGTTGCGCATCTCGATAGTACGGGTGAGCATCTCGAGGGGGATGAACGATCACACCCTCCCCTCCCTAGTTTCCTCGCCATTTAGAATTTCTGTATATGAATATATGTTGTAATTTTATGGTCTGAAATCACTGTTATGTTATTACTTCTTAACCAATTTGGTGATGCAAAGCCAAGAATGTACTTAAGTAATTAAGTACAATTTTTTTTGTTTTTTGTTTTTTGAGATATTGTCTGATAGGGTCATCATTCTTCATACTCTATTAGTCATCACAAGCCAAAGGTAGTCAGGTTGGTTGGTTAATTAAGGCTATGGTGATTTGACCCTCACGTCTTGAATTTGATACCTAACAGCAACATGGGGTGAAGGGGTTAAAGATTAAAAAAAAATCATGTTAAGGGTTAAAAAATATTAATTATCACAAATGTTAGAAAATCGGGTGAATCTCATGATACGGTGTTATTACTTGCTATCTAGATGCAACAGGGTTCGTTTAAACTTAACTTGTGATACCATCCCCACAAATCTACCAGTTAAACTAGTAAGTATGGTTGGTGTAGCTTCTAAATCCACTATGTGACCACATCAGTTCTTCCGAAAATTCAAAATTATAGCTTTTATTTTATTTTATTTTTGAGTCCCCATGTACAATGCATCAAAAAATGTTGCTGTGTTAAAATTTCTTAATAGTATATTGATACTCGAACTTTTATTAATTGAGTAATTGACTAACATAATTAGTAGAACTGAATCATTCATTCATCAAACAAAAAAGACATTTTTTTTAGGCTGGTTTTGAATTTGATGATACAAAACAATCAAAATCTAGTCATTAGAGTTGAACATAGATATTGATAGATTATTTTGATGGACATGAAGATAAGTTAAACTAATTCGAGTCAAAAGTTTCTACTTACTTAAAAGTGTATTAAGAAAAAGTTCCATTGTGACTGACACAGATTGTTTATATAATTAATCGTGCATCTCTGCACTCAGTTCATACCACCAAAGATAGATTAGCAAAAAAAGATAGTCTTCAACACCATAGCTTTTGCATTCTTTTTATGAAACTTTTATGTACAAACAATTAGTAAAAATTCCAATCTCATTGGATACATAAACAGATCCTAAAAGTGTATTTCATATCTCATTTAAATGTCCTCTTTGTTGGGTCTTGTATTGGGTGCTCTGCAGAATGCAAGCTCAACCATAACACTGAATATTCTCATTCTTTTCACTGTTTCACTATGTATACATGCACTACCCAAGATAGGAAGGATGACAAGATCAAGGAATTTTTTAAAGGGTGTAAGCAAAAGTTTTTCATTGTATATATGAGATCAAGTATTTTAAGATGTTGAGTCTTATCATCTCTATACATGCGTAGAGAAACTGGAAATAGGGTTTTTTTTTTTTTTTATGGATTTAGAACCGTAATGTGTCGTGGTACGGTTGAAATCTTTGACATGTAATACCATCTTCCACAATTCTTACTAATTAAGCTAGCTGATATTGGCTTTAGCAAAAATTTCCTAAAGGATAACTTGATGAATTCTCATTTCAACTATCACAAAAATTTTGATAGAGAATTGTACTATCGGAACTAGCTTGATAATTAGAGAATCACTCAAATGCAATACATCCGGCGCATCTATTTTTTTAAGAGTTAAAGATGGCAACATATTAGACCGATTTAAATTCTTTCCTCACCGACGGGTATAACATTTTTTTTTCTCCTTTTTTTTTTAAACTACAAAGCAAAAGGGGTAAAGAAAAAAAGAAAAGATCAATCAAACTTTGTTGATGAGTGAACAACACAATTACACAAAACCTAGAGACTAGTTGCCCATGTTCCATACACAACATAAATACAAGAAATAATTTATTCATCAATGGGATGGGAATACCCCATGCATGATCATCACAAGAATAAGAATAGAAGAAGGGAATGTAAGGACAATGCCAAAAGCAAACAACCCAAAACCCTGAAATTCCTTTCCTATTCCATTTCATTCCCCATTCTCACCTACCAATTGCCTTTGTTTTCAAGCGCATGCCAATCAAGCTGACACAAAAACAATATCCCCCAACCATTTCTCACTCTTTCTTTCTTTCATGGGCTCTCCTTTTTACTAAAACATGGATTCTCTTTGTCAGTACAAAACCCATCACTTCTATCAAGAGACAGTAAGTACTTTATCTACTTTTGCTCTTTAAGTAAAAAATAATGAAAGATCAAAATAACACATTGGGCCACCATGGTCAAGAGAATGTGAGCTTTTCTTTTCTTGTTAATTTTCATTTTTCACCATCTTTTTTGCATGGGAATTAAACAAGACAAAGAGTGAAGAATGAGTGAGAATTTCTTTTCATTTCATTTTTTTAGTTTTTAATTTCACAAAGTTTTGAGAAACCCCACTAACATAAAACCTTACATAGCCTATCATCATTGTCATTGCAGATGAGGTGGTGGTGGTGGAGTGGAGACTAAGAATGAAGGAAGCTTTTCTCTTCTTTCTTTGTTTAATCTTTTTGGGTAGGGTTGAAGGAATGTTTCTTTTCTTGAGATTTGTAGATTTCCTCTTTTTATTTTGTCACTCCACTTCCACTTCACTTGGATCTCTCTCTCTCTCTTTCTTTCTTTCTTTCTTTCTTGCAATTCACCAAATTTTTGACATGAGACTGTGAAATGAAAGAAGAATCAGTGATAAAGCTACTAGCTACATGATGTGAGTTAGGAGCATTTCCTAGATTAGTAGGATTGGAGATGGATGACCAGTTAATGGATTTTCAATTATTGGTTAAGCTAGCATTTGAGACCATTGAAAATGGGACTATTTTTTCACAAGTTAAAATGGTCAGGATCATAAATAGGTTTTACAACAAATTGATTTGGTTGTTTCTTCGTAAGCTAATCCTCGGAGTTTAAGAGTGTACCCTTTGTTGAGGCTCAATCCATTGTCCCCGTTGCTCAAGTTTGTTAGTATAAGTTTTATTTTTTGTTTGAATGCATTATTTTTCAGTCATCATGTGAAAATAAGTAACTTAATAAATCATGTAAGATCAAAGTATCATGAATAATATTACTGCCTGGATAGTGGAAAGCAGAAAGTTTGCACTTGGAAATCAAATACTCTGTCCATTCTAGTATTCACTCCATTCATATTCAAAACAAAACTAAAAAATGAGCTTCTAAGTATGAAAAAAATGTAATACAAATCTCTCCATACAACCTATATAGAGCTAGTGCTCCTCATGTTAAAAACTGTCGATTATAATGAGTATCTACAATTTTCCTGCTACTCGTCCATCATCTGTAACTGATTTGGTTGCAGTCAATAAGCTATAACACTCCCTACTACTCCATCCCAATAAGTATTGCAGAACATTATTTGCAGATGGAAATTACAAGCTTGAACCGCTTTGGTTTGGTTCCAGGTACCAAAGCTATTGGAGCCTTCATGTCTCTCTCGGATGAGAATGAAAAATTGAAGGGAGCTAACAAAACAGAAAGTCAAAACCTATGCCTTAACCATTTACTTGTCTACCTTCTTTTCTACCACCAACTCTCAGTGGTGGTTTATGTTGTGCTACTAATCCACCACCAGACTGTCCTACTACATCGTGGCGGGTCACAATTTTCAGAGGATGTGCTTCTGTGTTGAACACCCACTCGTCAAAAGAAATGACTGAAGAGGGTGAGAATAGGAGGTAGAGATACTTGAGCGTCTCTGCAAGAAAGAAGCTCTGCATCATATTGTCTTTAACACCGCTGTTAACCTGCACTCAGATGCAATCAACAATTAACAATCACAATAACACGATAGACTGTACTTAGCACTGCAACTTGTATTGAACATCTTTGTCTTCCCCCCATGAGCAATTGAGTTGGAGAAATACTAACATCTTTCAGTCCTACATATCCTCCTTCCACTCGAGAATTCTTTTCAAATGCTTGGAATATATTCCAACCCCATTCTTTGTATGTACTGTTTCCAGTGAGACGCCAAAGGTAAAATAGAGATTCAACGGTTTCTGGCCTCAGAATGTTCCACGATGTTCCCACACTCATGTCCTGAAAATTAGGCACTATCAGACCTAAAATTGTGCAAATATATGCAAAATCACTATCAGAAAATGGATATGCTATTTGAAACAAATATGGGAATGCAAAAGTATCGTACCTGTCCAGTATGAAAGAAGTAGTTCTCTCCGGCCAACTTTGTTGGTGTTGACTGGTAGAAGTTGTAACAAGTCCAAGCAAGCTACATTAAACCAGCGAAAATAGTATAAGTTGAAGTTGTAATACAGATTGGGCTGAACATAAAGTAAGATGAGCAGCCACTGAGGGTAAAAGAGGAAATAATTGATCCCCAGTCCACCATGGCCAGAATTCATTATGTAACCCAATCTCTCTCAATGCTACAAGTTGATGACAATGCTTCTGGCCAAATGATGAGGTTGTTGATGCGGCAATACAAACTAACATGCGGATAGCAAGTAGATGTACCCATCTTTAGAGGGCGAACAAAAGCATTCCCATGCTTTTAGAATGCTTTTGTTCCTCTCTTCTACGTTTGTCTGAATAGTATGTATAACTAAGCCATCATCTTAAGTCCTTGATTGCGGTTAAACATTGAGGATACAGAGGACAACCCAAAATCTTAACCCACAAGGGTGACACATCATAAACCAAGGATGATAAAGTAGTTCCTTTACCAACAAGGTGGAATGACCGTGTTAGGAAAAAAAATTAAGCTACAGAAGGAAGTAATCTTGAGACAGTCAACTCAAGAGTAAGATACCCAGTTTTCTGAGGACTGCCTACGGAAACAAGCCTAGGATGAAAGCAAAAAGTTCAGACTAATGTCTGATGTTAACCACCTAAGGAGGCCCAATGGCTGATTGGAAAACCTAAATCCTGAATAATTGGGGAATATGTGAGATTCTCTGAAAAAACCCTCCTGTATTTGGATGCCGACAAGAAGCATAACATACATAGCTTAATGTATGGAATTCAACCTGATATATTCAAGATACAAGTCCAACAGAATACCTCTTCTGCCAGCGACATATATTTCACACGATCTTCAGGGGGGTAACCAGATGCTCCCAAAGCCAGCATTCCTGGAGCGAAGCATGCTAATTCATCCATCTGCAAATATGTAGAAAACAGGGCAATTAACGGGCTAGGAGATATATATTTAACATGGCAATAGTGTGGATTCTCTCCATGGTTATCCAAACACTACCTTGTCAGATAACGAATCCCCATTCTTTTCACAAATGTAAGTAAAAGATGATGGCGTCGTTCTCCTAATCAAACTGAATAAGCCTTTCATTGATGTCTCCCACATCTCTCTGTTTCATATACAACAATCACAAACATAATCGCACGAAACCTTACTTGAAGAAATTTCTCAAACCATAATTTGCTATTCCTTTAACCAATTTTCATGCAAATAGAAAATTTTCATGACATGGTGAAACTTTTACACCTTCAAGCAAACAAATATAACAGATTAACAAGGAAGAGAACTAGTTAAGACAGATACCTCTTAAGTGATTGCGCCACTACTGTTTATGGTATAATTATAGTAAATTATGCTGACTGTGCAATAAGTACAGTACTAGAGAAAAGGAGGAACTATTTAAAGGAAGGAACGAAATTTTGAGGGCACTGTTCCTAGCTGTTCTTGGTAAAGTTGACAGTATAATGTGTTAATCAGTGTTGCCAGCTGGCAGATTGATTCATTTATCAGAGGCAAGTGTGAGGACTAGCATTGTTGGTCAAGGAAATCAACGTCAGAGGCCTTTCAAGACTTTCCTAATGGTCTCAAAACTCAATGTTCCCTTTTGAAAAGTGCCCAAATGCTTAGCATCTATATTATAGGGGGAAGGTTTGAGCTCTTGACTATGAGGACGTGTTGTCTCCATTGCATAGTCGGGCCAGACTGTACCACTAGCATTTTTATTGTTTTCTTTGCCTTGCTTTTCAACTTCAAACTTGTATTTCCATCGATCGTTAGCATCGAACTAGTCTTGAGCAACGTCCTTTCGAACATTCCTCCCCATTGTAATCTATTGAATATTAATGAAAGTTTTTGCTGACTATTGTGCATCGTTATATTGTCTACAGATTGATATTGTGCATTCTCAAGCTAATATTTGTGCTTGTTGAAGTAACTACTCATAGGCTTACTAGTGAATTGGATAGCTAGTGCCGCACGGATTGCTAAGGTTAGTATTAATCAATAAGTTGTTTCAACTTCGTAAGTATGTCTTTGATATAGAAATCGAGATGGTCAATGCAAGGATCTTACTTGAAAAGTAAACTTTCGAGTTTTCCCTAATCTGAACGAGTCTTGCTTTTTCATATCAGAAGGTGCATGTCTTCAAATAGAGAGAATTTATTTCTTCTCAACTCCACGTACAACCCTGATATAGTTTATCCTTTGATAATGCTTGAACTATATTTAATAATACTTAACCTCCTTTTCGGGGTGGGGTAATGCTAAACTGAAGTTATAATTTTACATTCCAGTGAAAATTCCTCGGACACAAAGTCAGGGCCCATTACAACTAAGCATAATAATAATAATAATAATAGTAAAAAATATTGTTTTCATAGATTGCAGTTCACAATCATAATTAAAGAATAGACATGGAAGATTTAGAACGAAACTGATATATATATAAGAAAACATGAAGACACTCTTATTGACATAAAGACACATGAATAATTTAACAAAAGAGGAAACCAGAAGTTTTACCTGTAATGCTTCACAGATTCAGTTTTGTTCCCTTGTACCCACACTTTGAGCAAGTATTCGTAAAAGCTGTGTATGATCAAATTATGAATTAACAACATTCAGGTTACTCCAAGAGAAAATATTATCAAGCAACAACAACAAAACAGTGTTTACAGAGTTTCCATCCAATAAAGTTAGAAGAGTATCTTTTCTATAATTTTATTCGGAACTGTAAACAAACAAGGAGCAAAATTTGTTGTTGTTGTTGTACATCAGCGATGCAATCTACTTGTTGTGTGTGGTATTAGTGATGCAATCTATTGACAGAATAATCTTATCATCAATTTGTACATTTTTTATTAAATTAAATGAGTTCCTCATTCCCTTCAGTTTCAACGAAATGAATAAAACAAAACTGCAAACTAACTAAAGCAGAACATCAACTCAAGTTTAGCCATAGTATAAATAGATATATAAAGTAATATTTATATCTTAACCTTGAACTCTATTTAAAATAGAAAATAGACCATAGTATTGTAAAAAATTTACCAAGTCAAGCACAAGAAATTTCATAAGAAAATGCTGGTACCTATCACCCATGGCACCGAAGGTTATTGTTGAGTACGCTGTTGTTCCGGTGTGAGGATTAATATAAATTGGAAGCAATCCATCAGA
Source organism: Berberis vulgaris (assembly GCA_963556465.1). Lineage (NCBI taxonomy): Eukaryota > Viridiplantae > Streptophyta > Magnoliopsida > Ranunculales > Berberidaceae > Berberis > Berberis vulgaris. Next base: position 60,801,003 of record OY747137.1, on the reverse strand, counting down.
AGGGAAGCTTTTATGAATCTCTGTGATAACACGCTCTGCCTGAAAAAGTATCAAGCAGACCAGACAGAATCAATAAAACCTCATAACAGAGTCTTGGGCTGATAATATAAATAAAATTCATTCACCGTGTGAATGGAACAAAAGCTCTATATACATGAAGAAAAAAAAAATTGGGTACTTGTCAGTATTCCATAAAGACCATAAGAGCCCGATAAAGAATACCAAAAGAAAAAACCCACGTAACAACGATATACTGGTATACCAGTTTGTGTTCAATATAACCCCAAAGGTTGGCAATTACATGTCATGTGTCTTCTTGAGGCATGTACTTGAAATCAAGATATCTTGGTAAAGATTAGGATATATTGGTCAAAACTGGAATATGTCATCAAGAATATCTTAGTACAAATTGGGACATAAGGGTGAGGATTGGAATATGTTCCACGAGATTGGGGCATCCAGGTAAATACTGAGATATCTTTTGTATAGATGAGACATGTTGGCTAAGAATGATGTATGTCTTTGTATATATTGGGATACGTCTTTGATAAGGTATCTTATCTTTGTATAGATTGGCATATTCTCGATAGTGAGGATATCTATGAAAGTTTGATATTTCTTTGATAAGAAAATATCTTAATATGGAATTTGGGATATGTTGGCATAGAATGGGGATATGTCCTAGATAACCAGGATGTGTTTTTAAAGTTTTGGCTATCAAGATTGTGATGCCTTAGAACAATCAAAAGTTCTTGTACAAATCAGCAATGTAGTTCAAATCCTAAGATTCACAAGTTGAATCTTATGATTCAAATCAAAACTCATAGAAGGCAAGTTAAATTGGACAAAAAATCACAAAATAAGTAATTGTTTTCAAAATGTGGCGTGACTTCATGATTTGACTTCGAATCATCAGATTTAATTTGCAAACCTGTGTTGACTTTTCAAAGGTTTTCATTAACAATCACAATATACACAATGATGTCCTGCAAAATGAGTGTCCTTCAAGGTTGTGGAAGATGATCCAAGCAATTAAAAAAGGACTAAACACAGAATAAAAACCCCTTAGTCGTTTTGAGACGTGACAAGTGAGACTCTTTGAATATATCTTGGTATAATGGTATTTTACTGAGTGTGTTAATCAAACAATCTCTATATGAGATGTTTGAGACATGCAACAATTAACGAAACCCAATAAACATAGTATAATAGACTTTTAAAAGCTTTGGTAAGTCAAATGGGGCCGCAAATCAAAGTTATGACTCAAAGTTATAACCACCCAATCAAAGTTATGACTTTTAAAACCCAATGAACATTTTCTCCTTTAAGAGGCATGACTCAAAGTTATAACGACCCACTCAGAATCCGACTCATGGGAATTTTGGATATCACTTTCTTTCTTTACTTGATAACATTTCGAGAAATCAAATGAAACACAACTCTCAGTGTATTCAACCTCCTTCGGTCTTCCTCCCAGGTTCATATCTCTCCCTTGTACACTCTCTCTCTCCCTCCCTTCCCCAATCTTCCTCTGTACAATCTCTCCATATCCCAAACTTCATGAGTAACAGGGTATCCTTCCTAAAGCTTTTTTTTTTCTAATGGAAACAATATGAAATCCTTAATCCCTCCATCAATGCTCTAAGAAATTTGTTTTACACAGCTCATAAGGCACGCACAATCGAGATGTGTGCATCAAATTATAACGGGTTTTGTTGATGAAGAATGCTTAATCATGTGCTTGATTGAGTGAAATCCCATGTCAACAAGCAAAGGGGATCTTGGAGATTAATTATAATGGAAGTTGAAGTTGAAGGAAGGACAAAAGTCAGCTACCGCACAAATATTACCTTGAGACTTGTATTTACATGAGATAGTTTGAATTTCATGGGCTGAATATGAGGCTCATTGGGCTCAATGGGGAAGTTTTCCATGAAAAATGTGGCCAATCAAATGGTGAAAACCAACTTTTCTACGGAGTTCAACCTTGTGGAATTGAACTTCCCAGAATCGGATTCAATTCCCACGTTAGTTTTCCATACAACAAAACACACCCTAAGAGGCACAAAAAACTGAATGAACTAATTTCGTGAGGCAGAATCTTAACTACCAATAGAAAATTACTTTTTGCATATATAAATTAAAACCATAACTTTAAACTTTTTCATAAAATTGAACTCAAAACAATTGACTACCTTGTGTCACATTAGGCCTTATTTATATGAAAATTGGTCATACAAGGGAAAAATGTCTAATTCCAATAGGAAACCTTAAATAAACTTGCTAAATACTACCAATCCCGAACAACATATCTTTCAATATAAACAGAAGAATAAACCTCAAAATATAGGTTAATTGACATGCAATTCATATAAAAACAAACATCCCCTCCATCTTGCTAGGTTTTGTTATCCTCATAGTAATTCAATAAACCATTCTTTACTTATGAAAGATAAGTATAATTCTCAAATTACCTTCTGCTGGTACTTGGGGTCTCCAGTCCTCTGTGATAGAGCAATGAGCTCAAGCTGCTCTGTGCCAGAATCTGCCAGTATGCTTTGACCCTAGAGGCAAAGTAACAATTAATCAGAAAGTAATATGGGAATTTTCTCTGCAGGTTTAAGTACAATGACCCCCGAACCCCCCCCCCCCACCCCACCTATCTATTAGGTGCTGAAATTGCAGACCTCGTATGCATACGCCACTAGTAAATTTATTTGATAATCAACCCAGACACACACATATCATTTCAAGAATAGGAGCGAAGAAAAATATAATAATAATAGCACAATAAAACATTTTTCACTGTTCAAGTATAAATAAAGGTTTGAAACATCAATTAATATATAATCAATCCCCCCACACATCATTTCCAAGAATATGGACGGAAAAATACTATAAAATAAACCTTCTTGCACATGAGCACAGTCACCAAGTATAAATAAGGGTTCGAAACATCAACGAGTATATATATATATATACAACTCATTTCAGGGGGGAAACTGAAGGAATTAAAATTGAGAAAAATAATATTTAAAAAAAAATGCAAGTATAAATGATGAAAATCCATTTTGAAACAAAAGAAATGGCAATAAATTTGTGTTATTAAAGGTATTAATATGAAGTAACATTACCAACTTGATGCTAGCTCAACTGGACTTGTGGATGATGATATCACAAGTCTAGGGTTAGAACCCTGCCGAAGGCATTTAATGGTTATGGGATCCAATGAAAATTTTGCTTGCCCTTCGAAAAAAAAATCTATATGGGAATTAACATTAAAATAATTTTATGTTGAATTTGAACTACTTAACTTTATATATGAAGACAAATGGGGCTACAAATTAAACTCTTTGAATTCAAAATCAAATAAAGATCTATTGTCTCATGGTTTAGTCTTTACATAAAATACGCATAACCTAAACTAAGAAATACTAGAAAAAAAACACAATTCGAACTTCAATAACACCACGATCAAGAGGTGTTTGAATACGAAATGAAAACTTCATTTGATTTGCTACTGCTAGATGAAGAAAATTCAATTCATTCATATTTTATTCTCACACGATAGATGATACTAACCAAATTAGGAGAATTCTGATGTTTATCACAGATGTATTAAACGAGTGAATTTCAAAATATCAGGTTGTTCATATCAAAATGCAATATTCATGTTTTATTCATAATGTTCCCAATATTTTGACATACTCAATTCTTAATAGTTTAAAGACACTGGTATGTCAAAACTGGTTTTAAGCACTTAATTTTGTGTTAAACATGACTTGTTGATAATGCTTGAGATTATGGAATAATGCTCATTCCATTTCTCTTTGGTAGAGCATGTGTACAATAATCAAATATAGAAATTGCTCAAAAAGAAGCAAAGACAAGCGAAAAAGCGAAATATATGAAGTATGAGAAGGCGGAGATATTTTAAAAGCTATATAATAACTAATCAAGAGAATTAAAGATCAATAGCATACCCCTGTCCAACCAGGATTGTGTGGATTTCCATTTTGCAAGTTAATTCTGTTATAAGGAATTCCTGAAGGTGTATCCCATGCAGGGAGTAACCTGTCTGCTATATCTGTAGCCTTTTCTAGGAAGACCTTATCTCCAGAAAGATCATATGCACTAAGAAGGCCACCAACAACTCTGTAATTTGAAAAATGACATAAAGTAAGCAATAAGCCAAAAAGGAGTACAAAATTGTCTCTCTTTCTGTTGGTAATTTTACGAACCAGACAGCTTTCATAACCATCTCAGGAATTCTTTCCAACCGTAGAGAGCACATAAAAGGAAAAAAATAAATAAGATTAAACCTTATAATGCAACCTTATGGTTGTCTCAAAAACACTAGCTTCATAATTCTTGTCGAAGTTCAATGAGTTTGCCACCCACCTGCCAAAATATAACATAACAATTTCAAATCAACATGGTAGTGTTTTTATTCTCTTATTAAAAACAAACAGAAAAAAAGGGCTTCTATATTAATAAAATTTTATTAAAACAAATGGACAAAATAAAAAAGACCCCAATGGTGTTTGTGTAAACAATATAACTGTAGAGGACAATGTTAGAAAGGAATGGTTAAAGGCTTTGCTTTTCAAAGGATTATGGGTCTAGTGAAAACTAATTAAAGACTTTAGTATGGTGGACCCCTCCGGCTGAAGGACAATGTTCTTAAAAGGGTAATAAGATTGTATCTTGTGATGGATGATATTCTAGCCATCTTGTGGAGGGGCTTTCCATTTCCCTTGCTTTAAGGGATCTTTGATTCATTGTGCAAATTGGATTCCATTGTTTGGAGCCTTAATCTATCCTTATTAGGCATCCTCTTCCATTCCCTTCTCTAACTTCTTAATTATAGTGAGCCTTATAAAAAAAAATATTATTAATAATAAATAAATAAAATAATTAAGAAAACAAAATTTTGTAAGTTATGGACAGTTTTTATAAACGTTTTAAATTAAAGGTCTACTATGCAAAAGTTGTTCAGTAAAGAACATTAACTATATATCTGTCCATTAGGGTTGGGCATTCCATCTCGTGATTCCCGATTCCGTTCCGTCCCGTCCCGATTTTTTCGGGTCCTTTTGGGATTGATTAAACTCATCCCGATTCCGTCCCGTCCCGATCTAGAGTGGGATGGGATCGGGATGGAGATTTTCAATCCCGTCTCTTGCTGAATTTATTTATTTAATAATAATTATTATTATTATTATTAATTTTAATCAAAATACTCTTCTAAATTAAAGTTTAGGATGTGTTGAAATTAAATTAATGTAAGATGAAATTCTAAAAGAAATCTAAATGAATTGAATCATTAATTATTTAATTCTAAATGAAATTTAATATTTATTTGTCTTCCAAAAAAAGTTTAATATTTATTTATTTAATATCTATTATTATTTATGATGTAAGTTATATGTATATAAATTTGACATTATTGGTGTTTGATAATGTGAGGTAAAACTCTTTTTGTTATTTTTTATTGGAGGACTATTTAGTACGTACTCATCATGTCCCATCCCGATCCCGTTTGAGATGGGACGAGGTCGGGATGAGATCTATCTCGTCTCATCCCGTCCCGTGCCTACCCCTACTGTCCATTTCCCTTCCTAAATTTTCTAAAATACAATAATTCGATTTTAAATTACTTTTTTAAGGGGAACTGGCTTAAAAGAACCCTTTTCATTTGTTTAAAAGAGCCCTACACTGAGAACCCAACCAAAAACTGGAAACACAAACTCTTCCCTCGCTCTATCTCTATGCAACGTCTTCGCAACCCACCCCAAGGCGCCAAACGCCAACACCGCCTCCCTCATTTTCTCTCTTGATTCTTTACAAATCTCTCTCTATTCTTCCAACCTAAATTTCCTTTCTTCGATCTATTCAAGATCTCAATTTCATATCTTTCAAATTCATGGTAGGCACTAAACACACTCACTGAATGCATTTGTAATACATTCCCTCTAAAATGGATATATAAAATGGATATATTCAATGCCTACCAAATGGCTAGGCATTCACTTAAAGCACTATGAATTATGGTAGGCACTCATTGAATGCACTTGTAATTCACTGTCTATGGTAGATGGTAGATATGCACTCTGAGATGCATATGATATCAGTGCCTACCATTTACTTGTAGGGTTGTTTCAAATGTTTCATATCAGTAATATGTCGCACTCACTGAATTCACTCTACCCTATGTTGTCTGAAGCGGGAATCGTGGCGACGCGCCAACCTCTGTTGCGAGAGTTGCGGTGGAGTTACAACGAGAAGCATAACCATAATATTTTTGTAAATTTTTATATAGTTTGCTTAGTATTGTAAAATGAGCAAAATAAAAGAAGACAGACCCCTCTGTACTCCATTACAATGAGAGGTATTAACACAAAAAAAAAAAAAAAAAAAAAAAAAAAAAAAAAAAAATTGGCTATAGGTGCCCCAAAATTGCATCGCTACGTTGCACTGCAGCTGCAACCCATTGCAACGATTTAAAGCATAAATCAATTTCGGGACGGGAGTTTTCGATGTGATGTGACCTATTGAAAAATAGTGACTCAACCGTTGCAACGACACCCCGGACAACATAGACTGTACCTACCATCACCAACAATAAATTTTTTAAAATCAGACAAATTTCTGCTTATTAACACTCTAAGTGTATTTCGATATCTTTACATGACAAAATCCAGGCCTAGGGACGAATTTTACAAAAGCTTTGTGACCCATTCTATCTGCACAAACCTTGTACTTGCAAGTTGCAAGCACACTTACCTGGTCACCCTAGGTCTATTGTTTAAAGTGTCAGTTTTTAAACCATTTTATAAATATAAACCACCACTCGATTGACCCACTTTTAATCAAACCATGACAACACCACCTAAAGATTGCTTTGCTTAATAAAATAAAAGATATAGAGGGATGGTTAAAAAAGGGTCTGATTGAGAGCCTATTGTTTCACTTATTTTATCCTAATATTTAATTATGAAATTTCCAATGATTGTCCTATTAAGAATTAAGAGGATGTTTAAGGTGTCAGAAGAACTCGAACTCTAAATTTAACCAGTGTTTGGGTGGAAAATCATGTGTTTAGAAATAAGCTAACTAAAAATTGGAAGGTGTTGCCATATGCATTGAGTTGGATGGCATGGAAAGGAAGGGACAATAGGAATTTTTTTGCAGCAAAGCGTTGTAGTGAAACAAAGCACGGCGCCAATTAAAACTCGTAAGGATAAAATTAGAAATGAAAGAATTAGGAGATACTTAGGTGTAGCACCCATAGAAGAAAAAATTAGAGAAAGACGTTTAACTTGGTTTAGTCATGTGCGGAGGAGACCAAGCACGGCGCCAATTAGAAAATGTTTAGATTGGCAAGTTAATGGAGGGTGTAGACGGAGGGGACGACCGTTGAAAACTTGGATGACGACGGTGAATGACGATATCAATGAGCTTGGATTAGGTGAGGAAATGTGGGAAGATCGCATTGCTTGGAGAACTAAAATCCATGTAGCCGACCCCGAAAATCTCGGGAATGGGCTTTGATGATAATGATGAAAGCGTTGTAGTTGGAAGCAATGGTACCAGAGGTTTTGATTTGCATGTGGGATTGGGTATCTCATCTCCCCTCATTAAAATGGATGTCTTTTGAATGTTTGTATGTCATTTGTATGTCAACTGGGATAGTATCATTTTGGGACCTTAAATATATTTATAAGATTACCACATATGTACTAGTCAAGAGTATTCAAATGACTCCAACAAACAATTAAATTTTCTAGACTGGGTTCTTTTCCGTACCCATATGAAAATTTAGTACAAGAAATTTTAGCATTTTTAACAATCTCCAAAAGAGAACAATGGGTGTGATCAAAAGCCAAAGAGGCTCCAATCACGTATGGTTTTTTATTTTATTTTTTAACTCTTCCTCATCTTTTTTTTCTTATACTAATTTTAAGATTCCATTCACCCTTTAAAAAATAAAAAAATAAATAAAAAATCTCCCGAAGTCCCCAAAATCTAGATTTAAGTTCTAGCTTCACTCCGAAACAACATGAAATGTCCCTAGCTATTTTTAGGCATTTGGAAGTGACAAAATAGAATAACAGAACACGAGAATGAATAATGTGATTCGTAGTTTGCTGTGATTCAAATGACTTTCCACGATTTGTGCAATTTTTTAGTTGCACATGAATCAACCTAACTCAGGAGGAATGCAACTTAACTCAAATAGTGAGTCAAGCCATACAATTCAGCGATGACTAGACCATAGTAGCTACAACAACTCATTAATACCATATGAAAGATACGCAAGTTTTTGGCTTCCATTTATTTCTTGATGAAGATTCAATATGATAATTATTGAAATATATAATACAAGACAACAAAAATATTGGAGATCGGAGAGTCGAGATAAAAATTCAACTCACTCTCTAGCCTTTTGAAATTGCTCATCTAGACCCATAATGTACAATGTATCAAGAGAGTCTATTAATGTTGCTCCAAGACCACCAAAGCTGTTAACACCACTCTTTGATTGCGGCTAACACGTAAAAATCAAACATGTTAGTTGTGGATCCTATGCAAAAGGGGGCAAAATACGTCATGAAAGTCAACTGCCCTTGATCTTGAAAAAACTACTAGAACATTTCCGATAACTTGTGCAACATCTAAGACCAATCAAACAAAATAAGCATTTTGAACAATAAAGGCATATCTATGAGTTACACATATGAAATGAAGTGCTCAGGCTAACCAAGTGAACAAGTAAGACACAATTTTAAGCAAGGAAGCACAAGCTCTCCGAAAACTTGCCATATTTGTGTCCGACGCGTATCCGACACATGACACACCTTCGACACGCGTCAGACATTTGGTCAACGTGTCGGCATGTGTCAGACACATGGTCAATGTGGTTAACATGTCGAACACGCCTCCGATACAACTGAAACTTGGTTAGGTAACAGTTAATACTCGAAAACCAACTTTGTTTTGTTTTTTACTTTTAGATGTTTGCAAATAACTACATAATATAATGGTTGATGATCTATCTGAAGTGAATGACTATTTCAATTAAGATTTAAGATAAATAGGGCAAAAAACCACTAAAGCATAGAAGTAGTCTATGCTTCTTATTTTTCTCTCATTTGCTTCTTCTCTCCTCTACTTCTTCTCTACTTTAATTTTTTCTTGCAACAGTGTCATCTTCTTCAAAACACTCTATAAAGGCACTTTAATAGATTATTATTTATATTTATATAGTTATTAAAAAATAGTATGACGTGTCGACGTGGCCCCGAATCCTAGTTTTTCGGAAATTGTCAAGTTGGCGTGTCGTGTCCGTGTTCGACACAACGCACGTGTCCGTATCCATGCATCCTTGGTTTTAAGACATAGCTAAGAAAAAACTTTCACTAAACTTCAATACGAGTCATTCTTCAAGATACAACCTGCATCCATCACCCTCAGATTGGTAAAGGCTTTTTTGTGCCCTTGATAGGATAAGCAAAGGAGAGTGCTAGGTTTAAGGCTTCAATTAGTTAGGAGGGTTAATATTTGAAGTATTTGTTGTTGTTGTTGTTGTTGTTGTTTTTACTACATTTGGGTCAAAGAAACACAAATCATGATACTGTTACAGAGGGCTAAAAGAAGTAGACGGATTTCAATCTAGAGGCCTAAAACAGAAAGGTGAACAAGACCTTAGAATTGTCACAGCACTTAACTTGCTGCGAATATAGAGTCATACTACACAGAGAGTTTAATTGGAGTCGCACCAATCAAGCAAATAAAACCAAAATTCATCATTTACATTTCATATCATTTACATTTCATTCTTCCGAACGCAAACAAGAAGTAAAAGAAAAAATATATATATTAATAATAGAAAACTAACAGTCTAATAGTTCAATGGCCAATTCAGGTTTGGAAAACTAGGCACCACCTGTCTGCCTGCAGTGCAGCTCAAAGGTGACTTTCTGGGCATCAGAATGACGGATTCACAAAGTACAACAACTATTAGCTTATTGCACCTTGACTGAACATCTCATTTGAGCACCCAAGTATTAAAAATAAACCTATGGAAACAAATCAGCAAACCTGAAGTTCATCTTCACCCCACGCATACGTTTCATAGGATGTCCATGCGTGAAGCATAGCTTCTTTTACTTTCTCTCTTCGTTGAGTGTCAACAGGATCATCCCGAAGATCAATCTTTTTCTTGACCTCACGGGGTTTCACACTCATGTCGACGGTTCCATCCGTATCGCCTAATCTGGACTTCAACTCTTGCAGCTTCAGCAAAAACTGTCAGGTTAAAACCAGAATATCTTACAGATATTCAATCCGCTGCAATTAACAAAAAATAAAAAATAAAAAAGTGAAAACACCGATCATAACCTGATTATGCAGTTGTGTCAACTCTTCATTTAGTCTGTCAGTCTCTACCTGCACATCCAAAGGAGATCTGGTTAAATCAGGTACCAAAGGATTTTTTTTCCTTTTATTCAAATTTAAAAAAACAACATAGAAAAGAGGGTCGTTCTTGGTAGTAAAAAAATGTAATGATAAATGCTTCACAACTAATTAAGCTTGACAATGGTATTTTAAAACTACCATGTTAGGGGGCATTTGGCAGTTGTTGGCATTTGGTTGTAGAACTACCAGAAATGCCTCGAGGGATCAGTAAGCAATAGGGGCACAGATCTATTTCGAGAAAGAACTTTAGAATCATCATTCTAAATCTTTTGAATAAAATAAATTCATTCTTATAGGTATTGACAAGTATCAATCAATATCAACCCCCCACCTCCTCCAACCCAAGAAGACACATACACACGAAAAGGTCGAGCCTTTGTCTGAGAAAACAATAATGGCATATGATAGTCAATGCAAACATTCCCTAATTTACAATACCGTCGACGCAGACTGAGCTAGGATATGCAACATTCTAATATTGGGTTAATTTTCTTTAACAAACCCATTCTTCTATCCAACCCAACAAATGGGAAATGGAACACTATACTGCACAATTAATGTCCTAATATCTTGTTTGGATCAATTCCACCCCTAAAAAATCTAACTTTTTCCTAACAAAACAACATTTTGGCACAAAATTACAACCAAAACAGGTCTAACTGAACTCAACAAACTTAAATTCCCCCAAGACACCAACTTTATCTCTCTAACCAAAACATAATCAAAACCCCATAATTCATTTATCATTAAAACCCAAAAATTCAAGATCAAAACCCGTACCTCATGTTCTCTGGTGAGTGTCTGACGATCCCAAACAACAAAGGTGACAGTAACAAACGCAATAAAGAGAAAAGCCAATCGCTTTGGCCTCTTCAGATAATACGACGGGTGAAGATACCTCCATCCATTCGATGAAGACGAAGAAGATCTGCTACTTCTCGCCATCTTTCTTCACCTCCGATCCCTGATCCACAATGGGTATTTGCTCTTCTCAACAACTGGATCGAATGGGGGAAGATAAGGTCGATATCATTTGCTGCAATTTCAAAGAGAGAAGACTTTGGGGTTTTCAGAGTCTTCAATTGGGTTTTTTTTTTTTTTTTGACCTCCTTATTTTCTGTGTCTCCTTCTTCTTCGATCAGTGAGAATCAGAGACAAGAAAAAGGAGGATTTTTTTTTGGAGAGAAAACAGAGCTGGAGAATCACTAGTTTGGTCGTTGAAATCTTGAGACAGGGAATTAAATAAAGAGGTCTAAGAATCACTAGTTTGGTCGTTGAATTCTTGAGACACGGAATTAAATAAAGAGGTCTAAGAATCACCAGTTTGGTCGTCGAAAACTTGAGACAGAGAATTAATTGCATGGGGGTTTCTAATCCTAGATATTAAAAAATGGTGATTCTAGCCAGCGAGGAAATCAGCGAGAGAGGGAGAGAGGGAAGGAGGAGACCGTCCATTATTCTCGGGATGTGTGTCATTATTTTTTATGTGTGCATCTCAAGGGGAGTGGAGGGTCCCCTCTTTCCCTTCCTCGCCGGCTTCCTCGACATTTAGAATTCCTTATTAAAAAATAAGAGCTTGGCTAATTGGCGAGGAAAACAGCGAGGGAGGGAGGGAGGTTTCCTCGACAATTAGAATTCCCCCGAAAATAAACATGGAGTGATTCTAGATGTCAAGAAAATGGGCGAGGGAGGGTGGGGCGCACGTGCAGGAAGTGACGTGGTAAATAAAAAAAGGGGGGAATTGAAAATTTGGGAGAGAATGAGGAAATGGGGAGCTTTCTCCCCATTTTCAATCGATAGAGAAGTTCTCCTCCCCATTTTCTCATTCTCCCTCTCCCCATTTTCAATCTCGACAGAGATAGAGAAGACCCTCCCTCTCCCCAAACAAAGGCCCTCCATCTTGGTTGTGAGAATTTGTGGGTTTTGAGAGTGGGTTGTATTGGGGTTTGAGGGATTTTGTGTTGTGGGTGGGAAAGAATTGATTTTTTTCGACAACAATGGAGGATTCACGAGGTTCATGAATCCTCGTGCAGTGGAGATCTTCTTATTCGTCTTCTTGTTGTGAATCCTCACTTCGGTGAGGTGTTTTTTTAGGGTTTAGTCTTCGTAGTTATAGTCATTTCATGGTGGAGGAGTCTTCTTCGCCGTCGAGTTGGTCGAGCTCTTACAGAGGAATGTCTTCGGATAACAGCAAGGGGTTGATTCTACCATTCGCTTCAAGCGTCTTTATCGGCACTAGCTTCATTGTTAAGAAGAAAGGCTTGAAGAAGGATGGAACTTCTGGAATTAGGGCTAGTAAGCACAAATTTTGAAAATCTTAGGGTTTTTTTTAGTGAAGATCTTCGGGGAATTTTAGTTGATGTTGCTATTTTGCGATAGATTTAGCTATCTTAAGTCTCTTTCGCTACTTTGATGTTGAAATTTCAGTAAATTTGGTTGGCTTATTGGTAGTGTAGTGTTCAATGTGTATGTATGCTAAGATCTGGTGCTAATTTGGAGTGTGGGTATTAAATGATTGCATTTTATACGGTGTCGAAAGGTTTCGGAGACTTAATTAACTCTATTGTCTAGTTAATTGTTGTTACTACTTGGATCTTAAAATTAATTTTGTTCTCGATGTGTAAGTTTTGAAGATCTATTCATAAAACACATTGTAAAAACATCTAGAAGAGTTGAAAGATTACTAATCTTCACATTCACACTCGAAATTACGAAAACTTTCAGATTTGGCAACCAAGAATTTCCTGTATATCACATTTCAGTAAACATATCACATTTCATGGCAACCAAGCTCACCAATCCTGCTGTTGGAGGTTAGAAGCAACACTCTTGTTTATTTATTTTTAATCAAGTGAAGAGAAAACTGAATGATAGTTCAAATGATTATAGATCCAAAATTTTCGATTCGGTATTTGAAGCAGTATCCTCTACAATTGCCTTCTATGAGCACCATCCAAACCAAGAATTTCCACCCAAATTATTGAATCGTAATGTGCTCACTCATTTGCGTCACATGGCATATTTGCCAAATTTGAAAGTTTTCATAATTTCGAGTGTGAATGTGAAGATTAGTAATCTTTCAACTCTTCTAGATGTTTTTACAATGTGTTTTATGAATAGATCTTCATAACTTACACATCCAGAACAAAAATAATTTTAAGATCCAAGTAGTAACAGCAATTAACTAGACAATAGAGTTAATTAAGTCTCTGAAACCTTTCGACACCGTATAAAATGCAATCATTTAATACCCACACTCCAAATTAGCACCAGATCTTAGCATACATACACATTGAACACTACGCTACCAATAAACCAACCAAATTTACTGAAATTTCAACATCGAAGTAGCGAAAGAGACTTAAGATAGCTAAATCTATCACAAAATAGTAACATCAACTAAAATTCCCCGAAGATCTTCACTAAAAAAAACCCTAAGATTTTCGAAATTTGTGCTTACCAGCCCTAATTCCAGAAGCGCCAGCCTTCTTCAAGCCTTTCTTCTTAACAATGAAGCTAGCGCCGATAAAGACGCTTGAAGAGAGTGGTAGAATCAAGCCCTTGATGTTATCCGAAGACATTCCCCTGTAAGAGCTCGACCAACTAGACGACGACGATGAAGAAGAAGAAGAAGACTCCTCCGCCATGAAATGACTATAACTACGAAGACTAAACCCTAAAAAAACACCTCACTGAAGTGAGGATTCACAACAAGAAGACAAATAAGAAGATCTCCACTGCACGAGGATTCATGAACCTCGTGAATCCTCCACTGCTGTCGAAAAAAAAATCAATTCTTTCCCACCCACAACACAAAATCCCTCAAACCCCAATACAACCCACTCTCACAACCCACAAATTCTCACAACCGAGATGGAGGGCCTCCATTTGGGGAGAGGGAGGGCCTTCTCTATCTCTGTCGAGATGGAAAATGGGGAGAGGGAAAAGGAAAAAATGGGGAGGAGAACTTCTCTGTCGATTGAAAATGGGGAGAAAGCTCCCCATTTCCTCCCCCAAATTTTCGATTTTCACCTTCTTTTTTTTTTTTTTTTTTTTTTACCACGTGTGCCCCACCCTCCCTCGCCCATTTCCTCCACATCTAGAATCACTCATAAACATGTAATGAAAGAATGAAAAAAATAATTTGATAATAGGGAGATACGAATAATCACCCCATGCTGCCTTCAATTTTTTGTGTAAAGTGAAATGTTGCATACCAAAAAAATCTTGTCATGGGTTATTAAATACTAAAATTTATCTTTTACAATGATGTAATCTTACACGATCTTACCATCTTTACACTCCTTCGCAATATCCAGCATTTCCACCCACCGGCAAAATCACTATAGTAAATTGGTGAGTATCGTAACTTCTGAATCACTTATTGAAAAAAATCTACTAACCCGATCTTTATGCCTGTGGAGGGTGTCAAGCACGTGAGTGCTAACTCTATCCCTATGAATAGATGAGTAGAGTTGGCATTCACATGTTGGACTCCCTTCCCAGACACTAATCAGTGTTCTCTCCTAGTTTGCAACATTAATCAGAAATTTCACATTTGCCCCACCACACCTCATATCGTAAACAACTACATTGAAGATAACCAGATTAAAATTAGTTTTTTTATTTTATTTCTTACATATAGATGATTTGAAAATTCACTTTTTCTCATTTGTGTCAAGTTCAAAGAAATTTACTCACAATGCATAATGTTATGTTTAAAGTAACAATTTATTCCAACACGATTGAAAAAAAAATCACGATTTTTGCAACAACACTACTGAAATTAGAGAAACCGATGGAAAAATAGTTTGTATTTTAAAATAACTTAATCATCTATATTCCCTATATATTTTGCTTATAGACAAGATTTGCGCTCTAATATATCAAGTCAACTTTTTTAACTCAAGATGTCGCGTGACACGTTTTTCCATATACGATAGAATGAAAATAAATATTTTCATAATTTATAATATATATATACTTCAAAATACATATATAAATTTAAAATTTTTTACTATTACAAAAACTTTCATAAATTTGTTTAGTATGAAGCGAGTTCTCCACTTGTTTATTAATTTTAAAATTAAGTGTTAAAGTGTCAAACGATGACCTTTGATACCACTTGTTATTGTACGAACGCCTAAGTGTTAAATGTAAATTCTATTATCATTTGTGATCATGTGACCATCTGTGAGACCCTGTTGTAGGCGGACCTGAGGATGAGGGTTGGAGCCCAATAGACTCGAGAGAGGTTGGACGAGCTACAAAGGGGGACATAGTCCCACATCGTCTGGGTGCGGGAGAGGATGTGCTACTTATGTTCGAGGTCAGATCCCCATAGTACGAGGCATTTTAAAGCCGTGCGAGCAGGTTGGGCCCAGAGTGGACAATATCGTATTGTGCAGATCAGGTCGTTACAGAATGATATCAAAGCCTGACCCAGCCAGAAATGTGCCGATGTGGATGTTGGGCCAGTGTGCCAACGTGGACGTTAGGCCATAAGGGGGTGGACTGTGAGACCCTTGAGTGGGGGGACCTGAGGGTGAGGGTTGGAGCCTAATAGGCCCAACAGACCCGAGAGAGGTTGGACGAGCTACAAAGGGGGACATAGTCCCACATCGCCTGGGTGCGGGAAGGAGATGTGCTACTTATGTGTGAAGTCGAATCCCCATATTACGAGGCCTTTTAAAGCCGTGCGGACGGATTGAGCCCAGAGCGGACAATATCGTACTGTGCTGATCGGGTCGTTATACCATTTAAGTTTCAACCGTGAGTTCTGATACCACTTATTATGGTATGTTTACCTAAATGTAAAGCATGGGCTTTAAAATCCAAGGCATATAGTAGCTTAATGAAGGGTATAACATTGAAAATCATTACATTAGCTATCAAAGGGCATAAGTGTGTCATCTCAGTTTTATGTTGGTAATCTCTTATAGAAATTGAGAGTAAATTTCTCATACACATTTTGATGATGATAATTAAAGATAGTTAATTCAATTACTATTTGAGGTGACGGTTGATGGATGTGAATTTGTAAGGTTGTCAAGATGATATCATTATTGTCATTGATCGATATAGCGAAAAGAGATCAGGTGAATACTCTCTTTTAGAAATAGATTGTGAATTTGTCATATACAGTTTGATAATGATCGATAATCTTTTATAGAAAATGATAGTTGATTTATCAAACATATGTTGATGATGATAAAAATTGTTTGTTCAATTATTATTTTGAAGTGACGATCGATGGATGTGAAGCATTATGATGATTAAAATAACCTCATTATTTTTATAGACTTGATAGAGAAATATTGTCCAGTGCTGGAATGCTTTGGAAGATCTAAAAACAAAAATCGTGGTATTTGCTATCAACAACATAATGAAGGCATTCAGTCAATGTAAATTGATCCAAAACCTAATTCATATCCAATATAGCATCCATGGGTAGATAAGAAATGGTTCTCATCGATTTTATTTTAATGAATATATTTGATTGCAACTTCAAATATGAAATTCAAATGGACCAAAAATGAAATGTTATTCGGAATCATACAACTATAATGAAATATACGATCAACCAACATTTATCAAATTTAAAAGTAAGAAGAAATTGTTCAATTATCCCATTTTTTTAACCGAGAAATCCATGAATCAGGATCCCAATTCATATAGATACAAATGGTCCAATGAAATCAATTTTTTTTAAACAATTTGTTTATGAGCTGAAGAGTCGTTTTCAAGTAATGTTTAATCCATTACGTAATAATATTATTAATATTAGTATTAACCAATATTTGATTGATTGTTTCATAGTTTTCTAATTAATCTCTTATTGGAAAAAATATTGAATTTCTTGTAAACATTTTGATAATAATGTAATTGAAGATTGGTATTTCAAATGCTATTTTGAGTTGACGGTTTATTAATTTGAACTAATAGGGTGATAAAAATTACCATCATTTGCTAATTTCTTGTAAAAATTGATAGTTAAATTTGTATATATTTTTATAATTATTAGAAATTTAGATATGTATGGCTAAACTCTTGTAGAAATGGAAAGTGAAATTCTCTTACACGTTTTAAAGATGATGAAATTGAAAATAAATGATTTAATTGCTATTTTGAATTGAAAATCAAGTGTAGTTACTAATAGAGATTTAAGTTTATACTCATAGTAGCTGGGTGGTGTGTAAATTTTTTTTTAAGTGAACAATGATAGATGATGTAGCTTTAAACAAAATTAGAAATTGGTATCGCTTCAAGTTTGGTGGAATTATTATTAAAAACATATATAAAAACATTCAATATATTTATAAAGCTAGAAATAAAAAATGGTTATTTTATCCTCGAGTCGTTTTGATGCGATTGTTTAGTATGTTCAACAATGACCAACAAGTCAAAATATTTGAATTCCTTGCATGCTGCCTTAGATAAAGGTGAATTAAGTATTACTGATACCACAAAAACAGTAAGTCCTGTAATATGTAATTTTCTTTATCTTTTTGTCTAGGCTAATTGGTTATATAACACTCCGATGACATATGTTGTTGCTAATAATCGTCTCGATAGCAATGATAACTCATAGAGAAACATTGTTTTGTTTTTACTAGGTAAGACTGAAATGTTTTGTAATTTTCCGTATAATAGAGTGTCAAGTCTATTGTTCTTATTTTTCCACCACGATTTTTTTTTTAATTCTACTCGATATCCTAAAATCAAAAGTAAGTGTATGTTGATAAATTTTCTAAATTAATGTGATACGCCAACAACTCTTGTATTTAATTATTTTTATAGGGGATTTGTGGTTCCATATATCTTAATAGGTTGAGTTTTTTCATATCAAGTTCTCCGAAATCACATCTTGTATCAAATTTTCTATCTCTATTCTAACATGCTATAAATGCAATTTAAATTAATATTTTGAGTTAACGGCAACTGATGTGAAACAACAGGTTGATGAATATTACCTTATTATTATTATTATAAACATTTATAAAATCATTCAATATTAATACAAAATGAAGCAAAAATTGATTACTTCATTGTCGAGCTGTTATGATGAGATTGTTTAATATGTTAGCAATAGCAAACAACAAATCAAAGTATTTTTATTCCTTGTAAATTATTAGAATTTATTCCCTACTACCTTGGAAACAGGTAAATTAAGTATTGTAGATACCAAATAAATGGTAAAACCTGTCATCTCTAATGTAATTTCCTTTATGTTTTTGTTTAAGCTAATATAACTCATAGAGAAACATTTTTTCACTATGTAAGGCTTTAATGGATTGTATTTTTTTGCATAATAGAGTGTCAAATATGTTGCGCTCACTTTTGCATCACGATTTAAAAAAAAAAATTCACACAATCTCTTGAAAACAAAAGTGAGTATATGTTGTTAAAATTTATAAAATAAAGCAATAGATCAACAAATCTTTTATTTCATTCTCTTGATAGTGAATTTGTTGTTCTCTATGTCCTAATAAGTGAAATTTTCTTATGTCAAATTCTTCAAATTTCAATATCTTTATTGTCACAGATGTTGCAGATAAAAATTTGAATGTGCTCAAGTATTAACATGAGCACTGATTTGTTATATCTTAGCGCATGATGAATGTTAATGTATCGTGAATCGTATTATAAATTGCAACAACATATAAGATTTAAATTTAATCGTAAATCATAAAATTTAATAAAAATATTAATTATATATACTAGGAAGAATATTTAGTTTCAGAATATGTAAAACAAAAAGTATCAAATTTTAGAGAAGATTTTGTTTGGGGCAACTAAAGAAACAAAAATGTATGTACCTATTTAAGGCATTACTCCCCTATCCTCCTTCAATCCATATCTCATCACGTATGCGTATTTCACAAAACTTCGTTACGAAGTATTTACTCTATTTTCGAAAAATCAAGATTGTAATTTGTATTTATAACGGTTGTGTGTGCGTGTTGACTAAGGAAGTGAATGTTTAATAGAGATGACATAAATGTAAACTTAAAGGAGATATTCATATAAATGGTCCCACCACTAATAATGGTATAAAAGTAAAACGATTTTTATGGTGGGTCCCTTATTTGTTGTTTAATTTGAGAGAAACATCCGGATGAATCACCCATTTTATCTTTTAGTGAAACTTATACATAATTTCAATTACCCTTTTATCTAACGATGGAAAATTTTGTTTGCTTTTTTAGGAAGTCAAGTCTGTCTTTTTACTGGGTTACTCTGCGGTGGTTGTTGGGTAGGACGGGATTTTTGAGGGCGAACTGGCCGACTACTTTGATAACTTCTGATCATAGGTCTCCTGTTCTGCTGTTTTTTCATGACAAATGCACGCTGGTAGGCTTCAGAAACGGTCCACAGTGAGTGAAGGCTAAGGACATCCTGCAAGGATTGCCGTAATTCCCCCAAATATCGTGCCAACATCTGCTATTCCGTCTCAGATAAGTCATTACGGGCTACCAATTGATAAAACTCCTCCGTATAATCATCAACTGATCTCGTGCCTTGCCCCAATGAATGAAGTCGTTGAAACAAAATTTGAGTGTAGCCGAAAGGAAGGAAGTGACTATTCATCTTCTTCATCATCTTTTCCCAATTAGTGATTTTGGCCTGGCCCTGCCTGTCGCGTGATCGCTTCAACTGCTCCCACCACGCAGATGCCCTGCCTTTGAGTTTGATGACAACCAATTTCACTTTGAAATGATCTGGAGCTTCCTTATACTCAAAAATACGCTCTACTTCTTTCAACCAATCCACAAAGCCTTCGGCCTGTAACGTCTCAGAAAACTCGGGTAGCTCTACTTTGAAACCGAGATTTCCATGACGATCCTCCCGACCACGGCGCTCTCAGAATCGAGCACGATTGTGATACGGGTTTTCGAAACTGAAATCAGAATCGTGATCTTCCATCTCACGATTACCGAATTCCTGCGCCGTTAGAAGTTGGGTTAGCTCTCCAACTTGCCTCTGTAAATCCTCAATCATCACTTCCTGAACTCTACGATCACGGTGGCGGGCTTCCTCGTTCGAAACTTGCCCGCGACGACCACGACCACCGGCCATAAAAACTGATAAAATCTCACCCCAAGAAGATGATGAAGCTCTGATACCAACTGACGCCGGACAGAATAGCGATTATCCTGCATGCTAGTTTTAACAGATAATCCACAGGGAAGAACATAAGAGAATCGCCCAAGAATACAGAAAAATAACTCTAATGTCAATTAAATTACTCAAATCAAAATATATCTCTGAAATCAACCTACAAGCCGGGCTTTATAGCTAAAACTCATCAATATTGAAATTTTACAAAAAATGGCAACTCCTCAATAATCATGCTAAAATAAAATACGTACTAAAAGAAATATACTACCAGAAATCTAGCCCAAATTAGGTTTAGAATCACTTCCTAAACAATAATTGAAATATTACTATAAAGGGAAATAAATTACCAAATTCGTGGATTCCAAAGGGAAAATGGTGGATTTTGGCCTCGAAAAGATGCGCGACGTGCGCGTTGAAAAAAACTTTTCGAATTGGGGTCGTTTGCGCGATTCAGATACTCGTAGCCAAAGTTATGGCCAAAATACTAAAACGCACCCTAAATTGCCAAATTTGAAATAGAATTGTGATTTTCTGTCACTTTTGCGCTGATCTGCTAATTCGAGATATCTTAGTGCTAATAAAGTGTTATCTGACAGCTCAACATCATCTGACTCAGATCCTCCTGCATCACATCTTCACTAAAGGTCTTAGCGCCACCCATCATTGCCATCTTCGAAACAAGTTAACCGTCACTCAATCGCCGTTTAACTTGCGGGGGCATATTGTTGATCAAATCTCTACAACACTTCAAGAGTCACACAAATCTACAACTCCTTCAAAATAGATTTTGTTGGTATAAATAGATCTTAGTATATATATTAGTTGTAATCACTTAGATAACTCTTTATTGTTGCAAGATGTAGATACATTGTGTGATTCATGGCATTGTTACCAAAGATTAAGTCTTGGTACCAAAGATTAAGTCTTGCAAGATTAAGTCTCGGATCCTGGACATGGGGAAGCAGCGGCTGCTCCAAAGCCCTCCTTCGCCCAAATTTTGGGGAAAATTTTGGTTGCCGATACTGCAGAGACCCCCGTCGAAGGCACCCGCTTCCGCAAGGAGGGAGCACCAGCCATCGGACTCACGGCAATAGATGAAGTACGGGGAGAAGATTTCATGGAAAAACATGTAATTGTTCTAAAATTCTCCAGTTACCGACCTACCTTGGTAGACATTCGAGACTCGATTAACAGAACTTGGGGAATTTTGGGCGATTTCTCGCTTGGCTTACTCAACCAACGGCATGTTTTGGTCCGACTTCAATCTGAGGTGGAAGCAAAGAAAGTTCTGCCGAGGGATTCTTTTCTGATTCGGGGTGTTCGTTTTAAGGCTTTCCGTTGGCATGATGGTTTTAGTTTGAAGGAAGATCCAATCTCAGTGCCGTTATGGGTAGAGTTACCTAACTTACCTTTGCATTTATTTCACCCTCCTATTTTAAAAGCAATTGTGAATTCCTTTGGTGATTTTTTGCGGATGGATGATCATACTCGATGTCTGTCACGCCCGGGCTTTGCCCGTGTTTGCGTGGAGATGACTTTGGCGGAGAAATTACCATCTAGAGTGTGGATTGACAGGGCCAATAATAGGGGTTTATGACAGAAGATAGAATATCCAGGTTTCAAATACTGTGATTTCTGTTCATTGATAGGGCACCAAGAGGAATGTTGTAGGAAAAAGTTAGGTCTTAAGGGCGGAGGGAAAACTGTTGATGTAGGCAACGCAGAGAAGGTGGCCAGGCCAAAGTTTGAGTCTCACACTAACAAGCAGCAATATGTACCCATTCTCAATAAGGCAAAGCATCCCAACCCCTCAGTGGGTCCGAGTGGAGCCAAGAATAGTCAGGGAGTGGAAATTAATGAGGAAGTTGGGGAGAAAAGGCCGGAGGCAATGGATCCGGCTACGGTGGTGTTGTCCAACAAATTTGAATCGCTTTCGGAACCTCTTGACGTCGGGGAGAGTGAGCAGCAGGAACATGCACTTGCCGAGCATGGTCCAGATTCTACGAAGGAATGCCTACTTGAGGCGGGGTATACGATTGCGGAGATTGCTCAGGTTACCAGAAATCAAGACCTAGTGTCAACACATAAAGATGAAGTAACTTCAGGGGTGAAGAGTGGCCGCTTCGACAATGTGGAGATTACAAGTATTCATCATCCGATGGCAGCGTCGCAAGGTGCGACATGCGCTGATCCATGCATTTCAGTGGGCCAGACAGTCCCCGCGGTGCTCTCTGCACCGGCCCAGCCAGCTACCCCATCCACAGGGGGAGCGGCTCTTTTTTGCCCTGTTTCAGCTGGGAAGACTGGAGATACACAGGTTATTACGGGCAAGGCGAATTTAGGATGCGCGACACCTCAAGAAAATAATAGCAGTTTGATTGAGAATAGAAATCAAATCGTTGCCCAAGTTGGAACGACTAGTTTAGAATTAGATGTTGTTGATACGTCTAAGGAGCAGCAAAATTTGGCTGCTGTTGTTAAGGAGCAACAATTCAAAGAATTCAGGGATGATTGTAGGGATGCAGGTTACTCACCCAATGGGATTGAAACAGTGATTCAGGCTGCGGATTCAGTCGCTGAAATAGCAGCAGAGCCAGGTCTGTCTACCCCCATATCTAACTCAGAGGAAAACCCAATGCAAGTAGTGGAGGTGCTTCGCGCGATCGCTGGTTTCAGAGGACTGGGGGAAGATCCCACAACACTCATGGCTTGCCTAACACCCCAAAACGTTAAGGCTATGCAGTCAGAAATTGCACGAATAGGTAGGGATGCAGTGGTCGCTGAAATTCAAACTTCACTTCAAAAGGCAGCAGCAAAGGTGGGGCAAAACACTAGTGAAGAAGAACGTGAGGTTATACAGACTCCCACGGCAGATGTTCCTCGAAGGTCCTCTCGACGCAAGAAGACAAATCCTAAATTCAGGTAACTGATGATGATAATACAAGTAGAATGCAAATGCTTATTAGAATCTTGTATGGATGCTAGATTAGTGCTAGCATTCAATGGTTTTTATATCAGGATTCATTGTGGTTCGTATCCTTACGACGACTTCTCGTACATCCTGGGGCCCACATTAGGTATAAATCACGTCATGAGAATGATTAAAGGATTGATTGGTACTTATGAGGAAGAAAAGTTATGGCAGGTCTATCATGCAACTACTTTAGTAGCAGAACACTTTGCATGGTTACTCCCCAACTTGGAGACGGTGATTCTAGAACTAATTAGGTTCTTAGTTGAAGATTTGAAGCAAGTTTTTTGTCCTGTGGATGCTGTAACGAGTGAACGTATGAGTGATTGTAATCTTTTTTCATTTCTTAGGTTCGGGGATCCTAAATAACCCCGCTCGTTTTTCAAAAAAAAAAAAAAAAAAAAAAAAAAGTCTCGACTTGTAACTAAATTCTGTATATAAAGAAACTCCACACGTGGTACTCCACAACTCATCTCGTGTGGAGAAATTTACCTATTCTAACTCTATTTCACTAATAACTGCAGAACCACCGTCAGTATTTAAATGAAACTTACTAGGGAAATTGAGACTAAACTCTTTCCACTCGAGATCGTCGGAAGAGATTATCTGAACAGGGTGCTAAAATCTTTACCATAGTCACTAGTCAGTTGTATTGCTCGCACGACTTTGTAGTTACACTCAATTGGACAATGGGGATTTAAATTGCCTTTGCAGGTGAAACCATAATGAGCATCATCATCATCATCAATATAGTCAGAATGTTTTGGAAGAGATAACCACTGTTTGGCGATTAGGTTGCAGATAATAGTTTTCTTCTCAGATGAGGAGTGGGTAAGAATTGAAATGCAGTACCTATTTCGCATATATTATATTGGTAATCAGCTTCCCTATCGTAGTATATGTCTAGTCTTTGGTGGGAGAGACCAGCATGACAGGATAACCAACCACATATTTGTAGCTTTTGCGAGTCCTCAGAGTGAAATGGTTCCACTTCTTTGATAAGCATTTGAATCTGGCTAGTGATTTTACAGGAATTCGAAGAAATATTTATTTTAAAATAATTTGAAAATTATCGAACATTTTAAAATTCTCTAAATATGTTATATTAAGATGAAACAACCACTTTAAAGGAGGAGATATTCAGTTAGCTCTTCAAGTCTCAAAACTCTGTAAATTGACTAGTACTTGACAGAGTGGCACTCATCGATAGAAGCCTTGCCATCTTCTCTGAAAAGGGCTGCTGCCTGGTAAAACAAGAAATCCAGATAAAACATAAGCAAGACTGCCATAACCACATAGAAGCATATGATCTGAATGTATGAAATGGTATGACATTTACTCTTAAGACTTGTGCTTGTGCTCTGGTTTTCCTCCTTATTGTCTCTCTTTCTTCTTCTTTCTTCAAATCTAAAGTATAACGGAACCGGCGAGAAGCAATTAGCACGAGAGCCACTTGCTACAAGAAAAACAACACATTTTTTACTGATAATCCAACACACACCGCATTCTCAATGAATACGTATATATGAACCATTCTCAAATGAAATTTTTGAACGAAAATCTTGAAATAGAATGCCAACCAAACAAAAATTCATCAAAACATACTACAATGTCACAATATAAGCAAGACTGCCATAACCACATAGAAGCATATGATCTGAATGTATGAAATGGTATGGCATTTACTCTTATAACTTGTGCATGTGCTCTGGTTTTCCTCCTTATTGTCTCTCTTTCTTCTTCTTTCTTCAAATCTAAAGTATAACGGAACTGGCGAGAAGCAATTAGCACGAGAGCCACTTGCTACAAGAAAAAACAACACATTTTTTACTGATAATCCAACACACACCGCATTCTCAATGAATACGTATATATGAACTATTCTCAAATGAAAATTTTGAACGAAAATCTTGAAATAGAATGCCAACCAAGCAAAAATTCATCAAAACATACTACAATGTCACAATATATACCATAATTAATGATAATAGACTATTCTAATACCAATTTAAGCCAAACCAACACCAAAGTCCAACAAAGCACAAAAGTACAGAAATTCTAAATGTCGAGGAAGTGGGCGAGGAAAGTGAGGTGGCGGGGGTGAGAGCCGTTCCTCGCCCTCGAGATGCGTGCATTGACTTTTCGCGTGCGCATCCCGAGCGGGATGAACGGCTCCCACCCCGCCACCTCCCTCCCTCGCTCGTTTCCTCGCCATGTAGAACTGCTCACAAAAGTATTAAGAGTGCTTCTAGGGAGCCTGGGTCTGCTGCCTGAGTGGCATTTCACCCCCCCCCCCCCCCCAAAGCTGCAAACTCAAAATTATACAAGAATTAAACACTTTTCCTTTTTTTTTTTTTTTTCGAACTCTAAACTTGTGATGAAATCCCCCATAAGTCTACTAGATGAGCTAGTACCCCATTCGCAAATAGTATTAAACACTATCATGAACAACCAACCACAAACTTACCCGCCACTGTTTGAGCCGCTCAGCGGGCACATTCTCTGTGTCGGCGATATTGAAAGGGTCCTCACAATCTTCTTCATCAGAGTCGCTTTGACGGAGGTAAGAAGAACCACCAGCACCAGCACCATCACCGGAACTGATCCACTGTAACTTTTCTTCAGATAAATCAACTCACTCTCAAATCAAGAAAAGAGACTGAATCTTTTTGTCAACAATATTGCCTTATTGGTTTTTGCCTTTATCATGATGTTCTTCTTTTTCTTTAAATTTTTTTTTCTTCTAATTGTTATGTTGCCAGAATTAATAGTTGATTTTTTCAGGATAATTCTCCTAACCATTTTGATTATCCTAAAAAAAAAAATTGTTTGGAGATCCATGGCATGGATAAATATGAAATTTGTTGAAAGAGTACATTAAAAAAAAAAAAAAAAAAAAAAACTTACCGACTGAGCCACGCCCTTCCGTAGATCTTCATGGTAGTGGCGCTGATGATGCACGATGTTCACTCCTCCGCGCAATCGCGCCGACATCAAAACCGGAACTTCATTGTCTTGAAAACAACTAGACTTGTTGTAGATGTCCTCAATAGTCACTTCATCTTCATACTGTTTTTCACCAAATTGTAGAAACTGCAGTTCAGGAGCTACACCACTTCGCTTTTCGATCATTTGTTTTAGCTCAGAGACTCTGTTCAATCTATCAACTTGGAAAACAAGGGTTCCATCATTAGGCCTTTTCACCAAAACCTGAATCATTTTTCGCTTGCTTGACTTGAGAATTCAGTGTCAATGAGAAGAAGCAACTAAACAAAACTTAAGAAGCAAGTAAACAAAACTTGTCAAAAAGCAATCTGTATTACAATTCGGATCGGTTTTTTTTTTTGGTCCTACTTGTCAATTGTTTGTCCTACGTGGCATTTTTATGTCTTTGGTAGAACTTAAGTTAAACAACCTTCCCCTCGGTGCTTTACTCAGTCTCTCCTTTCCCCTCTCTTCCTCTACCCAAACCCCTCCCACCACCGATTCTCGATGCAGAAGGACAAAAGAAGAAGAAGTTTGAGTAGGGGTGGGCATCTCATCCCGATCCCATCTCGTCCTGATTTTGGTATAAAATATACACGTTAATTGCTGGTCCTAGGAAAAACTGCAATAATGATCAATAATGGGATAACCTCTAATTAACTATTTATGACATGTGGTAAATCCCAAAGAACCCAATTTTTTGTTCACATATAATTTTACATTTAAAATTAAATTGTGTTTAATTGTATACACCAATTTGATTTGTCCCTCATATATTCATCTTTTTTCATTCTACAAAGTAGCTTGTTGGTTCATTTTCTGACGCCAATAAAATTTTGTTTAGCAATTGATATTTTGTATAATTATTTATGTATTGTTTGAATTTAAAATTTTTATGTTGAAGTAATTAATTATTATTATATTATTATTAATTAACATCATCACTCCCCCTTCAACAAAAATCTTGGCTGGGCTTATACACCAAGAAATATAAATCCCAAGGATGAAATGTTTATTGAATTCTGATATTGGTGTATTTATCAGTAGATGGTATTTCAACTTTTGGCCATCCCTATAATAAGAAAGTTTTATTACTTGGACCTATACAATAGACATTGAGTGTTATTGGTAATGCTCTAGAAAGAGCTGAGCTCTTAATAGAACAAATATTTAAGTTATTAATGACAAAAAGAAAGTTTTGAACTCCCTAATTTTCCTTTTTCCTTTTTCCTTTTGTAAACAAACACTTTCCTAGGCATCTAATCCAAATATGAAGTTTACTCCAATCACAACCAAAAATGAACAAACAACCCAAAGAACAAGATGCATCTTTTTTAATTTGGAAAAATAAATAAGAAGTCCACCAAATATTACTTGATCAACCACCCCATACATAAATGCAACTTGTGACTATACCTTCAACATTTACCGGTTCAGACATCTGGCCATGCTTGGGCAAGCATTCAACATCTCCAAAGGATTCCCCAGAGGGGACTCTTGGTCTCATTAATAGTCAAATTACCCACAACACAAGGTTGTACAAAATATGGACCTTTGTTTAATTGTGTTATAAGAAGAAGGAGTTGAGGATTTTGGAAGAAAAGCAACGATTTTGTTTCTGATGCTTAGATGGGGGTTTGGTTTACATATACTTGATATAATGTGGATAATAATTAGAAGAAGAACCCCTTTGATGATCTTTGATTATGTGGGTGTCTTAGATTGCTTCTTATGATCTTTGGTTATTTTGCTTAATTGATTAGGAACATTAGAAAAGCTCTGTTGATTAGTATCTTTCTGTTTGGATACTAATCAAAACCAACAGAGCTGAAAATGGGAAATGCTCTTATAATATTGATTTTGTTCAGGATTAGAATGCTGAAAATGCTCTGCTCTGCTGAAAATGTCATTTTGGAGGAGTGGCTCTGCTAGAAGGTCATTTTCTGGGTTACTTCATTCGGCAGGCTATGATGAAAAGTTGTTTGATTGAATGTTTAGGAAGCTTGACAATCTGAAGGTCATTTTGGGTTACTTCATTTTGGAGGAGTGGCTCTGCTAGAAGGTCATTTTGTGGGTTACTTAATTTGGCAGGCTATGATGAAAAGCTGCTATAATGTATTTTGGCAGGCTATGATGTCAATCTGTTTGAAATGTTCAGATATTCAAGGTTCTTTGTATCTACAAATTAGCTTAAACATATTTTGGCAGGCTATGACAGCAATTCAGTTAGCAATTCATATACTTGATTTCCTATTTGATTATCAAGAGCTTTAACACATACTAAGGTTCTTTGTATCTACAAATTAGTTAAACTATCTCTACTTCCAAATACCAACTTGTTACAGATATTCAAGGGCCTAACAAAAGAAGTCGCAGTTACAGGTTCTTCAGTCTGCTTCAACTTCTCAGGCATACAATCTTTCCAGAGTTGATGAAAGGTTGCTAGACCGTCGTTCAACTTCCCATTTTCATTGTGCTTGCAACTGCACGCTGCGGTCGTCTAGGTGGAGGGTGTGAAGACGTCAACGTGGAAGGAGCTAGCACATTTAGTATCCTGGATGAGATCACTGCACAAATATACATAAGCTCCCCATGCATTAATATGAAGAAAGTTACAATTACTATGTCAAAGATGTTGGTTCAACAAGACTGTGAACGAAACAATGTTTCAGAAGTAAGGAAATAGTTCCTGTCAAGGGCTTGTTTACTTCTAAATTGTTTATTTGATAAATTTTCTTTTGTTATCTGTTGGCTGTACGCTGTTTTTCGCCTTATAACTAATGGAAACTTAAAACTGAAAGAAAACCCATGAAGCAAATCAAGGAAACACTGGGCGTACAAAAAAGACTTGATCTCAAGAGACTAGTGCATTTTGTGTAAAAGTAAACCTAACAACTCATGTAAACAACAAGATTAATGCTTATGAGAGCAACTTACAAGAAAATAAAGCAACCAAGTAGCAACAAGAGGAGCATGACAATATTTCAGCAACTTAAAAGAATTAAGCCAGATGGTTGCAAGTTGACAAGCAGGCTATAAATAGGATTAGAACAGAAGAATAGGAGGGGGATTGATTTTGTAAAACCAGTGTACAAGTGAGCATATTGCTCTCTAGGAGACTAAGGCGTCTCGAACTGTCTTTTATCATTCCTTCATATACAATACAGTCCATTTGTTTCTGCTACTCTCTGTAATAGAAGTTCTGTAATAGAAGTTACATATCAGCAAATTCTCCTTATACATCTTTGTTGTATTTTGTTGCTGAAACTGCAGATTTCCATCCATTCTTTCTCTGACTCTGTCAGCAGGTTTGAGCTCCATTGCTTCCAATCTGCAAAACATAGCAAGAGCAAGTCAGATCATAACACAAAGCTATTGACAACATTCAGTCTGCATTCTCGAATGTTTCAAGAGGGTATAATTGTGGCAGACGCAAATATTTATGTCCAACCCTTTACTATGTTTAAGGAAAGGTTTCTTACTGCACTAAAGATTTTTTAATGGAGTGAAGTTTCCATTGATACCAAGATCAAAGTTTCAAGGCAACTTATTCTGATCATCTTTATTTCAGGTCCTCTAAGAAGAAGAAAATGAAAGGGTGCTTATCTAAAATTGGTACTATGAACCTAAAGCCAAAGATCAGTAAAGCTAAAGAAATGAAATTAACATCACTGATGAATGATTGATTTAACAAAACAAGTAAAATGACATTTATTAAACATAATCACAAACAATCAACTCCTTATATGAACTCCACAAAAAAATTCTTTCAACATTCTCAATCTATCTTAACAAAAGCCCAAATTACATTCAAGCAAACAAAACAAGCAAAACAGTATCATTTTAAACCTGAATGCATCCAATTTCAAGATATCTAATGAAGCTAAACGCATTACACATGTAATCCATCAAAGGGATATTAAAAAAAAATGCCTATCAAACCAACACAAAAGATCATACAAGCTAAATCCAAACAAAACGATACTAATCAAAACCAACATAGCTTTTCTAATGTTCCTAATCAATTAAGTAAAATAACCAAAGATCATAAGAAGCAATCTAAGACACCCACATAATCAAAGATCATCAAAGGGGTTCTTCTTCTAATTATTATCCACATTATATCAAGTATATGTAAACCAAACCCCCATCTAAGCATCAGAAACAAAACCGTTGCTTTTCTTCCAAAATCCTCAACCCCTTCTTCTTATATCACAATTAACCCACACCCACGCTGGGGACTCTGTAAAAATTATCGATCAGATAATTATCGGATGCAATACCAAGAGAGAACTCTAAATGCCCTTATCAAGGCTAATTACACATAGCCTAAAACTTTACGCAGTAGCTTTTTAGGTCTAAAACTGATGGAGTTAAAGATTTAAATCACAATCTGCTCATCACTTTATAGAAGTCTAGTAAGATGCTCGAAATAAAGTTGAGTAATTCATCAAACAAAACAACTACTACTTAAATAATTCCACTCGATACTAGACTAAAATAGCATACAACCCAATAACATTCAAATTCAATTAATATAAGTTATAACAATCCAACTTTTCTAGGAAGGTAAAGCAAAGGGATTACTCCTAATACTCTTCACCTGTTGATTAACACAATCAAACCCACACCCACACTGGATAGACCAAAAGCAATGAATTTAGGAGATCGATTAATCTACTGGACATGATTGGAAATGCTCTGAACTAAAAATTTCTTCTGATAATGAGCCATCTCAATCTAACAGCAAAGCAAGGGGAAATGTTTGAAACATCTTTAAATGTGAAATATCATATCCTATATATAGATACATCTTTCTCAAACCAAAGCATGTTGGAACTCGATAGAGGAGGATGCAACACAATTATATAACTTAGCCATGAAATACAGACAAACACGTCTAAACAATATGACCAAATCACATAGACACACCTTCCAGTGTGCCATAGGTAACAATAAAATGTCTTGATCACACAAACCCAGCAAAGCAAACAACTAACAAAGTCATCACTGCATGAGAACTTTACCAAGTGAACTACATAAGCAAGACTGACACCCCATAGAAGCCTCGCCATCCTCTCTGAAAAGGGCTGCTGCCTGGTAAAACAAGAAATCCAGATAAAACATAAGCAAGACTGCCATAACTTGTGCGTGTGCTTCGATTTTCCTCCTTGTTGTCTCTCTTTCTTCTTCTTTCTTCAAATATAAAGTATAACGGTTCCGGACAGCAGCATATATCAGGAGAGAAGCTTGCTACAAGGAAAACAACACATTTTTAACTGATAATCCAACACACACCGCATTCTCAATGAATACGTATATATGAACTATTCTCAAATGAAATTTTTGAACGAAAATCTTGAAATAGAATGCCAACCAAACAAAAATTCATCAAAACATACTACAATGTCACAATATATAGCATAATTAATGATAATAGACTATTTTAAAACCAATTTAAGGCAAACCAACACCAAAGTCCAACAAAGCACAAAAGTTTCCTTTTTTTTTGTTTTTTTTTTCAACCCTAAACTTGTGATAAAATCCGTTGTAAGTCTACTAGATGAGCTCGTACCCAGAAATAACATAAGCAAGATTGCCATAACCCGCCACCGTTTGAGCAGCTCAGCGGGCACGTTCTCTGTGTCGGCAATATTGAAAGGGTCCTCATAATCTTCTTCATCAGAGTCGCTTTGACGGAGGTAAGAAGAACCATCACCAGAGTCGCTTTGACGGAGGTAAGAAGAACCATCAGCACCATCACCAGAGTCGCTTTGACGGAGGTAAGAAGAAGAACCATCAGCACCATCACCAGAGTCGCTTTGACAGAGGTAAGAAGAACCACCAGCACCATCACCGGAACTGATCCACTGTAAATTTTCTTCAGATAAATCAACTCACTCTCAAATCAAGAAAAGAGAGACTGAATCTTTTTGTCAACAATATTGCCTTCTTGGTTTTTGCCTTTATCATGATGTTCTTCTTTTCCTTTTTCTTCTAATTGTTATGTTGCCAGAATTAATAGTTGATTTTTTTAGGATAATTCTCCTAACCATTTTGATTATCCTAAAAAAAAAAAAAAAACTTGTTTGGAGATCCATGGCATTGATAAATATGAAATTTGTTGAAAGAGTACATTAAAAAAAAAAAAAAAACTTACCGACTGAGCCACGCCCTTCCGTAGATCTTCATGGTAGTGGCGCTGATGATGCACGATGTTCACTCCTCCGCGCAATCGCACCAACATCAAAACCGGAACTTCATTGTCTTGAAAACAACTAGACTTGTTGTAGATGTCCTCAATAGTCACTTCATCTTCATACTGTTTTTCACCAAATTGTAGCAACTGCAGTTCAGGAGCTACACCACTTCGCTCTTCGATCATTTGTTTTAGCTCAGAGACTCTGTTCAATCTATCAACTTGGAAAACAAGGGTTCCATCATTAGGCCTCTTCACCAAAACCTGAATCATTTTTCGCTTGCTTGACTTGAGAATTCAGCGTCAATGAGAGGAAGCAAGTAAACAAAACTTGTCAAAAAGCAATTGTTTCATTCATCGAAAATTCTAGGGGTCCAGGGAAATTAAGGCTTGTTTCATATAGTAGCAAGGGAAGTAAAAACAAATCAAAAACACAATCCACCAACCATTCATCCAGATACTCGAAGTGAACATACTTCCACGAGGAAAATTCTACATGGAATTAGGGGTGGGCTTCCATGAATACGCGGTGGGCCATGAGCTTTTGAAAATTTTGGAACGCGCACAAAGGGCAAGACCCCTCGTGTGCATTCAGGGGATCGTTGGATTAAAGTAAAAATAATCTAACGATTCTCATTAAATCACACCTCACATCACCCCTCTCTCTTCTCTCTCATTTGATTAAAAAAAAAAACCAATTGTTTCTTGTAGTGGCTCTACCATGAGAGTAAAACCAGAGTTTCCGTCCAACAATTGTAGGTCAATTCATCAGACATCCACTCTTTTTTTTATTTTTATTTTTTTTAGAGGTCGTGAGTTTGAGACTCACAAATTAAGATTTTGTGAGTTTTTGCCCGATTATTAAGAGTACATTTGCTCTATCGTTGATAAGCATTCGGGTATTGAATGCAGCTGCTTAGATAGACTAGACCGGAGCGAAGCAAAAGTGAGTCTTCATGCAAGGTGGAGGCGACGAGGATATTAAGTGACAACAATATTGTAGCCTTCGGGCCTGATTTGGTTAACCCTATAACGGTCAATGACCCAATAAAAAAAAAAAAAAAACAGAGCTTCTAATTGTCGAGGAAATGGGCGAGGGATGCTCCCTCGCACGTGCCCGACCTTTGTTTCAAAAAAAAAAAAAAAAAAAAAAGGAAATTTTGGGGAGAAATGGAAATTCAATTTAAGGGGGAGGGAGGGAACAATCTCCCTCTCCCAAATACATCTCGACCCATAGAAGAGTACACCGAAATCACTTTCTCCCCAAGCAACCGAAGCTCGACGGAGAGACCGAAATCGCTCTCTCCCCAAACCCATCTCGACACAGAGAAGAGACTGAAGTTCTCCCCAAACACAGAGAAAGACCGAGACTCGACACAAACCAGAGAAGCTCGAAGCTCCATCGCCACCCTCGAGACCCATCATCGTCACCGATGGTGATACAGTGAGAGCTCTCTATGTTGTGCACATGATCACTTTCATCATCAATTTCATCACTATGAGACTGGACTAAACCGATGCCTAAAAAGCCAATGGAGTAAACAAAAGAGGCGAAAAATGACATAATAGCAAGGATTTCAGGGAAGGTGACTACATGGAGAGGAGTGGATGTACAAATTGTTGTTCAATTGTTGTTTTTAGTTGACGGAGATGACTTCATTATTGCCATAGATGCCTAGGTACTAAGTGTGAACATTGATACCACTTATTATATCTTAACACACAATCACAGGTAGGGGTGGGCACAATCTGAATGAGTTCCAAATTTTGCAAAACCTAACTTGAGGAGCTACATGAGTTGAGCTACTACCCATGGGCGGACCTACTAAGGGGCGGGGGGCCCCTCAACTTTTAAAACATTTTTAATATATATATTTTAATCTTAAAAAAATCGATTATACAATACAATATGAAAATTGTTTATGAAAATATTCACATATGTCTTTGTTGATGTAGTGGTTTGAGGTTTATAATTTTTAGTAAAAGACCTGAGTTCGATACTCTTCAAGTGCATTTTTTATTTTATTTTCAATGCAATTTTATTAGTAATTGCAAACATTAAAAAATATCTAGTGTAATAAAAATCTATTAACATTAACGAAATGAATTTTTTTCACAAGTGATATAAAACCTCAAACAAAAAAATATTTAAAATTAATATCTAAAATAATAACGATAGAATTCAATGAAAATGTATACCATTAGCCAACTCGTATAAAATTTGAGCCTCATATAAACTATTTTTTGTTTGAATTTGTATTATGATCATATTAGGTTCACAAATTTCAATTTTTTTTTAGCTTCACCTAGAATTTATTCTAATTATTTTTTGATTCTCAATTCTAAACAGTCAGGCTTTATAGCCACTTTTTGGTCAGGTTTTGAGTTTTTTACATTTCTATATATTCTATAGATAATTTTTGTGGTTTTATTTTAAAGAGAATGGGTAAAGGTGTAAAAATATTCTAGCCTGGCCAAAAAATGACTTTAAAGCTTGGCTGCCTAGACAAACTCTTTTGTGATATTAGTTATATATTCTAGTTCATATGTTTGTTTGCTTTTTGCTAAGGTTATCAATATTGACCTTATTTTGGCTTAAAACGAACTACACTTGGATCCAATTTGATATATGCATTGTATTTTTTATAGTTGAATTTTTTTTTATTAGTTACTAGTTTCGGTAGAAAAAAATTTGGCTTTACCATTGATAAGTATTATTATCAACTAATAAATATTTTCCATTTCGCCCCTCCTCAACTAAAATCCGGATCCGCCCCTGCTACTACCCATTCATGATTCGTTCAATGACCAATGAGAGTGTTGCTCAAACCCATAGTTCACTTGAACCACAAAAAATCTGTCAACATGATTCTATTAAAGCCTCTGGATTCTCCAATGTGATTTTTCATGATTTTGACTTGAATCATTCAAGTAACCAATGACAATGTGGAGTTGTTGAAAGGAGTATTTGATCAGAGCAGTGAGAAAGCAGAAGATTGAAAGGGATCAACAGGAGAGAAGACCTTCACAGTGTGCTGTAATTTATCACAATTCATCTAAATCTTATGTTGTTATTTTCTTCTTCATCAATAAGACCAGCTTACTTCACTACTGAATATACCAAGTGCACAAAACCAATGCATTCTTTTCACAAATACTCTTAATATGTTATTATCACTGGTGGAAGCCATCATGCTAAGAGCTGCAGCAGCAAAGAGAAACTGCAATATAAGCAAGGTAAGAACTCCAATGTTGCCTAACATGCCTTCTGTGTCCCTCATTCTCACTTTCGATCCTTCCTTCGCCGCCACGGTTGCACCATATGCCACTAGTGGCGCCTCCGCTGGGTGCACCGATGGATGACTCTGATTCATCAACATCTTTGGAGCTCAGATCTCAAAATCAAAGCAGTTGTTACCTTTTGACTCAGAGGCACCGAATTGGAATAAATTCAGAGCTAGAGGACATATTCTTGACCTAATTAAACGAAATTCAGATTCAGTTAGAATGACAATCACTAATGATATTGGCGATGTGCAGACCAAATGTTTGATGAAATTGAAGAGTAGTGGAAACTTTACTTGATTGGTTCAGGTGCGAGTGTAGTAGAACCCTGTGGTTTGAAGCTTGGGTGAGTGTTGATGTTTATTGAAAGAGTGAAAATAGAGTCTGACAGATTACTGGTTCTGAAATTGGAGCTACTTTTCTATTATGAAACAATGAAAGCGTCTAAATGAACTTGGCGCAACTGCTATTTTAGAATGAACTTGTGGTTGAAGGAGAGTTTGCGAAGGTGGATGAAGGAGGTGAAATTGGGAGAGAAAGTGGAATCTGGGGTACAAGGGGGTTTTCCGAGTAGTCTGAGACTCTAAGACTTCGAAGTGAAGTAATCAGAATTGGTGAAGTAGTCGTAGATGCAGAGGTCACCTAGGGTTGATTGATTCGAGGATAGTGCAGAAGATGAAGTGACTTGCTCGGTTGAGGGGGAAAATGGAGAAGATGAAGACTCTGACGAGAAGAGAGAGACTTAGAAAGTGTGCTTTTTATTTTTAGGTTTACATTTTGTAACCCCCCAATCATAAAGACAACAGGTGTATGGGTGTCATTTAAAACGGGTTAAAATCGAACCGTTTAAATATATAATTGGAATCGAATTTGAACCGTTTTATAACGGATTTGGACCGTATCTAAAATTAGAAATTTAAAATTCGGATCGAAAATGGTTCGATTTGGTTTGAACTCGCGATTCCTCGACTTGTTTGTCCACCCCTAATCACAACAACTGCATTCTCTATTTGTGTTACCAATTGTAAGATCACCCAAGTGCTGAATGGTGATATCTATCACTAATTTTTCATTTGCTTGTCTAGGTGTTAAGCGCGAGCTTTGGTATCATTTGTTTTCGCGATCGCTTAATTCTCAACTCAAACACTTATGACTTGGGGCCAACTGATGAAAACTTATCTCACTTACTATCTCATCTCCACTATTTTTTTTTTTGATTTTTCATAAAAATAAATAAAAATCAAACACACTCATTTTATCGCCTATACATTGTGGCGACACAACTAAAATTCGAACAAAGTTCGATAACATGTGGTGGCACAAAGTGGAAGTCTTGGATGCCTACCTCATTTGGGCAAAATACTACCCAAAGAAATATTGGGCGTCGATTCATTCTTTGTATCTCGCGATGATCAACACCCACCACCATCACCTTCCCCCCTCTCCAGCAAAACCCTAGCTTTACCCCCTCTCGCCGGAACCCTAGATAACCCCTTTGCTTTACCCCCTGAAGGACAAACCATTTAAACGGCCAACCTACTGGTGGTCTCCGGGCCCCCAAATTCACAGTATTTCAAAACCCCTAAAAAGTTGACGATTTGAGGTTCAATTGGAGTCTCCTTTCATATTTTCGAGAATTTCTTAGTGGGTTTGAGAAATTCGAACAAGTTTCGGCTTCTAAAGGTAATTTGGAAGAGTTTAATGAGGTTCGGAGCTTAAATTTTAAATCTTGATTTGATTTGTTTCTCTTTGTTAGGTTTGGGTTGCAATACCTGCTTGAGTGAATGTGGTGAATGTGATGAGGAGGATTAGTGAAGTGGACACAATGCAGGGGCTCGAACAGGATCAGGAGCACGCGATGCATCGGAATGGGAGTGGGATGGATGAGGAGCAAGAGGATGGTGGGGGAAGTGAAGGAATGGAGGGAGATGGACCCTTGGACCATGGGAATTTTTCTGATCAGCAGGGAGGAGCAGTGGGGCGTGGCAGCGGCAGTGGTGAGAATCAGCTCACCCTTTCGTTCCAGGGCGAGGTTTATGTGTTCGATGCTGTTTCTCCAGAGAAGGTGAAAATTTTTGAGCTCAATTTGGTCTAATTGAATTTTGGTGTTGTGGCATTTTGGTAGATAAGGTTGTAGGAGTAGTAGTTTATTTCAGTTTAGGTCTCAATTTGAATGCTTTCAGTGAATTGTGATTCGTTTGTTAAAATAATGAATTCCTTTCCCATTACTTGGAGTAAACTCAATTCTACAACCCAATAATAGGAAATCAATGATTCTAGAATGTGAACAAGTCATTTAATTGTTATCTGTGCAGTGGGTAATTCGTTCCAAGTCCCATCATCATAAAATCATAATTGTAAGAGCATCTCCAATGGGAAACTCTGAACCCTAAAAATATAGTTTAAGTGGTTTTTACGGGAATAGTCCGTCAGTGCTAGATCATAAACCCCAAAAGATATAGTGTTCGAAATGATGCTCTATAAACTTTTGTTTAGTTTGGCGATTCACTAAATTATGTGATCATATTTTAGAAAGCCTAAGTTGGACACATTCTGTAGATTACTCTCTCCTTGGTGTCAGAGTTTTTGGAGAGATCTGGAGAGAATGGATCTGATCCTCTTTGCATGATCTTCACACAGGTTCAAGCTGTGCTCTTATTGTTGGGGGGGCGTGAGGTACCTGCTAGCTTGCCAGCTATTCCTATTTCTTCCCAGAACAACAATAGGGTATCCTTCTTAAACTTGTTATTTTGACTGAGATCAGCTGTTAACGTTGAAGCCTTCAACCTGGGCTTCTCTGAATGTTTATATTTTTTGGCTTTTATTATTAATTTTGAGAAGGACTTATTGTTTCCCAGAGATTAGCTTCTTTGATGCGATTCCGAGAGAAGCGAAAAGAGCGTAATTTCGATAAGAAAATTCGTTACAGTGTTCGTAAGGAGGTTGCTTTAAGGTATGAGACAAACCTTTTTCTTTCCTTTTCTTTTGCTCTTAGGCTGTTTTAAGCTGAAATGAGAAAAAAATTCCATGAATTTTTTACCTAAAAAAAAAAAAAAAATTTCATGAAAAATCTTAGATAATCACTTGATTGCACACGAAGGCTTTGGCATTTGTAAAGAATGCCTTATCAACATACTCGATCCATGAGAAATGCTTATCGTATGAGGGGTTTAGGAAGAAATTTCTCATGTATATGAGAGAACTTGTATGCACATAACTTATTTTTACAAATGTCAAGGTTCTGGATTTCTGTGCAATGCATCCCGTGAAAAAAAGTTATATTTGTGACCAAACACAACCTTACTCTCTATGTTTATCCTTCTTTTTTTGTGGAACTAGTTATTATGCTGGGGCTTATTGCAATAGTCTTTAGAACAAGCATATCAATAGTGACTTGTTTTATTACTGTTGGTATTATTGGTATTGTCTGTTCGTTTATCAATCAAACAACAAGAGAGTATATCATAAAAAAAGAGAGAACCATTGGGACCAAGAAGCTCACAAGGCTTGGAAATGTATCACAGGCTATCACAAACTAAATGAGCTACCCCCATCTAACATGCATAAAATACCTCAAACGGATGTTGCAGTGAAGATTTGGTGGAGTCACCAGGAGCTTTGGAAATTTAACTAGAGTTCTTAGATAGATGAAGGAGCTGATATCTTGTAAACATCATAAATGATACTGGGGTTATAGCTTGAAATATGAGTTGATGCTAACTTGATGGTAAGGGTGAAATAAAGTTTGGGACATAATGACTCATTCTTGATTTTTGTTAGATTTTTATTTTTCCTCTTGTTATCTTCACTCATTTCTGTATAACTTACTGTTTGTACCAAGCTATCTGAATTTGTTAATTCTGTATTAAAGGACATTTCTCATTTATTCTTGATTTCTATCATATATTTCTCATTGTCTTAGCTCATTTCTCTAAGCATTTGTTGCTTTATTCTTCTGTCTAAATTACAGATTAAAAGAAATAATCTGTTGAATATTATTGACAACTATTTTCTTAAAGAA
Organism: Berberis vulgaris; assembly: GCA_963556465.1. Taxonomy (NCBI): domain Eukaryota; kingdom Viridiplantae; phylum Streptophyta; class Magnoliopsida; order Ranunculales; family Berberidaceae; genus Berberis; species Berberis vulgaris. Next base: position 60,760,938 of record OY747137.1, on the reverse strand, counting down.
AAAAAAATTTAAGAGTACATTTTCTCAATTTTAGAGGTAGTATGATGAAAATTTATAACTTGAAATTTACGGCTTATTGAAACATGCTTAATAGACTGTATTAGAAGAAAAAAAGGCTCACAAATTTTTTTCTCTGTAATTGGTATAGGATGCAACGGCACAAGGGTCAATTCACATCTTCGAAGCCTCGTGATGGTTCTACACCAGGATCAAATTATGATGCTGCGCGTTGGGGTTCAGATGCCAATGGATCACAAGAGTCTGTGTAAGCTATGGAAATTATTCTGCATATTGGCTAGTTTCTGTTTTCAGCTAATCTGTGGTACCTTGGTATATGTACATTGCAGAAAATGATGTCTGTAATTTTGTGTCCATTCGTTTCTCAGCACAGTACCCCATTTCATTTTCATGATTCTTTTATTTGAAGTTTTGTTGTATGAAACTTTTCATGCTTGCATCTGCTGTAGATCCAGCTCTCTGGTGCGATGCTTTTATTGTTTTTATACACCTGTACTTTAATTTAAGAAAATTGGTTTTTTGTTAGTGAAGCCTGACCTGTTTCTTTCAATTTTTTTGGTCGCCTCTGAGAAGGCATTTCTAGGTTATGAACTTACCTTGTAAGAACTAAGAAGTAGTGCATTTAACTTCGAGATAAAACTATGAGAAAATAAAGCACATGGGAATTTCAGTCCACTGACTGTTTTCAGAGTCAATTTTATCCCATCTAGAATGCTTTGGATTACACAACCCTATTGTCCAACCCTTCTCATTGGAGATTACATAATCCAAACCCCAAAAAGCACTTGATCATAATCAAATATGCGAGTCCCTCCAAAACTTCTGGTCTTGATAAAATGTGGTTGGACGAATTTGAGATGGCACACCCTCCTGTCTCTCCCAACCAGAATGATGTGCATTTGGATTGTACATATTGTTGTAACATGACAGCTTATCTGACCCACTGCAAGTTTATTTCATGAATTTGACACCAATTATTAATATATAGTGAACTTGCAAGGTTGTATTTTGCAATTGGGATGGTGGTGATTTTCATGCACACTGTGGTTTGCATCTTTGAGCTAGATGACTGTTTAGATTGCATAATTCATCATTGTAAGCTTGCATGGCTCGTTTGACTGAATTTCTGTTTTGGCAATTTATTCCCAGTTGCCGCCACTGTGGTACTGGTCAGAACTCTACTCCCATGATGCGTCGTGGACCTGATGGACCTCGAACCCTTTGCAATGCCTGCGGGCTTATGTGGGCAAATAAGGTAGATGATTGGAACTTTTCTTTGTTTATCTGGAAGTAATGTCGGTTCAATGCTCATGCAAACACTAATTTTATATTATGAACATCGTTGCTCATTTGCTTGCCAAACAATTCTAACTCAAGAATTGATGACAGTACAAGAGTTGGTGCTTCACATGCTCGGATTTTTTTTAACTATTATTATTTTTCTTAATTTTCTTATAAATAAAAAAAGGATTGGGACTTTTTGTATGGTTGTATTGGAATGTGGTTGGTGGTTTGTGGTTGTACTAGTGAGGGGGTTCAGGTCTCAAGAGCCAGTTGTTGGTACTTGGTAGAATGGGAGTAGGTGTGCTTTTATGGTTCTGTTTGCTTGGCACTCACCATCTGATTTACTCGAAGGTGTCTCTAGTCTCTACCCATAGGGTTCCAAAATGTGAGATCTAGTTAGCCTCCAAATCAGCCACTAAAGTTATTTTGTAGTGGTTCGCAGAATATGGTTTCATGTTAAAGCTAACAATGCTATCTCTAAGATACTTTTTGTGTTCTCTACCCTGCCTGGAATTTGAAGTTAACCCATCATGAGATTGAGTTGATTCTACTGTTCTCCAATCAAGTTGCCCTTTTGAACGATTCCACCTTGGATCTTTTTTGACAATATTCAGTTCAGATAATTTGTGATATTCTTCCTCCACATTGATTCCCTATTTTGTTGATCTTTTTAGCATTCCAATTCTTAGTTTTGTCAGGAAGTGCTTGATCTTTTAGCGTTCCAATTCTTAATTTATCAGGAAGTGCTTTTAAGTGTTTTGGCCTATACTTAAAAACTCTATGCCTGGGTATCGAAAATTTTCAATCAATAGTCTACTACCTGTAAAAAAGACGGTTGCTGAGGATGTTACCCTGTGCTATTAATGCGGCCTAAAATCGGCCGAAAATCAGCCAAAAAACGGTATGCGGGGCTGGACCGAATCGCACAGGGTTGACTCGGCCGGCTTTAAACGAAACCAGTAAAATCGGTCAAAAGCGAAAAAAAATGGTAAAAAAGCGGTTCAGGTAACTATAGGTGTTCCAACTTGCAAAATTAAATTCATTTGATTAATTAGTAAAATAATATATGACTATGATTACATATTTACACCCTTTTGATTAATTATTTATTTTGTAATCTATGACTATGATTAAATTTTAAAAATATATACTTTGAAAAAATTGTCCGCATAATTCCGCTTAGTCCCGCATAATTATGAAAAATCGTAATGCGGTCCTGACCGCTTTGCGACCGCTTTCCGTATTAACTGCATAGATGTTACCATATTTACCAGATGGTACCCAAAAAAATTGTAATACTCGTTTTGTACCCAACATGAGTCTTGTCTATTAGGTCAAGTACGTTGACTCACTAAGGCCATCTTTATTCTTCTTAAAGTGAGGGTGGCACGTGATAACATTCATCGAGATTGAAACAACTCCTACCATATTTTGAATGCATCTGGAGGTAACCCCTAAGTCCATCTTCTTCCTAAACCTCTCTGGAACTAAACCATGAAACTTCAAACTTTACTGTTCAAAGAAATCCATATCAAAAGTTTGAAACTTGACCCTACCCATTTGTTCAAAGATGTCAAATTTCAACTTTCAACTTTCAAACTCAACTTGAAGGCCTAACAAGCCCTTTAATACACTAGATCTAAACCTTCTGAACTAAATCTAACTAAAATCTCCAACATCTAGCAATTTAAACACACACCCAAGCCAAAATAACACAATCTAAAAGCATCCATTAACTAATGATCAAAAATTTAAACTTGGCACTTGGAACCTGTCCCGGAATTTGACTTAGAACTCGACCGGCAGCCCGAGGTATCTATTGAAGTAATATGTCGAACGTTTGTTGGCCATTCAATCTCCATCTGCTAAAGATTTCCGGAGACCACCTCACACTCTGATCCACCTTGCACTAGACCATGGACTTCCTTATAGCTGCCAGGAGTGAGCCACCAGAGAGAGCTCTCTTTGGTTCTGCTGCTCTTCAGCCTTTGTTGCTGCCTTGCCGCTTCTGTGTTCGCCCTCGCCTCTGCAGCCACCACACCACTTTCTCTGACCGCCCAAATCCTAGAGGTTATGAGGTCTGATCATCATTCAGTCTGAGCTATAGAGTTTTGGGCAGTCTGTGCTATAGAGTTTTGGGAAAGAAGATGAAGTTGGGGGTTACCTTGAGATGCATTGATAACAACATGAATATGGTTGGATTTGTTTCAATCTTGATGAATGTTATCATATGCCACACACATGACTTCAATAACATGGGGAAAGTGGTCTTTAAGAAGAATAGAGATGGCCTTTTGAGAGTAAACTTACTTGATCTATCAGTTAAGACTCATTTTTGGGTACCGAATGGGTATTGCAATTTTTCTGGGTACTAAAAGGTAAATAATCCTATTTCTATTCATTGGATGATTAATATTTAACCTGCATCATTTTGGCGTAGTCCATGAGGGAACTGACTGTCTTAGCCATGCCGAGAATGAGACCATATTTCGATTCATTGTGTAATTAATTTGGGTTACTATTGAAAATAAACGTGGTTGCTCATACAACAACTTTTCCATGGAAAACCAGATTAGTCTTGTATATCTAAGTTTGTGTTACAAGTTCTCTAAATTCTGCAACCTCTGCAGGGAACACTGAGGGACCTTTCAAAGGCCACTGCCATTATCATAGACAACACTCCAGCGAACATGAATGAAGAGGTTAGTGGCTTCTTGTTTACAAAATTGTACTATGGATATGTTTCCTTACCTGAATACAATGCCCATTCTATTATATGATTGTTTCATTTCTTACTTCTGATTTTTTGCATTCCCTTGTGATCTGCAGCACAGAACTGTGGAGGCTATTGAGGCAGCAAATGCCGCGAACTTTAATGATTCATCATGAATGGGTTTGCATGATGAGCCTAGGTTGAAATATACATGGATCAGGTGATGGGATATTGGGATGAGCTTGACTTACCCATCTGTGTAAGGCTTACTCATAGTTGTCGAAGGTGTAATGAAACTTGATAGAAGAAGCTGTAATGAAACTTGATAGTAGTTCAGATGATTCCTTACATGATTTCCTACTCTGTCAGTGACTCAGTGGCTGAGTAAACACTGATCACCCGTGTATCGTTATACCTCCCGATGTAGGAAAGAGGATCTTTTTTCTTTCTAAATACCTAGTTCACCTGACCCCATGTGGTAATGATTAGTGTTGGAACCATTGAGAATGCTAGCTAGCATTGTGCATATGTGTAACTTGAGCTCATATTGTGGGGTTCAACTTTGCCTTAATTTCGTGTTTGTCCTTGTGCAATTCTGCACAGCTGATAGCCATCAATTATGAAGATTATAGTTTCGATTTAATACTGCATTTTTTCCCTTAACTTTTCTTGCAGGGTCTGGGTGAAATTATTTAGAAAATATGTTTATCTGCGATTCTTCATGGTAATATTATTGAATTTAACAGGAGCATCTTTCTTGGGGGAGTTTGGTGGTTTAGGGGAGCAATCACTCCAAAGCACGCGAAAATGCAGTAACTCATCTGTTTATTGTTATTCTTTTTATTTGTGAGTGGGACTTGCACATTTTTGTTTGACAGGTTTCTTAATTACTGATTACTGAGGTCTGTGAAGCCATTTTTGTTTGCTACGATAGCTGTTACAAAACCAGTGTGGTTGGCGTGGAACAGCCCTGTGAATCACAGTGGAGTTGGAGTTCTCCTCGATGTTGTAGTCCCTGAAATTTTTCCCATCCCCGACCAAATGCTGGGTCGGATATATCCAATGGGATGTTTGCAGAGATTTCTTTGTATTGTCAGTGATTAAATGTGTGGCGTTGTATTGAACACTGGAAATGCACACTCACCGTGTCAGAGAAGAGAAGCTTGGGGGCAGGCACGCGAGCATCAAGTCAAGCAAGCCATTCCTCAACGCGTGTGAAGGTCGGAAACTCAATTAGTAGGCATCAGGATACCTCTATCCAAAGAGTCGTTTAGCCAAGGAAAATCCCTTTTTAATTCAAAAAAGATTACATGTTGCTTGCTGCATTTTCAGTACCATCAAATTTAGCTCTGTGGCTGCATTTCAGTGATCAGTACCATCAATTCAGTTGTGGGTCGTGAGTGGAGTATTGGCTCCCTTACTGTGTCCCTCGCAAAAAGAAAGAAAGAAGGGGTTTTGGGGTCTCCTAGTAGCGATGCTTTCATGTACTATTAAGTGCGATCATGTATTTTTAAAAAAGAAAAGGAAAGAACAAATATGACCTTTGAAACCCTGATGAAACTTTGCAAAAACTACATAATCAGGAAGTCATGGCAGGACTGCGTATTCAGACGTCTATGAAGAGGCCTAGTGAGGGAAACCTTGGTTTCCAAGTTGATAACTCGAGCACAGTGCATGATCTTAAACAAATGATCAAAGACCGGAGCAGCGTAGCTCCTGAGCTGTAGTTGCTATGGTTCGGTGGAGAGCAGTACAAAGATGAGGTGACAGTTGAGGACATTTACGAGTCTGATGTTTTCAGGATAATGAAATTCGGGTTGTGATGTTTTTTCCCAATTACGTGGAGGAGTGAATATTGCGCATCATCAACCTCACTACCTTACTGATATACTGAATGATTTGTCATCCGATGCCAATTACATTGGAATTGTCTCCACTGTTGAGCATGTTTGAGGTAAAATAAACTTGCATTAACGTCATTTAAGCTTTTCAGAACATTTGATGAATGTTGTATATTGGTTCACTTGTGAATTGTGGTTCCCTTCAGGATGATTTCTCTGGTTTTAAAGTTTACTTTTTTTCTAACAGTCCTTGCATGAGTATGCTTTTTCTATTCTAATTGACGAACTCTACCTTGTTTTTCCGGGGAACCTTTGAATACCAATATCATGTGGAAAAACTTGCTTGTACAGGTTTGAACATGATCTATACATAATTTTCTGTTCAAACTCTAGTAAATCTGATAAATCATTAGGCTTTCATGTTGTTATCCAAATGATGATTGATTAACATGCATTACTTTATTGCAGGCTATATATCAAGCAACTATAGACTGTAGTATGTAACTGGTGTAAGAGCTCTAAGTTATGGAGGTATTTTTCTCCGAAAAAAAGCTTTCTATTACTACCCTATTTATTTCTTCTCTGAGAAGGACAACGAGGCAACTTTCTTTGCACCAAGGTTGCTCTCATGCATGCACCATCAACTGCAATCAAGTTTATTTTCGAAAAAAGAACATCTTTAGACTTTGGTGGACTAATACATCACAACAGGACAGCGTCTGTGCAGTGGAAACCCACCGCATATTTGTGGACAAAAGTACGACAGTTGATGAGGTCACGAGTATGTTGTTGCGCATCTTGATGAGTATGTTGTTGCGCATCTTGATGAATGTTTTATAATTCAAAATGTCATTCTTTCGATTGCTGCTTTATCAAACATTAGCTTTTTAATAATTGGTGGGGGTTTGCGTGACTAGTTTTGTTTACATTTTCACTGAATTCTCACATCAACCAAATAAAAAATGATTAGATCTCTGTGAAGAGGCCTAATGAGGGAACTCTTGTTTTCTGAGTAGATAGCTTGAACACTGTATGAGTTGATAGCTTGAACACTGTTGATAGCTTGAACACTCTGTATGAGCTGAACTGCAATTGCTATGATTTGGTGGAAAACAGCATAAAGACAGGGTGTGACAATGGATTGTTTTCAAGACGATGAAATTTGGGCTTTGATGTTCGCGTGGTTGTATTTATTCCAGTTATGTTCCCGTTGTTGAGCAACTCTGCATCTGAAGCCAATGGTATTATGGCCTAGTGGTAAGGGCTGTGTGGGTTTGTCCCCCACGTCCTAGCTTCGAATCCCACCTGCGGCATGGTTACTTTCTAATGGGTGTTGACCTATAGGTCGCCCAGTTGATAGGTTATGGGATCCTTAAAAATCCAGCTCGCCTTCCAAAAAAAAATCATCAGATGCAGAGTTGCTCAACTACAGGGACATATTTTTGATCAAATAAATAGGCTGCAGCTTTCTGGTAGGTTGCACAGGTATGAAATAACAATAGAATAACATGCCAATTTCTCATTTGCTGTTTGTAATATCCTGGTATTAGGCCTGATTTTTATAGGCATGCATAGGAGCTCCAAGTAGGAGGTTTGGCAAGATTTGATTCAGATCATAGTGCTAGTAGCAAACCTCACATTCAACATGAAGTATATTGAATGTTTAGAATCTGAAAATCATGGATCGATGATCATTTATTTATTTTGTTGTTGGAGAAGTTTTCATTTTATTGATTGTTGCTACTTATTTGATATTCATCATCACTATTATCTCTCTCTCCCCCCTTATTCATCGCCGTTTACAAGAATATGTTTCCTTACTTGAATCCAACTCCCATTCTACCTTATGATTATATGATGTCTTACTTTTGAGTTTTTGCTATTCCACTGTGGTTCTGCAGCACAGAACTGTGGAGGCTATTGAGGCAGCAAGTGCGGCAAACTTTAATGATTTATCATGAATGGGTTCTTTGCTATGATGAGCCTAGGTTGAAATTTACAAGGATCAGGTGATGAGTTGAGCTTTACTTACCCATCAATGTAGGGTTTACTTAGTTGTCGAAGCTGTAATGAAACTTGATAGAAGTAGTTCAGATAATTTCATATAAGAATCTCTTGTATCCTGTGGCAGTGGCTGAGTAACACTGATCACCTGTGTATTGTTGTACCTACCGATGTAGGAAACATGATCTTTTTACTTTCTAAATACCTAGTCATCTGACTCCATATGATGTTAATGATTAGTGTTGGAATGATTCAAAATTTCTAGCTAACATTGCGTAAACGTGTAGCTTGAGCTCATATTGTGCGGTATTCCTTAATGCACTGCTGATAGCCATCAATTATGGATGTTCACGTTCCAATTTTAGGCTTAAGAAATTTTTTTTGTGGGGGGGAACTATTATGTTTTCAGAATGTGTTCCCAAGCCCGAACAAGGTACTAAATCACATTTTATTGAAGCTCAAAAAGTGTACTCACAAAATAATGTTCAAATATGATTGCTTTTGTGGGTGATAATTGAATGATTTTGCTTGACATATTTATTCTGCATTGAGAACGACAGATGCAATTTTGTTTGCTCAAAAGGTGCTCTCATGCACCATCGAACATGGATCAAGTCTGTTTTCCAAAAAAGTAACATGATCACTTTGATTAAGGTGACTCACACATCATGATGAAATTCTTGCAAAAGCTACATAGTGCGAATTCACAATTTGGAAGAAAGTTTGACACTGGATGAGCATGCCGCAGATATGTTGTTGGGCATCTTGATGAATAATTATTGTTTCTCTTGCTGCTTTATCAAATAATTACTTTTTAATAATTGGAGGGGTTTTGCTTTTTGACTAAATTTTGCTTACATAGTCACTGAACAATTACAATTAGTTTCGATTTAAGACTGCATTTTTTTTAACCCTTTCATTTTCTTGCAGGGTCTGGGTGAAATTATTTTGGAAAATATGTTTATCTGCGATTCTTCATGGTAATATTATTCAGTTTAACAGGAGCATCTTTCTTGGGGGAGTTTGGTGGTTTTTGATTTACTGATTACTGTGGTCTGTGAAGCCATTTTTCATGCTACAATAGCTGTTACAAATCCAGTGTGGTTGGCGTGGAACAGCCCTGTGAAGCGCAGTGGAGTTGGAGCTCTCCTTGATGTTGTAGTCCCAGAAAATTTTCCCATCCCCGACCCAATGCTGGATCACATATATCCATTGGGATGTTTGCGGAGATTTCTTTGTACTGTCTGTGATTAAATGTGTGGCGTTGTGTTGAACACTGGAAATGCACACTTACCGTGTCAGAGAAGGAAAAAACTTGGAGGCAGGTTCGCGAAACAATAATTATTCATGAAAAATCTCCTCTTCGTGGTATCATGAAAAATCTCCTCTTCATGGTAATTATTGCAGTCACTCTAGTGCTCCAGTTAGTATTTCTAGACATTATTTTTGTGTTGTATGTATTACATACCCGGCAGGACACTAAGTTACAATGATGTTCTTCTTAGCTGCAGATTATCGCATTCACTCTGAAATATGAGTTGAGTTTTGCTGTCTGAGACAAAAGCCAGCTGAACCAATGAAATTCTCCTCTAAGAGGACGGATGAAGTTTGTACCTTACCGTTTTTTAATTACATCCTTGGGCAACATTCTTTGCAAGCGAATCAACAACAAAGTTTGATTTTGTAGAGACATCAGTCCTGACTAAACCTAGGGTTGAATAAAAAACCGATCAAACCGATTAAACCGACCGAATCGATCTAAACCAAACCGATTCGGTTTGAATCAGTTTTAAAAAATTCAAAACCGAAGTGGTCGGTTCGGTTTTCGGTTTTTATGTGATTTTAACCGACCAAACCGAACCTATCGAATATATATAATAAATAATATATATTTTAAATATAAATAATACAATATGTTTAAAATAGTCGGTCAGTTCGGTTTTATTTGGATTTTAGTCGGTTCGGTTCGGTTACGGTTTGCATAAATTAGAATCGGTTCGATTTCGGATCGATTTTGTTAATGGTTGGTTCGGTTTCGGTTTGAAAATTTTAAAACCGACCTAAGTTGGTTCGGTTCACGGTTTAGGTGAAAAACCGAACTATCGGTTCGATTTTCAGGCCTAACTGAACCTGAGTTAGGATGACGAGGCTCACTCTTCTTTACCACATCGTAATATACTTCTGTAAGCTGTTTTTAAAGGATAGAAGTATGTAATTTCATTGTTTAAAACAACTTGTCTACAAGTGTAAAAGTCATCAATGGCCTGTAATTTGAAATGATCGAGTCGATGTAACTCTTGCTTTCGATATTGCTAAATTCTATAATGAGAGCAAGGATTGTTTCACGAAATTTTAGTATTTTTAAAATACGAAAAGAAAAAGGGCGAAAGAAAAATAAATTCGAGGGTTTTTATGAAAACTTTTGAGGTCTTTTGTAAAAATACGAAAATAAGATACAAAAAATTACATTTTTGCAAGGGTTTTAAAAAAAAATTTGGTATTTTTTTGTAATTATCATTATTCTAACTATTTATTGATTTTTGAAACCACACTTGATTTTTTAATTATATATTGATTTCATTTTTTTAATATTTAGGCTTCATTTAATGTGTTATTTACTGACATTTATTTTTTTAAATATTTCACATGCGCTCGAAATTCATTATATATATTTTATGTATCCTCAAAAATTTTACATTTTTTCTTTTACTCACTGAAATATTTCTTAAATCAAGAGACCGGAATTAACTCGGAAAAACAAAATCACAATCCTTGACAAGAGCTCCCTAGCTCAATACTCTGCTTCCCTTTAGTTTCCTAGCCCTCCTGCAGATGGATCTTCTGATGTCAATGCTGTATATCAAGAAGAAACTCCAACTCTAACTCAAATTTTACTGATCAATGGGTTTCTTCCCAGGTAGCTGAATGGCATCTAATTACGAAGATGATGTATTTGTTGCAATCAAACAAGGTTTTGAAAATAAGGATCTGCAAATAATTGTTGTGATTTGTAGTTTCATCTTAAAATCATGGACTGATATATTCCAATATAACAATTATACCTGTAGACTGTAGTATGTAATTGGTGTAAGAGCTCTAACTTATGGTAGTCTTTTCTTAAAAAAAAAAAAAAAAATTCTATTACTAACCTTTTTATTTCTTCTTCTCTAAGAAAGATAATGAGGCAACTTTGTTTGCACCAAGGTTGCTCTCATGCATGCACCATCAACTGCAATCAAGTTTATTTAAAAAAAAAAAACATGATCTTAGACCTTGGTGAACTGTTACATCACAATGAAACTTTGCAAAAGCTACAAAGAAGGAAGCCACATAATAGGAACGCGTGTCTGTGCAGTGGAAGCCCACCGCATACTTGTGGACAAAAGTTCTATGTTGTTGCGCGCATCTTGATGAATATTTTACAATTCAAAAGGTCATTCTTTAGGTTGCTGCTTTCATGGGCGGATCTACCCTTTGGCTAAGGGGTCAGTTGTCCCCCTTATATTTTTGAAAAATTTCACTAAATTACTCATATTTTTTTTATATTGTCCTCCTTTAAAAGTTTAGGTTGCCCCATTTTGTATACAATCTTGGCTCTTGACTCCACTAAAAATTAAATGATTGATTATTTTAAAAGTTTAGGTTCTCCGCCCCCTTTTCTATACAAATCTCTATTATCGATATGTTCACGTTTTAGGGTTTGATATAGCCAACTGCTATAAAGTTGAGAGTGAGATGAGAGGTGGAGTCGAGAGAGGGTTTGTGAGGGAGAGAAAATATAAGAGAAGGTGAAGAGGAGAGAGTGAGAGGGTTGGTGAGGGTGGGTTTGTTGGGAGTTAAAAAAGAAAAAAAAAATATTCGTTTAGTTTAGAAAGCCATGTTCAGGGATAAGTTAGTCTTTTCAAACTTTTTTTTTGCCCCCCTTTGTCAGCAATCCTGGTCCGCCCTGCTTTATCAGACATTAACTTTTTAATAATTGCTGGGGGTGTGCATGACTAGTTTTGTTTACATCTTCACTGAAAATTCTCACATCAACCAAATAAAAAATGATTCAGATCTATGTGATGAGGCCAAATGAGGGAACTCTGGTTTTCCAAGTTGATAGCTTGAACACACTGTATGAGCTAAATCATATGATGGAAGAACAAAGTGGTGAAGCTCCTGAACTGCAATTGCTATGATTTGGTGGAGAACAGTTTAAAGACCAGGTGTGACAATGGATTGATTTAAAGACGATGAAATCTGGGCTTTGATGTTTGCGTGGTTGTATTTATTCCAGTTATGTTCCCGTTGTTGAGCAACTCTGCATCTGATGATTCAAATGCTGATGATTCAAATGCAGAGTTGCTCAACCACAGGAACATATTTTTGATCAAATATACCCAATAAATAGGCCGCAGCTTTCTGGTAAGTTGCACAGGTATGAAATAACAATAGAATAACATGCCCATTTCTCATTTGCTGTTTGTAATATCCTGGTATTAGGCCTGATTTTTATGGGCACAGGAGCTCCAAGTAGGAAGCTTGGCAAGATTTGATTCAGATCATAGTGCTAGTCGCAAACCTCACATTCAACATGAAGCATATTGTATGTTTAGATTCTGGAAATCATGGATCAATGATCACTTAATTATTTATTTTGTTGTTGGAGAAGTTTTCTTATTATTGGTCGTTGCTACTTATATGATCTTCATCATCATTACCATCTCTCTCCCCGCTTATTCTTCGTTGCTTTGCAGAAGAATTCTTATACTTAAAACTCATAAACAATACTCCTCCAGCAAACTTGAATGAAGAGGTTAGTGGCTTCTTGTTTACAAGAATAGTACTATGCGATATGTTTCCTTACCTGAATCCAAATCCCATTCTACTTTATGATAGTTTGATTTCTTACTTTTGATTCTCTGATATTCCATTGTGGTTCTGCAGCACAAAGCTGTGGAGGCTATTGAGGCAGCAAGTGCGGCAAACTTTTAATGATTTATCATGAATGGGTTCTTTGCTATGATGAGCCTAGGTTGAAATTTACATGGATCAGGTGATGAGATGAGCTTGACTTACCCATCAATGTAGAGTTTACTTAGTTGTCAAAGCTATAATGAAAGTTGATAGAAGTAGTTCAGATAATTTCATATAAGAATCTCTTGTATCCTGTGGCAGCGACTGAGTAACACTGATCATCTGTGTATTGTCGTACCTACCAATGTAGGGATTTTTTTACTTTCTAAGTACCTAGTTCATCTGACCCCATATGATGTTAATGATTAGTGTTGGAATCATTGAAAATTGCTAGCTAGCATTGTGTAAACGTGTAGCTTGAGATCATATTGTGGAGTAAACCTTTTAGTTTCTTGTTCTTCTGTGTGCAATTCGGCACTATTGATAGCCATCAAGTATGGATGTTCAAGTTCCAATTTTAGGCATAAGAAACTGTTTTTTTTTTTTGGGTAACTATTATGTTTTCAGAATGTGTTCCCAAGCTCGAACAAGGCGCTCAAACATTTTATTGAAGCTCAAAAAGTGTTATTCTCTCAAAATAATGTTCAAATATGATTGCTTTCGTGGGTGCCACTTGAATGATTTTGCTTGACATGTTTATTCTGCATTGAGAAAGACAATGATGCAATTTTGTTTGCTCAAAAGGTGCTCTCACGCACAATCGAACATGTCAAGTCTATTTTCGAAAAAGTAACATGATCACTTTGATTAAGGTGATTCACACATCATGATGAAACTCTTGCAAAAGCTACATAGAACGAAGTCACGCGTTGGAAGAAAGTTTGACACTGGATGAGCACGCGGCGGATATGTTGTTGGGCATCTTGATGAATAACTATTGTTTCTGTTGCTGCTTTATCAAACAATTACTTTTCAATAATTGGAGGGTTTTGCTTGTCGACTAACTTTTGCTTACATAGTCACTGAATTCTCACATCAACCAAATAAAAAATAGATACATATCTCGGTGAAGAGGCCTAACAAAAGAACTTGTTTTGCCTAGGTAGCCAGCCAACAGCCTCTATGCCCGCCCACATAAGGTAGCCCGTCAGCCTCAGAGCCCACCAAACAAGGCTTGTTACAAAAATATATTGATGACATATTAGAAGCCAAAACTAAATTGGGTGATTATCCTATAACAGAGTTTCATAAGGTCATAAAGTTAATCAGAGAAGTGAAAGTCATCATAATGTCCCAGAGGAAAACTAGTACAAAACGCAAATGTTAGCACAGTAAGTCAAGCAGAGTAACAGATGGTGTTCGGGATGACCATTTCAATACCCAAACGTTGATAGAAACCTCATAGCATGAACTCATTTCTATTGTACATTTTTGCAGGAGAACTAGTCCATTTGCTGCTTTACAATGCAGCTGCTTTTTGAAATTTTTTTTTACATGTATTCCTCACTATAATTCCTTCTAACAGATCTCAAACCAACCAACCAAACATGCACTAATGATTCAGATCTCTGTGAAAAGGCCCAATGAGGGAAACCTTGTTTTCCAAGTTGATAACTCGAGCACAGTGCATGATCTTAAACAAATGATCTAAGGCCAGAGTGGTGTAGCACCTGAGCTGCAGTTGGTACAGTTTGGTGGAAAGCAATATAAAGATGAGGTGACAATTGAGGACTTTTACAAGTCTGTATGTTTTCAGGATAATGAAATTCGGGTTGTGATGTTTTTCCAATTACATGGAGGATTGAATATTGTGCATCATCAACCTCACTACCTTACTGATCTACTGAATGATTTGTCATCCGATGCCATTTAAGTACTTGCCTCCACTATCAAGCACGTTTGAGGTAAATTAAACTTGCTTGTACAGGTTTGAACATGATCAATAATACATAATTTCATAATTTTCTGTTCAAACTCTAGTAAATCTGATTAATCACTTTCTTTCATTTCGTTATCCAAATGATGATTGATTAATCGACTGTCCTGCTTGTCCTCAACTTCAGTGGGAAGACTATCCTGGATCTAAAGCACGGTGATGATGCACATGCATACAAAGTGAAGAACATTTAGATATTCAATAGATTTGTCCTTTGTCAAGCATGTAACACATCTGACGAGAATGAATGTTCTGTTTGATTAACATATCAATGTTTTTGTTGACTTTTTGTTTAATAGTTCATTATTTAGGCAAAACATATTATGACACATTTAAGCTTTCAGATATTCAACATGTTCAATGCATATAAGCCAGATGAAATGAACGTCTTTTGTGTTGGTATTTATCACGAAAAATCTCCTCTTCATGGCAATTATCAGTCACTCCAGTGCTCCAGTAAGTATTTCTAGACATTATTTTTGTGTTGGTATGTATTGCATACCCGGCAGGACACTAAGTTACAATGATGTTCTTCTTTTCTGCAGATTGCATGTTATCATTGAATTTCTTGGGAAGTTCACGTTAACTGTTAGACTAAACTGGAGGCACTGGCTAATCAGTGTTGTCATCACTTTTACAGGTCTGTTTAGTCCTGAGGGTTATTTCCTTCTTATTTTTCCTGTTCTTTAAATCCTGATAGCTTACTTTTTCCTCTTTGAATTCTTTTGTTGGCCTCTGGCTCTAGCTGGAAAAGTCATACCAGTCCCTGCAACTCCTCAGCCTATTCTCTACAAGACTGTTCCGCAGACGCCTTGCTTCTCACAGCAAGAACCCCTAACTTCTACTGCTTTCCTGTACAGGTAATTTTTTCATCCTGCTATATTATTCTTTTAATGAGCAGGAGGTGGTCCACTTAGTTAGAGAGCACGTAGAACTCAAAACTCTGTTTGGTTTCGATAGGCAGATTGATTGCGGAGTTACATTTTGTTACGGATGAATAATAATTTCAGTTTGTTTTCAAGTCTATTATGCTGAAGACGCGCTTCCTTTGATAGTTATCCAAGTCACTGGACAAGAAGAAGATGAGATCATTAATAATCGGTTTCTCTAGTATGGCCAAGTCATCCTAATATATGATTTGGCAAGTTGTAACATCTGAAATATGAGTTGAGTTTTGCTGTCTGAGACAAAAGCTAGCTAGAAGGAGCCAATGAAATTCAAACCTCTAAGAGGACGGATGAAGTTTGTACCTTACTGTTTTTTAATTGAATCCATAGCCTAAGGTATGAAGCACAGAACTCAAGCTTAATTCAAGATCTGCATTGGTGGCCTACAATTCGAGCTTAATACATTTATTTATTTTTTATTCTAGTTGGAACAGTTGCATTTCATGAGGCACACACCAGGGACAAGAGAGACGAAGAACATGCAATCAACACTAATACATCCATCGGCGGCATTCTTTGCAAGCGAGTCAACAATGAAGTTTGATTTTGTAGAGACATCAGTCCTGACTGAACCTAAGTTAGGAAGACAAGTTTCACTCTTCTTTACCACATTGTAGTATACTTTCCTAAGCTGTTTTTAAAGGATAGAAATACGTAATTTCATTGCTTAAAACAACTTGTCTACAAGTGTAAAATTCATCAATGGTCTGTAATTAGAAATGAACTAGTCATGTAACTCTTGCTTTTGATATTGCAAAGTTCTATAACGAGAGCTCCCTAGTTCAATACTTTGTCTCCCTTTAGTTTGTTTAAAATAATTATGTTTATAAAAATAAATAAATAAATGAACTTAACTTTCCAGGGTCCATGCAGATGGGCAGTGAGTTGCTCAACCACAGGAACATATTTTGATCAAATATATCCAATAAAATGGGCCGCAGCTTTCTGGTATGTTGCACAGGTATGAAATAACAATAGAATAACATGCAAATTTCTCATTTGTTGTTTGTAATATTCTGCTATTAGGCCTGATTTTTATGGGCATAGGAGCTCCTGTGGAAAGCTTGGCAAGATTTGATTCAGATCGTAGTGCTAGTAGCAAACCTCACATTCAACATGAAGCATATTGTATGTTTAGATTCTGGAAATCATGGATCGATGATCATTTATTTATTTTGTTGTTGAAGTTATCATATTATTGATCGTTGATACTTATATTATCTTCATCATCATTATTATCATCTCTCTCCCCTCGTATTTTTTTTTAGGAGGCAAGCTGGGGTTTTGAGGATCCCTGAACGTTATCATTGAATCAAAAGCATAAAAATACAATAGGATTACAACTCTCACTTATCCCTTCATTATATATTACATCATCAGTTCATCACAAGGAAAATAAATTTCCTTAAAATCCTGAATCAAGCTAAGAGGTGGAACAATGAGTTTTAAGCTACCGGGTGAATAGTTGTCCAGATTGTTCCTTGGTGAACTCGCTTAAGCTCGTGATCTTGATAGGCACCAATCCATTGTTTAATCATCTTGATAATAGATCTGTTCATTCCCTTCCCAAACAAATGGGAGGGGTCGGAATGATGTTTTTGAAGTACACGGAAATAGTATTACACTTCTAACCACTACACCAAAAGGGACATGTCCCATATTCATCGTTGCTTTGCAGAAAAATTCTTATACTTAAAAAACTCATAGACAGCACTCCTCCAGCAAACTCGAATGAAGAGGTTAGTGGCTTCTTGTTTACAAGAATAGTACTATGCGATATTTTTCCTTACCTGAATCCAACTCCCATTCTACTTTATGATTATTTGATGTCTTACTTTTGAGTTTTTGCTATTCTACTGTGGTTCTGCAGCACAGAGCTGTGGAGGGTATTGAGGCAGCAAGTGCGGCAAACTTTAATGATTTATCATGAATGGGTTCTTTGATATGATGAGCCTAGGTTGAAATTTACAAGGATCAGGTGATGAGTTGAGATTTACTTATCCATCAATGTAGGGTTTACTTAGTTGCCGAAGCTGTAATGAAACTTGATAGAAGTAGTTCAGACAATTTCATAGAAGAATCTCTTGTATCCTGTGGCAGTGGTTGAGTAACACTGATCACCTGTGCATTGTTGTACCTACCGACGTAGGAAATATGATCTTTTCATTTTCCAAATACCTAGTTCATTTGACCCCATATTATGTTAATGATTAGTGTTGGAATCATTTAGAATTGCTAGCCAGCATTGTGCAAACGTGTAGCTTGAGCTCATATTGTGGGGTAAACCTTTTAGTTTCTTGTTCTTCTGTGTGCAATTCGGCACTGCTGATAGCCATCAATTATGGATGTTCAAGTTCCAATTTTAGGCATAAGAAACTGTTTTTTTTTTTGGGTAACTATTATGTTTTCAGAATGTGTTCCCAAGCTCGAACAAGGCACTAAAACACATTTTATTGAAGCTCAAAAAGTGTTCTTCTCACACAATAATGTTCAAACATGATTGCTTTCGTGGGTGCCACTTGAATGATTTTGCTTGACATGTTTATTCTGCATTGAGAAGGACAGTGATGCAAATTTGTTTGCTCAAATTAAAGGTGCTCTCACGCACCATCGAACATGGATCAAGTCTATTTTCGAAAAAGTAACATGATCACTTTGATTAAGGTGATTCACACATCATGATGAAACTCTTGCAAAAGCTACATAGAACAAAGTCGTGCATTAGACACTGGATGAGCACGCGGCGGATATGTTGTTGGGTATCTTGATGAATAATTATTGTTTCTGTTGCTTTTTTATCAAACAATTACTTTTCAATAATTGGAGGGTTTTGCTTTTTGACTAAATTTTGCTTACATAGTCACTGAATTCTCACATCAACCAAATAAAAAATAGATTCATATCTCAGTGAAGAGGCCTAACAAAAGAACTTGTTTTGCCTAGGTAATCTGCCAGCCTATGTGCCCGCCCACCTAAGGTAGTCTGCCAGCTCTGAACTTGCCCATACAAGGTAGCTCGTAACCCTCAAAGCCCACCCACACAAGGCTGTTACAAAAATCTATTGATGACATATTAGAAGCCAAAACTAAATTGGGTGATTATTCTATAACAGAGTTTCATAAGGTCATAAAGTTAATCAGAGAAGTGAAGAACAGTGAAAGTCATCATAATGTCGCAGGGGAAAACTAGTACAAAACACGAATGTTAGCACAGTAAGTCAAGCAAACAGATATGTTCGGGATGACACCCAAACTTCCTGATAGAGACCTCATACCATGAACTCATTTCTATTGTACATTTTTGCAGGATCAGATTATATTCATGCTTTTTCAATAAAAATATATAATGAATATGCCGATTCTAGAACTATATATTTTTGTTGGCAGCACAGTATTCATATGCAATAACAGAACAAGGATGGCGGAAACTGAATATTGAATGAACCGATGGCAATATGTAGTCCCTTTTTTTTCTGCCTCTATACAGGATGCTCCAATACTAGTTTTCACTTCGATGAACAAAGTAAACTATTCCACAACCTGGAATAGAGGTCAAAACAAGTCAAATTTCGGTTTGTTGCAGGAACAGATATTAATTTGTTGACTTGACTCTTTAGACGCGCATTAGTGTCTGCATACGACTTGCCTTCTAGTAAACAAACCTCACACATTTCATTAGAATATTACAATAATTGAGCTGGTCTTTACAACAGAACCAACTTCATTTTCTTGTTTGTTCTTCTGTGTGTTATTCTACACTGCTGATAGCCATAATTATGGATACTCAAGTTCCGATCTTACAAGAAACCATGCATTTTTTTTTCTAGGCCTGCATAAAGTTATTTATAAAATGTATGTTTATCTGCAGATCCTTCAGTACTGGTACTATTATTCAATTTTTAACAGGTGCATCTCCAATGGTACTCACCAAGCTTGACTTCTTGAAGGGTTTTTGGTGGTTGAGGGGGAGCAAGCACTCCAAAGCAAGACCCTGAACCACTTCTGGCAAAATAACATGAAAAATGCAATTTGTTTCCTATGTTTATGATTTTCCATGGACTTGGCTTGGGTCTGCTATTGGAGATGGTCTCATGCACCATCAATTACAATTAAGTGTGTTAAACAAACAAAAAAAACTTTAACTCCAGTGGACACAAACAAAAGCTATATTCGAAGAAGCCACATCAGAACCGCGTTTTTGTGGAAAAAAAAATTCACACTGGATGAGCAAACGCATGTATTGTTGCGCGTATAGAAGGATTGTGCATATATCAAAAGAAGGTGGGTTTGCTTGCTGACTAGTTTTGTTTACATCTTCTCTAATTTAATATCTCAAGTCAAGCAAACAAAAAATGATTCAGATCTTTGTGAAGAGGCCTAATGAGGGAGCACTTGTTTTCCAAGTTGATAGTTTGAACACAGTCTGTGAGCTAAAAGGAATGATCGAAGAGAGAAGTGGTGTAGCTCCTGAACTGCAGTTGCTACTGTTTGGTGAAAGACAGTACAAAGATGAGGTGACTATTGGGGAAATCAGCTACAAGTCTGGTGCTTTTCAAGACAATGAAATTCGGGTTCTGATGTGCGGAGGAGCTAACATCGTGCATCATCAGCATCACTATCATCAAGAACTACGCGCAGGGAGGCCCCTTGATGATGGGAATACCACTATTCATTTTGCCATCCAGGGAGGCCCCTTGATGATGGAAAGACCCTTGCTGATTACCACATCCAGTCGGAGGCTACCCTTCACCTAGTCCTTCGTCTACGTGGTAGTCCTGTTGTTTGAAAAAGGCTATTTGCTTGATTTTATGGATGCTTATTTCATTGTATGTTAAGTCCGTGCATGTCTTAGATGGCATGGCACCTAGTACTCTGTTTTCTTTTCTGTTTAGTACTTGGACCCTGTTATGGCCGTATGAACTGGTGCAGTAGTTTGTGAATACGATAACAAATAAGAACTGGGGTTCACTAGAATTCCATTAAAAACTTTCAAACTTCTCGTATCAGATGCCACTGAGAGGGCGTGCCTCCAATGTAAATTTCAGAACCTTCGGACTTGCTTTTGGCCTTACGTATAATGTATAACAGTAGAAGTAGAGGTAGAGGCAAAATCTCATATGTAAACTATGAGATCGAATGATTGACAATACTCTAATTTTAATTTCCAACCCTCACCCTCACCCTTCTCTTCAGGTCCGCCCACACAAGAGTCTCACAGTCCACCCTCCTTAAGGCCCAACGTTCTCGTTGGCCACACAGGCACGACATCCACCTGATCCGCACAGTAAGATATTGTCTGCTTTGGGCCCAACTGGCCCGCACGGCTTTAAAAGGCCTCTTACTATGGGGATCCAACCTCGCACATATATAACACATCACCATCCCGCACCCAGGCGATGTGGGACTATGATCTCCCCTTGGTAGCTAGTCCAACCCCTCTTGGGATCCACAGACCTGTTGGGCCTATTGGGCTCCAACCCTCACCCTCCCCCTCAGGTCTGCCTATAGAAGGGTCTCACAGGCCTCGCTCTCTAGAATCAGGGATTGTCTTAATTTTGTCGATGTTTTTCTCTTAGTTTATTGTTATGTATGCCATTGAAAACATTAAAACAAGAATCCTTAAGTTGTCTTTGATTTGTCGATATTAGCATTCACAGTAAGCCAAGCAGAGTACAGGAATCCTTTAAACGTTGATCCTCTAATCCGATAGAGACCTCATAGCATGAACCTATTTCTAATGTACATTTTTGCAGGATCAGATTATATTCAGCCTTATTTTTTTAAAATAAAATAAAAACTACAACAGATATGCCGATTCTAGAATTATTTTTGTTGGCAGCATAGTATTCATATACAACAGTGTTTTAAAAAGCACTAGACGGTGGGCAGGCGGTGAGCAGGTGCCTAGCGCCTAGGGGCTAAGGCGGTTTTAGGTTTTGTATTATAACTTTAATAATTTACAAAAGTTAAGCATAATACATTATCAATTACATCCAATTTAATGCCAAGATAAATATGCAAAATTTATAAACATGAAAAATTAACAATCATAAATAAAATTTATTAAAACTCAAATATACAAAGTTGAATTTGTGGACAAATATACAAACATACTCTTTTATTTTTCTTTAAATTGCATTAATGACCTCAGTAATGTTTGATAAAATCTACATTACTAAAATTGGTACCGGCAGATCCTTTGAGAATTCTATTAAGTAATCATCCTTTGCTACAGACATATACTGAATAAAAAATAATTAAATTGTTTCTTTCTAAAAAAGGGAAAAGAAAAATAAAATAAGAACACAATCAGCCTTATTTAAATTAGTCTTAGCATCCTCTTTCGTCGGCCTGAGAACAACCAATCTCAATTCCTTGTTTACATAAATTTTTGCAACCAGGAAAAAAAAAAAACCCGCCCAAACCACCTAGACCCCATCCAGAACCCACTTAGGCGCCTACCCGATTTTTCACCCCGCCCAGCCATTAATCTGATCGTTTCTCTAACACCTAGTCCTTTTTAGAACACTGATATACAATAACAGAACAAGGATAGTGGTAAACTGAATATCAAAGGAACTGATGGCAACTAGTTGTCCTTTTCTTCTGCATCTACACGAGATTCTCCAATACTAGTTTTCACTCCGACGAAGAAACTAAACTATAGCGCAAGCTGGAATAGAGGCCAAAATAAGTCAAATTTTGGGGTTGTTGAAGAAACAAATATTAATGGCGAGGAAACAAATATGAACTTGGCTAACTGGCAAGGAAAACAGCGAGGGAGGGAGGGGACCCTCCATCCCCCTTGCGATGCGTGCATCCTATCCCTTGCATGCATCGCGAGGGGATGAAAGGTCCTCCCTCTGTTTTCCTCGCTGGTTTCCTCGACAATTAGAATTGGGGAATATTAATTTGTTGACTTGCTTCTTCAGACGCGTATTAGTGTCTGCATAGGACTAGCCTTCTAGTAAACAATACTAGAATAATTGTGTAGGTCTTTACCATAAGCACACTAAGAACTTCGCGATGAGCCAATAAGTTAGTGATTGAAGTTGTTAACAGGTCAGATCCTTCTTGGATCCATGTGATTGACACTTAAATAAAGCTCGGAACTGGAACAACCATTGGCTGACTTACATCCCCACCACCTAAATATGCGAAGACTGAAGTCTAAACAATTGAGTCAACAAAGGAATTAATTTGAAATTTCATTTTCCATGTATTAGGTATGTACTCACCCACTCCCTTCTTCTTCAGTTCTTCCCTTTATATATGGTGAGTTTGCTTAGATGTTTTCAATACTTGAGAAACAAAACAAAGAATTGCAACGAGAAGAAACAATGCATGTCTTTGTAGAAACACTTCGAAAAGACTCAATAACCCTGGAAATGGGGAGAGCTGATACCATAAAAAAGGCAAAGCGTTTAATCAAGGAAAAGTTAGTACGAGAAGAGATTTCTATCAATGAATTTGATCTGGTGTTTGCAGGGAAAATACTGGAAGAAGATAAATTCTTGTGGTACTACAAGATCACCGAGAATTCCAAGGTTTACATGGCTGTCCGGTTTACAAGAGAAAGCGAGATTTTAGTCCGGTACCAGGATAATAACAAGGAAAAGGAATGGTTCATGGTAGTTGAAATAGGGGAGTCAGATAAACGCTTTGATCTGAAATTAAAACTCCAGGATATTACTGGTGTTTCCTCAAATTTGCAGAGGTTACTCTTCCATGGGAATGAGCTTGAGGAGGGTGGCCTTATTGTTGACTTGATGGGATGGACTTTAACCAAAAACTCTGTTGATAAATCTGACGTGAACAATCGCACTATAATCATGTTACTTCGTGCCAAGGGAGGAGGAGGTAATTTTTCTGTTTAATGAAATTATTTATAGGTTTGGAATGATTTGATTTGTGAATTTGATTCGTACCATGTTATCTACTTAAAAGTCGGAGATGATAGTTTAGGCTAAAGTTCACTGCACCTATTGTCATTGAACTTGTCCACTTGATATATGCTAGATTTGCCGGTTGATAGAGGAAGAACACCAGTTCTATTTGTTTTTCCTTGTTTTCTTTGGTATTCTCCGTATTTCATTTCCTATAGCTATCTGACTGAAGCAAATAACTTTTTTATGGAACAGAAAAGAAGCAGCCGGACGAAGTAGAGCTAAACAAATGTGTATGTGCTATCTTGTAATTCTGTTCTGGACACTCGAAGGAACCATTTTTGGTAGATCAGTTTCCTAGCTGGTCATCATCGATCCCTTTTTTTTCTTTTTTCCCTGTTTAAATGAAATATTGTACCTCATTGAAGTCAGTTTCAATTTCTTCTTGAAACATTGTTTACAGTCTCTAGACAATTGTATTAATGTGTTTTCATCAGTAAATTAATTCAATAGCATTTTCTGTGTAAATTTGTTAACACAGAATGGAGGTTGAAATAGGTGCATGTGTATAATTGACTTTAAACAATTGTATGCCCATCATACTTACTACTCTGTCTAAATATCAATCCTCAAATATTTAACAATTTATTGCACTGTAGCATCATCTCGAAATAAAGAAAAGAATGAGAGGTACGTATGTTAATGTAAACAATCACAGACAGCTAATACAAACAGCATCACAGACAGAAACTGTTAGCTAGTTTGTTAGCTAGTCAATACTCTATTAGCTGTCTGTGATTGTTTACATTAACAACGTAGCTCAACGAAAATCAGATATAAGGAAAACTTACTGACCTGATCTGTGTTTTTAAAATTTAGCATACACTTGTTTTAGTAATTCCACTGCCTTCTTATGTTCCTGTTTCTGTTTACAAGTACAAAATCGAACTAGCAACATTAATGGTGTACACAGCGAACATCTTATAATGTCTTCTCAGTGATAGAATAATCAGGGTATATAAATCAAATGACATGATGATCATCCATGCCCCAATGAAAATGAACATTAAGATCTCTTCGATATCTTCTTTGTTTCAAATCAGATATCTTCTTTGTTTCAAATCAGAGATCTCTTCTTTGCTTCGAATCTACCACTCCCAGCACCACCAAAGGTCACTCAGATCCAAAAAAAAAGGGGGTTTCTGGAAGAAGAAGTAAGAATGGAGTGAGTTTGTAGAGGTGAGGAAAGAATCTAGAAGGAGAAGAAGGAGAAGAGAGAGTTTGTAGAGGTGAAGAGAGAATTTGGAAGAAGAAGAAGAGAGAGTTTGTAGAAGGAAAGAAAGGATATGGAAGGAGAAGAAAGAGAGGAGGGAAAAAGAGAAGGAAAAGGAAGTTGTGTGAGTTGTGCGTGAGGTGTAAGGAGAGAAAAAGGGGGTAGGCGGGGACAAGTAAAAAAAAAAAAAGGAAAGGTAAAAAAAAAATTAGTGCGTTTTGTGTGTGTAAATGTTGTTCCAGTGGAGACAAGGTCAAAGTAAAAAAAGAAAAGAAAAAGGGAGTGATTACTTAGTGCGTGTTTTTTTTGGTAGGTGTTGTACTTTGTATTTTGTGCTTGTATTTGTTTAAAAAAAATGTCTGACATGAAGTGTAGCCAGCAAAATCAACAAGTGGAGAGATTTGCAACAAAGGAATCTGTGGAAGCAGTTGAAAGAAGATTACAAAATCTAGAGGCAATGATCGAGAATTTGACTCAACTCATTAGCGAATGAAACAACAATCTTCGACAGCAGAGGCGAGACGAAATCAATCGATGGAGAGAACCCAATTATCACCGTGACAATTTCAGGCGCAGACATGAGTTTGACCCAGAACATGATACAAGTAGTGATGATGAAGTACCAACTACTCCTGGGCTCGACCAAGGAAGACGACAGGACAACTATCGTATGAAGATTGAAATTCCATATTTCGATGGCCTGTTCGTAATTGAAAAATTTCTTGATTGGCTAGCTGAAGTGGAGAAATTCTTTGACTATTGGGAGATTGAAGAATACATGAAGGTCAAGTTGGTAGCCTATCGACTTAAAGGAGGAGCGTTAGCTTGGTGGGACCAACTACAAACCACATGCATCCGACAAGGGAAGAACAAAGTCCGAACTTGGAGGCGTATGAAGCAGTTGATGAAAGAACACTTTCTACCTCCAGATTACGAGCAAACACTCTTTAGTCGCTATCAGCATTGTCGACAAGCATACCGAACTGTGTCGGAGTATGTTACCGAATTTCACAAGCTTGCTGCTCGCGTGGACAGTCGAGAATCTGAAAGTCAAAAAATTTCCAGATTTATCGATGGACTTCGTGCCAATATACAAGACGAAGTCTTCAAACAGTGACACAACACACTTTTCCAGTGCCATTCAACTTGCCTTGAAGATTGAAACACAGCTTGGTAAAAGGGGATTACGCAATCTAGTATCGTCCCAATCTTCTGCGCCTCAAAGACATGACCTAAGCAAAGGGAGGGCAATGGTGAGACCACAAGTTGAGGCGCCTAGGCCAAACCAGCCTAAAAAACAACCTGTAGCACTACCGCAAAAGGAGACAGCAAACAAGCCCAATTCCAGCAACCCTTATGCCGTTCCAAGAGGCAACAAAGGTTACCGTTGCGAGCAAACATGGCATTATTCTAATCAATGTCGTCATAACAAGTCAGTCAATTTAGCCACTCATGATGATGACGTTGAAAGAGGTGAAGATTATCCAGAAGACGAGTACGAGGAGGAGGCGAAACCAGAAGAACTCACTTATGAAGATGAGGGTGTATCTTTAGTAATAAGGCGACTAATGTATACCCCGAAGAAAGATGAGGACATCCAACGACACAACATCTTCAAAACCCGGTGCACTGTTAATCAACGTGTATGTGATCTTATTATTGACAGTGGCAGTAGCGAAAACATTGTATTCAAAACTATGGTGGACAAACTGCAGCTGCCAACTCAGCCTCATCCATCTCCGTACCGTATTGGGTGGATCAACGATGTTAGTGAAACAAGAGTAACGGAGCAATGTCGCATACCTTTCTCTATCGGCAAGTACCAAGATGAGGTATTGTGCGATGTTGTCGATATGGATGCATGTCATATGCTACTTGGTCGACCGTGGCAGTTCGACTTGAAGACGATGCATGATGGTAGGAGCAATACCTACACATTCTACAAGGACCGTGTGAAGATTATTCTCGCCCCAATGAGGCAGCCAAACAATCCGACATGTTCGAAGGCCAAGACCAATCTCCTTTTAGTACCAAAAGAGACAACAACCTCACAAAGTGTGCCAGAACCAGTTCAGCCTCTACTAGCAGAGTTCATCGATATCATTCTCGACGAACTACCTGCTGGACTTCCACCATTGAGAGACATTCAACACCATATTGATCTTGTCCCAGGAGCAAGTTTGCCTAACTTGCCACACTACCGCATGAGTCCCAAAGAATATGAGATTTTGCCAGGACAAGTAGAAGATCTTCTTAAGAAGGGCATGGTTCGTGAAAGCATGAGTCCCGTAGCCGTACCTGCACTCCTAACACCGAAGAAGGATGGAAGCTGGAGGATGTGCGTTGATAGCCAAGCTATTAACAAGACTACGGTACGATATCGATTTCCTATTCCTCGATTGGATGACATGCTGGATAGATTGGGGGGGTCAAAAGTATTTTCTAGGATTGATCTACGAAGTGGGTATCATCAGATTCGTGTTCGTCTTGGAGATGAATGGAAGACAGCGTTCAAAACACACAAAGGACTATACGAGTGGCTAGTTATGCCCCTTGGTTTATCCAATGCCCCGAGTACCTTCATGAGGCTAATGAATCAGGTACTTCAGCCTTTCATTGGAAAGTTCGTTGTCGTCTATTTTGACGATATCCTTATCTATAGCCGTAGTGAGGAAGAACATTTGCAGCATTTGAAGGAGGTTTTTGAAGCATTGCAGGTCAACATGTTGTATGCAAATATGAAAAAGTGTAGCTTTATGACAGATAGCTTAATATTCTTGGGCTTTGTCGTATGCTCTGATGGAATCAAGGTTGATCAGGAAAAGGTGAAAACTATGAGAATGGCCAACACCGAGAACAATTACAGAAGTTCGAAGTTTCCATGGATTAGCGACATTTTATCGGAGGTTCGTGAAGAATTTCAGTACTATCGCCGCACCTCTCACAAATTGTTTAAAGTAGAAACAATTCGCTTGGACAAATCAAACAGAACAAAGCTTTGCAGTTTTAAAAGAAAAATTGACAAATGCACCAGTTCTTGCACTTCCTGACTTTGAGAAGATGTTCGAAGTCGATTGTATTGCTTCAGGGGTAGGCACTGAAGCTGTTCTATCCCAGGAGATGAAGCCAATATTTTTTTTAGTGAGAAACTCAGCGAATCAAGAAAGAAATGGTCGACATATGAACAAGAGTTGTATGCGGTCGTTCGCACATTGCAGCAATGGGAGTCATACCTAGTGCAGAAGGAATTCATCCTCAACACGGACCATCAGGCTTTTAAGTATCTCAACAATTCTTCCAAGGCAAATCGGATGCATGCCCGATGGATTGGCTACATCCAGAAGTTCACTTTCTCACTCAGACACAAGTCAGGACAATTGAACAAAGTTGCTGATGCATTGAGTCGCCGAGTCATGTTGTTGACATCCGTTCGAAGTGAAATCATCGGGTTTGATTATTTGAATGACTTGTACGCGGAGGATGAAAACTTCAAGAACGAATGGCAAAAATGCACTAATGGAACCGTTGAAAGACACCGAATACATGATGGTTTTCTATTCTTTGAAAATCATCTATGTATTCCTCGAGGGTCCCTTAGGGAGCACATCATTCAAGAGCTACATAGCGGAGGGCTCAGTGGACACATGGGACTAGATAAGACCATTTCGCTGGTAGAAGCTCGATACTACTGGCCACATTTCAAGCGTGATGTGGAAAAGTTTGTCAAACGATGTTATACATGCCAGACTGCCAAAGGACAAGCTCAAAATACTGGACTCTATACGTCACTTCCAATTCCTAATGCCCCTTGGGAAGATTTATCAATGGATTTTATCTTGGGATTGCCGTGTACACAAAGAGGTACAGATTATATCTTTGTTGTGATTGATCGTTTTTCTAAAATGACCCATTTTATTCCATGCAAGAAGGCTTCAGATGCTACCCATATTGCTCAATTGTTCTTTCGAGAGGTCGTTCGTCGACATGGGTTACCAAAAACCATAGTTTCTGATCGTGATATAGCAAATTTCTCAGCCATTTTTGGCGTACCTTATGGAGAAGGCTAGACACATCATTACAGTATAGCAGCTCGTGTCATCCATAAACCGATGGGCAGACGGAAGTTACAAATCGTACCTTGGGAAATATGTTGCGATGCTTTATTAAGGAAAATCCAAGGCAATGGGAAAATGTTTTACCACAAGCTGAATTCGCCTACAACAACGTGCCAAATCGTTCAAGTGGTAAATCTCCTTTTGAAGTTGTCTACATTAGGCTCCCGTTACATACTTTAGACTTGGTTTCTTTACCAAAGCTTCCAGGAATGAGCATCATTGCTGACCATATGATTAAAAGGGTAACCAACATTCATGGAGAAGTCAAAAAGAAGTTGGAAGAATCTGCCACAAAGTACAAAGTTGTCGCTGACAAGCACAGGAGACACAAATCATTTCATGAAGGGGATCTTGTGATGGTCCATTTGCACAAAGAATGGCTTCCAGCTGGAGAATACAACAAGCTTAAACAAAAGAAGATAGGTCCATTTCAAACTCTTCACAAGATTAATGATAATGCATGTGTCATTGATCTTCCGGACGCATATACGATCTCGAAGACCTTCAATGTTCAAGATCTGTACGAGTACCATGGACCACCTCCGTTGCCTTATTCCAACTCGAG
Source organism: Berberis vulgaris (assembly GCA_963556465.1). Classification (NCBI taxonomy): domain Eukaryota; kingdom Viridiplantae; phylum Streptophyta; class Magnoliopsida; order Ranunculales; family Berberidaceae; genus Berberis; species Berberis vulgaris. The sequence continues at coordinate 60,731,458 of OY747137.1, read as the reverse complement.
GGCGAGTTGTGTTCTAGAGGGGAAGAACTGATGCAGGAACTGCACCAAGCCGCTCCACCGCCGCCCTGAGGCAGGAACTCCGCCCAAGCGCCGCTCACAGGGTGTCAGAAGTCAACGACCCGCGTGTATTTTTCCTTGTATTATTTATGCTACATTCATGTATAAATACCAGCTCAGTATAATCTGTAGGCATCAAGTTTTCAAAAAAAAAAAAAAAAAAACTCTAAGTTTCTATTTCTCTGTGTGAGAATTTTACATTCCTTCTCCTTATGAGATTGCAAGTGAGGGCACACCTAGCAACCTGCTGCGTCAACCTTGGAGGCTCAAGAAGCCAGCCAGTGTGGATGTTGCTTCTACTAGTTATGGTCACTTGTACCATTTTCACACACAGTACTGTTTGTCGTTATAAATGCATTTCAATGATAATAATTTTTTTTTTTTTTTTATCATTTATCAAGTCCAAATAATTATGAGGGGTGATTAGACACACACATTGTGACTTGTGAGCTTGATGTGTTTAACAAATCTCTTACTGTAGCATATTTCTTCTTTAAGCATGTTTAGAATCTGATATCTAATACCCCAATTTAGGCATTTTTGACCCATATTTATATTGATGAAAATGCCCTTGAAAGTGATTTAATTGTCAACAAAATTTGAAGGCAGTCCCTAATTTGTATGTGATGACACTGTTTTGAAAGTGATTTAATCTCTGATAAACATACAAACAAATGCACAAAATTTTAGTTTAAATATAGTGGTGTATATATGTGCAAGCAGTCTCTTAAAATGCGCAATTATCAAACTATGTCCTGTTTATATGATACAAATGAACTATGTCACTGTTAACCCCTTCTTCATAAAGAACCCCAAAATTCAACATAACAACCGAACTCTATATTTTAATGGCGAACCTTCATTTTCATCCAAAACATCCCCATGTTTACCCATAAACCATGGATCATTGCATCACTCCCATTACTGGACATCGCGCTCCAACCAGGGGCGGACCCAGGATTTTAGTTGAGGGGGGGCGAAATGAAAAATATTTATTAGTTGATAATAGTAGTTATCAATGGTAAAGCCAATTTTTTTTTTCTACCTAAGCTAGTAACTAATAAAAAAATACATTGCATATACCAAATTGGATTCAATGTAGTCCAATTTTAAGCCAAAATAAGGTCACTATCGATAACCTTAGCAAGGAGCAAACAAACATAATAACTAGAATATATAACTAATATCGCAAAATAATTGTATCGGTATCTAGGTGAAGCTAAATTTTTTTTTAAATTTGCGAACCTAATATGATCATAATACAATTTTATAGAAAAAATAGTTTAAATGAGGCTCAAATTTTGTACGAATTAGCTAATGGTATATATTTTCATTGAATTCTATAGTTATTATTTTAGATATAATTTTAAATATTTTTTTGTTGGAGGTTTTATACAATTATACCTCTTGTGAAAAACAATTCATTTCTTTAATGATAATAAATTTTTATTAAACTAAACATTTTTTAATGTTTGTAATTACTAATAAAATTGCATTGAAAATAAAATAAAAATGCACTCGAAGAGTATCGAACTCAGGTCTTTTACAAAAAATAACAAACCTACAACCACTACACCAACAAAGACAAACTAAAAATTTTGTATAAACAAATCTGATATTGTATTATACATTATATAATCGATTTTTTAAGACTAAAATATATATACTAAAAAAAATTTAAAAATTGAGGGGGGGCAACTGCCCCCCGTGGCCCCTTAGTAGGTCCGCCCATGGCTCCAACATGGTTTAAGCATGTGCCACACATCAAACCATTAACAAGTATCACCACCTCGCATGCCTGTTGGTGCAATGCACCTACATGCGCACTAGTTTTCATGAAACGTAAAGACAAAACCGCGAAGATCTAACCAAATTAATATTCAACTAAAAACGTTATATCCGTTAAAGAATAGAAGTTTACCTATGTTACAAAGTAAGATATGCTAGGAAAGTCAAAATAGAATAGAAGTCTTAGGTTTCCTATTTCAACAAGGTTAGGTCAGAGTTACCTTTATAAGCTTATATTCAGTCAATGAATAAAACACAACACAATAATATTTTAATACAATTCTTTACATGATATCAGAGCAACTTTCTCTGGAACTAAGCCCTAGCCGCATAACGACGTAATCAAACCCTTCTCCTACCAACAAACTCCTTTCCTCTTCTTATTCTTAGCCAACACAATCAACAACAACAACAACATCATCAACGATTGGTAACTCCCCATCAATTGAAGAAAAAAGAAAGAGAAGCTACCCACAGCTATTAACACCTCAAGATTTAGTCAGTGCACCAACTGATTATAAAAAAAAAAAAAAACCACCATCGCTAACAATACAAGCAGTGGTTCCAACACCACCACATCACCATACAACAAGTCCAAGGCTCACAATATTAGTAATAACCTTTCTATTACAGAGTTAACAGGTAAACTACACTCTCTCAAATCTCATGGCTCTCGTTCATCTTGGATCCTTGATAGCGGCGCCACTGATCATATAGTTCATAACCCTCATTTACTCACATTTTCCAAACCCGTCCACAATCGAACCGTTGAGCTTCTTGATGGTACACTTGTTGTTACACACATTGACACCATGACTTTCTCTTATATTTTTACCTTGAATGATGTTATTTGTGTTCCCTCTTTTAATCTCAATTTAATTTCCATTAGCAAACTCACAAAACATTATGTTTTTGTCACCATTTTTCTCAACAATTCTTGTCTGACACAGGACCTTCGTTTGGGGAAGATGATTGGGACAACAACTGAGCTTGATGGTTTGTACTACCTGGACGGCACCACCACCACAACTTCCACCACTTGTCACATCACTCAAGACAACAACTCCGTGTTATGGCACAATCGCCTAGGTCACCTTTTGGACAAAACTCTCTATCTTCTTCCTGTCTCTTTTCGTGATGCTAGTACTTGTGTTTCCAATAAATGTATTATTTGTCCTTTGGCCAAACAAACTAGGAATAAATTTTCTTCATCCCATATTTCGAGTACTACTCATTTTTCTTTATTACATGTTGACATTTGGGGAGGATACCACGTTGCTTCCCTTTCTGGAGCTCGTTATTTTCTCACCATTGTTGATGATTATACACGATGTACTTGGATTTATCTCATGAAACATAAGTCTGACACACACACACACACACTCTTAATTTCATTTATTAATTATGTTGAAAACCAATTTTCTTCCAAAATTCAAACCATTCGCAATGATAATGGACTTGAATTTTTCCTCACTGATTTTTATGCTTCAAAAGGCATTACCCATCAAACTTCTTGTGTCCCTACGCCCCAACAAAATGGGGTGGCGGAACACAAACATAGACATCTTTTGAATGTCGCTCGTGTTCTTTTGTTTCAAACACATCTCCTTAAACATTTTTGGGGAGAAACAATTCTCACCACTGCCAATCTCATTAATCGCACACCGTCCTCTGTTCTTAAAGGCAAAATGCCTTTTGAACTTTTCTTTAACAAACAACCCAACTATTCTCACATTAGAGTATTTGGTTGTCTATGTTTCGCTTCCACACATGCCCAACGTCCTAGCAATTTTGATGCTCGTTCTAATCAATGTGTCTTTTTTCGATACCCTCACTAGCAAAAATGATACAAAGTCTATGATCTCACTCACAAAAAGATCATTGTTTCTCGTGACATCATCTTTCATGAGGAGACTTTTCCTTATTTTTCTGATAAAATGCACAATCACCTCACTGATCGGTCTGACACACTTCCCCAACCGGTCGCTCATGCTCCACTTTTTGATCCTCCAACAGTGCCTTCTCTAACCTGTCGGACCACTCCCACCAACCGGTTGCCCAATCCGATGTCTCAGTCACCGACCGGGCGAAAACCCCGAAAACCCAAACCCAAGTGGTCGCCCCTGCCTTTGTTTCACCCTTAGAAGACCCCCCTCTCCCACCTCGCACCTCCACTCGTGATGCTAGATTGCCTTCTCGAGTGTCTCACTCATCTGCTTCGAACGTTGGGCCTTCTACACGTATTGTTTACTCCCTTTCTGATTTTCTTTCCTATGACCATTTATCCACCTCTCACAAGGCTTACACCATTTCCCTTTCTTTAGTAAAAAATCCACCAGTTTTATGCAGGCTATGCAGGATCCAGAGTGGTGTCAAGTCATGAGAAGTGAGATTGATGCTCCAGAGTGGTGTCAAGTCATGAGAAGTGAGATTGATGCTCTAGAAACCAATAACACTTGGACTCTACAACCTCTTCCTCCTAGCAAACATCTGGTTGGTTGTAAATGGGTCTATAAGATCAAACTTAATTCAGATGGTAGTGTTGAGCGCTACAAAGCCCGTCTTGTGGCTAAAGGATACAATCAAGTTGAAGGTATTGATTACAAATAGACATTTGCTCATGTTGCTAAATTGATCATTATTCGTATTCTCCTTGCTCTTGCAGCCACACAGGGTTGACATTTATGTCAACTTGATGTCAACAATGCTTTTCTTTATGGTGATCTTTTTGAGGATGTGTACATGAGTCTTCCTCTTGGATGCGACTGAAAGGGGGAGACTCGAGTATGCAAGTTGAACAAGTCCTTATATGGTCTCAAGCAAGCCTCGAGACAATGGTTCCTTAAGTTATCTTCTGCTCTCATATCAGTCGGCTACAATCAGTCTAATTATTCGTCTGATCCATGGGTAATAGCTTTAGTGCAATTCTCGTATATGTTGATGAAGTAATATTGGCAGGTAATGATCCCCAATACATTGAAGAAACAAAGAAATTTCTGGTTGCAAAGTTCAAGCTTAAAGATTTAGGAAAATTGAAATATTTCTTTGTCATTGAAGTCGCGAGGTCATCCAAAGGGATTGCTTTATCTCAAAGAAAATATGCACTTGAAATATTGGAGGACACAAGGTATCTTGGAGCAAAGCCTTCACGTTATCCTATGGATCAAAACTTGGTGCTCACACAGGATGATAGAGATTTACTACCAAATCCCGCAGACTTGTTGGAAGATTGATATACTTAACGATTACGAGACCATATTTGATTTATTCAGTACATGTCCTCAGTCAATTTATGGACAAGCCCAGAATACCACATTTGGATGCTGTACACAAGGTAAAATTGATTGTGATGTAGATTGGGCTAGATGCACAGATACTAGGAGATCCATTATAGGTTATTGTATCAAACTTGGCGATTCACCAATTTCTTGGAAAGCTAAGAAACAAACTACAGTGGTAAAATCTACAGCTGAAGCAGAATATAGGGCCATGGCTTCTACATGCTGTGAGTTAACCTGGTTGAGGTGCATTCTTAATGATTTGCACATTAATCATCCTCAGGCAGCTCTCTTGTTTTGTGACAACAAGGCTCCACTCCATATTGCATTTAATCCGATTTTTCATGAGCGAACGAAACATATAGAGATTGATTGTCATTTGATTAGAGAAAAGATACAATATGGTACCATTCAGACTGAGCATGTTAGAACACTATATCAACGTGCAGATTTGTTCACTAAAGCTTTAAGCACTTATCAATTTGATAATCTTATTAACAAGTTGGGTATTACAAACATATACTCCAACTTGAGGGAGAGTGTTAAAGAATAAAAGTCTACCTATGTTACAGAATATGAAAGTGTTACAAAATAGGAATAGAATAGAAGTCTTAGGTTTCCTATATCAACCATATTAGGTCAGAGTTAGCTTTATAAGCTTGTATTCAGTCGAATAAAACACAACACAATAATATTCAATACAATTCTATACAAAATCGGACCCCTGAATGCACTGATAACCATTCTTTAACTTCAATATAGAAATGCTCAAATGACGGTCTTCCACATGATGGTCAAGAATTAGATCCTGGGTGGTTGCTCCAACTTTATATGTTTTTGTATTAATAATTCATGCAAGTTTATCTGATACTGATTGGATTACTTTTTAATTCTATGTGTATGGTTAGTGTTTCGCGACGATGGGATAGATTTGTTCTCCATGCTACATGTTACCCGCATTCATACAGATGGTTTGGTTCAACTGCTCACTTCATTCCCCCGCGATCAGCCCAATCTCCTGACTACAGGCCTGCAATCATAACGTTTCATGGTGCAATGACATATGTAAACATCTTTTTATTAAAAATTGTTCTGTATAGACGCTTTGATGCAATCGATACATATCATCAACAATTATGCTTGAGGCAGTCCTTGTAAAATTCTGTACATATATGAGCCTTTCACTCTGGTATCGATTTGTTACCCTGAAACATGGATAAAATTGAAAGTTTTGAATTGCTTTACCATCCTCCGAATCTTCTTTATGGTCAAATCATCTTTCGGTTGCTCCCTTTCGACACTGCTAATCACTCTCTTAGAGTCCGTACCGACTGTGGCAATTTTTAATTCCACTCTTTATTGACTTGATATTTGTGTTCTTTGTGAAATACTAAAATTTGTTGCCTTGGATTCTTTACACTTTAATCTTTACATTGATAAATAAAATTTACCAGTGTTATAGCTAGTTTTATATAAGCTACATCACATGCAACACTCTCAGTACTTGTTCATATATAGTGAGTTTGCATAGACAGTTTGTTCATTCATACACAAGAGAGATCAAATTCAAAACAAAGGTAGAAACCATGAAAATCTTTGTAGAAACACTTAGAAAAGACTCGGTTACACTTGAGATTGAGAAAGCCGATACCATAAAGAAGGCTAAATGTGTATTGAAAGACAAGCTAGTACGAGAAGAAATTGGTGTAGATGACTTTGATCTAGAGTTTGAAGGGAAACCAATGGATGATGAAAAATGCCTACAGGACTACAGCATCAAGGAGGTTTCAAAGGTTCATATGGCGGTCCGGTTCAGTAGGGAGAGCCTGATATTGGTTAAGTACCAGGATCCAAGCAAGGAGAAGGAACAATTTATGATCGTAGAGATAGGGGAAGCAGATAAGCGTCTTGACTTGAAATTGAAGCTTAAGGAGCTGACTAACGTTCCTCCGAATAAGCAAAGTTTGCTCTTCCATGGGGAGAATGTCCAGGAGGGACGTACTATTCTTGATCTCATGGGATGGAATTCGAGCAAAAATTCCATTGATAAGTCTGATATCAACAATCGCACCATAATCATGATGGCAGGAGGTAATAAGGTTTTGCTTTCGCATTTATTTTATAGCTCTTTATTTATTTATGTTATTTTTTTTTTCATAAAATTTTGGTCTGATTTTGCGTTTAGCTACACTGTTTTGGTATTTCAAGGTATTGAAGCCAATGACTCTTTTTTTTTGTTTTTTTTAATTTTTATGGACAGATAAGAAGGCGTGCAATGAAGCGAAGTTAAACAAATGTGGCTGTTTTTAACAAAAAATATAAAGAATGCCGCTGTACTTTGACTTAGTTGTTAAGTTGTTTTGTTGAATAATATTTGCTGTTTGTTGATTCTTATTGTTCTTGATCGATGGACCTGTATTTATGGGTTTGTATCGCAAGTTTTCTTTTGTGTGATTGTAAACCAGTGTTCAGCTTAAGCGCGTCCACCAAAGAAGTATCCGGACAACCATTCACTTGGCGAATTTAACAATTAGCTTAAAACTCAAGGATTCATCTCTTAGCTTGGTTGAGGATTTTAAGAAAATTTTATTTCCTTGTGATGATGTAATGTATGAAGAAATAAGTGAATGGTATAATTATAATGTACTTTTATGCTTTTAATTTAATAATAAGATTACGAGAGAGCTTGAAAACCCCAGCTTGCCTTAAAAAAAGAAAAAGAAAAAAGAAAAAAAACTTAACAATAGTGATTTGTCTATTGAATTTGTAAGTTTATCTTTCTTTTTAGTCCAATCACTCAATACACATTCCATTTGCAACATACTGTCGAGAATTATGGACATGTTGTATGATTCATGCACTCTACACTTTCATTTCTGCCACTAAATTTAGAATTATGCGACAAAGTTCGATCGTAGCTCAACAGAGGCAACATCTACACTTGCTCAATTTATAGAGTACATAGCTCATGAAAAATTTGCAGACCCAGATTGGAAACATATCTATTAAAAAAAAAGATGGGTAACAAAGTGAAAATAAATATTTACAATTTAACTGAGAGGCGCCAAAGGGGTCCATTCCCAAACCACAATTTTCTTAAATCTAGATGTGGACATGATGCAGGCAGAGATGGCACGAAAAGATTTTCTTAATTGAGGCATTGTTCATTGCACGAAAAGATTGAACAGTGGATCCAAATTAAATGATTCAAAATCGTAGGAAATTTTCTGATCCCAATGTGTAAGACTAATCAAACAGGCATGTTGTGAGTTTACGGTTTTGTGTAGTAAAATTTTGTCAATATATTTAGGTATAAAAGAAAAATAATTATTCTCTGTTAGAGATTCATCAATTTTCCTATCTTCTTGTTTTTGTATCGAATGGTTTCTTGAACGTTTGATGAACGTACGGGTTTTGGTGTATTGTTATGGGGTTTGCGATGTAGATTTTCTTATTCTGTGTTGATACAGTCCCAATCTGTCGTTAAGTAGACGGCCCTATATGCAGTACTATATATAACCAGGTGGTTCTAAAATACTAGCAAATTATATATATTGAATTCAAATGGATTGATATTCCACTTGTAAATCCCTAAATGGATTGAATTCAAATTCTGAAATCATTCAGTGGATTGATCCAGGCCGGCCAGGTGATTGAGGTACTGGTAGATTTGTAATGGTTGGACAGGACATCCCTAAGAAAATAGTCACTGGAATTTACGCAGAGTGCAAACTGAGAGCTTAATTCATTTATACGATATTGTTTGGTATTTTGTTCTCATCACTAAACACCAATTTGTGACGGAATGTCCAACCTTCTTTTATAAGTTATAAAAATGATAAAAAAAAAAAAAAAAAAGTTATAAAAATGATTCCATTTTGATTAGATTAGAGCAATAGCTTCACTCATTATTCTTATTGATCAAGCAAAACTATGCAGATCTTTGTACAGACAATGAAGGGGAATTCCATCACTATCGATGTCAAGAGCTCTAACACAATCAAAAGAGCAAAGAATCAACTTAAGAAATTCACCGAAGGCATCCCTCGGATTGATTGGAATCTTTATTTAGATGGGATAGAACTAGAAGAATTCAAAACTTTTGCGGAATATAGCATCTCGGATAACTCCACTCTTCGTATTGGTTTCCACTTGAAAAAGGGCGCACACTTCTTGGGTAGGGATTTAACTGGTCGTTCCTACAGAGTGGAAATTGGAAAGTTCGACACACTAGACCATGTGAAAGAAAAGATACGTGATCTTAAGGGGTATCCACCAGATCAACAACGACTCATCTTTGGGGGGGTTGAGCTTAAAGATGGTGTGGTTGTTGATCAGATGGATATAATTCAAACCAAATTACTGCGTATTGGACGCATGAATTATTTTAGTACTCATCCAATTATTATGATTGTTTTAAGACTGAGGGGAGGAGGCAATATTGTTCATCATCAGCCGCTATGGAACTTGAGCAGTCCCTCGCCAAATGACCATGGTGCCAACGATGAAAAAGAGTTCAGAATAGGTAATTCTTTACATAAAAATTAGGTTTTTTTTAATTTGACACTCATTAGTTTATACCTATTAGAATTTGATCTTTATTTTGAAATCTAATTGAGTCTAACACTCTTTTTTTAACGAAACCTTGAAATCCATGTGATTGACTGGTCAAGACTACTTTTTGAACTATTTTACCCTAAAATCCAGAATTGCCCCACCCCCTCATTTTTATTCTCGCCTCTTTCTCCATGCAAGATGAAATTGAGGAGATTGTTGGAGAAGTAATGGAGGAATATGGGGAAGTGTTGGACCAAACGAAGGTGCAATTAATGGGGGCTTTCGTTTGTGGAGGTGGCAATGATGGTTGTGGTTTGGGGGTGGGGTTTCTGTTGGTAGAGTGAAGAAGAGTTGAAGTAGAAAAAATAGAGAAAAAAATGAGGGGATGAGGCAATTTTGGGTTTTAGGTCAAAATAGTCCAAAAATTAGTCTTCCAATCAATCACGTAGACTTAATGGTTTTATCAGAAAACGAGTGTTAGACTCAATTAGTTTCAAAATGAGTGTCAAACATTAATATGTATAAACTAATGAGTGTAAAACTAAAAAGACCTTGATTTGATTAAAAAAAAATAAAATTGTCTTCAGGTCCCTTTATTTCAAAGAATTGTTAACTAAGTTGCTTGATGTTGATTTTGAATAAACCTGAGATGGTTCGAAGGATCAGAACACAAATGGTGAAAATGGTGCAACGGTACAATTCAGGCCAAAATATGACGCAATTAGTCTCAGTGGAAATGAAATTTATCACCAATCGAAATGGGAAGATGGAAGCACAGTTGACGAGGCATCATCTAATGGAAATGCAAATGAAACAACTCGAAATGGTAAACATTTTGTACGCTCTCTCTCTCTATATATATATATATGAGCTTTGCTACAGAGCGAGGGAGGGAGCGAGGGAGAGGGGGCGAGGGATGGGTGTGACCACCCATCCTCCTCGGGATGAGTGCATCGCGTTGGAGATGCGCGCAGGCACTCATCACGAGGAGGATGGGTGGTTACACCCATCCCTCGCTCCCTTTCCCTCGACCCCTCCCTCGACCCCTAGAATTTTCCATATATATATTGCTAAGAGCAACTATATAAGTAATCACTTGTTTAATTTAGCAACCTTGGAAATTTTATTTATTTGTTTATTTATCTATTATTCTAAGACAACCCATAATAAGTTTTAAATAGTTGGGAAATTAAACAACACTAATTAGCATTACGCTTAGCTAGGTAAGTTTACTTTTCATCTCCACCTAGCTAATGTAACTGTAAAAATTGCAGAACTAGCATACAAGGGTTTTGTAAATGATAACTTACATGTGCGTGTTGTTAACATGAATAGTAATTATGTTAATTATATAATTAGGAATACTTAATTAACATAATTATAGTTATTTAGGAATATCGGATTAACCGGGATTTGAATTATATTTATTTTCCTAGTTAACATTATATTTGTATCCTTATAAATATCTCATTGTGAGTTGAATAGAACAACTCTGAATATTTAAAATTGTTTTATTTAACATGGTATCAGCAAAGGGGGAGGGGGGGTGTCGATAATAGTTTTTAAACGCATTTTACTATTAAGAAATTTAACAATTTCCTTTCTTTTAAATGCATTTTAAACATTCGATAACATTTTAACATTTTCCTTTCTTTTAAGAAACTTTTCCATAACTTGAAAAAAAAAATAGATAAAATTATCACACTAGGGATTGAATGTGTTAAACTTTTATTTGTTATTTTCCATTTTTTATTTTTGCAAGATTGTGATGTGTTAAACTATTCTATTCCCTATTACTGTAGGGTGGTAATTTTGCTTAAGACACTCTCAATACTTTGTCGATTCCATGATCGAGCAACCATCAGAGGTGTGCATAAGTAAAAAAATGGACAAAACAGGCTTGAAACAAAATTGCAACATCAACATACTAGCTTCTACAATCAAAGCAGAGCATGCTGCTTTTAGTATTTAATTTGAAGGAGAATATGTTGATGTTAAGCAATGCCCTAGATCTTTTACGAACCCCAAATTTACAACATAATGGGTTCACCCAAAATTACAAATAACTACCAAAAAATCGACAAGAATTGTCAAATGAGTTGAGGCTTTTAAGCATTTATAGTGATTGATGAAAATTTGCAAACAAACCTAAGAAAAACAAGAAGAAATTGAAACCAAACAAACATGAATTAACATAAATACCTCAAAGAAGTTGATTTATTCGAAATTGGAAATCTAGCTTCTACAATTTTAACCCATTGTTGCTCCGGATAAGAGATTTTTACTCATATTTCAATTCTTGTTTATCATTGAATAAGAGTTTATGTGAAGAGATTAGGTTTTCTTTCACAATTTGAAAACCCTATGTTACACATCTAAGAGTAGATTGCATTTGAATAAGTCTATGTTAATCAGTGAAAGTAGTTTAGTAGTACCTGATTTTGAGAGTTGTTTCCTGAAGAATAGGTAGAAATTAGTTCCTACTTTGTAGCCATTGTAGTTGTGCTCCTACTATATAAAGAGTACAACTTGATGAATAAAAACATGCTTTTGAATCCAATCTCAGTCAGATCTAGGAGGTAAGGGCTACCTTGATTCAGCCCAAGTTCTACCATTATTTTTTCTATCCCTCACTCATCCCTTCAATAGTATTTGGTAGCTAACATTTGGAGGTCCCACCGAGATCACTTATGGCAGATGGAATGAGACTTAAGGACATCCACGAATCAATATACCTACTCAAGGATGCCATGATTCGCCTTGAGGAAAGAGTTGCAGCATCCGACAAGTCTGCTGCGAATACGCAGCAACAAATCAACATGCTTGCTTCATCCTTTGGTGAAGTTAGCTCAGCTCCTTCTCACAGAGCCACTACATCAAATCACATGGACGTAGGGGCTATCCATTCTCGCTCAGTGAGGCTGGATTTTCCAACATATGATAGGGAAGAAGAACCGTCAGAATGGTTGTTCCAAGCAGAGCAATTTTTTCTTTATCATAACACTTCTCCTGCCCAACACCTTCTCATTGTGTCATTCCATCCTAAGGGATCTGCACTTCACTGGTATAAGCTCCTTGAGTCGGATCAAGCTATAACCAGTTGGGATGCTTTTTCCCGCGCTCTCACTCTTCGATTTGGTGCAACTGAATACGAGGATCCAACTATTTCCCTTACAAAGCTTCGGCAATAGACAACAGTCTCTGCTTACCAAAAACACTTCGAAACTCTAGCTATTAAAGTGGAGGGATTATCAGAGAAGTTATGTACTGCCCAATTCATCAGTGGACTAAAGGATGAGTTGCGGTTCGATGTCCAGCTCTTCAAACCTGCTACATTCTCTGCTACAGTAGGTTTGGCTTGACTATTAGAAGAGAAACACCAAAATTGTCGCAAAGGCCGATTGGACAATGTTAGATCGGGTGCCCCCATCCCTTCCAGTACAACTATACCCATCAAGCGTCTTTCACCACCAGAAATGCATGCACGTCGAGAAAAGGGCTTGTGTTACAATTGTGATGAGAAGTACTCTCCTGGCCATAAGTGCAAAACACAACAGAGTTTCCTCCTTGATGCTCAGCCCTCGCCGGATATGGAATAACCACTCTCGGACGAACCTGAACTCCACTCCATGGTAACTCTAGACCAAGACCTCAGTCCAACTCTTTCACTCAATGCCATCCAGGGCACCACATCGCCTCAGACTATGAAAGTATTTGGCTTCTTTCACCACCAACCAGTCCTAATCCTCATGGATTCTGGATCTTCTCATATCTTCATCACACCCGAATTGGTGCAAAGAGCCAAGCTGAAAGTGCTACCCTCAAGTCCTACAGTATCGATTGCTACTGGTAAAAAAGTTTCATGCTTGGGCAAAATTCCATGCTCATATGTTCAGGTGCAAAATTTCAAACTCAAAACGGACTTCTTTGTTTTTCCGTTAGATGGTTTTGATATGGTTTTGGGTGCTAATTGGCTGCACACTCTAGGCCCCATTACATGGGATTTCTCTAAGCTGACTATGTCTTTTATAATGAATAACCACATGATTACATTAATTGGGAATTCTACGGCCTCGATGCAATGCACATCTGAGCTGGCAGCTTGCAATGCTAGTGCCGAATGCTTCCTCGTTCAGTTTCACTCCATGTCTGGCATAGGCCCCGCACCACAACCTGAAATGGCCATTCAAAGAAACTTGAAACAATTTAGTGACGTCTTTGAACTTGTTCCTGGCCTTCCACCATCTCGCAACCATGAACACCACATTCCGCTTGAGAATAATGCTAAACCCATTTCTATCAGGCCCTACCGGTACCCACCAGTCCAAAACGATGTTATTGAGTCCATGGTCAAAGAAATGCTATCCGGGGGTCTCATAAAGCCGAGCTCTAGTTGCTTCTCTAGCCCTGTCTTACTGGTCTGAAAGCACGTTGGCACTTGGAGATTTTGTATTGATTATAGAGCTTTAAATCATGTTACAATTAATGTGAAATATCCTCTTCCAGTGATTGACGAGTTGCTCGATGAACTTCTTGGCGCCGCCATCTTCTCAAAGTTAGATCTCCAATCTAGTTACCATCAAATTCGGGTCCATTCGGAAGATACTTTTAAGACAACATTTCAAACTCATGAGGGTTACTACGAGTTCCGGGTAATGCCATTCGGGTTAACAAATGCCCCAGCTACTTTCCAGAAGTTAATGAATGATATATTTCGGCCTTTTCTCCGATAGTTTGTCCTAGTATTTTTGGATGATATTCTGATATATAGTCCCTCATTAGAGTCCCATGTGCAACACCTGGAGCAGGTTCTGTCTACACTTCGGTCTCATAAATTATATGCAAAATTCTACGCAGTTTTCTTGGGCTTGCTAGTTACTATCGAAAGTTCATAAAAAATTATGGTATCATTGCTACCCCATTGACGGAGTTGCTGAAAAAGGATGCTTTCCATTGGAGAGAGAAGGCAACTAAGGCTTTTCAAGCTCTAAAAACTGCATTGGCTTGTCCTCCGATTTTGGCCTTACCGAACTTTTCCTAATCTTTTGGGGTAGATACGGATGCTTCAGGTGCAGGGGTCGGAGCAGTTCTTTCCCAAGACCAACCCCCCATTGCTTATTTTAGTCAAGCCTTCAAGGGGAGGACCCTATTGCTGCCCACATATGAAAAAGAGTTTTTAGCATTGGTGCTCGCGATCACAAAGTGGCGGTCCTATCTCATATGCAACAAATTCATCGTTCGTACTAATCATGAAAGCTTGAAACATCTTCTCCATCAACGGACCAGCTCTCCCGCTCAAGAAAAGTGGATCACAAAGCTTATGGGATATGCTTTTGAAATTCAATATCGCAGCGGTGCCTCCAATGCAGCTGCTGATGCTTTCTCACACCACTCGTATACAATTTACAACAATTCCGCCTATGATGATGACTCATCGATCACCAAAGCTGAGGAGCCCCCCGCGAGCCCTATATTGTGTACAATAACCCCGCTTATGCCGAAGAATCATATGTGGCACAAGCTGAGAAGGCCACACCTGTATTGCTAGCAGTTTCTGGTCCCTTGCCAACGTGGTTGGATGAGCTAAAACAAGAATATGCCACAGACCCTGATTATGCCACGAAATTATCTCAACTTAAAGCAAGGCAACTAGACCCTGTCTGCTACACCACACATGCTGATTTGCTTTTTTTTTTATAAGGGTAGATTTTATGTCTCCCCAAACTCCCTGTTACGGACCAAAATTCTTCAAGAGCTGCATGATTCTCCTAGTGCTGATCACCCCGGATACGATAAAACTTTGCATCGTGTTTGCCTAGATTTTTATTGGCAAGGCTTACAGAGCTTTGTTAGGTCATATATTCGGCAATGTGATACATGCCAAAGGGTGAAATACTCCACCACATTGCCTCATGGACTTCTACAACTCCTCCCCATACCTTCGAAAATATGGACAGATATTGCCATGGACTTCATCGATGGGTTGCCCCCTTCTAATAGTTGCACGGTCATCCTGGTCGTAGTGGATTGCTGTCCAAATATGGGCACTTTTTGCCTTTGTCTCATCCATATACTGCAAGCAAGGTCGCAATGTTGTTCTTCAATAGTATCTTCAAGCTCCACGGTATGCCAAATCCATTGTGACAGATAGGGACACTACATTCACTAGCAGGTTTTGGCAAGAACTCTTCAAGCTGCAAGGAACAAAGTTGAACATGTCTTCCTCTTATCACCCACAATCTGATGGCCAAACAGAAGTCTTGAATAGAACCCTTGAAACTTACTTGAGATGTTTTGCAGTGGAACAACCGAAGAGATGGTCAAGCTGGTTGACCTTGGCTGAATGGTGTTATAATTCCAATTGGCATTCAACAACAAGAATGTCCCCCTTTGAAGCTGTCTACGGGTTCAAACCACCTTCTTTGGTCACATATGCCAAGGGTCTGACT
This sequence comes from Berberis vulgaris, assembly GCA_963556465.1. Taxonomy (NCBI): domain Eukaryota; kingdom Viridiplantae; phylum Streptophyta; class Magnoliopsida; order Ranunculales; family Berberidaceae; genus Berberis; species Berberis vulgaris. The sequence continues at coordinate 60,715,329 of OY747137.1, read as the reverse complement.
TCTAATGCAGCCGTTGAAGATACTTTGAAAACCAGATATGAGATACTCGCCTTGCTCAAGGAGAACCTGGATCGAGCTCAAAATAGGATGAAACAATATGCTGATTTACGCCACACTGAAACTAAGTTCAATGTCGGGGATTTGGGATCTCAAATTGCGTCCTTACAGACAGTCCACAACAAGGTTTCGCCGACACATGAAGCTTTTTCATCGCTTCTACGGACCATATGAAGTGCTAGAACGGATAGGAAGTGTTGCTTACAAACTGAGGCTACCAGTGCAATGCCGAATTCACCCTATTTTTCATGCTTCACTGCTTAAAAAACACTTGGGCAGCTAGAACATACACTCCACAAACCTTCCAATTGATGGTGTCTCGGTACCAGAACCATACAAGGTATTGGCCTATCGAATTATAGCCCGATGCAAGCAATCTGTTCCACAAGTTCTAATTCAGTGGGCTAATAATTCTGCGGAAGATGCAACTTGGGAGGACTCTTCGTACATTCAGCGAGAGTTACCAAATTTCAGCCTTGCGGACAAGGCTGCAAATTGACGAGGAACAAGCTGTTACACATCTAAGAGTAGATTGCATTTGAATAAGTCTATGTTAATCAGTGAAAGTAGTTTAGTAGTACCTGATTTTGAGAGTTGTTTCCTGAAGAATAGGTAGAAGTTAGTTCCTACTTTGTAGCCATTGTAGTTGTGCTCCTACTATATAAAGAGTATAACTTGATGAATAAAAACATGCTCTTGAATCCAATCTCAGTCAGATCTGGGAGGCAAGGGCTACCTCGAATCAGCCCAAGTTCTACCATTCTCTTTTCTATCCCTCACTCATCCCTTCAATAATATTTGGTAGCTAACACCCTAACCCATGGTTTGTTTGCAAAAATTGATGGACTTGGCTGAAGAAAACGTCTTGGAAGTGGTATGGGAGAGATGGATGTTGCTTGATTGATGGAATAAGTCATGTAGGTGCATGTTTGTAGAGCATATAAATTGGGCTTGGTCTGTATAGAGTTTAAGTCGGCAAAGAGGAAGTCTTCTAAAAATTCCATCTGGGGGGGGGGGGGGGGGGAGTGGGGCAACATAAAATTTACCAAATTTTGAGAGGGGAAAAGGGTAAAGAAATATTTTAATCTTTAAAAATCTACCCACATCTTTATTGAATTTGAAATTTAGAGGTGGGACAATTGGCCCCCTTCTCCTCAACGTGCCTCCGCCCATGGGTATCAGAGCAGCGATACTAAGATCTTGCTTCCACTGCTACACTAGCCTTATCTTGCCTTTCATTGTCGTGTCGTGTTGTGCCTTGCCTTGTCTTACCGTGCTTTGCCTTTTTCTTGATGATTTGTGTTTTGCTGATTTATTACTATTGATTTGTTGCTATCCTGTTGATATTAAGGGTGGGCACGGGATGGGATGGGACGAGATATACCCATCCCGTTCATACGGGATCGGGACGGGATGGGAAAAATCTCATCCCGACCTCGTCCCATCTCAAACGGGTTCGGGACGGGATCAGCGTGCTGCCTGTGTCTGCTGCGAAGATTATCATCATATAAGAGTGTGAAAAATAATTTTCTTATAATTAGATATAGATGTGGCATGCAAATATAAGGGTAGTGACCAAATCCCCTAACAATGAAGTCGAGTGGGCTGACTTTTAGAAAATGACATGATAAATGGGACCCACTAAGAGTATTGTGTTGCTGTGATGGCCTCCCAACTGATTTTACAATTTCATTACTGTGGAAAACAAAATTCATGGTTCCTTGACAAAATAACATTTCATCTTTTATTAGGGAAGAAATATAGACCTATTGGTGATGCTCTAACATATTCATAATGGTTTACCATCAATACATATATCGTAATTAAAAAAAAAATTTTACAGCCTGGGGCATCTCAAATTCTTGGCTCTTCCCCTGAATGTTCCCTTCTGAATATGTATTACTCAGTTAATTGTTATTTTTCATCTTCACCTGGGTATTATCAATATTTGGAAGTCAAATAATTGAAGCCACTTTTATTGGGAATTCAAGCAACAGTCTGTTATCTTTCTCTTGCTTAATGAATATTTATTTCTTGAAGTAACATTTCTGTTACCACTGCAAACACCATGAGTTTCTGTCAGTCATCTGTAAGTTTATATGAATACAAATAAATAAATAAATATAAATATTAATAATAAATATTAAAAAATTAGCTCGGGACGGGACGGGATTGGCGGGATTGAAAATCTTCATCCCATCCCATTCTAGATCGGGACGGGACGGGATCGGGATGAAATTATTCAATCCCATTAAGACCCGAAAAAATTGAGACGGGACGGGACGAGATCGGGATCGCGGGATGGGATGCCCACCCCTAGTTGATATATTGTTGCTCATTTTGTTTTTGTCTTGCTAATTTGTTACCTTGTGATTTGTTGTTGTTGCATGTTGTTGCCTTTGCCCTACACTATGTTTGATGCACCCATTGTACTTGTTATGCTTACATCGTTTGTGACTGTGGTTTCAGAACCAACGTTTATTCCTTATAGTGTCAAATTGAATGGCACGAACTACACTATTTGGTCTCAAGTTGTCTCCATGTTTATTGCTGGACGAGGTATGATGGGATATCTTACTGGTACTATTCGAGAACCCACTACTCACGATGCAACTTATGAGAAGTGGGTGATGGAAAATGCTATTGTGAAAGGTTGGCTCATCGGTGCCATGGAACCGAATGTGATGAATTTGTTTATTTGTCTTCCTACTGCAAAAAGGGTTTGGGAAACGGTGTTGCTAAAATATTACGAAGGTGCTAATAGGTCCGTTGTCTACAACCTGTCCCGCAAAGCCATGGAGACTAAGCAGGCAGGTAGACCAGTTGCCTCTTATTATTCTGATCTGACAGGTATTTGGCAGGAGCTTGATCACCATAAGCCAATCATCTTTACCCAGGCGGAAGTGATTCTGGTTCGCAAGAAGGAGATTGACGAAGAACGTGTTTATTTGTTTCTAGCTGGTCTTGATGATATTTATGATGTTATTCGCGGAGAGATTATTCGCACTGAACCATTTCCTACCCCGGAAATGGCATTTGCAATTGTCCGACGCGAGGAGCAACGCCGCCATACCATGCTTTGTTAGGATCTCAGCAGCGGGAAGATAATTGGACGTGGTACTAAAAGAGATTATTGTCTTTGCTTATTCACTTGTCAAGTTGGGCATTTGCAATATCTATGTGCTATTTTGAGGGGGAGTGTTAAATGAATAATAATTATATTAATTAGTGGATTAACAACGATTGTAGTTATTTAATAATACTGGATTAACCGGGATTCGAATTAGTTAGGATTATATTTGCATCCCTATAAATATTTTCTTGTGAAATGAATAAAATAAACTCTGAATTATTTAAAAATTGTTTTATTTAACATGTGTACCGATAACAAAATAGTAAAGTTCCTCGTTGACACATGCAACTTTAAAAGTTGCTCCAGTCAATGCTCCTCACCCACAACAAGATGCATGGAACTCCAAACGTTTAATGTTGAATGCAATGATATTTGTTATAATTTTGTATGCTTTGAAACTTATTATTCAAAAGTAAGAATTATGTAATAAGTACATTTTACTTTTTCTTAATAAAGGACAACTAATCAGTGAACCGAATTTCTCACTGAATTTACTTATATAAGTAAAAGATCCAATTCATACGAACGCTAAAATGAAAAATATATAAGATAAGTGGTATCTTGGCTTCAACTTTCCTTCCTATATGTTGGGTCTCAGGTTTTCAGTTTGGTCAAGGGACATGTGAACGAGTCAATATAGTTTTCTTCAGATGTAGTTTGTTCTTCGGGAGCCCTTGTAGTTCTAAACACAATCAATTTCAAATTATTGATAATATACTGATTCTTTGAGTTTCGGATTAGATTCGCATCTAAATTAGCCAACTGTAGTGAGGAAATTGAAATTGTTGAATAATTTGATGCATATACATATATATGATCTCAAATTGTTTGCTTTGAGTTGTTTTGCAGGTTACTGTGAAAGACCTTCAGGAAGCAATTTATCGTAAAAGTAAGTGAAAAGTCTACATCTCATGCAAACCATAGTTCCCAGTCTGAGCAAATTATAAAAACTTTTGAGAACTATTCACAACATGCTACAAATGTCAATGTTCAACCTCTCATCGCCATCTCCTCGTACACTACCATGCACGAAGATATTTGCAATCTTGCAGGGGACAAACGCGCTGTTGTTATAATTCTTCCTTTTCACAAGCAATAAACTATAGATGGTGATATGGATGCTATAGACCCAACTTTCCAACAATTAAACCAAAATGTTTTAGCCGCACCATGCTCAGTTGGAATTTTCATTGATAGAGGACTTGGTGGTTTTGCTAGCCAGCACATTCTAGTCATATTGGTGGATTCTACCATGCTGGCCTATCACATGATTTTTTTTTTCTTTTTATATAAAGTGTTCTAATGTTTTGGAACTAACGATGATTTGTACTTAATCTCTTTTATATGTAAAAGAAATAATTTTGATCGAAATATTTCAATTTTGCCATATTTAATTTAATTTTTAATTTAATTTATTATAGATATACATCTTTTATCGTAACTATTTGATTATAGCATTTTAAAAGGTCGATAGCACTTTATGAATGTTAAAACAAACAATTGATTGCATTTGTAGATATGTGTAGATAATACAACCATGACATTCACTAATGTTAGGATAGATAATACAGCTATGACATTCACAATACAACCATGACATTGAAAAATGCTATGATAGATAATATAACCATGACATTCATAAATGCTATGTCGAAATGGCATTTTCATAGTGCTATGTCAAAAAGATAACATGGACTACTATGACTTGCACTAAATGCTATGATACATCGTTCATAACATTCTTGCAATGTCGTAAAAGGCCAATTTTCTTGTAGTGGCCTAATTGTCGTCAATGGCTTTGAAATCAAAGAAAAATAAATGAGTAAACCAAATAGATTATTGTTGCTAAAATTGAGAAATATCTATATTACAAATCAGGATGGTGTTTGAGGTTGGAGCTAAAAAAAAGGTTGAGATTTACCCAAATATATGAATATAACGGATCATATAGAACTTAAAGCACCAAGAGTGCATGGGTTCGATTTTCGTACCAAACATTTTGATATTTATTTAATTTTCTTCAATTGTTGATGATGGTGGTGATTAGGCATGTAAGTATGAATGATGAAAACTTAAGTGTGATTATGTTTTGACAAGTTTTAAACTTTTATTGTGCCAACGACACGGAGAATACCCTAGTCTATATTACAAAATAGGATGGTGTTTGAGGTTGGAGATAAAAGACGGCTGAGATTTACCCAATTATAAGAATCTAATGGATCACATAGAACTCAAAACACCAAGAGTTCATGGGTTCGATTCTCATACTCAACAATTTTTATATTTATTTATTTTTCTTCAATTGTTGATGATGGTGGTGTTCAAAACTCAATGATGATTATATTTGACAAGTTTTAAACTTTTATCGTGCCAACGGCACAGGGAATACCCTAGTTATTATTATATATACAAAACAAAATGGTGTTTGGGGTGAGAGATAAAAAACGGTTGAGATTTAACCAAATATATGAATTTAATGAATCACATAGAATTTAAAGCACCGAAAGTGCATGAGTTCGATTCTCATACCCAACATGTTTGTAAAAATACTTAGAAAAGACTCGGTTACTCTGGAGATTGAGAAAGCCGATACCATAAAGAAGGCTAAACGTGTATTGAAAGACAAGCTAGTACGAGAAGAAATTGGTGTAGATGACTTCGATCTAGAGTTTGCAGGGAAACCACTACAGGATGACAAATGCCTCCAGAACTACAGCATCAAGGAGGGCTCAAAGGTTTATATGGCGGTTTGGTTCAGTAGGGAGAGCTAGATATTGGTTAAGTACCAGGATCCAAGCGAGGAGAAGGAACGGTTTATGATCGTGGAGATAGGGGAAGCATATAAGCGTCTAGACTTGAAATTGAAGCTTTTGGAGCTGACTAACATTCCTCCAAATAAGCAAAGTTTGTTCTTCCATGGGGAGGAGGTCGAGGAGGGACGTACTATTCTTGATCTAATGAGATGGACTTCGAGCAAAAACTCCATTGATAAGTCTGATATCAACAATCACACGATAATCATGATGGGTGGAAGTAATAAGTTCTTGCTTTCAGATATTTGATTTTTTTTTTTTTCACACAATTTTGGTCTGATTTTGCGTTTAGCTGCACTGTTTCGGTAATTCAATATGGTATTGAAGCCAATGACCATTTGTTTTTTTTAAATTTTTATGGGACAGATAAGAAGGCGTGCAACTGAGCCAAACTAAACAAATGTGGCTGTTTTTAACGAAAAATATCAAGAATTCCACTGTACTTTGACTTAGTTGTGAAGTTGTTTTGTTGAATATTTGTTGTTTGTCAATTCTTATTGTTCTTGATCGATCTACCTTATTTATAGGTTTGTATCACAAGCTTTCTTTGGTTTGATTGTAACCAGTGTTCAGATCAATAGTAGTAATTTGTTTATTGAATTTGTAAGTTTATCGATCTTTCTAGTCCAATCACTCAATACCGATTCCATTTGCAACATGTATATGGTCGAGAATTATGCACATAATGTATGATTCATGCACTCTACACTTTCATTTTTGCCAATAAATTTAGAATCATGCGTCGAAATGCAATCTTAGCTCAACAGAGGTACATCCACTCTTGCTCAGTTTATGATCCTCTGAAGCATCTTCAGTTCCTCTCTAGCAAATTGAAGAAAGGTTATTTGTTTTGAGATTATATCAAGATCTTGCATAGTTTTCGATTTGGTTTTCTTCTTAAAAATGTCAATATAAAATGCACAAATGAAAAACTAAAATCAAACGCAAAATAATGCCACAATAGCTCTACATGCTTCATTAGTTAGTAGCTTTAAATACAGACAAGCGTGCTGATTTTTGCTTGAGTCAATACTTGTCAAATATGTTGACTTCCCTTAGCCGTTTCAAATCCCATAAAACTCTCAAATACCCCTAACTTAAATGGCATGTGCAAATCACGTGTTAAAACCAAAATCGAAAATCTAACAGTTATTATGAAAATATATATATTCTCAATCCCCATTTTTCCCTTCTTCTTCCTCGTCTCTCTGTTTGCACCACCCCCTCTGATTTGCCACCCCTTCCCTACCCCCTCTCCCCTTTTGTTCGCAATCTCCCTCCTCCCCAGCTCTTCTACATTTGTTTCATGTTTAACACTTTTCTTTTCTTTTCATTCTCAGTCGCACGGTCACCATGACATATACAACTCAATAAACATCTACCATCAATAGTTGGACACATGAAAGAATCAAAGAGCAAAAATTCTAGGGGTCGAGGGAGGAACGAGGGAAAGGGGCGAGGGATGGGTGGAAGCCACCCATCCACCTCGAGATGAGCAACATCGCACATCTCAAAGCTGATGCACTCATCTCGAAGCAAATGGGTGGTTACCACCCACCCCTCGCCCCTTTCCCTCGCTCCCTCCCTCGACCCCTAGCAAAGCTCATCAAAGAGATCAAACAATTAAACATCAAAAGATTCTAGCAATATAATAAGAGTAGGGACAACGATTGAAAGTTATTTTTATTTTTTTTTGCCAAGAGCAAATAGCACAAGCAATTGAAAAATTGTGCAAAGGCTTTTTTTGTTGCCTGATGTCTACACAAACAATGATACAAGGTCCTTGTAACGTATTTTACACACAAATCTCCCTGCTAAATTCCTATCACAAAACTTTATAGAATGTGTGGACCTGGTTAAAATCTAATTGTCGAGGGACGCAGCGAGGAAAACAGTGAGGGACCCCATAGGGGGAGGGGGAGCCGTTTATTCCCTCCGAAATGCGTGCGTTGAAAATTTAAATGCGCATCCCGAAGGGAATGGATGACTCCCTCTCCCCATGTGGGGTCCCTCGCTGTTTTCTTCGCTGCTTCGCTCGCCAGTTAGATTTTTTCTTTTTGAAGTTGTAAGAATCACCTTTAAGTCCTTAGGTTGTTTGATGTCGAATAATACAATAATGGATTCGCCCATTGGATTTTCCAAGTTGCTGGGACGTCAACGAAATCAAGGACTAAATCTTGGAAATGGCAAAGGCCTTATGAGGGGGGCATTTGGACAGAGAGATCTGGAGCGATTGAAGAGCCTCATCAAGCTTTCCAGCAGCCAAGGCAGCACAACCAGCCTTATAAGCTTCGTCAGCCAATCGAGCATCGTATTGGGGGTGGGTCTGAGATTATTCCTCTGCTAATGTTAGATGTGGAAGTGGTGGGATGGAGGAGATAGGTTGCGCGGCCGTACTCGAGAAGAGATGCCTCTTCTCACCATACCCCATTCATCGATCTAATCGATCGGCTTTCTTCCTCTTTCACTCTCTCTAGTCCTCTTCTTCATGCCTCAAAAGTTTGTTTTAGAAGAGTAAACTTACAACAACCATTTTGCTTTCTTGTTTTCTATTTGCTTTCTTGTTTTCTATTTTCTATTTAGAGATGTTTTGGTCAGTTGGATATGAGAGACCACAATTTAAAGTGGGTATGGTTTTTGTTTGATTACTTGTTGTTTTTTCACCTAATTTAACATTAAATACGTACCCCCTGCATTCTAGATGGCTAGAAAATAGTGCATGTTATCACCTCTGATTTATCAGTCAGAATTGAAGAGTGTGAACGATTGATTATTGGCAGGTTCATAGGGAAGGGGTTGGCGTATGGGTATGTCAAAGAATACCTCAATTGAATTTGGGGAATTCATAAATTTGAGATGAATATTTATGGAGATAAGAACTTTGTGTTCAAGTTTAGAGAGGAAACTGACAGGGACAATGTCACACCCCGACCTGCCACGGAAGTCGCAGCGTGCCTGTACGTGAATTAAATCAGTAATACAGGCGGATCGTAACCGGACACAACATCATAATATAACATATTCTTGAAACGAGAATCAAACGGATATAACCAACTATGATCAAATTTGGACAAAATAAAAGGTATTAAATTCTCTCCGCTAGAGTCATAGCGATAAAACCAATATATACAAACATCTAGTATTTAACATGGTAATACAAAACAAGCAAAACATACCCGTACAGGGTGGACACGACTAAACAACACAAAACAAGTCTATAGCTGGAAACTGGGCCTAAGCGCCACGATCAACAAGAATGCCAACACTGTCTGCATTCCAATAGAAGCACACCCCTTGCGGGATCAGCAAAACACAAAGCTAGCTGCTCCGAGTGAACTAAATACAAATAACAAAACAATATATAGGAGAAATTCATGCCACACAGTAATGAATAAGTGAGTAATCATAGATACAGGATCCATGGCATGGAAGAAGTGTTCCTATACAAGTTCTAAAGTCTGAATCACACTGTGTCTCTAAGGATAACATTTCTAAGTTCAAGCACCGACACAAGCATTTCATATTCAACAAAAACTACAAGTTTACGAGATATCCCGATCACTACAGGTGATTCAAACATGGTAGAAATCAAGTGATGAAGGCAAAGACACTATTGTAATCCTGCATAGCCTCTTAAGTATGGCCATCAGATCGAAACCTTAAAAAATTATCTATGTAAGCGTCTCATATCGTAGGTATCCACATACCCTACGAATGCGTCTCACCCAGATACATCCCACAACGTGCATCAGTACCACTTTGGGCTTGTTTTCATCCTATTGGGGTGTCATATGCCCAAATACAAACTCAAACGTCCTGAACGACTGGCCTTACACAACCAACCTAATCAGTGTTCTAAAAATCGCTAGGCGGTGGACGGGCGGCCAGCAGGTGCCTAGGCGGTTTTAGGTTTTGTATTATAACTTTCATAATTTACAAAAATTAAGCATAATACATTAATATATTATCAATTACTTCCAATTTAATGTCAGGATACATATGCAAAATTTATAAATATGAAAATTTATAATAGCATAATTTATAAATTAAGCTTAAATTTAGCATAGCATTACAGGCTGCTAAATAATGGACACCCATCTTCCCTGATAAAAATGACTAATTGCAAGAAGTGTTATGCTTCTTCACTTACCAAAGCCTTAGCTGATTGGCCCATGAAGAGATCATTAATGACATAGATTGCAAGAAGTGCATGCATGATAAAGAAATATTAGTATGAAATTACCCACATGAATCACAGAAGACTTTCTTTGATGTCCGTTCTTGTTTTTTTTTTTTTTTTTGGAAAGCGAGCTGGGTTTTAAGGACCCCAAAACCTTTATATAAATGAAACAAAAGCAAAACAAAAATAAAAACAGATAACAAACTCTCACAAGAAAGAGAAGTCTAGTGAGAGTGAACATGGTTACTAGGCCTATAAAAAATTTTCAACTAGCATCGACCAAAGAAGAAACCTCTTGTTTTTTTATCCCTGTCTCCGTTGTTAAGGAGGAAAGGATTCAACCTTTGTACTTTTTGTTTGCTATCTTAGCCCTAGAGGATCTTCGAGGGCAGAGACTAAAATCTTTAGTTCAAGATTTTGAAAACAAATCGCTTGCAACCTCTTCACTAGAAGGATCTTGCTCACGTTCCTCGTTACTACTCTGCTCATCTGTTGTGGTGTTCTCTTTGTCCTGAGTCGATGTGTGTTCACTTGCCTCCACATTAGTACTACGCTCGAGCATTGGGTTGATAAGAATCAATGGTTGTGGACTCTGCGTTATGGCATCACTCTGGTCATCGTTTGTTATGCTCTGCCACATTGGCAGCCTCTATACTGGTTACATTCCCTGTTTTTCCTGTGATAGGCCCTGGACTCCCCTCTAAACTGGGTTGAGTCTTCGACTTGAATGTATGTCTGCCCTTGGCGATCGTCCAACCATCGGAGTTTTGTCTTTCTAGTGGTTAGGTCCTGCCCGTAGCTTGCCATACCATATGGCCTGGAGTATTAATTTCTTTGCTCTTTGAACACTGCTGTTTTGTATGGCCAAAAACTGCACAAGAAATGCATTTAACAGGAATCCATGCATACTCAACTTCAACTATATTTTTCTTATCTCCATTGATAACCACAAGGATGTCTTTGGGTAATTGGTTGTTTACATCCACCTCCATACACACCCTCGCATACGCTAATCTTGTCCTTTCTTCAGTAGCTTTGTCAAGCATGATAGGCACTCCAATAAAACTAGCAATCCTTTGAATACCCTCTGGATTCCATAGGAATAAAGGAATTTTCTTCAGTGTAACCCAAATAGGTATCGAGGTAAGCACCTCGGCATCCTCGTCCATAGAAGGTGACTAGGCCCTGAGGATGAACAACCTGCTTGCAATATGCAGAGGTCCCATTTCCAATACCTTACTTCTATCTTCTTCCTTCTTGAATTTGAATACAAAATTCTTATCTCCGTGTATGCTCATCTCAAATTCTCGAACTCCCCACGTCCTTATCAGCTACTCTTTGACATAACCATATGCCAAGCGCTTGCCCACAAAGCTGCCAATAACCAACCTTTCACATTCTTCTATCCTATTCGCAAAGTCAGCAGTTTGCACTTGTACTATTTTCCTGCCTTCAACAGTAGCTGGAGGTTCATACCTAAGTTTTGTAGAGCCCGTATGCTTGCTTTGCTTAAGCTTTGAAGCCCAACTCATCCTCGCTGGTGCAACGGCAGGGTTTATCATTGCCATTGCTTCTTGAATTTTGCTAGGGCCAGAGGATTCAACACTGGTTGGCATTGTACATTCATCTGTTTTATGCAGAACCTCTTTATTCCTTTGCGCTGCAACCTGCTCTTGACTGGCTGGCACCCTTGCAGTTAGCATTGCCCAATTTTTGGGGTTTATCATCATTTTCAGTCCTTCTGCACCTAGTTTATCTCCATTTTTTTACAGCCACTTGATATTCATTTGTGAGTAACTGTAGCAATCCATCGCCATGAATGTTGTACTTCTCCTCAAAAGCCATGAACACCTCCTGTGGAAACACGTTCTCACTGACTGCATCACCACCATTTGTCTCTGTCATTCAATCAATAGACCGGAGAGGAGGTGGAAAAACCAGCTAGATCGAGCCGGGGGGGGGGGGGGGGGGGGAGGGCTTCTTCCCAACTGGCTGGGTCGAGTCGGATCTGTGCTTCGCAACCCCTCCTTCTCTCGCAGGGCCTCTCGCCTCTCTTAGCTGCTGGTGTTGCTACAGCAGTGGCGGAGCTAGATCAGGAAGTTGATCTCTCCAAGCTGCTCAAAATCAGATCTAGAGGTCAGATCTGACATCCCTCTTCCTTCCTCCCTTGATTCGGATCTAGAGCAGCCCTCTCTGCGACTACGACGAGCCCTCAAGAGCTCTCTAGAACAGCCCCTCTTGATTCAAATCTAAAGCAGCTCCTCCCTGCGACGAGCCCTGCGTAGACGAGCCCTGCGGCTGCGACACCTGCGACAAGCCTCCTCCTTGAAGCCCTGCGGCTGCGACGAGCCCTGTTTACAGTAAAGGTTTGGTTCAAGGAGACAGACACAATAGTATTACTTTCTTGTCTTCACCTCTCCATTCTTGTTACCATTACAAACCACAAAAAAAAAAAAAAAAAAGACATTCATCTCAAAGCACAAAAAGAAGGGTTTTGACCTGAGAAAGAAGACATTCATGATTCATCTCAAAGCACAGAAAAAAGACATTCTGGACTGAGCTCGGAGTCGCTGGAGCGTCTGGACTGGAGACTCTGGTCTAGACAGCTTACACTTCGTTGTAGCCACTCTATTCTTCCTCTTCCCCTTCTTCTTTAGGTATAGTACTCAAGTGAAACTTCGAAAGTGGAGTGAAATGCTTCACTTGAAAGATCTAGCACTAGCTTACACTTCGTTGTAGCCTCTCTCTTCTTCCTCTTCCTCTTCCTCTTCTTCCCCTTCTTCTTATTATTCTTCTTCTTCTCCTTTTCTTTTCTTTTGTTCTGTTTTGCAATTGCAAAACCTAATTTCGATGGGAATGGGGAACTGATCGATTGGATTCATTTGGTTATTTGCAACGAGGGAAAAAAATGCCCAGACCTGCCCAGGCGCCCTACCCGATTTTCCCCTCCGCCCAGCAACTAATCTAGGCGTCTCTCTACCTACTAGTGCCTAGGCGGCCGTCCAGGCCGCTTTTTAGAACACTGAACCTAACACAAATCAAACTCAAGCGCGCTGAGAGGGAAAATGAGTATCTCCGAAGCACGTCCTCCGGGACCCGTCCTACTGCATTCTGTAGTGGCAAGTGCATGCGGGAGCTCACCGCACCTCAACAAACTTGCCACATGCAATAGCGTCCTCAATCTCTGTAGGTGTGAGTCATTTCAAGCTCCACCAAACTCATGATGTGAGCAAGTTCCTAAGCATCGTTACACCAGACATTACAGCGGGGTAAAAACACTTACAATAATATCAGCATGCACGTACTACGAGTCTATACAAAATCTAATGTAACTGACGTGTAACCATAATCAACTAGACAATTCTCATAAATCTACGACTACACTAGAGTCTCAACTTGACCCAATTCACAATAATAAATTCCCTCGAGTCAAACATGCATACAAGTTCAAGACTCGGCAATTTACAGTGAAACACATGAACTGTTGTCATATTAACTAATTCTTTTCTGAGTCAATATAATTTTGCAATTAAAAATCAGGTTATTAAACCAGGACAATAATCCAACCGTGTCATACCAAGCAAACTTGAAAACACAACATATAAGCCCAATGCCATTATACCAAATCCTACCCACGACCAAATTCGGCCATTATTCCATTTCATTCTTTTATATCATCCAACACAACAATTGAACCTCCAAAACTCATGAGTGTCAAATCCTGAACTTGCATTCAATCATACACAATCACCGGCATAATGTAAAAATTAAATTCAAAATTTTAAACTAAATATTTCTCAAGGTAAATATTATAGTTACACTCACCTAAGCGGAATGGATTTTTTCGGAACCCAATTCTTACCGACTGAAGCTCCCAACTTGCAAAACAGTGAATGCTGGAATAAAGAAACTTTTTAAAACTGCAAAGGCGGACTCAAAAGTGAACAAACCAGCTGAATACTGGAAAAATGAAGAAGTAGCAACCAGCACATGACTGAAAAATTACTTACCGGCAAATTAAATCCGGTGACCACTCTGACGAAGCCCAAAATTCGGCGAAAACTCACCGAAAATCACCCTACTCCGGTCTAATCACTTTCGAACAACACAATAGGTCGGAAATAGGTCCAAGAACAACTGAAATCACGAATCGCAACTCACCCACGAGATCAAAGCTCGGATTTATGCCAGAGAACCTTCCTAACGGACATGCACATTGATTTTTCTTAGAAATTCTAGCCAACCCTGAAACCACCCTTGCATGTGGGGTTTACAATATTGCTAGCACCGGTAATGACAACTCCAAACAAGCCACACACCCTGATTTCTCAATTTTTTAAAGCGAAAAACTCCAGCAAGAAGGAGATGAGAGAAAGGGAAAGAAAAATGAGGAGGAGAGGATGAGATTCAAGAGGAGATAATAGCAAATCTCGCGATTTCACACCGAAAAAGAAGGAACGTCGCAGGGGAGGAACACGCACTGTAAAAAAGAAAGGAAGAAGAAAAAGAGAAAGAGGGAGGTTTTCTTTTAATGTGTGGGTGGCTATGTGCCCCCACAAAAACCTGAGTACACCCACCCTCCAAAATCCTTCTATTTACTTTATATTTTTAAAACAAAATTTAAATCTAACCAACTTATACCATTGAAACAAGTTTCAAAAATCCGAAGTTGGCAAATCAAACCATGAAAATTAAATCGAACAATCGGAAAAAACTACGGATATTACATCATACACACTTTAAAAGAGATCTCGTCCTCGAGATTAGACAAAGCAACGACAAGAAATACTAGGTGATCTTCCCAACTGCCTCCAAAGTCTAAAATGCACGCCCTAAGCATGTCTTCCACTACCTGATTCACTCTCTCAGACTGGCCATCTATTTGTGGATGATATGCTGTACTCATGTCCAATCTAGTACCCATAGCTTGTTGAAAGCTCTGCCAGAAGTGGGCTATGAAAATCGAATCTCGGTCGGATACAATTTAAACAGGTGACCCATGAAGGCGGACTATCTCCCGAATAAACAACACTGCTAGACTGTATGTCGTCCGATTCATACTAACAGGAATGAAGTGTGCACACTTTGTCAACCGATCAACAATGACCCATATCGAAGAATGACCTTTCCTCGACCGTGGAAGTCCATTGACGAAATCCATAGTGATATACTCTCACTTCCATGTCGGGATCTCCAATGGATGCAATAACCCAGACGGTCTCTGATGCTCTGCTTTCACTTGTTGACAAGTCGCACATCGTGCCACAAACTCTTTAATGTCTTTCTTCATGCCACGCCACAAGAAAGAACGTCTCAAATCTCGATACATCTTTGCTCCACCGGGGTGATAGGTGAAACGAGATCTATCAGCTTCCTGTAAGATATCTCTCCGCAGCTCCTCATCAGACGAAACATAAAACTGCCCACGGAACTTCAACCCTCCATCTAAACCAACTGACCAATCGGTAGGGCACTCATCTACTGTGTCCACTACCAAATCTGCTATATGCCTCGAAATCACTAGATCAGATGTCTGTCTCTCCACCACCCTACTGATTAACGGTGGATGGACTACTAAACCCGCTATCATGCTGCCACCTGTATTGGAGGTAGGCTGAACTGCAAATGAAGCTAATGCCTCCAGTGTTCGGTACTCCTGAATCATCATGGTTTCCGTCACTGCATGTCGTCTACACAGGGCATCAACAACCACATTGGCTCTACCAGGCTTATATTGTATCTTGAAGTCATAGCTGCTAAGAAAATCAACCCATCGTTGTTGCTTCATATTCAACTCTCTCTGAGTAAAGAGGTACTTCAGACTCTTGTGATTTGTGAACAACTCAAACCTCTCACCATACAGATAATGTCTCAAGATTTTCAAAGCAAAGACTATGGCTCCCAACTCTAAATCATGCGTCGGATATCTCCTCTCATGGGGTTTCAACTGTCGAGACGCATAGGCTACAACCCTCTTGTCCTGCATCAGCACTCCACCCAATCCTGTATCTCAAGCATCGGTAAATACCACCAATCGGCTACCAGGTCTCGGAATAGTCAACACTGGTGCTGAAGTCAACCGAAGCTTCAAAATTTCAAAAGCTTATTCACACTTCTCTGACCACACAAAAGAAACATTCTTCCTTGTTAATTGAGTAAGTGGTGCCGTTATTAGTGAAAATTTCTCAATGAACCGTCGGTAATAACACGCCAAACCCAGAAAACTACGAATCTCCATCACACTACTCGGTCGTCTCCAAGATTTCACTGCTTCGACTTTCTCGGGATCCACTAGAAATGACATGTCCAAGAAATCGAACTTCAGGCTCCCATAAATGACACGTACTGAACTTTGCATACAACTGATTTTCTTTGAGTGTCTGCAAATCAATGTGAATGTGCTCTTTGTGCTCCTCTAAACTCCTTGAGTACACCAATATATCGTCAATGAAGACTACCACAAACTTGTCCAAGTACGAACTGAACAATCTATTCATCAAATCCATGAAGAAAGCCGGTGCATTCGTCCATCCAAATGGCATGACTGGAAACTCATATAAGCCATAACGAGTCCGAAAAGTTGTAATTGGAACAAAGTGTTCCTCAACTCTCATCTGGTGATACCCAGATTGCAAATCCAATTGTGAAAACACTACAGCTCCCCTCAACTGATCCAATAGATCATCAATTTGAGGCAACATATACTTATTCTTGACGGTAACTTTATTCAGATCTCGATAATCTATGCACATCCTCAATGATCCATCCTTCTTAGACACAGATATAGTTGTAGCTTCCCAAGGTGAATTGCTCGGGCGAATAAACCCCTTATGAAACAAATCATCAAGCTGTACTTTCATCTCTTCCAATTGCTTAGGTGCAAGCCTGTACGCTGATTTAGATATAGGTGTAGTACTAGGAACCAGGTCAATCTGAAACTTTACCTCACGGCGAGGAGGGATATTAGGAATCTCTCGAAAGACATCAGGGAACTCACACACAACCTCGATAGAACTGGTGTCGGGACTAGAAATCTCAAGAGAGCCAAGAAAACTCGACATCACAGAAACAAAATCGGGCTCGCAAGCCAACACACAAGGAGAAGTATCAGGTGGTGCTAACGTCACCGACCTATGCAAGCAATCAATGATCACCGGATGACTGGACAACCAATCGATCCCTAGAATCAAATGATAACCTCAAAACCCAAGTCAATAAAGTCAAACACCGAGTTTTACCCCAACAAGGAAAACTCGAAACAAGGACAATACTCCCACAACCAAACCGAACTGCCCAAAGGGGACACAACACACAAGGGTTCCTGTAAAGGCACTATCTCTAGATCGTCTCTAACAACTAACTGTCTAGAAATAAAAGACCTAGATGCTCCTGTATCAAAAAAATCCCTTAGCTGGGAACACGGCGAATGCACAAAACTTGGCACACAACACATATCCTGAGTCACATAACAACACACTAACATCCAATTTTTCCTACGCATAATGCATGTAACACATATCCTACTATTTCTAGTACACACAACTAAAACAAAAATAAGAACATATCCTCAACATTTCCCTGACCGGGAATAGCCGCAAGGCGAATAGGCGATGTTGGGAGAGAGACTCTCTAACCAATCCTGTCAATGAGGCGCCCTCTGTTGTGCTGGTACATCTCTACTCTGAGGACAAGTTCTGGAAAAGTGCCCCGGTTTCCAAAAGTATAATAAACTGTCTGCTCCCGTCGATTTGTCTGACTGCTGGGACAATCACGGGTTAAGTGTCCATCCTGACCACAAGTGATACAACCGCTCTTGGTTCCTATCTGACCACCCCTCATAAGTTGTCTCTGCTGCTGCTACTGTTGATGTTTTCCTCGGGAACGTCTGTTACCTCTGCGGTCTCTGCCAGTCCTAATTGGTCCCCCTCTACCAGGGTCTATCTGCTGAACAACGACACGCTCTGGCTATTGTGCATAATCAACTGTTTGGCTTTCTCGACCAAACCTCTGACTGTGCTCTGTACCTCTAGCCCGTCGAGCCAAAGTCTCTTGCCTACACTCAGCGTCAACTCGCTCCTGATTCCAAGTGACATCCACTAATCTCTCAAAAGGAAGATCGATCATCACCATCAACTGTTTCTTTAGGAATGGGTTTAGACCACTCAAAATTTTCTTGTTTTTCTTCTCTGTAGTATCTATGAAATGAGTGGCATAACGACTCAACTATGTAAACTCAGCTAAGTATTCTGAAACAGGTCTAGATCCCTGTTGTAAGTGTAGAAACCTATCCACTATCTCTACTCTGGCAGAATCATGAATAAAGTGATGCTCAAACACCTCACAAAATGTATCCCACTGCATCTCTGACACATCTCGACTCTGCCTCACTGAATCCCACCAATACATAGCCTCTCCGTCAAACTGGTGTGCTGCTAACTCGGTACGTTGTATAGGTGTCAACACCATTCTCTCAAATATGAGTTCTACCTTACGGATCCACCGATCCACAGCTAGAGAATCTCCAGTACCATCAAATCTTTCACCATCCAAGCTGGCGAAATTCTTGTTGCGACGAGTAAACGGATCCTCTGACTGATTTCCCTATCTCATATTTTGTGCTAACTGTGCCATCATTTCCATGAAAGCTTGATAGGCATCCCCTCCAGCAGTGCTTGATCCTTTACCCTGGGTTATCTTACCACGCGCCATCACCACACTCCCTCTACGCAAAAGAAAACACACATACAATACATCAAAACTCTTAACTCCTTTACCCAATTCACTCAAGAAAGTGTCATACGATGATGTTCTAAGTGAACCGGTAAACAATGTCTTTGATACCAAGCTTTGTCATGCCCCGACCCACCACGGAAATCGCAGCGTGCCGGTACGTGAACTAAATCCGTAATACAGGCAGATCGTAATATTGGACTACACAACATCATAATATAACATATTCTTGAAACGAGAATCAAACGAAAATAACCAACTACGATAAAATTTGCACACAAAAAAAGTATTCAATTCGCCCGTCAGAGTCATAACGACAAAACCAATATATACAAACATCTAGAATTTAACAAGGTAATACAAAGGAAGCAAAACATACCCATATAGGGTGGACAAGACTAAACAACACAAAACAAGTCTACAGCTGAAAACTGGGTCTAAGCGCCATGATCAACAAGAACGCCAACATTGCCTGCACTCCAATATAAGCACACCCCTTGCGGGGTCAACAAAACACAAAGCTAGCTGGTGTGAGTGAACTAAATACAAATAACAAAATAATATGCAGGAGAAATCCATGCCACACAGTAATGAATAAGTGAGTAATCCTATATAGAAAATCCATAACATGTAAGAGGTGTCTCTATACAAGTTCTAAAGTTTGAATCACACCGTGTCTCTAAGTATAATATTTCTAAGTTCAAGCACCAACACAAAAATTTCATATTCAACAATAACTACAAGTTTACGAGATATGCCGGTGACTACAGGTGATTCAAACATGGTAGAAATCAAGTGATGAAGGCAAAGACACAATCGTAATCCTGCATAGCCTCCCAAGTATGGCCATCAAATCGAAACCTTAAAAAAATATCTATGTAAGTGTCTCATATTGTAGGTATTTGTATACCCTACGAATGTGTCTCACCCAGTCACATCCCACAACGTGCACCGGTACCACTTGGGGCTTGTTTGTATCATAATGGGGTGTCATATGCCCGAATACAAACTCAAATGTCCCGAGCGACTGGCCTTACACGACACACCTAACACAAATCAAAATCAAACGCGCTGGGAGGGAAAGTAGGTAATCTACGAAGCACGTCCTCCTCTGGGACCCGTCCTACTGCACTCTTTAGTGGCAAGTGCGTGCGGGAGCTCATCGCACCTCATCAAACTTGCCACATGCAATAGCATCCTCAATGTCTGTAGGTGCGAGTCATCTCAAGCACCACCAAATTCACAATGCGAGCAAGCTCCTAAGCATTTGCACAACATGCATTATAGCGGGGTAAAAATACTTACAATAGTATCAGCATGCAATACTACGAGTCTATACAAAATCTAACGTAACTTACGTGTAACAATAATCAGCTAGGCAATTCTCATAAATCCACGACTATACTAGAGTCTCAACATGACCCAATTCACAGCAATAAAGTCCCTCGAGTCGAACATGCATACAAGTTCAAGACTCGGTAATTTACAGTGAAACACGCGAATTGTTGACATAGGTCATATTAACTAATTCTTTTCTGAGTCAATACAATTTTGCAATTAAAAATCTGGTTATTAAACCAGGACAATAATCCAACCGTGTCATACCAAACAAACTCGAAAACACAACATATAAGCCCAATGCCATTATACCAAAGCATAACCACAACCAAATTCAGCCACTATTCCATTTCATTCTTGTATATCATTTTTTTAGAAAACTCAATACATAAATTCATTCACAAAGGAACCAACACAATAATCGAACCTCCAAAACTCATGAGTGTCAAATTCTGAACTTGCATTCAATCATACACAACTGCCGGCATAATTTAAAAATTAAATTCAAGATTTTAAAATAAATATTTCTCAAGGTAAATATTATAGTTACACTCACCTGAGCGGAATAGGTATTTCGGAACCCAATTGCTATCAACTGAAGCTCCAAACTCGCGAAATAGCGAATGTTGGAATAAGGAAACTTTTTAAAACTACAAAGGCGAACTCAAAAGTGAGGAAACTAGCCGAAAACTAGAAAAAAGGAAAAAGTAACAACTGGCGCGTGACTGAAAAATTACTTGCTGGCAAATTAAATTCGGCGACCACTCCGACGAAGCTCAAAATTCTGCGAAAACTCACCGAAAACCACCCTACTCTGGTTTGATCGCCTTCGAACAGCACAACATACCGAAAATAGGTCCAAGAACAACCGGAATCACGAATCGCAGTTCACCCACGCGATCAAAGCTCGGATTTACGTCGGAGAACCTTCCTAACGGACACGCACAATGATTTTTCTTAGAAATTTTAGCCAACCCTGAAATCACCCTTGCATGTGGGGTTTACAGGTTCCAAACGACGCCCCAGCTACGACATGAG
This sequence comes from Berberis vulgaris, assembly GCA_963556465.1. NCBI lineage: Eukaryota > Viridiplantae > Streptophyta > Magnoliopsida > Ranunculales > Berberidaceae > Berberis > Berberis vulgaris. The sequence goes on along the minus strand of OY747137.1, from coordinate 60,694,040 downwards.
AGACTGATTAGAGCACATTGCTAGCATCGGCAATGACAACTCCGAACAAGCCACACACGAGAGATGACTAATGGAAGACAGGGGAAGATCTCGTGAACTTTCCCAAAGTGCCTATGGATTGGCTATCACCCCAAGCCATCAATGCTTTGAATGCATCAATTACAAGAATGGCAAAGATGCATTGATCACCGAAATTAAAGCTTTACTTGAAGCGGAAGTAGCAAAAGTGGGGCAAAACACTATTGAAGAAGAATATGAGGTTACCACAACACAGTCATCCACAGAATATACTCCTTGAAGATCTTCTCGAAACAAGAAGACAAATCCTAAATTCAGGTAATTGATGTTGATAATACATGTAGAATGCAAATGTTTATTAGAACCTTGTATGAATGCTAGATTAGAGCTAACATTCAATGGTTCCTATATCATGATTCATTATTTTTTGGTTCTTTACGATGACTTTTCATACATCCTGCGGCCTACATTAGGTATAAATCAGGTCATAAGAGTGATTAAAGGATTGATTGGTAATTATGATAAAGTAAAGTTATGGTAGGTCCATTATGCAACTACTTTTGAAGCTTTAAAGCAAGTTTATTGTTTTGTGGATGATCTAACGAGTAAACGTACGAGCGATTGAAAACTTTATCATCATCCTTTTTATTAATATAAGGTTCGGGGATCCTAAAAACCCCAGCTCACTTTCCAAAAAAAAAAAAAAAACAAAAACAATGACGATGACGATTGTGTGACTAGATGATAGATGAGATGGGGAAAATATGCCTTCACAAACCATCATGAAATCTTCTATTGATTTTGGATTTAGCATGTGAAATGCACATGTCATTTAAGTCGAGGGTATTTGTGGGTTTTATGGGATTTTAAACTGTCTAGGGAAGTCAACGTATTTGATTAGTATTGACTGGGCTAGTCAATGTGAGTTTGAGGGTTGGACTCAATTAGGTTTCAAAAGGCAAGCATTGTTTGACACCATCAAAACTATTGTCCCGCACCACTAACACTTTTTTTTCCTACTAACTCATACCACCAATAAATAACTATTTTTGAAAAACAATTACGATGAAATCAGGCAGGTGAGAACACTCTTCCCCGTAGTGTCCTCATTCTCTCTTCCAAGCTCGGCTCACAGTCCCCTATCTCTCCCTCCCAACCTCACATGAACGGCGAAACACCGGAATCATGGCTATCAATGGTTTGTAGCTTGCCATGTCGACTTAGTCGACATCTTTTTCATAGTCCACTTATCTGTCGAATTCTGTATCTCCAAGTTCCTCAAGTTAGTTTGGAAGTACTTTGATTGATTTTATAAGATGGAAAATAATGAGTTTAGTCAAATTGATGATGTTAAAATTTGGTTGAGGCGAAAATTTTGGTTTCTGTCTAGAGTGTGTTTTTAGGCTAGTCGCACAGTTCAATGCGAATAAGAGTCTTCTCTTCGCCTGAACCTCGACGAATGGAAGTAGCACATCCGCTTGGGTCAATGCAAATGCAAGAAACACGTTCGCCTGGGTCAGTGCAAATGCAAGTCTTATATGCGCATTAATCTAGGCGAAAGGGTAAAAGTTGGTGTCTATCCATTATTTTTTACGCGAGTCGCATGGTCCAATGCGAATGGTAGACTTCCATTCGCTTGAGTCTTTGCATTTAGGTGAAACCTATCTATGATCGCGAAAGTGAGAAGCAATCTCCATCCAGCGCCACTCACAGGTCTCGTTCTTTGATCAACAAAATATCAACAACTAATGCTCAAAAGGTCTGTGCAAATGCAAAAACCAAGCCCAACATATCTATAAATCTATCCTTGTTCTCTAACTTGATAAATACGACACAAAACCAAACTCCCAAAATGTAACAAGAAGGGGCATGTGTTGAAATTTTACTGATGTTCGTAAAGAAAATAATTGGAAAATTGTATTATTGTTTTGTGTAAAATTCATTGACTGAATACAATCTTATATAAGCTAACTTTTACCTAACCTTGTGGAAACGCGAAACTTAAAACTCCCTATACAAGATATTCTAATGTGTTATATTCTGTAAATGTCACGACCCGATCCACAGAGTACTTTATTGTCCGCTTTTTGCCCAAGGTCTGCACGGCTTTAAAACGCGTAGTACTTTGTAGATCCAAACTCGTATATATATATATATATATATAGCACATCCCCTTACCTCAACTAGGCTATGTGAGACTATAATTTTCTCTTGGTAGCTCGCTCAACCCCTTCTTGGGATCCACGGGCCTATTGGGCTTAGCCATCACGGGCCTTTCCCGCACCCTCCTTCCCATGTCCACCCACACAAGGGTATCATAGTCCACCCCCTAAGGGAGCCCAACATCCTCGTTGACACATTTCTGGCTAGGTTCGGCTCTGATACCATTCTGTCACGACCCGATCCACAGAGTATATATTGTCCGCTTTGGGCACAAGGCCTGCACGGCTTTAAAACGCGTAGTACTTTGTGGATCCAAACTCGTACATATATAGCACATCCCCTTCCCTCACCTAGGTAGGTGATGTGAGACTATAATTTCCCCTTGATAGCTTGCCCAACCCCTCTTGGGATCCACGGGCCTATTCGGCTTCAACATCACGGGCCTCTCCCGCACCCTCCCCCTCAGGTCCACACACACAAGGGTATCACAGTAAATATTATGACTTTTCTTCTTGTGGAGGTGAATTAATTTTGGACTTGGCTATGTTGAGTGCAAGCCCTACATATTCCAACACGCCCCCGCAAGCTGGACATGCAGACGTAGATAAAATATACAGCTTGGAGAAAACTTTGAAGTCCAATTTGGGGAAGATGAGTAAATGCGAAATCATGACTGTCGAGTGAAGCTGCTAATGATTCGATTCGAGTCAGCATGACTGCCGCCTTCTGATAATTTTGGTATGAATCATGACTGTTGAGTGAAACGGCTAATGGTTCTACTCGAGTAAGCATGACTGTCAAATTCGAATATGAAGAAATCATGACTGTCGAGTGAACGACTAATGGTTCGACTTGAGTCAGCATGACTATCCAATTATGATAATTCTGGTATGAAAAATCATGAATGTCGAGTGAACGACTAATGGTTCAACTCGAGTCAGCATGACTATCCAATTTTGAGAATTCTAGTATGAAGAAATCATGATTGTCGAGTGAACGTCTAATGGTTCGACTCGAGTCAACATGACTCTCTAATTTTGATAATTCTGGTATGAAGAAATCATGACAACGACTAATGGTTCGACTCGAGTCAACATGACTCCCTCTCAGCACGAAGGCTGAAAAAATTGATCTGCACAAATGTTGGTATTGCTTAGCATTCGTCCTGGTATTGCTCAACATTGGTGCTGATATTTTTTTAGTTGTGGTGGTACTGACTAACGGACTGGGGTGCAAATAATGAAAGGTTTAAAAATCAGAAATTTCCCTTCATTTTTCTCCCTTATTCTTCCTTGTTTTTGTTTCGTGTCTGCGATTTATGCATCTTCTCTATTGCTACGTGAGAAAGAAACCGAAAGGACGAAGGGATGGAGAGCGGAAAGGCGACGGAAGGACGGCGAGTGACGGACAGACAATGGTATATATGTCCAGTGGCTATGCAGTTGTTGTGTAGTTGGAAGAAGAGAGAAATCAGGGAAAGGATGGAGGCTGACAGTTTTGTATGCGAGTTTTGTCTAGAAACAATGTGGTTGTGTGATGTTTGTATGATCTGGGTTGTGCAAGGTTGGCGTGGAGGAAAACAGAGAGAAGCGAACACCTCCCTTGCTACTGCTGGCATGAGCAAAGTGGCAGGCAGTGATGGATCTGTTGCAAGAGAGATGGCGCTTGAGTTGTAGGTTGTGATCGAGGAGCTTGAATTGATTGTGACTGTGGCGAGGATGCTTTGATTTTTGGGGCAAGTTGGGTCATTTGGTGTTATGAAGAGGGAGACGAATAACGAATATCACAAGTTTTGTTGGTGGGTTTTGGATTTCTGGTTGAAGAAGATGATGATGAATGGTTTGATCATGGGAATAACAATTAATTTTAGATATTTTGGTGTTGAGCTTATGGGTGCCTCAACAGATGATGATCCTGGAGATGGTAAAAGAAGAATTTGTTTGTTGTGTGGACTCGGCAGAAGTTGCAATTTCTTTCTCTCTTGGCTACGTGAGAGAGGTGACAGAGAGAAGAAGAACAAGGCAATGGAGATATTCCTTGATTGGAGATTTTGGTGGTCTCTCTTTCCCGCCTCTTGTGTCTACGATCAAAGTGCGTAATCGTCGGAGGTGGGGAAGAGCTTGAGTGCCTGAAATCTTACTTGTAGCGAGATTTCAAGATAACAGCTCTGATACCATGTAAAAAAAATTATTGGAGAATTGTATTATTAATTTATGTGTAAAATTCCTTGACTAAATGCAAGCTAACTTTTACTAACCTTTTGGAAACAAGAAACTTAAAATTTTATATACAAGATATTCTAACGGTGTCATATTCTGTAGACTTTCCTTTTTGTAAATGTGAATCAATTTTGGACTTAGGCTTAACTATGTTGAATGCCAGCCCTACATATTCTAACATTCTAGATGGTTAAAATATAGAAAATGGTCAAGTTTCAATTTAGAGCACTTGATAAAAGCTATGGTTTGCGAAAGATGGAAGAAAAAGTTGTGTTTTTCATATTTTTTTTTTCGGTTTATAATAATACATGGATGTGAATGAATTGAATAATATTAAGGGAATGAGACTTTGGATCCTTATAGTGCTTGCATGTTCAAATTTTATATTCTCAAGCAACTCTGTTACAGGGGACAACATGCTGAATCATCTTTTTGGAGTGGGAGGGAAGAAGATGGTGGAATGGTGGTAGTGTTTGATGAAAAATAGAAGGAAATAGGCGACAGGGTGGTGGTGAGTCGATTATAGGAGGGAAGAGATAATCAAATTTGAATTGACATTTTTTTTCACAATCTCTTTATATTGGCGGTGTGGGAAAGAGGTGGTGGTGTGGAAGATAAAGAGGGGGTAAGAAAAATAAATGTTTGGTCATGTGGGTCAATAGTTTTAGTGGTGTCAAATAATGTTTGCCCTTTAGACTTGTTTGAATAATAGATGAGCCTTTTTTTGAATAATAGATGGAGAGATAAGAGGAGACTTTTGGCCATTTTTGAATAATAAATAGATGAGAGAGAGTAAGAGGAGACTTCGAAGTACTCTTTGCAAGCCTTTTACAGGTTCAATATCTCATTTGTGAGCGAAGGTTTGATAAAGCAAAATTATGAAGATCACTGTTAAGACGATGAAGGGAAATTCCTTCACTCTCCAAGTCGAGAGCTCAAACACGATCGAAAGAGCAAAGAATGAACTCATGAAATACACAGAAGGCATCCCTCGGATTGATTGGAATCTTTATTTAGATGGGATAGAACTAGAAGAATTCAAAACTTTTGCGGAATATAGCATCTCGGATAACTCCACTCTTCGTATTGGTTTCCACTTGAAAAAGGGCGCACACTTCTTGGGTAGGGATTTACATGGTCGTTCCTACAGAGTGGAAATTGGAAAGTTCGACACACTAGACCATGTGCAAGAAAATATATTTGAACTTACGGGGTGTCCACCAGATCAACGAATACTCATCTTTGGGGGGGTTGTGCTTAGTGATGGTGTGGTTGTTGATCAGATGGATATAGCTCAAACCAAATTACTGCGTGATGAGTGGATGGATTATTCATATCATGATCTTCAATCCATGTTTGGAGAAGATGGTACTTACCCAACGATGTTCCTTCTAGTAAATCTGAGGGGAGGAGGCAATACTGTTCATCATCAGCCGATATGGCACTTGAGCAATCCTTCGCCTAATGACAATGGTGCCAACAACGAAGTAGAGTTGGCAATAGGTAAGTTTTTACAAAAACCAATTTGAATTCAGGTCCATTTATTTCAAAGAACTAACTGTTAATTAAGTTGCTCCATGTTGATTTTGAAGAAACCCCAGATGGTTTGAAGGATCAGAACGTGAACGGTGCAAATGGTGCAACTGTAAACACGGCTCCAGTTGATGCTCCTCGCTTACAACAAGGTGAGATCAATGAGTTAACTACGCCCTTAGCAAACGAAATTTATGACCAACCGATATGGGAAGATGGAAGCACCCTCAACCCGGCTAATGCAACTGTGAAAATGTCAGAATTAGCATACAAGGGTTCTGTCAACGAAAACTTACATGCGCGGCGTGTAAAATTATTGGAAAGTTCCTCGGCAACACATGCAACTATAAACACGGCTCCAGTTGATGCTCCTCGCCTACGGCTACAACAAGATGCGTGGAAGTCCACACGTTTAATGTTGAATGCAATGATATTTGTTATAATTTTGTATGTTTTGAAACTTATCATTCAAAATTAAGAATTATGTACATAAGTAGTATATTTTACATTTTCTTAATAACGGACAACTAATCAGTGAACCTTTGCTGTTGAGGTGTGTTACCTTTGCTCTGACGCACCCATTGTATACATCCATATTTTATTCAATCTCGAGTGGGATTGATCGTCCAATATTTATACATTTAGTCACCCGATTAATGGGAGGAGCAAGTATTGTTTATCATCATTCGATGGGAAAATCAGGTAAGCAGTCCTCCGGCCAAAACATCATCCAATGGCATCGAGTCTAAAACGGGCAATCCCCCAGTCAACACATTCGTTATATAAAGAGAACGCGGATGAAATGACTCAAAATGATAAATTTTCTGAATACAGTCATGAGAGTTTTAAACTAATGGAAATGGGTTGGGGTTGGTATTTTCATTTTTACTTTCTTGGCTCGGTAGTTTATCAAGTTGGGTCTATTTAAAATTACAAAATGCTAAACCTGTCATGCCCCGCTTTTTAAGAAAAATTTGGGGTGAGCAAGAATCCCGGTTCCGACCCGTCCGACCCGGTATGGTCCCGAACTGATTTAAATCGAAACCAACCGGTTTATACTGTTTTATCCCGATCCCGGACCGGTTCCAACCGGTTCGGGACCGATTTTCACTCATTTGTCTCGGACCGTTCCAGTGTCTCGGACTGTTCCAGTCCGTCCCGGTTACTACAGTAAGCACAAGCCCACATCTAACCCACACCACATCTCACCACTCACAAAGAAGACACACAAAGTGAAAGGCAGCAGAGCGAGATCAATGGCATCAACTTCCCCACTCCTCCTATGTTTCCTCTTCGTCCTCCTCCAACCCATCCTTACCTCCTCAACCCCAACCCCAGCCACACTCCCCTCACCTCGCCCCTTCTGAAAGATCATTCATTTGATTTTTGCGCAAGAGCTTCTTATCACTGAAATCCAAGTTGGTCATCGAGACACGGTTGCTATTAACACCTCAGAATCACAGATCTGCCTCATCCCGTAGAGGGAGTTCATGAACAACAAACATTACTTCCTTCTATGATCCAAGGAGAGGCCTGCAGACATGCACTTGAGTACTCGACCCATCTCCACAGTGACTGAATTGGCTAAGGAAATCACTTCCTTGGCCACTATTTCAACTCTAAACTTAGATATGAACTTGGCAACTGAGATCCCAACGAACTTTGTTGCAACAGGAGAAAACCATACCCATTGATTAAGCAGACTCAGATCTGGTTTTGCATAGACGAACATGATCTGGTTTTGCAAAGATGAACAAGATCTGGTTTGGCCAGATCAGGTATCTCTCTAACACTGCTTCTTCTTGCTCGCTCATGTGATCTACAAAAAGAGAGGATCGGAAGAAGAGGAGGGAAGTAAACCCTAGTCAAGTTATGCATTGAAAGAAGAGGAAGGGAGTGAACCATTAAAAAATTTAACAGGAGACTCAACTATTAAAAAAAAATTGAATCGGGAAGTCACGGTCCCGACCCGGAGTGTCCCGGTTCCAAACGGCCCGGGTCCAATCGGGTCATTCCAAAAAAGTGTTTTTTCCTACCTGAACCATTTCCATTTCATTGTATCGGGATCGGGAGCAGAATAGACCTCAACCCGGACCGTGCCCACCCCTAATAAAATACCATGGAATAACAGAAAATAAATTATCACAGAACAGCCAAGGCAAAACATGTTCTTCCTCGAGACAAATCTATATAGCCACTTAAAACTTCTAGCATATTTTAATAACTATTCACCTTACCTATACTTTGGAAGTTGATCATGACAAGTCGGACTTGCAGAAAAGTTAGTAGACTTGCCATTCTACACAAAATGGTTACAAAAACAAAAATGGATAATATTCTAATTAATCAAACTTTATCAACACCCAAATTATTTTTTCTTAAACCAGTTATTCATTTATAATGAATCAACCTCTTAGATGATACCACATTCGCACTACCTCCGTGCCGAATATACATGTCTGTATGTCTGTCTCATATAAAGGAGAATTTTTCCGTCATCCATGCCTAAGTGGGAACATCACATACGGATATGTATCACCGAATACCTCTAACTATACGAGTACAACAAAAGTCACTCTTGGGCTAACAATGCGTATAAATTACATCACATTTTTTACGAATAAATATTGATCCTATTTTAGGCATTTCAAAACCATCCTCTTTTCCGCAAGACCCAACCCGAAGGTAATTTAGTTTCTCTATAAGAGAGGGAAAACATAAACATAAAAGATGTGATATTTCTAAGGGATAAAATTCAATGTGATTTAAAGACATGAATTCAAAATTATTCACACCACTTGTAGTGATATTTCAAAATGCTTATACCATAACACGTGCTTATGTAGTGACACTTGGTCAGTCGCGCGTAGACAGATCCACCTATTACTTTAGGGAACACAACAATTTATTTTATTTTATTTGTTATTATTATTTTTTTTTTATGAACAAAACTAAATTTAATTATGTAAGTATGTAACTTATTTATGTGTTAATAGAACCTTCTTCATAAAGCATGGATACAGCTCACAAATATCATATTTCACATTTGTGGAATTGGATCATATGTCTATAACAAGAAAATCCGATTAAACACTGATACTGCAATCTATTGGTAATCTAATAAAAAGGAATATTCTAAAGCCATTGAATCCCGATGAGGGACAAATACAAAAATACAAAGAAAAACATGCACACACACACGACCCTTAGGCAATTAGTGAGAAAGGAAGCAACATAAATTACCTTTAATTTTCTTTGTAAGTTGTAACTTATTGGACTCACTTGCTAATTTAATATTCATAAAGCATTTCTATCCGTTTCCTTCTTGACTCCATGAGATTTGATTTGATACTTTAAGGATAAAAAGAAACTCAACACCACCCCACCGTTTATTTAGTAAACAACATAAAGGCTTGCCTCAATTCACTACCCAAAATAATGAATCAAGGAATACACTCTTCGTACCCACTGTGAAAAAAATAAAAAAAATGCATGTATGACAAACAATGCACAATAAGACAAACCATCTGTGTATGTGTTCAAAAGGAACATACACTCCACCCCACTCCCATCTATCTTTCACTCATTGGGTGATTCTTATATATATATATATATATATTCCCTGATTTTAGGGAGCGAGGGCGGCGCGAGGGAGGGTGTAACTGTCCATCACCCTCGAGATGAGCAATGTCGTGCATCTTGAGGGCGATGGGCGGTTACACCCTCCCTCACTCCCTAGACTTACTCATATATATTACATAACAAAGAGGTTGGTAGAAAAAATTCCACACCAATCAACCCACGACACTTTCATTGACTCCCACTCCTCAAAGGAGAACTCCAATCAGACTGATAAAACCTTATTAACAGAAATATGATTCAACCCTACTTCACCTAAAATACATTCAGGTACAAGCCAAAATAAGAAGTTTCATGACAATAAGAAAACAAACAATAGTGATAGAATGAGAAACACATATAGAGGGATTGGGAAAAACTTGTACACAAAGATAAACATAAAGGAAACGCAAATTAAATTAAGTACCACTAAAAGGATGAAGGAAACTCAATCAAGGAAAGGGAAGAAATCCATTTGTTTCCCTTTCTTCTTTTTCCTTGGTTCCTCATCTCCTTTTTTTTTTATACAAACATTTTTACGGCTGGCCGGAGAAAGAATTCACCCATATTTATCTTAAACCCTATTAGATTAGGGTTTTAAGCAAACTTCTATTTGTACCGCCATTTTCTTTTCTCTAATCCAAAAAAATTGTAATTAGAACAAAATATTTTTAAGAAATTGCTAAAAATTACAGGTCGTTACATTATACACACCTCAAAAGGAATCTCGTCACGAGATTCAAGGGATGAACAACTCCGGGTGCATCTGTTTCACTTTGTCCTCTAGCTCCCAAGTTACATCATTCTTCTTCTCACTCCACTAAACTTTCACCAAGTTCACTATCCTTCTATAAGGTAGTTTCACATCATGATCCACAATCTTGATCGGTTGTACTACTTGGGTAAAGTCATCATTAATCTCGATTTCAGTGGGTTGGATAATCCTTCACACACTTCCTCAACATGAAAATGTGAAACACATCATGAACGACTGATAAACTCGGTGGCAAGGTGAGTTTATAGGCTAAACTCTCTACTCGAGCAATGGTTTCAAATGGTCCCACTTGTTGTTGCTAAATGTTCTTTTGCTAAAGAGTTTCCTGGTTATAAGAGTTTTCCTTTATTTGTTTCAATTTTCTAAATTATGTCTCACTTGTTGTTGCTAAATGTTATTTTGTTATTGAATTTCACGTCTCAAATTTGAATAGTCCTACGTGGATACAAGGATTTTTGTTTTCTTGAAAATTGAGGCGTGACAAAATCCATATCCAGTCCATTGCCATCCTAGGACGTAACCGCTATAGCTCCAGTTTTAGATCATTTTCGGTACAAATGCTAACAGGAAGCACCGATAACAGTCTGAGCTATGAACACATACCTCTTGCTTTTTATGGATGAATTCTGTTGAGTATGTAGACTAGCAGGTTGGGTGATTTTTTTTGAATGAGTTGAGGTCTAAACTAATTTGAACACCTTCGTAAACTACTGATGCACACAAATCAAGCTTAATCACTTCTTCGTTGGAATTGAGTACTATGCCAAATTCAATTTCAACCCCTCAAGCGTGACTGGGTTAATTGAGTTTGTATGTCGCTTTGTGTATTGAATACATTGTTATTTGTTGATGTTTCTATGACTATATACCGAGAAGTTATTAATTACACTCGTTTTTTATTTTCTTTTGCTGAAAGCAAGGAGGAAATTGAAACATTGGTTGCGCAAGTTCAGATGTTGTTTCTTCTGAGTTCTGGTCAGTAGTATACTCTTCATTGTTTATGTTTATGGGAACTTAACATTACCTCATCAATCCAACTTTGTAAATGTGCAAGGCCATGTCTGTTATTGAATTTTTATTAGCTCCAATGTATATGTTGCAGGGAAATTAATCTTTACCACCTCATGACATAAAAGTTGCATACTTGTTGATTTCGATCTCATTTTTTTTTTGAAAGGAAAACTTTTTTTTTTTTTGGAAGGCGAGCAGGGTTTTTATAGGATCCCAGAACCCATTAAAGACCAGAACTGGTCATGATTTCGATCTCATGAGGTTCACATGTAAAGTGAGCAGGGTTTTAATTTGTTTTCTTCAAGTGTGGACTTTGCCAGTAATCGTGGGGTATTATATCACAGAATCAGTAATCTCTAGGAAAATCCAAGGATGGTTAACCCGTAGACTTTGTCTGTAATTTGTTTTCTTCACGTGTGGACGAATACTCCAAAACAAGTAGTCTCTTATGTTGCGTGCCATCCAGTTGACCCTAACTGTCGTCAATGGCTTTGAAATCAAAGAAAAATAAATAAGTAAATTAACCAAATAGATTGTTGCTGCTAAAATTGAGAAATATAGGAACAATGACATACCAGTATTATCAAAGTCTAAGTTTACGAAGAAAACAAGAAGTAAGTATGAACATTGACCTTTGAATAAGAGCTCCATTTCAGAGCCAGCAACCACAGATCTCTGAAGAACCGTATATAGCTGTGGGAAAACTTGTTTATAATCTCGTGCAGGGATGTACCTAATACAAAGTTGAATTAGGAATATGGATTGTGATTTTGCAAAATATTTCATTTTTTAAGATTTCAAAATTTAAAGTACTGAAATCAAAAAGTACACATGAATAGTTTGCAAGTTTGTTAAAAAGTCAAAGGATATGCAAACATGATATGGTCATCAGTCCATTTTTTGAAAGGTAAGCACGGGTTTAAATGGGCTCCCACAATAACGTTTTTTAGATCCTCATCAAATGCACTTGTAGTCATCTCTATAAACTCTGAATTTGGCAGCATCTTAGACAGCTTGTCCCCAGCTTGATTTGTTTCCCTTACAGCATGTAATAGCCTGTAGTCTTCAAGCTCTACAATTTTTCTCTTGATATGTCTTGTAATGTGCCTAGCTTCCCAAGATGGAACTTTATAGTGCTGATATACATGGAGCCCTTCTAGGGAGCGAGGTAAAGGAGCGAGGGATGGGTGTAACCACCCATCCTCCTCGAGATGAGCTCCTGCATGGTGATGCGCTCATTTCGAGGAGGATGGGTGGTTACACCCATCCCTCGCTCCCTTTCCCTCGACCCCTAGAATTTTCGGATATACATGTGAGCACTAGTTGAATCCATGCACATTACAACTCTTCTCAGCCCATGCTTCTTAAATTATAATTAAATAATAACATAATAATAAATAATAGAAAAAAGAATGAAAAGAAAGTGTTAGGTCAAGTGATCAATGTACGCTACAGCTTAAGACCATGTATCCCTTAAATTTATTTTTCACATATTTCATTGTTTCATTTATGCTCGAGATTTTTACGTTTTTTCTTTGCATATCGAAAAATTTCTCGAAATTTTTTTCTTAAAATCAAATGACTAAAATCACTTCGAAAACGAAATCACCATCCTTGGTTCCTGGATACTTATGGACTGTTTTTCTATCACCTAAACCCCTCCCACTCCCACCCCAATACCGTTGGTGGTAAGGTTTGAATTCTGAACTTATGATACCATCTGTCACAAGCTTACCAACTGAACTAGTACCCCATAGGCACTTACCGTATGTTTGTTTGCATAAAATACAATTCTATGGAATCTAAGGTGAAACCACTTGAATTGATTGGAAAATTAATTGCGTTTAAAGCAAATTTAATAAAAATGTGATATATTATAGATTCCAGATTGTGATCAAAGTGCCGAAGTTGAATTCGCATTAAATATTATCTACATTTTAATTAAATTTGACTTAAACACAAATAAATAGTCATCATAGATTCTATGCTAGAGAATCGAGCTGCTCACGTGGCATTTCCCCATTTTAGCGAGTATCCAATTCCTTAGAATTGAATAGCAGCCAACCCCTCTCTCTCTATACACTGGGAGAGCTCTGAAGCGAAGGACTCTCCTCTCCTTCTTCACCAACGACAGCTGGATGTCTCTTTCTCAATCTCTCTTTCATCTCCAAATCGGTCTTCTTTGATGTTTCCCTTCAATTGATTTCTAGATTTTCGAACGATGGTTTTAAGCGCTACTTGTTCATTTTTTAGGATTTTCAAGTTGTGGCAAGCTAAAACTTGTTTTTTGTGTTCTACGAAAAAATTTCTGTAATGATTTTATGTTATTGATGATACCCTTTTGTTTATTCATGTTGATGTAATGATTTTTTGCATGAGATTGGAGTTCTAGGGTTCTGAATCAAATTTATTAAGAAGACCAAATTGTGTGGTGTAGGTGAACTAGGGTGTCTTGATCACTTGTGATTGGATGCATTTGTAGAAGATATCTTGTATTTGGGATTAGATGGTGGAAGGGTAGGTTTCTTTCCATGGGTTATTCGGGTGTCGATAGCAAATTGTTATGAAATTTCTTGGGAATGATCATGAGGATGTTTTATTTGTTCAATTGAGTCAAGTGTTGCATTATAAGATAGAGCTTTGGGGATTAGATGAATAAGTGGGGCTTTGCTAGGTAAATGACCATGGTTTGGAGTCGATTCGAGTCTTTTAGAAGTGGTGATGGACAGGTTTTAGGAGTGTGATTCATTATGATTAATGTGATTTTCAGCATTGAAAATTTCTCCTCCAAGATTACATGAAATTCTGCCGTTCGACCTTGAATGTCATTGCTTGGAGGCTAGTGCGTCGGAGTTCAACTTTTATAACATAACAAAACACAGAGCTGTGGTGAATGATTTTTGTTACATGTGCAAGTTAGGTGGAAAGTTTGTGAAGCATTTTCCCGTCGGTGCTCCTATGGGTAGAGTTACCTAACTTACCTTTGCATTTATTTCATCTCCCTATTTTAAAGGCTATAGTGAATTTTTTTGGTGGCTTTTTGCGGATGGATGATTATACGCGCTGCCTCACCCGGTCGGGTTTTGCCCGAGTATGTGTGGAGATGTCATTAGCGGAGAAATTACCACATAGAGTTTGGATAGATAGGGCAAATAACAGGGGTTTCTGACAGAAGATAGAATATCCGGGTTTGAAATACTGTGATTTTTGTTCTTTGATAGGCCATCAAGAGGAGTATTGCAGGAAAAAGCTCGGTATTAAGGGCGGTGGGGGAGGTCCAGCCTCCGATAAAGCGGAGAAGACGGTCAGGGTGCCGGTTGAAACAAAAAATACTAAACAACATTATGTACCCATTCTCAAAAAAGCTACCACTCAAATTCCAGCGGTCGGCCCGAGTGGAGCAAAGAACAGCCAGGGGGTAGAGATGGATGAGAACATTGGGGAGAGGAGGCCGGTGGCCAGGGATCCGGTCAAGATGGTGTTGTCAAACTAATTTGAGTCGCTTGATGTTGATGAGAGTGAGAACATGATTCATGTTAGTGCTGAGCAGGTTACAGAAACTACGGAAGAATGCCTTTTGGAGGCGGGGTATACAAATTCGAAGATTGCTAATGCTTTTGGACTTCTAGCACAGCCGACACAGATAACGGATGACATACTCTCGGGGGCAAAGAGTGGTCTTTGCGGCGACATGACAAATGACATCATCCGCCGGGAACATCACGTTGTGGCAAGGGCACAAGATGACATTAGGAGCGCTCAGTTGGGGCGTCCAGGATCAGCGACAAGACCCACGTCCGTAGGGGCAGTAGGAGTGGACGCGTCCCAGCCAGCTCACGGTCTCATCCAGCCTGTGAGCACCCTCAGTCCAGGCAATGAAATCCCCCTTAGTCCAGGAAATTCCATCATTCCAGGCCCTGCGATCATCAGCAGTCCAGGCACTGCGGTTATCAGCAGTCCCGGCCCTGCGGTTATCTGCAGTCCAGCCCCTGCGAGCATCAGCAGTCCAGGCCCTGCGAGCATCAGCAGTCCAGGTCCTGTGGTCATCCGCAGTCCATGCCCCGCACCAGCTCACGGTTCCAGGCAGCACACGCTCCTCGTGCCTCCTCGGATCCATCAGGGCCCTAGCACGTCCAGCCAGAGCACGGCCTGCCCACTGCCTCCCAGCCCGCCGACACAGGTTAAGGCCAGTCCAAGGCCCCTTCTTCACGGTCCCCACCCAGGGGACGTGCTCCCCCAGGCAGGGAATGAGTTGATCGCCGTTGGTGATTCTGTAGTGACGCATACTGAGTCGATTGGGTTGTTGCAGGATGTAGGGGCTGCCACAGTAAAGCCGACGGTGATGGAACAGTTAACAAAAGTTATGGCCAAGCGCGCTCTATCCACGGTACCTGGTAATTCTTCAGTGCCTGCAGCTGTCAGCAATGATAAGGATGGGAGCTTGCATGAGGTTGTCATCCAGCTGGTTGAGGAGAATCGTGTTTTGAGAAGCGAGAAACAATCGAGGACCATGAATACACTTGATAGCGCCGCAGATTATAGTGACGAGGCTGCGTCGGAATCGGAGTTGGGGCCGGAATCACATGCTATTAATGATGTCAATTTGGGGGCACACTCTGATAAAGAGCAACAGATCAAAGTCAATTCGGCGGCCCCTCCAGGTAATCGTCGTAAGACTAAGAGGGGTAAATCTTCTTACCGTGTTTAATATGATGATGGAAAACGTTATGTTTTGGAATGCTCGTGGGGTTGGTAATAACGCCACGAGGAGGCTAAAAAATATGGTTGTGGAGCATAAAGTCAGAATTCTTATGATTGCGGAGCCTATGATTGATACTAGTAGATATATGGAGATTGGCAACAAGCTCCACCTTGGTGGTTTTGCATCAAACGACACGGTTGGCTGCAATATTTGGATTCTTTGGGATACTTCCCTTGCCCTCTCAGTGGTGGATATGTCGGACCAGATCATTCCTTGCCAGGTAACGGACTCTACTTCAAGAATTTTTTTACTTTCCTTTGTTTATGCTAAATGCTCTGTGGATGAAAGAAATGATCTATGGTTGAATATGACAAATTTTGCTGCAAACCATGACATTCTTTGGATGGTCGGAGGGGATTTTAACATCTACTTGCATTCGGAAGAGAAAGTAGGGGGGTGGCGCCGTCCGTGGCAAGCATGTCACATTTCTCTGACTGTATTGAAAACAGCGAATTAATTGATTGTGGATTCTCGGGTCCTCGTTTCACTTGGTGTAACAACAGGCGGGGCAGTGAGCGTATTTGGGCCAGACTGGATAGGATCTTTGCTAATCCAGCTTGGTTGACAGAATTGGGAAGCCCCAATGTGGAACATCTTAGCAGAACTTTCTCAGATCATTCTCCGTTGTTGGCTTCCATGCCAACTCAATCAAAATTCGGTTTTGCTCCTTTTCAGTTCCTTAATATGTGGACAACACATCCTGAGTTTCTGGATCTAGTCAAGGACACGTGTTCGACTGACATAGGGACTATGAGACCCGTTGATAGAGTGGATGCCAAACTCAAACTGACACAAAGAGCTCTGATACAGTGGAATATGACAGTCTTTGGTAATGTTTTTAGCAGGATTCGAGCATTAGAAGATGAAATGCAACAGTGGGAAACAACCCTTTTGGCGGGTTTTGCGAATAACGGTAATAATGGGCTCAATGTCGATGCTAATTGGGATGTCCAGGCCTGTTGCAATTTACATCGTTGTCAGGCAGAATACAGATTAGCTCTCAAACAGGAGGAGCTTTACTGGATTCAAAAATCAGGTGAAAAAGATTTCAAGGAGGGGGATGCCTGCACTAAATACTTTTTTGCTTCCACCAAGTCCAAACAAAAGTGACGGGTCATCAATCAAATTACTTTACCGTGCGGTAAAATTATTTCGGAACCGGGTGAGATCCTTGACAAAGCCAATGAGTTTTTTGCTAATATGATGTCTTCTCCAGGGGATTGTAGGGAGGATGTGGAATTGTTAAATTGTATTCCGACATTGTTGGAGCCTGGTCAATGTGAGATCTTGGTCAAACATCCTTCCTTGGAAGAAGTAAGGGATGTTGTTTTCGACATACCCAAAAATAGTGCGCCAGGACCGGATGGCTTTATTGCTGATTTCTTTCAGTTTTGTTGGGAGGTTTTGAGTATGGATATTTGAGAGGCAGCCATACAATTTTTTGAAGGGGAGGCAATGTCGGCGTCCTTCACGGCGAATTTCATGGCGTTGATTCCTAAAATTGAGAATCCAGGTTCTTTTTCTGATTTTCGCCCAATCAGTTTGTGCAATGTGATTTATAAGATCTTTAGCAAAATTCTTTGTAATAGGCTGGTAGATATCTTGCCCAGGTTGATTTCTCAGGAACAGGGGGCATTTGTCAAAGGCAGATTCATTGGTGAAAATATTGGCCTGGCGCAGGAAATGATCAGAGACATTAACAGGAAGGTTTTTGGAGGAAATGTGGTGCTGAAAATTGACATGGAAAAAGCCTATGATAGAATGGAATGGAACTTTTTGCTTGCAGTTCTTAAAAAATTTGGCTTTAATGGTAGAATCTGCCACATCATCTCCAACTGTATTGTTTTTTGTGGATTTTCGGTACTGCTACAGGGAGTCTACAAAGGTTTTTTCAGATCCACTAGGGGATTACGGCAAGGAGACCCCCTCTCTCCCTTCCTTTTCATTATTGCCTCTGATGTGTTGAGTAGGGGATTGAAAACAACTTTTGCGAATGGCAAAATTGGGTATTATTATACCCCCAAAAATTGCAGTCCTATTTCCCACCTCTTGTATGCAGATGACATCCTAATTTTTTTAAATGGCAGAACGTCCTCTGTCATGGGATGCATGGAGTTCCTGTGACGTTACTGCAAGACCTCGGGACAGAAAATAAATGAAGGAAAAAGTTCCTTTATTTTGGATGATAAGGCAACAACGGAGCGCATTGTGACTTTAAAACGTGGTACAGATTTCCAATTTCACGCTGCTCCATTGAAATATTTGGGCGGGCCAGTGTTCCAATGGAGAGTTAAAATTTCATATTTTGAGGACTTAATCACTAAGATTCAGTTTTGTATTCAAGGATGGAAAGCAAAATTGTTATCTCCAGGAGGCCGATTAATTTTGATTAAGCATGTTTTTATCTCGATTCCTATTTATTTTCTTAATACCATGTGTGTACCAAGGACAGTTCTAGCTCGGATCAATAGTTTGCTGGCGGATTTCTTCTGAGGGGATTGTGAAGGCCGACTAAAGAAAAAATGGGTGTCATGGGATAAAATTTGTTTTCCACAGGCGGAAGAAGGTTTGGGAGTTAGAGACTTGATGGTTGTGATGCAGGCTTTTCGAGTCAAGGCTCTTTGGCGACTACTTACTTCAGATTCTTTATGGGCTACTTTTATGAGGAGTAAATACTGGCTACAAGGCGTTGGGTTGAATAGTCAACCTGTGAAAAGTGGGTCTTCTCCTTTTTTAAAGAGATCATGCTTGGGAGATTCTTTCTTTTGAGTAACTCGCTTTGGCGTATAGGCATTGGGGATATCAGTTTCTTTGAGGAGAATTGGAACATGGTTGCATCTTTCAGGAGAATGGCGGAATTGGTTGACCAAGATTTATGGCCTTCAGTTCGTGAGGTGATTTTGACGAATTTTGAATTGGTACACCCAGATCTCAGAAACTTGGCGCGTGGGTTATTTGCAGACAGATTACGTGGTGAGGCCCAAGAGGGGGACACGTGTGTGTGGGTTCCAAACCCGAATGGGCTCTTTTCCCTTCAGTCGGCATATGAACTGTTACGGAAACATGGGAAGTTCAATGCATTAAGTAAAACAATTTGGCACGATATCCTTCCTTCCAGAATATCAGTTTTTGTTTGGAAATTACTCCGTAGAGGAGTGCCAGTGGACGGTCTAGATGTCGTTGTTGTAGCTTGCCAAAGCAAGAATCCTTGAAACACCTCTTTCTAGACGGTGAATTGGCGATACAGCTGTGGAGTCATTTTGACAGGATTTTTGAAATTCATATTCGGCGACCAACAGAAATCTCAACGGTTCTTGCAATATGGTTCAAGAGAGCTACACGAAATTCGCAAACAGGTGTGTTATTATTTCTTACTCCTATGTTCATTTTATGGGAAATTTGGAAACAAAGATGCAAATGTGTTTATGAAAATACTCCCCCAAATCATGCCTTTGCGATTTTGAACATTAGGCGTCAGTTGCGATTGGCAAATAATTTCCTATCCCCTAAGCAAGTTAGCAGTAATAAGGGTCCCTTAAGGGCTTTGGGGTTGGAAGTGCTCCCCGTCAGAAGGAAGTTCGTTCGTATTGTTTTTTGCCCCCCCCCCCCTCAATAGATTTTGTTGCGCTCAATGTGGACGGATCCTCCCGCAAGGAACAGGCATCCGGCGGTATGATTATTAGAGACTATCGGGGTATTGGTGTTATGGGAAAACAAATATTTTTCGGGGCAGGATCTCACAATAAAGCGAAAATTTTGGCTCTATTTGAGGGTCTCCGCCTATGTCTCACCTGGGGCTTCAAAAAGGTGGTTATCCAAACGGATTCGGCACTTGTTTGTGGATGGTTTAAGGATAATTTGAAAATCCCGTGGCATTTGGAGAATATTTTGAACGACATCAAATTGTTGGCAGCGAGAATGACTTTAGAATGCCAACAAATCTATAGAGAGGCTAATGCGGTGGCAGATACATTAGCGGCTAGAGCACTACAGGACCATCAGACTGTTTCCTTCAAGGGAACTGACTTTCCTAAGAGAGTAGCAGGCTTGATTGTGCTAGACAGATTACAAACGGCGTACATTCGCCATGGGGATGAGTAGAGGCAGCTTATATGTGTTCTCCTGTCTCACACATTGGATGCGCGCAATGTTGGGGAATTCTGCTGGGGCGAGACTGTAGACAGTTTGGCGTGTTTCGCCCACCTGCTCTTTTTTGTGTCGGGCTGATTTGTTTTGGCCTGCAGGATCGCGCGAACTGCTGGGAGTGCGACAACTCTGTCCACTCTGCTCAATTGGCCTGCAGGAATTTGCTTGTAGGACGAGTCGAAGGAACAGAACTGGCTGGGCTCTCGCAAAACAGAGTGTACTCTGTTGCTGCTGCTGTGCTGCGTTGCTGCTGTCTGTCGCAGCGTTGACACGAACATGGCCTGCTGCTGCGGTCTGGTATGTGCTGTGTGGACACGGCCTGGAGAGGCTATTTTTGTTTTCTGAGTGCTGCGGCCTAATAAGGTTGCGGCCTGCTGAGATGCTGCGACATGCGGTTGGAGCAGTCCGGCGTACATTCGGGCTTTGTCGCAGGAACGCGCGTAGTGCTGCGTTGGTGATCCGAACACTGTAGCACAGACCCAGGCAGGGTGCACTGCAGGTTCAGTTGCTCTGCATTGCATAAGGAGGATTGCGGGGTTTCTGCACACTGCTACGAAACAGAGTTTGCTGGTGCTGTCCGGGTTGCTGGGAGCTGACTGTGGGCTGATTTCAGTTGATTGCTTTAAGTTTTGTAATGGTTTTCAATGCTTTTAGTTTTTGCTTTGGTTTTCATACGGGTAACGTCGTAATGTACCCCCGTAGCGTTTGTAAGTCATTTTTTTTATAAGTAATTAAGGTCTGGCATTCCATAGTTGCCCCTCCCCACTGGAGGTTAATTTAAAAAAAAAAACATTTTCCCGATAAATCTACAATTTTTTGTTTTGGATTTGTCTAAGCACTGGGATAGTGCTCCTGATTTTTCATGGATAAGGGCTCTACTTACCACCCGTTACCCTTTAGTCGAGTATTTGGTTTGAATGAATCAATGAAATTAAAGATGCTCTGAAGTCTGACATTGTGAAGACTGGGATCAGTTCGTCACTTATACTGAGAGGCCCATCTAATTACAGGGAAAGAGGAAGAGAGGTGTGGAAGAGACATAGCTTTTCCATGAAGGTATTATGGTGTGAAGAATCCAACATGGGGTGTTTAAAGGAAGGAAAGTCAATGCAGGACATTTTGAGTGAGCGGACGTGAAAAGAAGAACAGGATACTGGAAAGTGGAAACCTATCACCACCAGGCGTCTCGATGATGGCTTTGTTGGTTCTGAGGACGACCTGGTTGGGTGTTCTATGAACTGTTGCAACTTGCAAGTGGTTTTAGGCATTCAGCAAGCGCTGGCCTTGTCATTATGGTAATAAACAATAATGTTCAGACAATGTTACAACGACGGTTGGGGTATTTGCAACACAAATTTTCTTGTTTAGAATTCCAAAACATGGTAAATGATTATGAAAAAGTTCAAAAGTTTTTATAAAGAATTATGTTTTCCTCCATAAAACCAAAGTCCGATATTTAGTGAATGAAAACATCCATCAAGTAGTGAAGAATTTTTAGTGAATGTTAACCCCAAAACTCCACAACAATCATAAAAAAAAATCTCTGAAAATAAGTAACTACTCAAACCAAGTCAAAACTAGTAAAATAATGGAAAAATGAACTTGAAAATAAAAATGTGGCTGCAAGCAATAAGGCCGAATCTATGCTCGTAAATATGTGTTATAACTTGTAAACTATGTACATAGATTAGAATAGAAAGTTGATTATGTGATTTGAATAGAAACTAAAAGCCTTACCCTACTAAAAAAATCGTGATCTTTTTATTTTGAAAACACATAAGAAACAACCGAAAGCAACAACAAAATTTTGATGTAGGTCTATGATTTGTAATTTTAGTTTTAAATATTCAATGAAAAATGCATTGAGTATTTGGTAGTACTTTGTGCAGTCGACACTGGAAGCTTAAGAATGCAATTTCACAAACCATTCAGGAAGTCAAAACATTTTTAGGAGCTATAAATTATTTAAAGGAGTTTTGAGCTTAACATTCATTAGTTTATATCTATTAGAGTTTGAATCTCGTTGTAAAAATTAATTGAGTCTAACACTCATTTTTTTATGAATCTGTTAAGTCCATGTCATTGATCGGTCAAAACTAATTTTTAAACCATTTTGCCCTTACTTGGATTAAACCATATTCATGTCATAGCTAATCTCCACCTTATAAATTTGTGTTGCAAATACCCCAACCGTCGTTGTAACATTGTCCTATATTTAAGCCGTTTGAATCAACAATGACCACCTTGCAAGGCTAATTACTTCTGGGTGACCAGTAGTGGTACAGTAGAATTTTCGCCGCAGGTTCACATATCACTATAGCTAGAGATTTATCACTGGTTGTATCTCATAATAATACTGAGACTTAAATTAAGGAATCAACCTAACAGTTGTGGTACGTTGTTGACTTTATCTGAGTACTTGTTGCGCATTTTAGATCTCTTTAGTTAAAGTAACACGAAACATTCATCCCTCCACCCTGCCAGTTGATCTAGTTGAAAAGAAAAACAAAGTTCAATTTGAAATCCTATCTCACTCTTCCAATAATCAAATCCAGTGTTCGGGTTTCTCCATCAAACACAAATTTCTGCTTTGCATCTGTGAAGCTAGCAAATCTCACGGCCTTTGAAATAGAAGCACTTAGCCAAATAAATTTGTTTGAACCGATTCTTTTGGGGGGTTACTAGACTTCCATTACATTATGTTACATTGCATTTAAAAAAATAAAATGCTATATGACAATTTAAAAAACATTTGTTTAAGACTTAAAATTTATTCTATTTGACGTAAAGTACCGAACAACATTTAAAGTCCACACCAATGCCATAGCACACCTCTGGCAAAGAGCAATCAAACAGACCCTTGAAGCATGTAGTGCTTCATGATCCTTTCAGGTTCAAGGCTTGATAGGTAGCAACAAATTCGTTGTATTTGATCGCCCCGAACTTTGGTGGATTGAGCTCATAATCAATAAGCTCTTAAGCAGGTTGAATAATGTTGTCCACAGGAGGAGCAAGGAAGTTTGCAATGGTTGTTCTTGCAACATTTGGATTAGTCACTACTCGGTGTTCAACACTGTGTAAGATCCCATTGCTGACAATCTACATACAAACAAAAACAAGTTTAAAACAGAGGAGACCGGAAACATAGAACTGTGTAAGATCTACATACAAACAAAAATCGTCCCTTTTCTTGTTCGACTGAGTATCCCCTCCAAACATAGAACTCGCCGCCCTCTTCTTCGCTGCCGCCCATGCTTCAGACACAGTTTTCCTGCTCACCCATGCTTCAGAAAATAGAGGAGACCAGAACAGAGAGATCGGCGGAGAGACACAGTTTTCCTGCTCACCTCACACACCCATTTCTCGCCAGTCCTTTGCCTCACTCCCCTGTAGATTGTGGTGTAAGTGTCGAGGAAGAGAGTGAAGTGAGAGCTGAAGTGTTGTTTGAATTTGAAGTTAGAGAAGTTGAGATTTTTTAAGTTTCGAAAGTTTTAGTTTTCCCGTTTTTTTTTTTTTTTTTTAAACAAAGCTCGGGCACGTGCGAGGGAGCCTCCCTCGCCCATTTCCTCGACATTTACAGGGGGGTATTCAATTATGGATTTTAATAGAGTGTGAAAGACTTTAAATCTCATGGATTTTAAAATATTTCAAAGGAGTTTACAGAATCCACTGAACTTTGATGTATTTTAAGTGATTGGATTTTGTGGATTTTACAAAATCCACTGAATTTTGATGGATTTTTATTATTGGATTTTCTGAATTTTATAAAGGATTGTTATGGATTTCTATTATTCTTATTGGCAAAAGAAAGTGCTTTGAACATTGACTAGGGACATCAAGTCTTTGATAGAGTGATGCCATCGAGCTCGCAAACACCAACTTCGAACTTGGCAAAGCTTCATGAAGTATCTGAAGATCTACAAACCGAGAAGCTGGACAAGAGCATTGACTAGGGACACTTGAATGACTTTCAGCACTTTGAAGCGAGCGGCGTTCTCCTTCATGAAGGCCCATCACTGATTTTGACATACTCAACCTATTCTGCTTCAAGCTCAAAGATTCAAGAGGTATACTACTCCAATGCGGTTCAGCCGGAATGTCCCCAATTACCAATTAACCCAAAACTAACATTCAAAGTAGCACCTTTAGCTTTTCCTGTGAGCTTATAGCTAGTTGTCCATTTCCCAGAGTTGTTCTCTTCATCTTAGTAATAGATTTGAACATAAAATGCAAAGAAAAATCAAGACCTACCTCTTAGTAAGACTTCCGGAGGTAAGAACTTGCTGAGCAGTGATTTTCACATTGTCAACCCAAATGACATCTCCTCCAGTGGGCCACCTAGATCCATGGTGATTTTCATATCAACGTTCACTGTGAAACTTGTTGATATGAAGATCGGTTGGTTCTCTTACACAGCAGAACTGTAATTAGCAAGAATGGTGTTGAATCTTGGTGGGCAAGCATGCGCATCGATTGTGTTTGAATGAACGTGCTCTCAACATACCTTGCTTGGAGTTATGGTTCTCCTGTCGATTGAAATGTAGATTAGATAGAGTTGTTCAAGTTTCTTACCTAGCAAGCAGCGAATAAGACAAAACGAGCGTTGAAGAGCAAGCAAGAAAACGGAAACAAGATCACTTAGGGTTTTCACGAACATCACTCCTCCTCCAAAGAGATGGAGACTCGATTCTTCAATTAAACTAATCAGGTTTTCACGACCCCACTCCTAGATCAGATCCAAATCCGTTCTCCATACCATAAACTAATCAGGAACCGCGAAGAAGTAATTGGTCGGTGCTGTTGCAGCAGCTGCTGCTGTTGGATTCTCTCCTCTATGTCTGCTAGTTCTTTCTCTTTCTTCTGTGAATTTGATTACCCTGCAAGCCCTAGCAGTAAGGGGTACGCACAGTGTTGGTGGGAGAGAGGAAGGAGAGAAATTGAAATTCGAGGGGAAGAGGCTGGATTTGAAAATGGTTTTGATATTTATACCTTTCATACATAAATCCTTCAAAGTCCATCAAGACAACAAATCCATCAAAAATCACTTTTATTGAATACCCCCTAATTTTGGTTGACTTTTGAAAATCATGAATTGAATACCCCATAATTTTAATGAATTATAAAATAATTATTTAAAATATATATTTAAATACGCCTAAATTTCATTGTATTGTTTTAAATCCTTAATTAAATACCCCAATATTTTAATAGAGTTAAAAATCTGTCAAGACTCTATTAAAATCCATAATTCAATACCCGTTGGAATCACCATTCCTTAGAATTGAATAGCAGCCAACCTCTCTCTCTACACCGGGAGAGCTCTGAAGCGAACAACTCTCCTCTCCTTCTTCACCATCGACAGCTGGATCTCTCTCTGTCAATCTCTCTTTCATTTCCAAATCGGTCTTCTTTGATGTTTCCCTTCAATTGATTTCTAGATTTTCGAACGATGGTTTCAAGCGCTACTCGTTCATTTTTTAGGATTTTCAAGCTGAGGTAAGCTGAAACTTGTTTATTGTGTTCCACGAACAAATTTCTGTAATGAGTTTTTGTTATTGATGATACCCTTTTGTTTATTCATGTTGATGTAATGATTTTTTGCATGAGATTGGAGTTCTAGGGTTCTGAATCAAATTTATTAAGAAGACCAAATTGTGTGGTGTAGGTGAACTAGGGTGTCTTGATCACTTGTGATTGGATGCATTTGTAGAAGATATCTTGTATTTGGGATTAGATGGTGGAAGGGTAGGTTTCTTTCCATGGGTTATTCGGGTGTCGATAGCTAATTGTTATGAAATTTCTTTGGAATGATCATGAGGATGTTTTATTTGTTCAATTGAGACAAGTGTTGCATTACAAGATAGAGCTTTGGGGATTTGATGAATAAGTAGGGCTTTGCTAGGTAAATGACTATGGTTTGGAGTCGATTCGAGTCTTTTAAAAGTGGTGATGGACATGTTTTAGGAGTGTGATTCATTATGATTAATGTGATTTTCTGCATTGAAAATTTCTCCTACAAGATTACACGAAATTCTGCTGTTCGACCTTGAATGTCATTGATTGGACACTAGTGTGTCGGAGTTCAACTTTTATAATATAACAAAACACAGATCTGTGGTGAATGATTATTGTTACATGTGCAAGTTGGGTGGAAAGTTTGTGAAGCATTTTCCCGATAAATCCTCAAATTTTTTGTTTTGGATTTGTCTAAGCATTGGGATAATGCTCCTGATTTTTCATGGATAAGGGCTCTACTTACCACCCATTACCCTTTTGACGAGTATTTGGTTTGAATGAATCAATGAAATTAAAGATGCTCTGAAGTCTGACATTGTGAAGACTGGGATCAGTTCGTCACTTATACTGAGAGGCTCATCTAATTACAGGGAAAGAGGAAGAGAGGTGTGGAAGAGACATAGCTTTCCCATGAAGATATTATGGTGTGAAGAATCCAACATGGGGTGTTTAAAGGAAGGAAAGTCAATGCAGGACATTTTGAGTGAGCAGACGTGAAAAGAAGAACAGGATACTGGAAAGTGGAAACCTATCACCACCAGGCGTCGTGATGATGGCTTTATTGGTTCAGAGGACGACCTGGTTGGGTGTTCTATGAACTGTTGCAACTTGCAAGTGGTTTTAGGCATTCAGCAAGCGTCGGCCTTTGTCATTATAATAATAAACTTGCAAGTGGTTTTAGTCCTCGAAGCATCTTTGTTTCCTTTCCAACCAATGTAAATATGGATTAGGCAACAATTATAGGACTGCTTTCATGTATAATTGCAAACAAATATCATAGTTTTGTATAGAGTTATATTCTGGTGACTTAATTTGATTGCTCCCAAGTACAAGTGTGCACAATATGGTGTGTACCAAATGGTTGGTGGGTATATGTGTGTGCTCATTCCTAGATTTTATGTCAGCTTTAGACTATCCACACTTTTACCAAACAAGAAACATGAAATTAAACTGTTAAACCTTACCAATTCCAGAATCTTTGTCGTGGTCATCACTGCCATTAGGTGATATGGTAGCCAAGGGACTCTGGGTTATCCATTTGGGTTGATGATAAATAGTATTCCCTCCTCTTGTCATTATCGGAATGAAGTATAAAAGTGGCTGAAAACCATCTTCATTGGAAATTGACCCAAGGTCCCCAAAACTCAGTAGTTTGGTTTGGATTATATCCATCTGATTAATATTCACCCCATTATTAAGTCGCGTCTCTCCAAAGATGATACGCTGATAGTTCCATTAACCTCTCTTTGTTTGGGTTTTGTGATCTTGTTTGTCTCGATTATTAAACCCCATTATATGACACTATAATCCTATTTGTTAATTTGTTATTTCTCATCTATTTTTAGATTTAATTGTATTTTATTTTAAACATCTTTATATATCTTCAAAAAAATTTACGTTCTTTCTACACATCAAAATATTTTACAAAATTTTTTTAAAATCAAAAGACCGAATTAATTTGAAACCTGAAACATAACACATTGGTTATATGTATCCTTCTTCCTCCTAAAAAATGAAATGTTTCTAAAATTCTAAAATAAAACAATAAAATTCGAGGTCACGAGGTGATCCCAAAATGAACCCTACAACAGCCTCATCCTCGTCTTGTACCTACTGCTACACAGAAAAAAGGAAGATAAACCAATCTAATTTCACTAGAAAAAAAATGTTTAATCAAATCTATTTACCTGTTTATTTTCTGCACTGTTAAATGCTCTCAATTGTGAGTGAGGCTCAAGGAAAAAAGAAGGGGTAAAGAGAACTGAAGTGAAGAAGAACAAGTCGGTGTTGTGCAAATTTAGAGGTGTGGGGATGTAGAAAGAGAGAAAAACACACATGTATATATATATAGCAATTTGTTCAAAGCAATGCCGAGAGAGAAAACCCACTAAAAGATGGCGAAGAGAAAAACTTGGATGTAGAGAGAGGGAGTAATTAAAGCGATGTAGAGCCCACCAAGAGATGACAAGGTAGTTTAATTGGTAGGTTTTGATAATGAGAGTATGAGAAGAGAGAAAAGAAAGAAAGAGGGGTTTCTGCGTAGAGATAAACGACCACCCTTTATGACTTCTCTCTGTCTTCCACGCAGGAGTGGGCTCGTTCGATGGGGCTAACATGGGACTCCAAGTTAATTCATTTGTTTTATAACAAAAGAGTTATTAATTATTGAAGAAATTTAGGTTTTATGTCTGTGATATTACGTCAGAGAAAATAGAAAATAGTTGAATTATTGGAATGATCATGAGGATGTTTTATTTGTTCAATTGAGACAAGTGTTGCTTTACAAGATAGAGCTTTGGGGATTAGATGAATAAGTGCGGCTTTGCTAGGTAAATGACTATGGTTTGGAGTCGATTCGAGTCTTTTAGAAGTGGTGATGGACAGGTTTTAGGAGTGTTATTCATTATGATTAATGTGATTTTCTGCATTGAAAATTTCTCCTGCAAGATTACATGAAATTCTGCCGTTCGACCTTGAATGTCATTGCTTGGACACTAGTGTGTCGGAGTTCAACTTTTATAATATAACAAAACACAGAGCTGTGGTGAATGATTATCGTTACATGTGCAAGTTAGGTGGAAAGTTTGTGAAGCATTTTCCCGATAAATCCGCAAATTTTTTGTTTTGGATTTGTCTAAGCATTGGGATAGTGCTCCTGATTTTTCATGGATAAGGGCTCTACTTACCACCCGTTACCCTTTTGTTGAGTATTTGGTTTGAATGAATCAATGAAAGTAAAGATGCTCTGAAGTCTGACATTGTGAAGACTGGGATCTCATCTAATTACAGGGAAAGAGGAAGAGAGGTGTGGAAGAGACATAGCTTTTCCATGAAGGTATTATGGTGTGAAGAATCCAACATGGGGTGTTTAAAGGAAGGAAAGTCAATGCAGGACATTTTGAGTGAGCAGACGTGAAAAGAAGAACAGGATACTGGAAAGTGGAAACCTATCACCACCAGGCGTCTTGATGATGGCTTTGTTGGTTCAGAGGACGACCTGGTTGGGTGTTCTATGAACTGTTGCAACTTGCAAGTGGTTTTAGGCATTCAGCAAGCGTCGGCCTTTGTCATTATAATAATAAACATCAACACTAATTTCAGTTTCAGTAGATTATTAAAGCACTTTATTAACTTTAAGCTGCTGGGAGCAAATATTAATTTGAGTTCGACTGAGCTTTAAAGTTGAATTGCTTTTCTGTAGAGCTCTTACATCAGCCACCATAAAGTCCTGGTATGGACACGTATAAATTGTCAAGTCATGTCCAAAGAGATTGTGGGTGACTGGGTGGTGATATGGTGCTATAAGAACCAGGAAAAATAGCTTATGAGCTTGTAATTCAAGTTAAGCAAGCGCAACCTTGCACCTTCACTGAACTTTAGGTATCCTGAAACTTCACTTTTGACCCAGTTTCGTTTCATAAGTAGGTATTCCTGGTTCATACTAATTATATACCTCACCGCCTCACTGGTTTATCTGCAGTACAGACTTCGGGGTAAGGAGTAAAGTTATAGCACAAAACTATAAGGTTTATTTTCACAAAAGTGGAGCGCATGGTAAGCATGTGCTGTGCTGTGTACAAGTGGAAGAGGTTGTACCAACATCTGACTAGGAAAAACATGCTAGTGAGGGATTGGCTGGAGGTGCACTTATCAATACACGAACACTGTAACCCCAGAAATTATGAGGACTTTCCTTGCAGCAAATTATCATTGGTAAGAGTAATTCCATTGTTATTCCTTAGATATTCCATCCTTATGGTCTGCAATGTGCTTATTTGATATCTTATTTTAATGAACCAGGTTAAGTTTTGTAATAGATCTGTTTCAAATATTATGTCAAAGATGAAAACATCTTTCAATGACTTTTTGTCATTTATTTTAGCACCCTGCCATAATATATGCATTGATTGTTGTACTAACTAGTTAGATTGGTTAGATAAGCAATTAGTTTACTTCTTAACATAGATTGGTCGAAATATGATCCCATTTAGGTTAACCCACCATATGTGTGTTCCAAGTGTTCCTTCCTGTCTCCTACAAAAAAGGACTGCCATCTTCAATTTCCAGATTAACCGAGTCTCCTCTAACTGTTGTTTCAAGCAAGTATTTGCATATATATAGTTTCAAGTTTTAACCTTCTTTTCTCAAATATCTTGCAAATCTAAAGTTACTAAGCGAGAGAGGCAGCGTCAGGCAGAATCCCGGCTACGTATATATGAATGTGAGATACACCATTTGTTTTTTCAATCCATAGATATACTTCCAAGTGAAGACAAGCTTCTACCCGAGTCTTATTTTCTCTTTCTTTACCACCAATTTCCATCTCTTTCATTTTGATGCTCACCTTTTGAATATTTAGTTTTTAATTGTTACCCATCATTGCTCATGGATTTTGTTTTCGTTTATTTATTTTTCGTATTGGATTTTCATTTTCCTATGTTGTACACTCAGGTCCGTCTTCTGATCTTTGAAAGCTTGCCGGGACCCTTTCCAACAAACATGCATAAAGATTAGTTAACGTTTATGGACTTCTGATAAGTGCTGGTGAACTTCTTATAATTGGGTATCTGTTGAAGAAATTAGGAAGATTTGGGGATGACATATTCGGTATCTCTGTTGTGAGTATTGAGAAGATGAAATTTTCCTTTGTAATTAATGTGACAATCAATATTGATTCCTTTCCATTCTTTGAGGGAATAGGGAAAAGAAAATATTTTCCTTGCTTTTCCCTGCAATCAAACATGCCCTGAAAGATGGTAGATTGATTTTCCATTCATTTGGTTTTTTGAAATAATGATTTTTCACTTATTCGTAGTTTCCTTAAAAAAAAAAAACTAGAAAATTTTACATTCGGAAAAATAGATACCCCCTCCCTCCCTTTTTCATTTCTCTTTCATTAATGTTTTCTCTAGAATTTCTACTGACAAAAGGAAAACATGATCATCCAGTCTCATTTGTCTATCTTCTTACACAAACAGAAGTTTCTCAGACTAAATTTCTTCTGGATTTTCTTCAAAACATTTGATCGTGATTGGGAAGTGCTTGGGCCTGCCTTAGTCTTCAAAGCATCTTCGTTTCCTGTCCAACCAATGTAAATATGGATTAGGCAACAATTATAGGACTGCTTTCATGTATAATTGCAAAGAAATATCATATTCTGGTGACTTAATTTGATTGCTCCCAAGTACAAGTGTGCACAATATGGTGTGTACCAAATGGTTGGTGGGTATGTGTGTGCTCATTCCTAGATTTTATGTCAGCTTTAGACTATCCACACTTTTACCAAACAAGAAACATGAAAACCTCTTTCGATGACTTTTTGTCATTTATTTTAGCACCCTGCCATAATATATGCATTGATTGTTGTACTAACTAGTTAGATAGATTGGTTAGATAGGCAATTATATAGTTTACTTCTTAGCATAGATTGGTCGAAATATGATCCCATTTAGGTTAACCCACTATATGTGTGTTCCAAGTGTTCCTTCCTGTCTCCTACAAAAAAAGACTGCCATCTTCAATTTCCAGATTAACCGAGTCTCCTCTAACTGTTGTTTCAAGCAAGTAGCTGCATATAGTTTCGAGTTTCAACCTTCTTTTCTCAAATATCTTGCAAATCTAAAGTTACTAACCGAGAGATGCAGCGTCAGGCAGAACCCCGGCTACGTATATATGAATGTGAGATACACCACTTGTTTTTTCAATCCATAGATATACTTCCAAGTGAAGACAAGCTTCTACCCGAGTCTTATTGTCTCTTTCTTTACCACTAATTTCCATCTCTTTCATTTTGATACTCACCTTTTGAATATTTAGTTTTTAATTGTTACCCATCATTTTGGATTTTGTTTTTGTTTATTTATTTTTCGTATCAAAATTTTCCTTTTCCTATGTTGTATACTCAGGTCCGTCTTCTGATCTTTGAAAGCTTGCCGGGACCCTTTCCAACAAACATGCATAAAGATTAGTTAACGTTTATGGACATGTGACAAGTGCTGGTGGACTTCTTATAATTGGGTATCTGTTGAAGAAATTAGGAAGATTCGGGGATGACATATTAGGTATCTCTTTTGTGAGTATTGAGAAGATGAAATTTTCCTTTGTAATCAATGTGACAATCAATATTGATTCCTTTCCATTCTTTGAGGGAAAAGGGAAAAGAAAATATTCCCTGAAATATTTTCCTTGCTTTTCCCTGCAATCAAACATGCCCTGAAAGATGGTAGATTGATTTTCCATTCATTTGGTTCTTTGAAATAATGATTTTTCACTTATTCATAGTTTCCTTAAAAAAAAAAAAACTAGAAAATTTTACATTCGGAAAAACTAGAAATAATGAATTTCTACTGACAAAAGGAAAACATGATCATCCAGTCTCATTTGTCTATCTTCTTACACAAACAGAAGTTTCTCAGACTAATTTTCTTCAAAATATCTGATCGAGATTGGGAAGTGCTTGGGCCTGCCTTCTTAGTCTTCAAAGCATCTTCGTTTCCTGTCCAACCAATGTAAATATGGATTAGGCAACAATTATAGGACTGCTTTCATGTATAATTGCAAAGAAATATCATGGTTTTGTAGAGAGTTATATTCTGGTGACTTAATTTGATTGCTCCCAAGTACAAGTGTGCACGATATGGTGTGTACCAAATGGTTGGTGGGTATGTGTGTGCTCATTCCTAGATTTTATGTCAGCTTTAGGGACCCGGGGGGCTCCTGCGCACAAAGCGCAGCACGGGCTCTGCGCACAAATTACGTCCGTAGGATCTGATCCGACGGTCCAAATTGATGGACTTAAAAAAATTTATTTTACAGTTTTTTTTCGTTGGATTAGACTTTAAAGTTTTTTTTTTTAATTGACCCTCGGTCCCACTTCTCCTCTCTCCACTTTCTTGCTTGCTTCTCTCTGTTTTATTTCTTTCTTTCTTTGAACCAATATTCCACCACACGATCCCCTTCCCCATCTGACTCTGACTCTGACTCTGACTATATTAGAGAGAAAGAGAGAGAGAGTAGGAGCTTGGAAGCTGTGCTTCACCCTCCCTCTCATCACATTACTTCCCACATCAACACCACCTCCACCAAATACAGTCCTCTCACCTTACTGAACCCCACTTTCTCACCTTATAGGAACCCCACCTTCAAAGCAATCCCTTTCCTTTTATATGTGTGGACTTTGTTTGGTTGAGGAATAAGTATATTGGAGTTTTGGGTGTTTATCAAGTTGTTTGAAGTAACTTGGGATTGAAGAGGCATTTGGGTTTTTTCCCATTTTGGGTATTCACTAGATTTGTGAGGTTCAAGGGATTCGAGACTTTGGGTGTTCATGATTTTAGGAGTTTCATGGTTTGGGTACTTAATGTTGATTTGTTATCAACTATTTTGAGTGATTCATGGTTTGGTGCTTAGAGATATACCTATATCTCTGTTAGCTTAGGTCATTCTATTGTTTGGCCATTCCTCCTATTTTTGGTTTAGACTATGTTATTGAGGAAAATGGTGTGATTGATGGGGAAGGGGATGGTGTGATTGATGGCGGTACCGACGATCGCGCTGTACGAGAGTCCTCCTGGGAGTATCTGCTCGACGCCTCACCCTTGTGTGTCATCTGATTATGATTTGAACAGTCAGCCTTTCTTCGTCGCATGCTGCATCGACACAGAGATCGGTAGGAGGTCTTTCATGCTTGTTTTCGGGTAATTCTTAGTCGATAAGGCACGCGGCTTCCACAAGCTATAGTGGTGGTGTGGTGGAGGAGCTGAGTGGTTTGAATTCGATTTGGCATGATAGAGGGGATGAATTGAGTAGCTCTTATTCTTATTCTTCATCGTCCTCCATTAAATGTAGAGATCAGAGCCCTGTTTCGGTGTTTCAAGGCCCCGTTTCGGTTTCGTGTACTAGTGTGGGAATTAGTTCGTCTAGAAGCTCCCCAACCAAGATTTCTCGTGGTGCCTATCTCCACTCTTATCATTCAAATTCGCGTTGGCCTTCTTCTGCTAGAGAAGGGTTGCTTAATGGGTTTGTTCGAAATGCTTAGGGCTCGTTTCTTGATCATGATTCTGTGCCCGTTCACAGAGGTGGGGTAGATGGGGACTCATCATCTGTGGCTGTATTAGATGAATTTACCTTTAACATGGAAGAGAGTTTCGCTCAAGAGAATCTGACTTGCGACCCTTATGCAAAGGAGTTGCTTTTCGGTGCTCAATCCAAGCATAAAATCTTCTTCCT
The DNA here is from genome assembly GCA_963556465.1 of Berberis vulgaris. Taxonomy (NCBI): domain Eukaryota; kingdom Viridiplantae; phylum Streptophyta; class Magnoliopsida; order Ranunculales; family Berberidaceae; genus Berberis; species Berberis vulgaris. Next base: position 60,659,551 of record OY747137.1, on the reverse strand, counting down.
TGACGACCTTATTGTGAAGGTATTTTATGAAGCAGAGAAAGCGCATCGTGGGCATGTAATTTTGATTTGAGCTTCACAATTGTGTTTGTTATTGGAATCTGATTGAATGAATGGTATTAACATCTGATTGAATGAATGGTTGTAGATGCGAGCAAGTGGGGATCCATATTTGCACCATTGTGTTCAAACTGCAATTTTGTTGGCAGCTATTGGAGCTAATTGGATCGAAGAAGAAAGAAAGAAAGAAAGAAAACAGAGAGAAGCAAGCAAGAAAATGGAGAGAGGAGATGGGAGAAGTGGGACCGAGGGTCAATTAAAAAAAAAAAACTTTAAAGTCTAATCCAACGATAAAAAAACTGTAAAATAAAATTTTTTAAGTGCATCAATTTGGACAGTCGAATCAGATCCTACGGACGTGATTTGTGCGCTAGAGCCCGTCCTGCGCTTTGTGCGCAGGAGCCCCCCGGGTCCCAGCTTTAGACTATCCACACTTTTACCAAACAAGAAACATGAAATTAAACTGTTAAACCTTACCAATTTCAGACTCTTTGTCGTGGTCATCACTGCCATTAGGTGATATGTTAGCTAAGGGACTCTGGGTTATCCATTCGGGTTGATGATAAATAGTATTCCCTCCTCCTGTCATTATCGGAATGAAGTATAAAAGTGGCAGAAAACCATCTTCGTTGGAAATTGATCCAAGGTCCCCAAAACTCAGTAATTTGGTTTGGATTATATCCATCTGATCAATAATCATCCCATCATTAAGTCGCGTCGTGTCACCAAAGATGAAACGCTGATAGTTCAGTGAATATCCATTCCTGTCATAAATCTTTGCTTTAAGATCGTTGAGTGTGTCGAATCTCCCAATTTCCACCTCGAAGTCGGGCTCATTGTCTAAGGTTCTCACGCAGAAAAGGGCACCTTCTTTCAGTTCAAAAGCCATGTGAAGCAAGGAACTTCCCTGGATGTTGTAGTCCCTCAAGGTTTTTGTTTCTTCCAGCAGAGTACCCGCGAAGAATAGATTCCACTTGATCTGAGGGCTTCCAAGATTGTATTCAATGATCTGATGCTTTAGATTTGCGAGCGTAGAGGAGCTCTCTACTTCAAGTGTTACTGAATTTCCATTCATTGTCTTCACAAAGATTTGCATGTTTTTGCCTGATTGTCTTCTTTCTTCCTCCTAGAATTGAAGGGGAGACAAAAAAAATAATAATAATAATAAAAGGAAAAAAAATTATCCATTTAAGTTATATCTAAAAATACATTGCATATACCAAATTGGATCCAATGTAGTTCAATTTTAAGCCAAAATAAGGTCACTATCGATAACCTTAGCAAAGAGCATAATAACTAGAATATATAATAAATATTGCAAAATAATTAGGATTAGTATCTAGGTGAAGCTAATTTTTTTTTTTAAATTTGCGAACCTAATATATGATTATAATACAATTTCATAGAAAAAATAGTTTAAATGAGGCTCAAATTTTGTACGAGTTGGCTAATGGTATATATTTTCATTGAATTCTATAATTATTATTTTAGATATTAATTTTAAATATTTTTTTGTTGGAGGTTTTATACAATTATATACCACTTGTGAAAAACAATTCATTTATTTAATGTTAATAAATTTTTATTAAACTAAACATTTTTTAATGTTTGCAATTACTAATAAAATTGCATTTTATTAAACCCCATTATATAAAGTTGATCCCATGGGAAGATAGGGAAGGAGATCCATTACTGCTCCATTAACCTCTCTTTGTTTGGGTTTTGTGATCTTGTTTGTCTCGATTATTAAACCCCATTATATGACACTATAACCATATTTGTTATTTCTCAACTATTTTGAGATTTAGTTGTATTTTATTTTAAACATATTTATATATCTTTCAATATTTTACAAAAAATTCTTAAAACAAAAAGACCGAATTACTTTGAAACCTGAAACATAACCTTGGTTATATGTATCCTTCTTCCTCCTAAAAAATGAAATGTTTCTAAAATTCTAAAATAAAACAATAAAATTCGAGGTCACGAGGTGATCCCAAAGTGAACCCTGCAACAGCCTCATCCTCGTCTTGTACCTACTGCTCCACATAAAAAAGGAAGATAAACCAATCTAATTTCACTAGAAAAAAAATGTTTAATCAAATCTATTTACCTGTTTATTTTCTGCACTGTTAAATGCTCTCAATTGTGAGTGAGGCTCAAGGAAAAATGAAGGGGTAAAGAGGACTGAAGGGAAGAAGAACAAGTTGGTGTTGTGCAAATTTAGAGGTTTGGAGAGATGTGGGGATGCAGAAGGAGAGGAAAAACACACATGTATATATATATGGTGTGAGAGGGATGTTTCCTTATTCCAGTGTTAGAAAACCCGCCTTATTCTAGTGTGAGAGGGATGTAATTACAGCGATGTAGAGCCCACTAAGAGATGACGGTTTCCTTCTTGATAATATGACGAGAGAAGAAAGAAATAGGGGTTTCTACGAAGGGTGAAACAACGACCTTTTTATGACTTCTCTGTCTGTCTTCCACGTATGGAAGAAATTTAGGTTTTATGTCTGTGATATTACGTCACGTCAGAGAAAATAGAAAATAGTTGAATTATTAGCATTTGCAATACAAGTCCAATTTAGCACATTCAAAACATTAAAAAAAAAAATGTGTTTGTTTTTAATTTTTGTGTTTATGACACCATTATGTACTTATTATTTTATAAGATTACAATGATTGTTAAAAGCTACATTTAAAATAGGCAACGAATACTCTACACTATCATATCTACTGTCTCACATCACCATGTATTTTTTTTTCTACTAACCCACATCACTCAAGAAAAATCTGTTCGAAAAAAAAATATGGCTATTTTACTAAAGTCACGCAAATTTGTTCGAAAACAAAATTTTGTTTTCAACTATTCATATTAAGCAATACAAAGATTGGGCGAAACTTCGCCCAAAACTATGTGACTCGCATAGGATTGGGCAAAGTCACATAGGTCTAGGTGAAGTTTCGCCCAATCCTCGCATAGGTCTGGGTGAATGGGTGAAAATAGACTTTTTCGGACAGATTTGTGTGACTTTAGAAAATGGTCATAACTTTTTCATTTAAAAACATTTTTCAAGTGATTCAGATTGTGTTTATTAGATAATTTAAAGTACTACAATTTTCATGTTTCGATGAACTTAAGAATCGATTGAGCATATAAGTTGGCCGAAAGTCATGAACACTACCCTATTTTCATTGCAAGACAAATTTGTGCGACTTTAGTAAAATGACCATAACTTTCTCATTTCAAAACACCTTCAAGTAACTAAAATTATGATTATTAGATAACTCAGAGTATTATAATTTTTGTGTTTGATGAGCTTGGTAATAAAAAAATAGAATCATTAATAAAATAGTCCTTGTTGGTCATAAAAGTATAAAATTATATTTTATATTTGTTTAAAAATGATCAAAATGTCCCATAACTTTATGAGTTAACTTAATAAAAGAATATTTGTTGGTCATAAAAGTATAAAAGTATGCACAAATTAGCCATTACATCAACTATGATATTTAAATGGTATATTTTGTGAATAAGTATGCCTTAAAAGACATTTTTCGTTATTATAATATAATCAACTTAGTATCCATCTCAGTCTAGGGGCTTTGGACTCGGATGTGTTTCACTTTCTACATCCCCACATGCATACATCTCTGGTGTCTCTCAGATTGGATTGATTTCGCAAAATTATACGAAATTTCGTTGAATTTTTCGTTTTTTTTAAATTGCGAAGAGAAAAATGGTGAAAGAAAAAATGTAAATTTTGAGGTTTTTTTGTAAATTTATGAGTTTTTTTTCGTACAAAAATTAGCTACTAAATTTTACATTTTTTTCAAAAATTTTTGGGATTTTTTGTAAATTTTGAGTTTTTTTTTCTTCTAATTATCATATATTCTAATATTTATTGATTTTTGAAACCACTCCCTAATTTTCTAATTATCACATCTTCTACTTATATATTGATCTTTTAAACTACTCCTTGATTTTCTAATTATAATTATTTTGGTTTAATTTAATGTATTTAATACATTTATTTACTAATATTATTTTTTCACATATTTAATATATCATCAAAATTCATTATATATTTTATTTATCCTAAAAAAATTTTACATTTTTTTTACACACCAAAATATTGTTTAAAATCAGGAGATTAAAATTAACTCAAAAAACAAAATCACAACCGAAATATGTTTTTACGTTTTTATTTATGTGATTCGCTCTCTACATCCCCCACATCTCCATTCACTCTACATCTCCACATACGACAAAAATGATTAATTTTTTATTTTATTTTATTATTATGTGATTCACTTTTTACATCCCCACATTTCCATTCAAACTGGCTATGTGTGTGTGTGTGTGTGTGTGTGTGTGTGTGTGTTTTTCTCCCCTTACCTCTATATTCGCATTGATTATCCTAACAGTTAATGAAAAGTTTGAATCTCAACCCTCATATTTTAATTACACCTGCCTATTTCAACTTTGAATCTCATCCTTCAGATCATTAAAATGTATTTTGGACAGTAAAATATTACCTTTTTGAAACTAGCGCGTGCCTTGACAGTCAAGGCACGTTGACTGCTAATCTTAGGGAGTAAATGCAATTTGATTAATTATGGGGGTAAAGCTTAATAAGGCATTTATAATAAGGGGCAAAATGCAAATGACCCTTTTGGGTAGGGCTGAAAACCGAACCATCGGTTCAGTTTTTCACCTAAACCGTGAACCGAACCGACTTAGGTTGGTTTTAAAATTTTCAAACCGAAACCGAACTGACCATTAACAAAACCGATCCGATTCTAATTTATGCAAACCGTAACCTAACCGAACCGACTAAAATCGAACCAAAACAGAAATAAAATTGACTATTTTAAACATATTATATTATTTATTTCTTCGGTCGATTCGGTTTGGTCGGTTAAAATCACATAGAAATCGAAAACCGAACCGACCACTTCGGTTTTGAATTTTTTAAAACCGAAACCGATCCGAACCGAATTTAAATTGAACCAATCGGTTCGGTCGATTTAGTTGGTTTGATCGGTTTTTTGTTCAGCCCTACTTTTGGGTTTGGTTTGTCAAGTAGGATAAAATCTCATATAGTTATAGTGACTCTGTTGTGTTTCAAAAAATGTAGCATATTCAAACCTGGATAAATTTTTAATGACAACCTTGTTCGATCCATTTTCATTAGGGCTGAAAACCGAACCGACTTAGGTCGGTTTTAAAATTTTCAAACCGAAACCGAACCGATCATTAACAAAACTTATCCAAAATCGAGCGACTAAAATTGAACCAAAACAGAAATAAAATCGAACCGACCGACTATTTTAAACATATTGTATTATTTATAAATAAAATATATATTATTTATTATATATTCGATCGGTTCGGTTTGGTCGGTTAAAATCACATAGAAACCGAAAACCGAACCGACCACTTCGGTTTGAAATTTTTTAAAACCGAAACCGATCCGAACTGAATTTAAACCGAACCAATCGATTCGGTTTAGATCGGTTTGATCGATTTTTTGTTCGGCCCTAATTTTCATTTTGAATATTTTTTGTAGAATACAGCATCCCAGAGAACTCCACTCTTCGTATTGGTCTCCAATTGAAAATGGTGCAACGGAACAATTCAGGTCAAGATATGATGTGATTAGGCTCAGTGGAAATGAAATTATCACCAACCTATATGGGAAGATGAAAGCACCCTCCGCCTGGTTAATGCAACTACAAACTTACATGCGCAGCGTGTAAAATGGGAAAGCTCCTTGGCAACACATGCAACTACAAACATTGCTACATTTTTTGCTTCTCGTCGACAACAAGATGAGTGGAAGTCCACACGTATAATGTTGAATGCAATGATATTTGTTATAATTTTGTATGTTTTGGAACTTATTATTCAAAATTAAGAATTATGTATACAAGTATATCTTACATTTTCTTAATAAATGACAACTAATTGGTGAACCACATTTACTTATATAAGTAACATATCCAATTCATAAGAACACTATAATGAAAAATATATAAGATAACCAGTAACTTCTCTTCAACTTTCTTTCTTTTATGTTTTTAATGTTGGACAAGAGCTATAGAAAAATAAGTAGACTGTAAACTCTAGTTGTTTTGCTCAAGCTACTATCAAAGTTATTTCCAAGTCTACTATCGAAACTTTAATTAGCTCTATAGTGTATTGTGTTGCAGGGAAAGTAATCTTTACTTCATGACATACAATACATATGCATACCTGTCGATTTCACTCTCATGAGGTTCATACATAATCATACCGTTCTATGCATTTTCGTAATACCAATCAAAACACTCACCACATAATCAATGAAAACAGCATATCAACAATTTACTTGTGTGAAGTAAAAATCAGATTGAACGTGTAAGCTTTTTCGGAATCAACTTTTTGTGAAACAGGTATGAATTTGAATGTACTTGGCTTAACGATTCATCATGAATGTCTCGTACTCAATGACGTAATGTAGTTATTTGGACTAATGAACATGCCGGGGATGGCCATTTTCATTTTTATGAATTATTAACAATTCCTTATATTGCTTAAGAATTATCATTTTCATTGTTTAATGCTTATGATAGCCACAGATAAAGTATAAACATGATCGTATGTTGGCATTGAGGTGTCATGGAAACAAGTTGTAGCTCGGGTTTTCCTATTTTAAACATGGCTCAACTGCTCCATTTTTTCCAACTTTTTTTCTTATTCGGTTGTGCTCGACTTTTCCTTGGTATTAAAAATTAAAAGTGTGCCCACGTACACTGTGTATAATTCTGTATGATAGAGCCTCGAACTATCACAAATGATGCTTAACTAACCAGCAATCAAAACATCCATCAGCTCCTTTTGATGGAGAAGTTTTCTGTCATAATTAAGCTTGCAAGAAGAAAATAACAAAAATATCATCGTAAAAAAATGTGAAGCAAAAATCAATGTAGAGTTCCAACTCTATCCAAAGAGTGAGGATGGACACTTTTTGAGCAACTTCTTTGAAGGTGAGTTTACAACGGCTTGGTGGATGGAATCACATGTCCCGAGTTTGAAACCGTGGCATATGTGAGCAAAGGTTTGATAAAGTAAAATCATGCAGATCTTTGTAAGTCAATGAAGAGAAATTCCTTCACTCTCGAAGTTTTGTCTTCCTCCTCAAGCTAGAGACTAGATCGACAGTAATTGGTGACTTATATGATTTGTAAGGAGTTGTAATTGCTACCCTTGGTGATGAAGTTGATGATGAAGCCTTTGTTTTTCGAACCGTGAAGAAGGTGGTGGTAGGGTCTGTGGCGGGTGAAATCCCAGGTACAAGGTTCAAGCCCTGCCGACAACATCTGAGATACGAGGGGTTAAGGGAGAAAAAATTATAATTAAATAATAACATAATAATTATAAAAAAAGAATGAAAAGAAAGTGGTAGGGTCTAGTGATCAATGTAGGCTACAACTTAAGACCATGTATCCCTGGAATTTATTTTTCACATATTTCATTGTTTCATTTATGCTCGAGATTTTTACGTTTTTTCTTTCCATACCGAAAAATTTCTCAAATTTTTTTTTCTTAAAATCAAATGACTGAAATCACTTTGAAAATGAAATCACAATCCTTGGTTCCCTGATACTTATGGATTGTTTTTCTATCACCTAAACCCCTCCCACTCCCACCCCAATACCGTCGGCAGAGTTCGAATTCTGAACTAATGATACCATTTGTAACAAGCCTGTCAACTGAGCTAGTACCCCATAGGCACTTACTGTATGTTTGTTGGCATAAAATACAATTCCATGAAATCCACGGTGGAACCACTTGAATTGATTGGGAAATTATTTGTGTTTAAGGCAAATTTAATAAAAATGTGATCGACCTGATATTATAAATTCTAGATTGTGATCAATGGTGCTGAAGTTGAATTCGCATTAAATATGATTTACTATATTTTAATCAAATTTAACTTAAACACAAATAGTCATCATAGATTCTATGCATGAGAATCGAGCTGCTCACGTGGCAAAGAACCCGTCTAACTGTCGAGGGAAATGGCGAGGAAAACAGCGAGGGGGGGGGGGGCCTCCATCACCCTCGGGATGCGTGCAAGAAAAATCACTGTGAGCATCCCGAGGGTGATGGACGCCCCCCCCCCCCCCTCCCTCGCTGTTTTCCTCGCCATTTCCCTCGACAGTTAGATTTTTTGCGTGGCAAATTTAACTTATAAACACAAATAGTCATCATGGACGGCCCCCCCTTCCCTCTCTCCCTCCCTCGCTGTTTTCCTCGCCCATTCCCTCGACAATTAGATTTTTTGTAGCGAGTATCACAGCCAAACCCCTTTCTCTACACCTGGAGAGCTCTGAAGCGAAGCTCCTTCTTCACCATCGACAGCTAGATATCTCTCTCTCTCAATCTCTCTTTCATCTTCAAATCGGTCTTCTTTGATGTTTCCCTTCAATTGATTTCTAGATTTTCGAACGATGGTTTCAAGCGCTACTTGTTCATTTTTTAGGATTTTCAAGCTGAGGTAAGCTGAAACTTGTTTATTGTGTTCCACGAACAAATTTCTGTAATGAGTTTTTGTTATTGATGATACCCTTTTGTTTATTCATGTTGATGTAATGATTTTTTGCATGAGATTGGAGTTCTAGGGTTCTAAATCAAATTTATTAAGAAGACCAAATTGTGTGGTGTAGGTGAACTAGGGTGTCTTGATCACTTGTGATTGGATGCATTTGTAGAAGATGTCTTGTATTTGGGATTAGATGGTGGAAGGGTAGGTTTCTTTCCATGGGTTATTCGGGTGTCGATAGCAAATTGTTATGAAATTTCTTTGGAATGATCATGAGGATGTTTTATTTGTTCAATTGAGACAAGTGTTGCATTACAAGATAGAGCTTTGGGGATTAGATGAATAAGTAGGGCTTTGCTAGGTAAATGACTATGATTTGGAGTCGATCCGAGTCTTTTAGAAGTGGTGATGGACAGGTTTTAGGAGTGTGATTCATTATGATTAATGTGATTTTCTGCATTGAAAATTTCTCCTGCAAGATTACATGAAATTCTGCAGTTCGACCTTGAATGTCATTGCTTGGACACTAGTGTGTCGGAGTTCAACTTTTATAATATAACAAAACACAGAGCTGTGGTGAATGATTATGTTTGCATGTTGCAAATGAAGGAAGCGAATGGATTATTGACACTGGTGCATCTTATCATGTAACCCCAAGGAAAGACTATTTCACTACTTATAGAGCAGAAGATTTTGGCAGTGTGAAGATGGGAAACACTAGCAACTCTAAAATAGTGGGAATAGGTGATGTGTGTGTCCAGACTAATACGGGGTGCACGTTGACTTTGAAAGATGTACGTCATGTTCCTGATCTTCGTCTGAACCAGATTTCTGGACTTGTTTTGGATAAACAATGGTATATTAATTATTTTGGTAATGGTGAATGGAAGCTTACCAAAGGTTCACTTGTTGTGGCAAAGGGTAAGGCGTGTTGCACACTATATAAGACTCAGGTGAAATTGTGTAAGACTGGTTTGAATGCAGCTGAAGATGGTTTCTTCTACAAACTTGTGGCATAAGCGACTTGCACACATGAGTGAGAAATGTATGCAACTCTTAGAAAAGAAAAAATTAATTCCCTCATTGAAAGATACTCCTCTTAACCCCTGTGATTATTGTTTATTTGATAAATATCATAGAGTTGCATTTCGTAGATCATCAAAACGAAAATATGGCTTGTTAGATTTGGTTTACACTGATGTTTGTGGTCCCATTGAAGTAGATTCTCTTGGTGGTAGTAGATATTTCTTGACATTTATTGATGATGCATCAAGAAATGTGTGAATACATTTTCTCAAATCTAAGGACCAGGTTTTTCAGCAATTCCAGCAGTTTCATGCTGTGGTTGAAAGAGAAACAGGTAGAGTTTTGAAATGTCTCCGCAGTCATAATGGTGACGAGTACACATCAAAAGAATTTAAAGCTTATTGTAGTAAGCTTGGTATATGACATGAAAAGACAGTTAGTGGCACTCCACAGCATAATGGGCTAGCAGAAAGAATGAACTGGACTATTGTAGAAAATGTGAGATGCATGCTTCGCATGGCTAAATTGTCAAAAGAGTTCTGGTCTGAAGCTGTAGTACAACTTGTTATCTCAACAACATGTCTCCTTCATTTCCTTTAGATGGTAACATTCCAGAAAGAGTGTGGAGAGGAAAAAATAGTTCATACTCTCATATGAAGATATTTGGCTGTAAAACATTTGTTCATGTACCGAAGGAGAAAAAAATTAAAGTTTGATGATAATGCATCTCCATGTATTTTCATTGGTTATGGAGATGAACAGTTTGGCTACAGATTATGGGATCCTGAGAATAAAAAAATTATTAGAAGCATAGATGTGGTATTTTATGAAGATCATACCATTACAGATTTTGAGAAAATTGAAAAACCCAAACAGATAAATCTTTGCAACCTGGAAACAATTTTTCTCAAGCATATCACGTATTCAGTGGTAACGTGTATTAATATGCTTGGTAAGTCCATGGTATGTGGCATTCTTACTCAACTCAATATCACTCTAACTATCACAATCATGGGCGAACCTACTAAGGGGCGAAGGGGGGGGGGGGGGGGGGGGGGGGGGGGGCAGCTGCCTCCCCTCAACTTTTAAAATATTTTTAGTAAATATATTTTAGTCTTACAAAAATCGATTATATAATGTAGAATACAATATCAAAATTGGTCATACAAATATTTCAATGTGTCTTTTTTGGTGTAGTGGTTGTAGGTTTATCATTTTTGGTAAAAGACCTGAGTTCGATACTTTTCAAGTGCATTTTTATTTTATTTTCAATGCAATTTTATTAGTAATTGCAAATATTCAAAAATGTTTAGTTTAATAAAAATTTATTAACATTAAATAAATGAATTGTTTTTCACAAGTGGTATATAATTGTATAAAACCTCAAACAAAAAATATTTAAAATTAATATCTAATATAATAACTATAGAATTCAATGAAAATATATACCATTAGCCAACTCATACAAAATTTGAGACTCATTTAAACTATTTATTCTATGAAATTGTATTATGATCATATTAGGTTTGCAAATTTAAAAAAAAATATAGCTTCACTTAGATACTTATCCTAATTATTTTGCGATATTAGTTATATATTCTAGTTATTATGCTCGTTTGCTCCTTGCTAAGGTTATCGATAGTGACCTTATTTTGGTTTAAAATTGGATTACATTGAATCCAATTTGGTATATGCAATGTATTTTTTATAGTTGTATTTTTTTATTAGTTACTAGTTCAGATAGAAAAAAAAATTGGTTTTACCATTGATAACTATTATTATCAACTAATAAGTATTTTTCATTACGCCTCCCTCGACTAAAATCTTGGGTCCGCCCCTGATCACAATGCACCACATACTTATTCTGATTCATACTCAACTCCTTGAGCAATCTTTTCAACCATAACATTTCATTCCCTGCTTCATTAATGGCAATATATTCGGCTTCAATGAAATTTAGATGACATCAAAACAGCCGGACCAATTCAGAAATTTTGGGTTTGTGTTAAATCCAGTGTGAAAACCAAAAGCAAAATGGATGATTCTACCGCTATTTTCTTGATCGATTGATATTCAAAGGTATTAAAAATGAGATCCAATAATTAGAGTGTTTACAAAAGATAAAATCCGCAATAAGAACACAAAGTGTTTGAATTTTGTCCACAGCACTTCCTACATATCAATTGTTAAATTTGGCAGTCGTGTGCATCTCGCTAAGAAAGCAAATGGTTGGTTGTGGTTCGTGGGTTTAGTCACCGGTTGTTTGCATAAACTGAGTTGTTAAATCAGATCAGGAGACAACGTTGTTGCAACCATTCAGTGGATTGATCCAGGCCGGCCAGGTGATTGAGGTACTGGTAGATTCGTAATGGTTGGATTAATTCATTTATAGGATATTGTTTGGTATTTTGTTCTCATCACTAAACACCAATTTGTGACGGAATGTCCAACCTTCTTTTATAAGTTATAAAAATGATTCCATTTTGATTAGATTAGAGCAATAGCTTCACTCATTATTCTTATTGATCAAGCAAAACTATGCAGATCTTTGTACAGACAATGAAGGGAAATTCCATCACTATCGATGTCAAGAGCTCTAACACGATCAAAAGAGCAAAGAATCAACTTAAGAAATTCACCGAAGGGATCCCTCGGATTGATTGGAATCTTTATTTAGATGGGATAGAACTAGAAGAATTAAAAACTTTTGCGGAATACGCATCCTCCTTTGCCTGAATTTTAGCTTTCACAGCTCTGTTTGTATCCGTTCTATTGACTTCAAGAGAGATGGAAGTGCCTGCAATTGTTCTCAAAGATGTGCATGTTCGATCTTTGTTGATGATCTTCTGAGTTGAATTGGGTGTTGTTATTATTCTTCCTCTTCTTCACATGATCGAAGAAGAAGAGAAAGAAAGAGTTTAGGTGTTTATATGTCTACTCAATCTAGTTCTAGCGCTAGTAGTGTGAGGTGTGAACTCTTTTCTTTTCCAAGCAACTTACTATGTACTCCTTGTTTATATCGCTTCCTATGTCTTATTCTTCGTGTTCCTTTCCCTCTCATTTCTTTGTTCTGTATTCGTATTCATCCCTTTGTTTTGGATTCATGATTATAATGACAGCATTCATCTATTTTTTCCTCCCGAAAACAAAGGGAATTTTCATTGAAGAGATATATTTTACTCACTCTTTCTTTCAATTTAACTCTTCAATCAAAACAACTGATAAAGTTAAATAGACATTTTGCTTTTGTTTATATCAAAGAAAGAAAATGAAAGAATCAAGCAATAACAAAAAAAAAATTTATCTTCACATCTGATTGTTCAATATATAGAAATCCAACAAGGGTTGCTGCTGATCCAAAAACAGGAGATCTTGTTGGCTTTGATTTGCATTGAGCCATGACAGTTCATCTTGTTGAACTTGGGTTCGAGTAGATTGTACTAGTTGTTGTTGTTGTTGTTGCTGTTGGGCTTGTTGGGCAGTAAAGTATGCGATTTCACATTTAGGTCTTGTAAGTTCGCGTTCAGCCATCATAATCTGTTGTTGTAATTGAGATATCATTGCTACACCTATAAACCGGATCTTGAACTCTTTTTGCAGCCTCAAATGACATGCAATCTGCTGCTGTTGCACGTCTGTGCACTTGTAGTCTCTGAAATTGAATGATACAGTAAGTGAAGCTTAGAAATAACATGGACTTTGCAAAATACTTGCTAAAATCCTTCACAAGAATGCTTAATAGGAAAGATGATTGATCTAATCAATTATTATAATAAAAACTAATTACAAATTATTATGATCCATAAATCAAACACTTAAGAACTTCTTAGTCATTAAAGACAACCTTCGATTTAAGTAATCAATGCCACTTAATGAAAGCTTTTACTTTTTATATGAAAACTAGTAGCCTTCATTAGGCCCTTGATATAAACATATAGTTAAATAAATAAATAAATAAACAAATAATAAATGTTGAAAAATACCAAATGGATACAAAGCTTTTATCTCAATTTCCTTCATAAACTCATCATATTAATGAAATGGGCATAAAATTTTGATCTCACATTTCCCTCTTAAACCCATAACAAGAAAACACACATAAAATATCAGAAAATTAAAAAAAAAAAAAAAAAAATTAAGTAAATGTACCTGTAACATTCTACTAATATTGCTAGCACCAAAGATTTTATGAACACAAGTCTGTCGTCTTTAATATGGTCATCCAGTCTCATTTGTCTGTCATCTTCTTACTCGAAAAGAAATTTCTAACACAAATTCTCTTCTGGATTTTCTTCATGACATTTGATCGACAGAAATTTCTGACACAAAATCTTTTCTGGATTTTCTTCATGACATTTGATCGAGATTGGGAAGTGCTTGGACCTGCCTTCTGAGTCTTCAAAGTATCTTTGTTTCCTTTCCAACCAATGTACATATAGATTAGGCAACAATTATAATACTGCTTCCATGTATAATGGCAAAAAAATATCATAATTTTGTATAGGGTTTTGTTTTGGTGGGTATATGTAGAAACAGGAAATTAAACTGTAAAAACCTTACCAATTCCAGACTCTTTGACGTGAGAATCATCACGGCCATTATGTGATATGTTCGCCAAGGGACTACTGGCTATCTGCATGGGTGGATGATAAATATAATTTGCTCCACCTGTCATTATCGGAATGAAGTATAAAAGTGGTTGAAAACCGTCTTCGCTGGAAATTGACCCAAGGTCCCCAAAACTCAGTAGTTCGGTTTGGATTATATCCATCATCTGATCAATAATCACCCCATTATTATTAAGTCGCATCGTATCACCAAAGATGAAACGCTGATAATTTTGTGCATATCCATTCCTATCATAAATCTTTGCTTTGAGATCGTTGAGTGTGTCGAATCTCCCAATTTCCACCTCAAAGTCGGGCTCATCGTCTAGCGTTCTCACGCAGAACAGAGCACCTTCTTTCAAATCAAAAGCCATGTGAAGTAAGGAACTTTCCTGGATGTTGTAACCGCTCAAGGTTTTCCCTTCTTCCAGCTGAGTACCTGCGAAGAACAGATTCCATTTGATCTGAGGGCTTCCTACTTTGTAATCTATGATCTGATGTTTTAGATTTGCAAGCGTCATGGAGCTCTCTACGTCAAGGGTTACTGAATTTCCATTCATTGTCTTCACAAAGATCTGCATGCTTTTGCTTGATTCTCTTCTTTCTTCCTCCTGGAACTGAAGAAAAGATTAAAAAAAAAAAAAAAAAATATTTGTGAGCGATATTGGTGTTTCACTGTTTTGTGTTGCTCAGCGAAACCGCCTTTCTCACTGAGAGAGAGTCGGTTTGAAGAGGGCACGAGTAATGTGGGAGGGAAGTTTCGAGGAAGGAGAGTGGACAGGACAGATGTATAAACACTTACTCTCCACCGCTTGAGTCCCTCGACTGGCGCATTCTTTGTGTTGCTGATATTGAAAGGATCCTCGCAATCTTCCTCGTCGTCTTCGTGATTACTTGCAGCAGCAGCAACTTCTTCGTCGTAGTATTCGCGCGCCTGACGGTACGGCGAACCACCGCTACCAATAACACCAGCAGTAGAATTGCTCATTGTTTGTTCGCTGAAATTCGCAGGAGAGATGACACCGTGATTGTGATTATGATGAAGAAAATCTGTACAAGGTACAAAAAACTCTAAAACACTCACTACTCACAAATTTGAAATCTCTCTTTGAGCAATTTAATCCAACACTTTCGCTTTCGCAGCAATGACTGATTGTGTGTATCGATTTTGTAAAACAAAAATGTTTTCAGGCTTCGAAACACTGGTTTTTGTATATGATGTTAGTGCAGAGAGAGAGAGGAGTTTTTTTTATAGAAGAAACGAGTAATGTGAATTTTTATGATGTTAGTGCATAGATAGAGAGGAGTTTTTTTTTATGGAAGAAACGAGTAATGTGAAGTTTCGAGGAATGAGAGTGGAGAGGAAAGATATAACTGACGCTTAAAATAAAACAGAATCAAAATGAGAATAAAATGATGAGAGGTGATGGTCAAATTAGTTAAATTCCCTACAAATTAATGTTTTCTATGATTAACCCACAATGAGACCTTCTTGGGAGCGAGTAACCATCCATCCCCTCGAGATAAGTGAGGGCGTGCATCTTGCCCTTGCTCCTTTTTCCTCGCTCCTTCCTTCGCTCTTTAGAATTTTTTCCCCACAATATATAGTTTGGGAGCTTTGCTAGCTGTCGAGGAAAAGAGCGAGGAAATGAGCGAGGGAAATGAGGTGGAGGGGGTGAAAACTGTTCACTCCCCTCGGAATGCGCACTCAAAAAGTCAACGCTCACATCCCGAGGGGGGTGAACGGTTTTCACCCCCTCCACCTCATTTCCCTCGCTCGTTTCCTCGCTCTTTTCCTCGACATTTAGAATTTCTTATAGTTTGGAGCCATTCTGGAAAGCAAGGGATGTGTGTAACCACCCATTCCCTCGAGATACATAATCTCACTTATTAGATAAAAAAGAACCATAACCCAAATCAACTACATTGACTTTTGTCTATTGACCTTCAAAGTTTGATAAGTACACCTCATGTTCACATATACTATCAAGGGAAATCAAATGCATTGTTTCCAAATACTTTTGCAAATAGTAGGACAATAGGAGAGGAGATGAGAAAGAAAAGTAAAATTCTAATTGTCGAGGGAAGCAGCGAGGGACCCCATAGAGGGGAGGGGGAGTCGTCTATTTTCTTCGAGATGCGCATTTAAATTTTCAACGCACGCATCTCAAGGAAAATAATGGCTCCCCCTCCCCCTGTGGGGTCCCTCGTTGTTTTCCTCGCTGCTTCCCTCGCCAATTAGACGGGTTCGAAAGAAAATGGATAAAGCATAAGTTAGTGACGTAAAAAATTATCTAGGAGATAAAGTTCTGAGTCAAGAAGGTTTATCAGCTAATAAAAAGAGATTTTTGTTAAAACATAACAATTGAGTCCAAGTTGAATAGAGATTTTTTTTGTAGATTGGAAATAGGGCTAAACAAAAAACTGATTAAATCGACCGAACCGATCTAAATCGAATCAATCAGTTCGGTTTAAATTTGGTTCGGATCGGTTTCGGTTTTAAAAAATTTTAAACCGAAGTGGTCGGTTCGGTTTTCGGTTTTTATGTGATTTTAACCGACCAAACCGAACCAACCGAATATATATAATAAATAATATATATTTTATATATAAATAATACAATATGTTTAAAATAGTCGGTCAGTTCGGTTTTATTTCGGTTTTGATTTGATTTTAGTCGTTTCGATTCAGTTACGATTTGCATAAATTAGAATCGGTTCGGTTTCGAATCGATTTTGTTAATAATCGATTCGGTTTCGGTTTGAAAATTTTAAAACCAACCTAAGTCGATTCGATTTTCAACCTTAATTGGAAATGACATCCAAGTTGAACATATATATATATATATTTATGTTTAAATAACAACTAAGCATGGTTAAAACATAACAATTGAGTCCTCATGACCCTGCCGCCACTTTCAATTTTTATCACAACAAAGTATGATACCTATTAGCTATGATGGTAGGAAAAGGGATTACAGTTTGCAATTAATTAGATGTTTAGGAGAAGAAACAAAATTTGAAATTACCTACACTAAAACTTGTACTCGTAAAGAAATGAACAACATACCTTGGAAGACAAGTCCGAACATAACGAGAAGCAAAAGTCGAATGAATGGAAACATCAGAGAGTGATGTTGTCTTTGAAATAGCCATGGTTGATGAAGAATATTTATTTATTTATTTATTCAGAACTCGGAGATATGGGTGTTCTGTTTGTTGTTTGAGAGAGAGTCTATTTGGTGTCTCTTTATATAGCAATGAAATTAAGAAAGGGAGGGGGAAGAGATCGAATAGAGATTTATTTTTTTATAGATTGGATAGGAATCACATCCAAGTTGAACAGAGATTTTTTTTTTTTTTTTTTTTTTTAATGTTTAAATAACAACTAAGCATGGTTAAAACATAACAATTGAGTCCTCATGACCCTGCCGCCACTTTCAATTTTTATCACAACAAAGTATGATACCAACCTATTAGCTATGATGGTAGGAAAAGGGATTACAGTTTGCAATTAATTTGATGTGTAGGAGAAGAAACAAAATTTGAAGAGTGTGTTAATTTATTTACAATACTCATTCAAAAAGCCGGTTTTCAAATCCAAATGTGATTTAAGGGATGAATAAACTAAGTTTGCTAACTCGAATTGTGTCTCAATAAGTATGACCAAAAGCCTAGGCAATCTTGATTATTATTATTATTATTTAATCTAAAGTTGCTTAGCCAACCAAGTGCTCTGCACACTCGCACTATGAGTCTACTTCATGTTTCCTAGTTTGTTCATCCCTGAATAACTTTGTTTAATCTTAATTTATAATAAAACTTAGATTGTATAACATAACGCTTAATTTTTAATATGAAGGCAATTAAATACTATTACATATAAATAAATAATTGGCGGACAAGGTATAAGGCAAGAAAAATGACAAGAGTGTTAAGCACCACCAGTCGACTGGTGAGTCATGCCACCACAATCTATAACATTTTTTGGTTGTTGAGTGAATAAATTGTACATTTTTCTTTTCTTTCCAATGACCTCTAAAAACAAATATGCTTATCAGAAAAAATGTTTATATAATTAATCATAGAGCTTGAAATGATACTTGTTCTAATATTTATTCTTAAGTAGATAGAAGAGTGTCTCTTCCAAGATATATGTGCAAAGTCACGGCCCAATGGTGGGATTTGAGACCAACATACTCCTTGAATTTTAGAGAAAGTATTGCACTCTAAAGGCTGTCATTTGTGTATGATCCATTTTTTTTGGAACAATTACCGAAGAACAAATAATAAAGTGATCTGTGCGATTATTGAAGGACCACATATTCATGCCTATGGGGTTCTAATTTTCGTCTTTTGTAAGAAATCCTAGTCCACGTGTATTGAATTTTGATCATCAAATTAGCTACTGGGGGCGCATAATGCTAGTTAATAACTTGTGGCATGTATTGCATGCACCTATGAACTTTGTAAGTTAGTTAGAACTAGGGCTGGGCAGGTCCGGGTAATTGGCCTGAAAAGCCAAAATTGAAGACCGGATCGATCATTCAAAAGTTGAAAATTTTGGGCCTGAGCCCGAACCGAATGAGGCCGGTTAATCAGACTCCGGTTAACCGAATGCTCGGGCGGGGCCACGCCGGATCGGTCTCGTTCATTTTACATCCCAGTTTTCAGTCCAAGCCCATTTGTTCATCCCATTTTACATTCTCCACTCCACTCTTTCACATCAAATGCTCTCCACACTCCACTTTGTGGTGGATCTGAAAGCGGAGGTGGAGAAGCAGCTGTTGAAAGAGGTGGAAAAAGTAGGGGCGCTGGCGGACGAGGAGATGAAGGAGCGGAGAGGCCAGCCACGCTTAGATCTCGGCGATGTAAGCAAATCACAAATCTTACAAAGGATATCTCTTGCTGATTTGCTCAACACATACTACAAAATCCCTTCATAAAACTATTGTCCATACCTTTGAGGTACTTCACAACAGGCTCAAGATCTACTACAATTTACCATATTCTTCTTCACACTGCAACCAAGATCTATTATAATTTACCATATCCTTTAATAACCCCTGCTCAAGATCTACTAAAATGGCAAATTTGAAGAAGCAAAGCGTTTGATTGAAAGAAAAGGCGATGTAAATATCCCCATCAAGATTACATGAAATTCTGCCGTTCGACTTATTTTATCTGATTTTATGTTCCATATTGGAATTTAGGAATTTAATTCAATGGGTATTCTAGGGTGGGTCTCATCTTAAAACGTGTCAATGAATACAGACAACTCATATTTTGTTAAATTTACTTTTGTATCCTAACTAGCATATTACCGAGGCCAACTCATGTCATGTCTCCCTGCCTCTTAATTCGTGTTTTCTCCCTTCACGTAAAAGAATAATTTTAGGGAGCCTGGGCTTGTTGTCTGGAAAGGTGGTTGGGAGAGTGTCGGCTAGCTTTTGTCCTTCCGTGGTTTCACTGTCGAAGAGTGTCGATCCACGCCATTACCACAGGTCAAAGCTGTAGTAGATTTAGTAACTCACCTTAATTATGATGAAGAAAATCTGTACAAGGTACAAAAAACTCTAAAACACTCACTACTCACAAACTTGAAATCTCTCTTTGAGCAATTTAATACAACACTTTCGCTTTCGCAGCAATGATTGATTGTGTGTATCGATTTTGTAAAACAAAAATGTTTTTAGGCTTCGAAACACTGGTTTTATATATGATGTTAGTGACTCACCTTAAGTTGTCAAAGCAGCGAGAGAGAGAGAGAGAGGAGTTTTTATAGAAGAAACGATTGTAACAGACGAGAGACCAAAGAAAAAGATATTTGTGACCGATATCGGTGTTTTGTGTCGTTCAGCGAAACGATTGTGCCCGTTTCCTCGCCAATTAGACAAGCCCAAGAAAAAGATACTTGTGAGCGATATTGGTGTTTTGTGTCGTTCAGCGAAACCACCTTTGTCACTGAGAGAGAGCCGGTTTGAAGATGGCGCGAGTAATGTAGGGGAGGGAAGTTTCGAGGAAGTTTGAAGATTTTGTTTTCTGTTTACATTTGTTTCCAAATACAATATACTTTTCACAAACCTTGCCTCCAACATTTTCTCAAAGCAAATTAGCACATGTAGTCGGAACATATATACTTTCATCTTTTTCAAACTTTGTTAAAGACTTTTCTTCTTATATGGATGATCAAATAAAGTGAAAATGACCTTAATAAATATGCCGATTTAAGATAATGTTTTCAATGAACGTAAGTTGTGTTATAACTACAAGTGCATTATTGAAGTGGATGATCTAGAAAGAACAAAATCGACAAAGATTTATAGGAATGAAATCAAGATGTTCTTTATTGACTAATAATAAGGCATTGATCATTTAATATGAGTTGATATAGGAGTTGCTACGTGTACCAAACTCTTCAGCTCAATTCTCCTAACTTTATATTAGAATTTTAACTTTTAAAAATTATTTGGGGGTACCCAACCACATTTTGTTTACCCTAAAAACAAAATAATGATAGAAAAAAAATTACTCATATTTTTCGTATCAGATTTTCCTTTTCCTATGTTGTATACTCAGGTCCGTCTTCTGATCTTTGAAAGCTTGCCGGGACCCTTTCCAACAAACATGCATAAAGATTAGTTAACGTTTATGGACATCTGATAAGTGCTGGTGAACTTCTTATAATTGGGTATCTGTTGAAGAAATTAGGAAGATTTGGGGATGACATATTAGGTATCTATTTTGTGAGTATTGAGAAGATGAAATTTTCCCTTGTAATCAATGTGACAATCAATATTGATTCCTTTCCATTCTTTGAGGGAAAAGGGAAAAGAAAATATTCCCTGAAATATTTTCCTTGCTTTTCCCTGCAATCAAACATACCCTGAAAGATGGTAAATTGATTTTCCATTCATTTGGTTCTTTGAAATAATGATTTAAAAAACTAGAAAATTTTACATTCGGAATAATAGATACCCCCTCCCTCCCTTTTTCATTTCTCTTTCATTAATGTTTTCTCTAGAATTTCTACTGACAAAAGGAAAACATGATCATCCAGTCTCATTTGTCTATCTTCTTACACAAAGAGAAGTTTCTCAGACTAAATTTCTTCTGGATTTTCTTCTGGATTTTCTTCAAAATATCTGATCGAGATTGGGAAGTGCTTGGGCCTGCCTTCGTAGTCTTCAAAGCATCTTCGTTTCCTGTCCAACCAATGTAAATATGGATTAGGCAACAATTATAGGACTGCTTTCATGTATAATTGCAAAGAAATATCATGGTTTTGTATAGAGTTATATTCTGGTGACTTAATTTGATTGCTCCCAAGTACAAGTGTGCACAATATGGTGTGTACCAAATGGTTGGTGGGTATGTGTGTGCTCATTCCTAGAGTTTATGTCAGCTTTAGACTATCCACACTTTTACCAAACAAGAAACATGAAATTAAACTGTTAAACCTTACCAATTCCAGACTCTTTGTCGTGGTCATCACTGCCATTAGGTGATATGTTAGCCGAGGGACTCTGGGTTATCCTTTTGGGTTGATGATAAATAGTATTCGCTCCTCCTGTCATTCTCGGAATGAAGTATAAAAGTGGCTGAAAACTATCTTTGTTGGAAATTGACTCAAGGTCCCCCGAACTCAGTAGTTTGGTTTGGATTATATCCATCTGATCAATAATCACCCCATCATTAAGTCGCATCTCGTTACCAAAGAAGTCACCAAAGAAGAAACGCTGATAGTCCAGTGGATATCCGTTCCAGTCATAAATCTTTGCTTTAAGATCGTTGAGTGTGTCGAATCTCCCAATTTCCACCTCGAAGTCGGGCTCTTTGTCTAAGTTTCTCACGCAGAAAAGGGCACCTTCTTTCAGTTCAAAAGCCATGTGAAGCAAGGAACTTCCCTGGATGTTGTAGTCCCTCAAGGTTTTTGTTTCTTCCAGCAGAGTACCCGCGAAGAATAGATTCCACTTGATCTGAGGGCTTCCAAGATTGATCTGATGCTTTAGATTTGCGACCGTAGAGGAGCTCTCTGCTTCTAGTGTTACTGAATTTCCATTCATTGTCTTCACAAAGATTTGCATGTTTTTGCCTGATTGTCTTCTTTCTTCCTCCTGGAATTGAAGGGGAGCCAAAAAATAAATAAATAAAAGAAGAAAAAAAATGTCCATTTAAGTTATATCTATCATTGAATAAAATTTTGAACTGTTATATACAAATATTAGAGTCATTGCTTTGGTTTCCCACAGGTTTTAGACTTGACGCAAGCATGCTCATGTGGATTAATATTAAATTCTAGGCATGACAATGAATAAAATCCCCTCCATATTTTGGGACAAAATTCAAGACTGACAGATACTAGCTCTTAAATTTACGCAGGTTGAGTTGATTCAAGACCCAATAATTCTGATCAGCACCGGATCAACTTTCAAGCTGCACCCGATCAAGAAACAAAAGCTATAAATCCAATGGTTATTATCCTTGATACTCTTGACTTTTTCTTTCACGAAGTTATGGCAAATTTCCACTCGTACCAGCAGGAAAACTATGCAAAGAGTGTAACGGTTACATTCTTCTAGTTGTATCAGCGATTACTAATTGCATTTCTGTTCATTACTCCTGAAATATTTGCATAATTTTGCTTGATCAGTGATCTTTGCTATTTTTTACTCTCGAACAAATTGATTTGCGGAATCAATAAGATAGGGAGAAACTGGTTGAGGACAGGGGCGGACTCAGGATTTTAGTCGGGAGGGGGGGGGGCGAAAATAAAAATACTTATTAGTTGATAACAATGGTTATCAATGGTAAAGCCAAATTTTTTTTTTTTTCTACTTGAGCCAGTAACTAATAAAAAAATACATTGCATATACCAAATTTGATTCAATGTAGTTCAATTTTAAGCTAAAATAAAGTCACTATCGATAACCTTAGCAAGGAGCAAACGAGCATAATAACTAGAATATATAACTAATATCGCAAAATCATTAGGATAAGTATTTAGGTGAAGTTAATTTATAGAAAAAATAGTTTAAATGATGCTCAAATTTTGTACGAGTTGACTAATGGTATATACTAAAAATATATTAAAAGTTGAAGAGGGGCGGCTGCCCTCCTCAGTCCTCAGTCCTCACCCCTTAGTAGGTCCGCTCATGATTGAGGAATTGCAATATGAGACCCATAAAGCAAAGGAAAATTCTAGGAGTCGAGGGAGGGAACGAGGGAGAGAGCGAGGGATGGGTGGTAGCCACCCATCCGCCCCGAGATAAGCGCCATCACACATATCCAATCCGATGCACTTATCTCGAGGCGGATGGGTGGTTACCACCCATCCCTCGCCCCTTCCTTCGCTCCCTCCCTCGCTCTGTAGCAAAGCTCAACCTCTCTTTGTTTGGGTTTTGTGATCTTGTTTGTCTCGATTATTAAACCCCATTATATGACACTATAATCCTATTTGTTAATTTGTTATTTCTCATCTATTTTGAGATTTAATTATATTTTATTTTAAACATATTTTTATATCTTTCAATATTTTACAAAAAATTCGTAAAACCAAAAGACCGAATTACTTTGAAACCTGAGACATAACCTCAAATCAGATCTCTCATTTCATACCTCACATTTGGGATTCGGCTCTCTCATCTCCTTCCTCCCCTCCAACATGCGGCTCTCACAAACGAGAGATCCATGAGGTTGATCTCTCATCTCCCTGCGGCTCTCACAGATGAGAGATCCATCTCATCTCCCTGCTCCCTCCCCCTGCGGCTTCTCACAGATGAGAGATCTCATCTCCCTGCTCCCTCCCCCTGCGGCTCACACAGATGAGAGATCGATCTCATCGATCTTTCAACTCCATCTCCCTCCTTCTGATCTTGTATGTTCCTCCTCCTGATTCTACTGAATGCTCGATGATTGATCAACCAGCTCGATTCGACGAAAAACAGATTTTCACTCGGATCTCTCAGATCAATCTCTCGGATCAGATCAGATAAGATCTCTTGGATCGGATCAGATCAGATTGGCTCAGATCTCTCGGATCGGCTCAGATCTCTCAGGTCGGATCGGCTCAGATCGGATCGGCTCAGATCGGATCAGATCGGATCGGATCGGATCAGATCTCTCATTCGGCTCAGATCAGATCACTCATCTCCCTCTTCTTTTTGTTCTTCATGAAATTAAGGTAGAGTTAAGGCTTGTGAAAGGATTCATGACGTTTGTGGATGATCTTGAACTCACACTAGGTAATGGCAAAATTCGGTGTTGATTTGTTTGATCAAATGTAGATGAGTAAAATTTTGTTTATGATGAGAATGAAATGGAAAAAATTTCAGTTGCCTTTAGCAAATCAATTCATTGGTTTTATTTTATTTAATCGATTCCATTAACAAACCTGTAAACGAATGTGGGGAGCGGGCGGATATTCGCCAATCGTATGGAGCAGTTATGATTTTTAAATAAAATTGGTGAGCGGATCTGGGGATTGATATTTCTCACGGAGCGGAAATCTGCCTCTGCCTCTGGGGATTGATATTTCTGACAGCCTCTGGCTCTGACCGAGCGGACCTCTGGGTCTGACTTGGGCCTCTAGAAATCCGCCCCTCACAAAACTATCACAAAGCAACACAAAGCAATCACAATTCCTGCAGAGAAAACACTAACAGTGTTAGAGAGAAAACACTAAAAGCGAAAATTCTTTGTTGCACCGGGATTTTGACCGGTATTTAGTCCGGTCAAAACTCTCACCGTTCATTTTGCCTCGATATGAGTGGAGCACGTATATTGAAACAAAATGAACGGTGCAGAGAAAACACTAACAGTGTTAGAGAGAAAACACTAAAAGCGAGATTGATATTTCTCACGGAGCGGAAATCTGCCTCTGCCTCTGGGGATTGATATTTCTGACAGCCTCTGGCTCTGACAGAGCGGACCTCTGGGTCTGACTTGGGCCTCTAGAAATCCGCCCCTCACAAAACTATCACAAAGCAACACAAAGCAATCACAATTCCTGCAGAGAAAACACTAACAGTGTTAGAGAGAAAACACTAAAAGCGAAAATTCTTTGTTGTACCGGGATTTTGACCGGTATTTAGTCCGGTCAAAACCCTCACCGTTCATTTTGCTTCGATATGAGTGGAGCACGTATATCGAAACAAAATGAACGGTGAGAGTTTTGACCGGGCTAAATACCGGTCAAAATTCCGGTGCGCTGTAGCAAAGCTCCACTAAAAGATAATAGCGTGCTTAAGAGAGAACACCTTGCTTAAGAGAGAGAAGAGAGACACCTTGCTTAAGATTCTCACTAGTTCTCAGTGTTGCTCTCTTTTTTTTATAGTGCAAATTAGCGCGTGGAGGATACCTTCATTCCAAACTTACCCGTAATAGCTTTTGCCTCAAATTTTTTATTTAAATTTAAGAAAAAATTAATCATTTTCTAAAATTCATTTAATAATAAAATAAACCCTCAATTATTTTTCCTTTTTCTTTAATGTCACACTCTCTTTAATTTCACCCCTCTTCTTTAATAATAAAAACTAATTATTAATATTAATTTTTTTAAACTCCCAAATTTTTTAATTAGTCAAATTTAAATTAAGTTGAAATTAATAACAGTATAATTAAAATTAATAATATTATATATTTAAGTTAAAATTAATAAAAATATATTTAATAATATTATAATAATATTATTGAAAATAATTAATATAACTATATTAAGTTGAAATTAATAATAGTATAATTGAAATTAAATTGGAATAGAAAAGTTGAAGATTTAGTAAAATAACGATGAAAAAGTTAAAACAGGGGATGTGGTTGGAGTGGTGAAGAAATAAGGAACTCCTAAATTTAGCTTGGTTAAAATTGGAGATGATTCATCCCCTATTTTAACTTTTACCATTGGAGATGCTCTTACAATTCAAAGTTGTGTTTTATTATTCATTGCTGATTGGGACAAAGTTAAATCGAAAGAATTAAAGATAAAAGATTGTTAAGATTAAAAATTGGAAAATGTATTGAATTTGAGGGTTGAGATTCATTTTCCATGATGCCATATTTGTAAATATAAAACATGTAGAAATGCAAAAATAATGAAAAACTTTTAAAAAAAGTTGATGGAATGTACATGTGGTGAATAGAGAAAATATTATATTTTGCTTTTAGCAAAATGAAAATTATCATAACTATCTACATCATTATCGAATTTTGGTAAAATTAATATCATTGAAATGCATTTTTTAAAATCTTTCCAACAAAGTCAATGATCAACACGAGCGCTAAAATTTTAAAAATATATATTCTATAATTAAAAAACATATAAAGTATTTTACGTTTTTTATATTTTTCAAAGCAATGAGACGGATCGATCATACCAGAAAAAATGTTGGGCATCTTAATGCACATTTAAACAAAAATTCTAAATTTCATATTTTGGTAAATTCAAATATTGGGAGAGAACTCATTCTCAGCGTTTAAACTTTTTTCCCAACTGATTCAAATTTAACTGAGTCTAATTCTAAAATTTATAATATATATTTTTAGCTTAAAATAATTTTACACTTCAATATTGTTTCAGAATCAAAATGAGGATAGTGAAAGAGGTGTTCAGTACAAAATATTTAGCAAAAATAAAATTATATGGAATGCCAACGGCACAGGACATACTCTAGTCTATATTACAATTCAGAGTTGTGTTTTACCATTTATTGCTGACTGGGACAAAGTCAAATCGAAAGAATTATAGATAAAATATGGTTAGAATTAAAAGTTGGAAAATATATTGAATTTGAGAGTTGAGAATCATTTTCCATGATGTCATATTTGTAAATATAAAACATGTAGAAGGGAAAAAATAATAAAAAACTTTTAAAAAAAAGTTTGTGGAATGTACATGTGGTGGAGAGAGAAAATAATGTATTTTGTTTTTAGTAAAATGAAAATTATCATAACTATCTACATTGTTATCGAATTTTGGTAAAGTTAATATCGTTGAAATGCATTTTTTGAGATATTTCCAACAAAATCAATAATCAACACGAGCGCTAAATTTTTAAATATATATTCTATAATTAAAAAGATATAAAATATATTTTATGTTTTTAATATTTTTCAAAGCAATGAGACGGGCCGATCAGACCAGAAAAAAAATAAGTCATGCATCTTAATGCACATTTAAACAAAAATTCTAAATTTCATATTTTGGTAAATTCAAATATTGTGAGAGAACTCATTCTCAGCGTTTAAACTTTTTTCCCAACTGATTCAAATTTGACTGAGTCTAACTCTAAAATTTATAATATATATTTTTACCTTAAAATAATTTTACACTTCAATATTGTTTCAGAACCAAAATGAGGATAGTGAAAGAGGTGTTCAGTACAAAATATTTAGCAAAAATAAAATTATATGGAATGCCAACGGCACATGACATACTCTAGTCTATATTACAATTCAGAGTTGTGTTTTACCATTTATTGCTGACTGGGACAAAGTCAAATCGAAAGAATTAAAGATAAAATATGGTTAGAATTAAAAGTTGGAAAATATATTGAATTTGAGAGTTGAGATTCATTTTCCATGATGTCATATTTGTAAATATAAAACATGTAGAAGGGCAAAAATAATAATAAAAACTTTTAAAAAAATTTTGTGAAATGTACATGTGGTAGAGAGAGAAAATAATGTATTTTGTTTTTAGCAAAATGAAAATTATCATAACTATCTACATTGTTATCGAATTTTTGTAAAGTTAATTGATGCAGATTTAACTAACCTAAATAAATAGGTTAATTTAACATAATTTTAATAACTGCATGTGCACAATGTCTAACTGATAGACAATGGCAAGTACAGGTCGATCCCACAAGGACTGTGGTTGCAATTAAATTTCAGAGTTGATTTAAGCTAATTTAAATGGGGTTACAGCAATTAAAATATCTAAACTAAAAATCAAATAAAAAAAAACAAAATATAAAGTTTTAAGGAATATGAGAAAGGAAACCAAGGCATTGAATCCACCACAGGTTCTTTGAGATTTGTGTAATAAAAAATATTGTTTTCAAGATTTAACATGACTAACCTAAAGATTAATCTAAGTTCACAATTGATTTCAGCATAGGTATAAACCCCTAGAATTGCGTGTCTTCTTACGGCACACACAATCACATGTTTATTTTAACTAATCTTAATCCCTAGCATTGTGTGTCTTCTTACGGCACACACAATCACAGATTCAGATTAATTGATTAAATCAGGCTTTTGAATTTCAACAAATGGTACTTCTAACTATCGACTAGTCTAGATAATTAATCAGGATGTAATCGGTGAAAGCAATTTATTAAAAATCATGAATCAAATATGTTTAATGTTCAAGCATAAAGAAAATAATAAATTTAAATACACAAACTCTAGGAAATCCTGTGGTTTCATCGTAGCCTTGGCGAAGGGTTTAGCTATCCATGGTAGTGGTAGTCATTTCCTCGTGATGTGGTACGCCGCAACTCATCTCTGCACGAACACGAATCCCGAAAAAAGGTTGCAAACGCCTTGTGGTGATACAGGGCATAATCGCAGGTTGCAAATAGTTGAACTGTTTGAAAAACAGTTATTTCCTGCTCGAAATCCCGTGGCTCTCCAGAGCTTCGTCTCCAACGCGACAGCGTCTGCTCCGCTCCTCGCGAGCTTCCTCTCCTGCTCCAACCTAGTTCTGAACCTGCAAAGAGACATCTAAGGGATAAAATTCAATGTGATTTAAAAACATGAATTCAAAATTATTCACACTTGTAATGATATCTCAAAATGTTTATACCATAACACGTGCTTATGTAATGACACTTGGTCATAGACAGATTGACCTATTACTTTAGGGAACACAACAATTTATTTTATTTTATTTGTTATTATTATTATTTTTTTATAAACAAAACTAAATTTAATTATGTAAGTATGTAACTTATTTATGTGTTAATAGAGCCTTCTTCATAAAGCATGGATACAATTAACAAATATCATATTTCACAATTGTGGAATTGGATCATATGTCTATAACAAGAAAATCTGGTTAAACACTTGTTCTGCAATCTATTGGTAATCTAATAAAAAGGAATATCCTAAAGCCATTGAATCCCGATGAGGGACAAATACAAAAATACAAAGAAAAACATGCACACACACAACCCTCAGGCAATCAGTGAGAAAGGAAGCAACATAAATTACCTTTAATTTTCTTTGTAAGTTGAATTGAGAAGAGATAGGGTCCGCTTTCTAGTATGCCGTTGGATAGCGCCGACCTACACAAGTAGTTTGACTCAATTGAAACCAATCTAACTTCACTAGAAAAAATCTATTTACCTGTTTATTTTCTGCACTGTTCAATGCTCTCAATTGTGAGTGAGGCTCAAGGAAAAAAAAAGGGGTAAAGAGGACTGAAGGGAAGAAGAACAAGTTGTTGTGCAAATTAGAGGTGTGGAGAGATGTGGGGATGCAGGAGAGGAAAAACACGTATATATAGCCTTTCAACTTGGATGAGGGAGTAATTAAAGCGATGTAAAGGTGGGTTTTGATAGCCTTTTAAAAAACAAGGGTGGGTTTTGATAATGAGTAATTCTTGCCGGTCCAACTGCCTTGGGGGAGGAAAGATACATTTTTGCCCTCCTCTTTAAACACATTTTTCCAAAACATTTGATCGAGATTGGGAAGTGCTTGGGCCTGCCTTCTTAGTCTTCAAAGCATCTTCATTTCCTTTCCAACCAATGTAAATATGGATTAGGCAACAATTATAGGACTGCTTTCATGTATAATTGCAAAGAAATATCATGGTTTTGTATAGAGTTATATTCTGGTGACTTAATTTGATTGCTCCCAAGTACAAGTGTGCACACAATATGGTGTGTACCAAATGGTTGGTGGGTATGTGTGTGCTCATTCCTAGATTTTATGTCAGCTTTAGACTATCCACACTTTTACCAAACAAGAAACATGAAATTAAACTGTTAAACCTTACCAATTCCAGACTCTTTGTCGTGGTCATCACTGCCATTAGGTGATATGTTAGCCAAGGGACTCTGGGTTATCCATTCGGGCTGATGATAAATAGTATTCCCTCCTCCTGTCATTAATGGAATGAAGTATAAAAGTGGCTGAAAACTATCGTTGCTGGAAATTGACCCAATGTCCCCAAAACTCAGTATCTGATCAATAATCACCCCGTTATTGAGTCGCGTCGTGTCACCAAAGATGAAATGATTTAGATTTTCGGCGCGTTTAATTATTTACCTTGGACAAGATATTTACCTGGTTTTATATATGATGTTAGTGACTCACCTTAAGTTGTCAAAGCAGAGAGAGAGAGAGAGGAGTTTTTATAGAAGAAACGATTGTAACAGACGAGAGAGAACAAAGGAAAAGATATTTGTAAGCGATATTGGTGTTTTGTGTCGTTCAGCGAAACCACCTTTGTCACTGAGAGAGAACCGGTATGAAGATGGCACGAGCAATGTGGGGGGAGGGAAGTTTCGAGGAAGGAAAGTGAAGAGGACAGATGTAACTGACACGTATTTGCCTCTTGGGTATGGGATTGTAATTTCGTTTTTTACCCTTGCTAGAGAGCCGGGCCGACAGCGCTAGACCCATCACCATCCATCATCCATCATCCATCATCCATCATCCTATCTTATTAATGGAATGAAGTATAAAAGTGGCTGAAAACTATCGTTGCTGGAAATTGACCCAATGTCCCCAAAACTCAGTAGTACGATTATATCCATCTTGAGTCGCGTCGTGTCACCAAAGATGAAATGCTGATAGTTCTGTGAATATCCATTCCTGTCATAAATCTTTGCTTTAATATTAAATTCTAGGCATGACAATGAATAAAATCCCCTCCATATTTTGGGACAAAATTCAAGACTGACAGATACTAGCTCTTAAATCTACGCAGGTTGAGTTGATTCAAGACCCAATAATTCTGATCGGCACCGGATCAACTTTCAAGCTGCACCCGATCAAGAAACAAAAGCTATAAATCCAGTGGTTATTATCCTTGATACTCTTTGACTTTTTCTTTCACGAAGTTATGGCAAATTTCCACTCGTACCAGCAGGAAAACTATGCAAAGAGTGTAACTCATACATTCTTCTAGTTATATCAGCGTTTACTAATTGCATTTCTGTTCATTACTCTTGAAATATTTGCATAATTTTGCTTGATCAGTGATCTTCGCTATTTTTTACTCTCGAACAAATTGATTTGCGGAATCAATAAGATAGGGAGAAACTGGTTGAGGACAGGGGCGGACTCATGATTTTAGTCGAGGTTTGTCAATGGTAAAGCTAAATTTTTTTTTTCTACTTGAGCTAGTAACTAATAAAAAAATACAACTATAAAAAATATATTGCATATACCAAATTGGATCAAATGTAGTTTAATTTTAAGTCAAAATAAGGTCATTATCGATAACTTTAGCAAGGAGCAAACGAGCATAATAACTAGAATATATAACTAATATTGCAAAATAATTAGGATAAGTATCTAGGTGAAGCTAATTTTTTTTAAAATTTGCGAACCTAATATATGATTATAATACAATTTCATAGAAAAAATAGTTTAAATGAGGCTCAAATTTTGTACGAGTTGGCTAATCGTATATATTTTCATTGAATTCTATAGTTATTATTTTAGATATTAATTTTAAATATCTTTTTGTTAGAGGTTTTATACAATTATATACCACTTGTTAAAAACAATTCATTTATTTAATGTTAATAAATTTTTATTAAACTAAATATTTTTTAATGTTTGCAATTACTAATAAAATTGCATTGAAAATAAAATAAAAATACACTTGAAGAGTATCGAACTCAAGTCTTTTACCAAAAATAGTAAACCTACAACCACTACACCAACAAAGACATATTAAAATATTTGTATAACTAATTTTGATATTGTATTTTACATTATATAATCGATTTTTGTAAAAGTAAAATATATATACTAAAAATATTTTAAAAGTTGAGGAGGGGCAGCTGCCCCTCTCACCCCTTAGTAGGTCCACCCATGGTTGAGGATTTGCAATATGAGACCCATGAAGCAGATGATGATCAGTTTACTTTGAAGTTGATCCCATGGGAAGATATGGAAAGGGATCTAGGGATGGCAATGAGGCGGATTTTCACGGAGGGATGCTCGCCGATTTCCTCGCCAATTAGACAATCCCATAAGAATGCTTCTAGGGAGCCTGAGTAGCCGGCCTGGGTAACTGACCTGAGTGATCGATATTTTTACACCTTTACCCCTATTTCTTTAAAGACTCTTTAAATATAACCACTTGTTTGAAGTCGCCAATTACACAATCCCATAAAGGGTAATTCTAATTAATCCCTATCAGAAATAACAATATAGCGGTGTGGGGATCATGTATAGAAAGAGAGTGTAACACTCACGGTGTGGGGTATAGAATGGGGATCATGTATAGAAAGAGAATGTGGATCATGTATAGAAAGAGAGTGTCACACTCAGGTGTGGGGCATAGAAAGAGAGTGTAACACTCACGGTGTGGGGATCATGCATAGAATCAGGAATTCTAAATGTTGAGGAAACAAGCGAGGAGAGTGAGGTGGAGGGAGGGTCCCAAATAGGACATGGATTTGGATGGCACAGGAGAACAAAGTCAGGATTCAGAAGAGGAGCCTCCAAGCTAACCTTGTCTTGTGCATCATACAGCAGGTACATAATTTAGATTAACAGATGAGTCAATCTGAGAAACAAGTAAATCTGTGGCTGCATGTAAAGATTGATATGCAATGCATACCCCATCAGTTTATAAACGTGAACCCTGACTGTTCACACAATGCTTAGAAGTCAGTTTACACCTGAACTGTCTCAGGGTCCTTCAAGTATGCAAGTGTTTGGCTCAGCAGCGTCTTCTTTAGAACTATACATATGAGTAACATGTTGTTTCGTGTTGTCATTTGGACATTTACCATATAATGTGTTTCATTTGTTGGGATTTAACCAACTATGTGAATGAAAAAGAATAAGGAAAACAAGAGAGATTGTAATCTCTTGATAACACTAGAACTCTGATGTGTAGAGAACTCACTTGATTCACATTTTTTTGAAACCAAATAATACATGGGTTTAAATAGGACTCACATGACCACTTAGTAAAAGACACATCTCTTAGTAAAAGACACTTAGTAATACTAAAAGACACATTGGAACACCAAAAGACACAACTCTTCTAGAACTAGTCTAGATTAATTCTCTAACATCCCTCCTTAAGCTAGACTATCACCATTCCAAGCTTCTTCTTCAATTTGTTGAATGTGTCGGTCTTCAAAGCTTTAGTGAAAATATCGGCAACTTGATCTTGAGATCTGCAAAATTTCACATTGATATGTCCCTCCTTAACCAAGTCTCGAATGAAATGATATTTGATCCTTATATGCTTGCTTTTGCCATGAAAAACCGGATTCTTTGTAAGTGAAATAGCCGAACTGTTATCACAAAACAGTGTAGGAGAACTAACAGGTCCATGCTTGAGTTCACTCAAAACCCAAATCAACCAAAGTGCTTGACAAGATGCAAAAGCCAGTGAGACATATTCGGACTCGGTTGTAGAGAGAGTCACAATAGCTTGCTTTTTAGATGCCCATGAGATTGCGCCGGAACCAATATTAAAAACATATCCGGAAGTGCTTTTACTATCATCAACACTTCCTCCCCAATCACTATCACAATAACCTACCAAACTTGGTTCTTCCACTTTCGTGAATTGAATGCCTTCATGAATTGTTCCACTCACATACCTTAAGACTCTTTTTCCAGCTTCCCAATGATTTTGCCTAGGAGATTCCATGAATCTACTAAGCATACTCACCGCAAACATAAGATCGGGTCTAGTGGAAGTCAAGTACATAAGACTACCAACAAGACTTCTATAAAGAGTTCCATCAACATGCCTATTGTCTTCACATTTGCTTAGCTTCAAACCAGCCTCCATAGGTGTGCTAATTGGTAGTGCGCCCTCCATTCTAAACTTTCTTAATAACTCTTGTGCATACTTCCGTTGAGTGATGATAATCCCATCTCTTTGTTGTTTAACTTCAATGCCCAAAAAATAATGGAGTAGTCCCATATCGGTCATCTCGAACTCATTCATCATAGCTTTCTTGAAATCTTCATTCATACTTGAACAACTTCCGGTGAAGATTAAATCATCAACATATAAGCATACTATCAAAAAATCATTATGAGATCCTTCCTTGGTGTATAGAGTATGTTCAAAGGGACATCTTTTAAAACCATTCTTCAAAAAATAGCCATCAATACGACTATACCATGCCCTTGGTGCTTGTTTAAGCCCATATAAGGCTTTTTCCAAATGACATACTTTCTTTTCTTCTCCAATTTTCACATAACCAGGTGGTTGAGTTATATAAACTTCCTCCTCAAGAAAGCCATTCAAGAATGCCGATTTGACATCCATTTGATAGACTTTCCATTCTCTTTGAGCTGCCAATGCAAGTACTGTTCGAATTGTTTCAAGGCGAGCCACGGGTGCAAATACTTCTTGGAAATCAACACCATACTTTTGTTTGTAGCCTTTCACCACCAAGCGTGCTTTGTGCTTATCAACCTCGCCTTTTGAGTTCAATTTTGTTTTGTAAACCCACTTCACATCAAGGGGTTTCTTGCCATTTGGGAGATCAACAAGTTCCCAAGTCTTGTTTCTTTGAATAGCATCAATTTCATTATCCATTGCAAGCTTCCACTTCTCATCTTTAGAAGCCTCTTCAAACATAAGTGGATCGGCATCAACAAACAAAGCAAAATTAACCAAATCATCATCCAAATTGCTACTTGTTTGTTCATAAAGATCTTGGATACTCCTTGTCTTCTTCGAAGGGGAACTTGAAGTTGAAGTTGAACTTGAAGATGAAGAGGGTGATGAAGTAGAATTGGGAGAAGAAGGTGGAACACCATCCTCTTCGTTTTCTTCAATTTGAGCTTCAATTTCTTCTTCGATTTCTATGCAACTTGAATTTTCTTTGGTTGCATTTTCTTTCCAATTCCAAGATTCTCCTTCATTGAACTTCACATCACGGCTTATAATGAGTTTCTTGGTGAGGGGATTATACAACTTGTATGCCTTGGAACATTCACTATATCCAACAAAAATGCATTTCTCGGACTTGTCATCTAGCTTCTTCCTTCTTTCATCCGGTACATGTGAATAGGCAATGCTTCCGAAAATTCTCAAGTGATCAACACTTGGTTTGTGTCCGCTCCAAGCTTCTTGTGGCGTCTTATCTTGCACACTTTTAGAAGAGGAACGATTCAATAGATAAACAACACATGCTACCGCTTCCGCCCAAAAGGAATTTGGCAATCCCTTGGCCTTCAACATACTTCTAGCCAACTCCATAATTGTGCGATTTTTTCTTTCGGCGATTCCATTTTGTTGTGGGGTACCACGGACTGAAAATTGATGTCGAATACCATGCTCTTTTAAGAAATCTCGAAGCCCATGATCAATATATTCTCCCCCTTGATCCGAGCGAAGAGTTTTCAATTGGAAACCACTTTGCTTTTCAACAAAAGCCTTGAAATTTTTGAAACAACCATATACTTTCGATTTTTGTTTTAGAAAGTATATCCAAGTCTTCCTACTATAGTCATCAATGAAGGTAACAAAATAACGATTACCGCCAATTGAAGTAGTATGCATTGCCCCACAAAGATCGGTGTGCACAAGCTCAAGTGGCTTTGATGCTCTCCATGCCTTCCCACTAGGAAAAGAATTTCTACTATGCTTACCCAAGACACATCCTTCACATACTGTATCTTGAAGTTGAATTATAGGCAAGCCCTCCACAAGATTCTTCTTGCCCATAAGAGATAGAGTTTTAAAACTCAAGTGACCATATCGATAATGCCATAGCCAAGACTTGTCTTGAGTAGTATATAAACAAGAATTAATGTTACTTTGGAAAGATAAAGGAAACATTTTGCTTTTGGTCATTCCCACCTTTCCAATGATAACATCATTCTTATCTTTGATCTCACACAAAGCTCCCTTGAAATTGACTTCATATCCCTTCAAAAGAAGTTGCCCAACATTTAAGAGATTGTGCTTAAGGCCTGGAACATAAAATATATTTGAGATCCGCTTTATTCCTTGCTTGGTTTTGACAAGAATATCACCCCTTCCTTTGACATGAAGCTTGTTGTCATCTCCGGTTCTAACTTCACTTTGAAATGTCTCATTTATCTCAACAAAGGCCTTCTTGTTCCCGGTCATGTGGTTGCTACAACCACTATCCACGAACCACACATCTTCTAAGGAAGCGCCATGAACATTGCATGTAAGGAAAATATTGTCTTCTTCCTCCTCATGCATAAAATTGGATTCTTTGTTGTCCTCCTCCATCTTCTTTCTACAATATTTCTTGACATGGCCATACATATGACAACGATAGCATTGAATATTTGATAAGGAAGATCTTTCTCTCCCTCTTCCTCGATAAGATGAAGCTTCACCATCATGAGATTTCTCTTGTCCACCATAGCCTCTTCCTCTACCACGAGAAGTGGCTCTTCCACGACCTCTTCCTCTCAAGCCATCTTTAGAGGAATCTCTAAAGGAGACTTGCATTTGAAAGGCTTGTTCAATAGAACTAGAATCATATTGCTTCATTCGTAGTTCATGGGATTGTAGTGATCCCAATAAACTCTCCACCGACAAAGAAGATAAATCCTTGGATTCTTCAATAGCAACAACACTAGACTCAAATTTTCGAGTCAAACTCCGAAGGATCTTTTCGACAATTCTTTGGTCTTCTAGATTCTCACCATTCAATCTCAATTGGTTGACAATTGAGATAACCCGATTGAAGTAGTCTTCAATAGTCTCGGACTCCTTCATTCTTAGTGTGTCAAACTCCCCTCGAAGAGTTTGTAGACGCACCATC
Organism: Berberis vulgaris; assembly: GCA_963556465.1. Taxonomy (NCBI): domain Eukaryota; kingdom Viridiplantae; phylum Streptophyta; class Magnoliopsida; order Ranunculales; family Berberidaceae; genus Berberis; species Berberis vulgaris. The sequence continues at coordinate 60,622,301 of OY747137.1, read as the reverse complement.
TTGACTTTGTCATCTCCTTTGTATGAAGAATAAAGAATATCCCAAGCTTGTTTAGCCGTTGTGGCTACTGAAATTCTGTCCAAAATAACTTCATCTATTGTTTGCATAATGAAATACTTGGCTTTGTAGTCTTTCTTGCGGTTAGATTTCAACTCGGCCAAGTTTTGTGCATTAAGAGTTGTTTCATCTTCGGGCTCTTGGAAACCAATCTCTACGATCTCCAATAGGTCTTGTGAACCAAATAGGGCCATCATCTTCATTCTCCAATGATTGTAGTTTTTACTGGTAAGAAAAGGAAGTGGAGGTTGGACGGAATTGTTGTTGTTGGACGCCATGGTTCTCTCAACTAGGCTCTGATACCAATTTGTTGGGATTTAACCAACTATGTGAATGAAAAAGAATAAGGAAAACAAGAGAGATTGTAATCTCTTGATAACACTAGAACTCTGATGTGTAGAGAACTCACTTGATTCACATTTTTTTGAAACCAAATAATACATGGGTTTAAATAGGACTCACATGACCACTTAGTAAAAGACACATCTCTTAGTAAAAGACACTTAGTAATACTAAAAGACACATTGGAACACCAAAAGACACAACTCTTCTAGAACTAGTCTAGATTAATTCTCTAACATCATTAATTTAAAAAAAAAAAAAAACCTTCTTGAGGAGGCTTTGCTCAGTAATAAACATGAATTCAGAACGTAGGTGAATTACCTGTATAACATTAACCGTTTGCTTTATAGCCCATCCAAACAAAGCCAAAACAACTAGAAAAGAAAGAAGTGAGCTTTGCACCACTGCATTGACTAATACCTGAAAAGAATACAACAGAAAAGGACCAAATTAAGTTGAGAGATGCATCATGTAAGGTGTGCTGAGATGTACACTTGCAAATATACGAAATGAAAGATAAGTTATCCAAAAAGAGAAAACTTACATCTATTAAGCTTTCAGGTTGATCTCCTGCCAGAAGGAAAAGGATCTCCTCGACATCTAGCAAAGCTCGCATAGAATACCAACTCGTTTCTTCGCCAACTAGAATTCGCCTGTATATATAGCAATTTTGTCTGAATGGAAATGAAGAGTGAGACCACTAAAAGATAGACACGTACTATGTACAACAATTTGCTATAAGATAGACACGTGCTATGTGTAGCAATTTGCTATATGTCTGAGACCACGAAAAGATGGGGAAGATTAACTTGGATGTAGCGATGTAGGTAGAGAAATTCATCAAAGCGTGTAGAGAGAGTCAGTCATTTCTTTAAACTCATTCCTATAGGAGCTTTTCATTTAATAATAAAATAAATCTTCAATTACTTTTCCCTTTTCTCCTTCTTCTTTAATAATTAAAACTAATTATTAATATTAATTTTTTTTAAATTTCCAAAATTTTTAATTGGTCAAATTTAAATTAAGTTAAAATTAATAATAATATAATTAAAATTAATAATATTATATATTCAAGTTGAAATTAATAATAATATATTTAATAATATAATTGAAACTAATTAATATAATTAAATTAAGTTGAAATTAATAATAGTATAATTGAAATTATATTGGTATAGAAAAGTTGAAGATTTATTAAAATAACGATGAAAAAGTTAAAATAGGGGATGTGGTTGGAGTGGTGAAGAAATAAGGAACTCCTAAATTTAGCTTTTGGTTTTTACCATTGGAGATGCTCTTACAATTCAAAGTTGTGTTTTACTATTCATTGCTGACTGGGACAAAGTTAAATCGAAAGAATTAGAGATAAAAGATGGTTAGGATTAAAAATTGGGAAATGTATTGAATTTGAGGGTTGAGATTCATTTTCCATGATGCCATATTTGTAATTATAAAACATGTATAAGGGCAAAAATAATGAAAAACTTATAAAAAAAAAGTTGGTGGAATGCACATGTGGCGGAGAGAGAAAATATTATGTTTTGCTTTTAGCAAAATGAAAATTATCATAACTATCTACATCGTTATCGAATTTTGGTAAAATTAATATCATTGAAATGCATTTTTTAAAATCTTTCCAACAAAGTCAATGATCAACACGAGCGCTAAAATTTTAAAAATATATATTCTATAATTAAAAAACATATAAAGTATTTTACGTTTTTTTTATATTTTCAAAGCAATGAGACGAATCGATCATACCAGAAAAAATGATGGACATCTTAATGCACATTTAAACAAAAATTCTAAATTTCATATTTTATTAAATTCAAATATTGGGAGAGAACTCATTCTCGGCGTTTAAACTTTTTTCCCAACTGATTCAAATTTGACTGAATCTAACTCTAAAATTTATAATATATATTTTTACCTTAAAATAAGCTTACACTTCAACACTGATTCAAAACCAAAATGGGGATAGTGAAAGAGCTGTTCAGTATAAAATATTTAGCAAAAATAAAATTATATGGAGTGCCAACGGCACGGGGCATATTCTAGTCTATATTACAATTCAGAGTTGTGTTTTACCATTCATTGCTGACTGAGACAAAGTCAAATCGAAAGAATTAGAGATAAAAGATGGTTATGATTAAAAGTTGAAAAATGTATTGAATTTGAGGGTTGAGATTCATTTTCCATGATATCATATTTGTAAATATAAAACATGTAGAAGGGCAAAAATAATGAAAACTTTTTAAAAAAAGTTAGTGGAATGTACATGTGGCGGAGAAAGAAAATATTGTATTTTGCTTTTAGCAAAATGAAAATTATCATAACTATCTACATCGTTATCGAATTTTGGTAAAGTTAATATCGTTGAAATGCATTTTTTAAGATATTTCCAACAAAATCAATTATCAACACGAGCGCTAAAATTTTAAATATATATATTCTATAATTAAAAAAATATAAAGTATTTTACGTTTTTAATATTTTTCAAAGCAATAAGACGTGCCGATCATACCAGAAAAAAATGACTCGGGCATCTTAATGCACATTTAAACAAAAATTCTAAATTTCATATTTTGGTGAATTCAAATATTGGGGGAGAACTCATTCTCGGCGTTTAAACTTTTTCCCCAATTGATTCAAATTTGACTGAGTTTAACTCTAAAATTTATAATATATATTTTTACCTTAAAAGAAGCTTACACATCAGTACTATCAGAGCAAAAATGAGGATAGTGAAAGAGGTGTTCAGTACAAAATATTTAGCAAAAATAAAATTATATGTAGTGCCAACAACACGGGGCATACTTATACTCTAGTCTGTATTACAATTCAGAGTGATATTTTACTATTCATTGCCGACTGGGACAAAATCAAATCGAAAGAATTAGAGATAAAAGATGATTAGGATTAAAAGTTTGGAAATGTATTGAATTTGAGGGTTGAGATTCATTTCCCAAAATGCCATATTTGTAAATATAAAACATATAGAAGGGCAAAAATAATGAAAAACTTAAAAAAAAAAAAAAAAAGTTGGTGGAATGTACATTTGGTGAAGAGATAGAATATTGTGTTTTGGTTTTAGCAAAATGACAATTATCATAACTATCTACATCGTTATCGAATTTTGGTAAAGTTAATATCGCTGAAATGCATTTTTAAAGATTTTTCCAACAAAATCAATTATCAACACGAGCGCTAAAATTTTAAAAATATATATTCTATAATTAAAAAACATATGACGTATTTTATATTTTTCAAAGCAATAAGACGAGCTGATCATACTAGAAAAAATGAGTCGGGCATCTTAATGCACATTTAAACAAAATTTCTAAACTTAATATTTTGGTGAATTCAAATATTGGGGGAGAACTCATTCTCGGTGTTTAAACTTTTTCTCCAACTGATTCAAATTTGACTGAGTTGAATTCTAAAATTTATAATATATATTTTTACCTTAAAATAAATTTACACTTCAATACTAATTCAGAGCCAAAATGGGGATAGTGAAAGAGGTGTTCAGTACAAAATATTATAAGAAATTTACGCATTTGGTGAGCTTGGACAAAATTTGAGATGGGCTCGCATTCATGCTGGGTGGCACAACCCACCACGTCTATATGAACCGATTTCACTTCACTATGGTTTTATTTGTTGAAGCTAGAACATAGAAGAGGAGGAGATCGATGAGGACGAGGACGATGTGGTTTAGGGTTATTAGGGTAAGTTGATGTTGGCTTTTATATATATTCACTTATTCAATAATTATTGGCTTAAAATTTTTTTTTATATGAAATATGGAAATCACTCGAAAGTTCATATCTTTCTTATTGCATAGATTACATAAAATAAACTCTAGAAAAGGATAAAGAGGTCAATACGTCCATGTAATAGCAAATTATTTTGTTTATCTGTCAATATGGGACGGCCTCGAGACAAAATTTAAGACCCAGAGGGGGTTCACTTTCATGTTACTAAACTGCTAATAACAATGGGATCGGATAATTTCTAGCCCATTCAATCTCAAACGCTGTTATTTTTCCAAAGTGAAGGATAAATGAAATTTTAAAGATGAGAAAATGTATTTATGTGTATTGATGTTGATCATTACAAAAACGATATATATACATAATAAAATAAAGTCTACATAGAAGGAGATTATTCTAAGGAGCTATACATAGGAGGAGATTATTTTATGCCTGTAAAGCTAAGATCTTTACAGAATATTCTGAGATATTAACATAATATGTTGAGTATCAAATCAAATCAAATCTCAACACTTCCCCTCGAGTTGGAGCATGAATATCGTGAATGTTCAACTTGCTTATTAACTTTGTAAAAATGTTTCCTCCTAAAGCCTTAGTGAAGACATCAACCAACTGAAGACATGAGGGAACAAATTTGGTAACAATTTCACTTGCTTGGATCTTTTCTCTCACAATATGGCAATCAAGTTTGATATGCTTAGTACGTTCATGATAGACAGGATTTGCAGTAATATGGAGTGTTGCTTGATTATCGCAGAACATAGTAACCGATTTCAAACAAACCTGCAGATCTTTAAACAAATATCTAAGCCAAGTAAGTTCGCATGTTGCTTGCTTGTCTTCCATGAAATTAGAGAATCTCCAAGAAATACACAGTAACCTGATGTAGATCTTCTTCTTATAGGACAATTTGCCCAATTTGCATCAGAATAAGCTCTTAGTTATAGAGAGTTGTTGGAAGAAAATAGTAGACCGAGCCCTGGATTGTTCTTTAAATATCTCACAACACGAAGAACAACGTCCCAATGAGGTTTTCTTGGTGCGTGCATAAATTGACTTAAGATGTTCACATAATACATGATAACCGGTCAAGTAATTGTAAGATAAAGTAATCGACCCACTAATCTTTTGTAACGTGAAACATCATTCAATAATTCACCTTGATCATTTGTAAGCCACAAATTTTGTTCCATGGGAAAGTCAACGGGTTTAACTCCAAGAAGTCCAACATCATCAAGAATTTCCAGTGTGTATTTTCGCTAAGATATGACAATCTCAGCTTTTGATCTTGCTACTTCCAAACCGAGAAAATACTTGAGATTATCAAAGTCTTTTTATGTGAAGAAAAAGCTTGAGTCTTGAATAACTTTGTCATTATTTCTGTGATTATCATGTCATCCACGTAAAGCAGGACCATGTTAGAGTTGAGCATTTTTCTTACACAAAAACAGAATGGTCTGGTTGTGACTGAGAAAAACCAGCCAGTTTAATTGCTTCTGAGAACTTGGATAACCAATTTCTAGGCACTTGTTTGAGTCCGTAAAGGGACTTGTGAAGTCGACACACAAACTTCTCCCCTTGTCGACAAAGTCCTGGTGGTGGCTTCATGTACACTTCTTCATGCAAATCACCATGAAGGAAATCATTATTGACATCCATTTGAACTAGTGGCCAATTTCAAACAGCTACCAAGGTAAGGAGACAACGAACTGTGGTTAACATAACAACTGGTGCAAAAGTCTCATGATAATCCAAGCCTTCTTTTTTAGCATATCCCTTGGCTACCAAATGTGCTTTGTACCATTCTACTGAGCCATCTGATTTATATTTGATTAGGAAAACTCATTTGCTGCCTATGGGACGATGATTGTGAGATAATGGAACTAGGGACCATGTCTTTTGATTTTCAAGGGCGGTGAGCTCAGTCTGCATTGCTTCACACCACTTTGGATTGCATAGTGCCTGTTCATATGTTGTAGGCTCAAGAGTGCTAGAAATTGTGTTAACAAATAACTGATGAGAAGGAGATAATGACTGGTAGGAAATAAAGTTTGATAATTGATATTTAGTACATGACCGAAAAGATGAAGACTTGCATGCGATTGTAGAGGAAGATGACATACCAACTTGGCCACAATGAAAGTCACGAAGAATAACAAAGGGTTGTCTAGGTCATTCGCTGCGGCGAAGAATAGAAGAAGATGTGTTTAAGTATGGAGAAGGAGAAGATAATGGCAAGGAAGATGTTGTTGGGTTTGGTGATGATGGTGAAAGATCATGATAATAATAAGATGAATGAGAAGATGCCTCGGTTGATGAGTTAGGGGTAGAGGATGAAACTAAAATTGGAATATCATTGAAGTCAGAAGATCTAGAAGGTAGAGAAATTGACGGTGAAGAATTTGATGAAGTGGGAGTGGAAAAAGGAAATGTACTTTCATGGAAAACAACATCACGGCTAGTGAAGAACTGTCGAGTGGTAAGATCATAAACTCGGTAGGCTTTTTGACCAGAAGGATATCTAACAAAAATGCATTGACGAGCTCTTGGTGAAAATTTGGCCAAAGGTTGCAAGTTAGTGGCATAACAAAGACAACCGAAAGCGCGTAGGTGTGTATATGTGGGAGATTTGCCATATAAGAGCTCATATAGTGATTTATAGTTCAAAACTGGGGTAGGAAGTCAATTTATGAGATAAGTGGCAGTGATTCACCCCAAATGTTCAATGGTAAATTTGCTTGAAATCTCAAGGCGCGACTGACATTGAGAAGGTGTTGATGCTTTCTTTCGACAACACCATTTTGTTGAGGTGTTTGTGGACATGAACTTTGAAACAGGATCCAAGATTGGAGAGAAATAGCTTTAAAGAAGTGAATTCTAGACCATTATCACTCCGTATGATTTTAATTTGACAGTTAAATTAATTGTTGACAAAAGTAATGAATGTTTTTAACAAGCCTTGTGTTTCAGATTTGAATCTCATAAGAAAAATTCACGTAAAACGGGTGTAGTCATCCATAATAGTTAAGAAATAGTATGCATCAGTGTGTGTTTCAATTTTAGGTGAACCCCAAATATCACATTGTATAAGATCAAAAGAATGAGTGTTCTTATAGGCAAAGATAACCTTGTTTGTTTTGCCAAAGGACAAACATCACATGAATGTTGAGGATCATGAAAAAAATATGGAATTATTTTGGACAGAAACTGATAAGGCAATTTGGATGGATGTCATAGTCTTTTATGCCAAATAGCTGCTGATGGGAAAGAGACTTGATAGGAGGTTGGTGAAGGCAGATGCAACTCTGATTGTGATATAGGATAGTACAGTCCCTTACTCTGCTTCCCCAGGCCAATCATTTTATTTGTAGTTAGGTTCTGCAATATACAAAAAATAAGAAAGAAGTGAATTGAACAATTAAGGGAAGATGTGAGTTGACTGGCAGAAAGAAGGTTCACATGACATGATGGTGCACAAAGAACATCATGAACACGCAATTTTTGTGTAATATGTGCAGAACCAACACTTGTGATTTTTTCATAAGAACCATTTGGTAAGGTGACTTGAGAAAACATAGGAACATTGACTTTATCTATGACTAAAGTAACTATATGATTTGTAGCGCCATTATCAATGATCCAATGAAGAGACTTGAAACTTTGGGATGTGGATGATGAACAAAATGGAGTAGAGTTACTTGTATAATTGGCTGAGACAATGGATTTTTCTTTTCGGAAAAAGTTTTATTTGTGAGAATTTTTCAAGAGTGAATTGAATAGGTTGATCAGAAGTTTGGGCAGCTTTGGTGACTGTGTGAGATGATTCAACTCCCGTTTGATTTGGAGAAACCTTTCGAGCTCAATTTGGAGGTTGTACATCATTGCCATGAAGTTTGTGTCCAATAGGAAATCCAATCAAATAAAAGCACATCTTCATTGTATGTGTAGTTCCATCACAATAGGTATAATGAAGCATTTTCTTAGACCCTTGTGTCTTTGATGAGCCAGGTGTCCAAGTTCGAGAGGAATTATGTCGTTGTGAAGTCGAGTCTGATTGCCTGACATTCATGGCACGAACCTGTTCAGTAATCTTGTGTTCAGCTAGTCCTCTTTGTTTTTCTTCCTCACATAAAAGCCAATATGCTTTCTTAACAGTTGGTAAAGGGTGCATAGCATGATTTTCCCTCTAACAGTTGAATGTCTCATTCAAGCCCATAAAAAACTGTCCAAGGTTCACCATTTCTTGTTTGTCTGTCAGTTGCTTGAGTCCTCCACAAGTGCATGGAATAGCTGGACCACACATTTTCAACTCATCCCATAACGGTTTTATCTTGGTGTAATATGTGAAGATGAAATCCTAATTTTGCTTTAACTCCACAATGGAACGTTGAATCTGATAGTGATGAGAAAAATCACCTTGTGAGAATCGTTGTTGCAGATCCAACCAAATTTCAGAAGGAGTTTCCACATAGAGGACACTATTGGAAAGATCTTGATTTAAAGAGTTAAGAATCCAAGAGAGAACCATATCATTGCATCGTTGTTACAATGAATATTTAGGATCAGATTCATTTGGTGTAGGTATAGTCCCTTTGATGAATCCCAGTTTATTTTTGGCACCAAGACTCACCAACATGGAATATCTCCACATATCTTATTTGGTTCCATCAAGAACCTTTGGCACAAGAATCATACTTGGATGATCTGAGGCATGGATAAAAAAAGGACCAGATGGGTCAATGGTGAAAAAAACATGGTTTGATGAGTAGTATTTTGGTTTTTTTGGTTGATGGTTTTGTTGGTGTTGGGAGTGTTTTGGATGACACTTATTGAATCAGTATCCTCCATAAAAAAAATTGTGGAAGCTTGGTAGAGACGTTAGGATCAACGTTCTGATACCATGAAAACTTAAAGATGAGAAAACGCATTTTTGTGTATTGATGTTGATCATTACAAAGATGATATATACATGTATAGAATAAATTTTATATAGAAGGAGATTACCTAAAGAGCTATACATAGGAGGAGATTATTTTGTGCCTGTAAAACTGAGATCTTTACAAAATATTATGAGATATTCACTGAATATGTTGAGTATCAAATCAAATCAAATTCAACAAAATATGTTTAGATCTTCATAGAATATGTTGAATATCCAATCATATTAAATCAAATCTCAACAATAAGAGTTGTTGGATCTCACCGTGTTCTTTATTATGGGTTCTTCAATCAGCACCCCATTGTCACTTCAATCGATTGAAAGATAAAAAAAATTAGTGATGGTGATCCATTAGTAGATCATAGGGGAAAAAAGTGCATAAAATTATAAATTATACAGTAAAAGAAAAATGTGGTTACGAGATCCAACTAAATTGACGTGTTGTTGTCTTCCCATGGTGCTTTGAGCAATGAAATCGGTTTAAGTATATATATTCAAAAATGCTAGGAAATCAGATTTTTGCAACCATGTTTTGCAACCAGGGTAACGTGGCATGATCTCGAAAGAATGATAAAATTTCCAAAGAGTTTATGTGTATCTCAAGGTTGTAAAAAACTCATTTGATGTTGCCACATCATCTTAATTACAAAACCTAATTCCCTAGCCTTACTTATATATATTTTTCCACTTTAGGAACTCATTACTTGTTTGAGTTGCAAACTAGATTTTAAAATTCAATTCTGATGGAAACAAAGAAATTAATAAATAAATTGGATAAAACTCAAATCCCTATAGAAAACTAATAAATTGGATAAAATACGCATAATAACGGTCATGTAACCCACATGCAATTGTCGTGTGAAGACTTTGGCATCATGGTAAACCAAATCCCTTGTGTTTGTAGACTAGTTATTTTCCTAAAAACACAATAGGTAGAACGTGGCGAGCATCCATCGGTTACCAATTCTGTTCGACATCACAGTCAGGGGTTTTAGAAATGATTAATAATGTGTCTAAATCTGATCTCCGGCCTGCAAATTAAAGGGATGATACATCAGTTAATTTTCATTGCGGATTTCAATGAGATAGAGATGATACGTATAAATATTAGGGTATTTTTCGTACCGTTAGTTCGATAAAATTTTAACATGATAAATATAATTTATGCTACTTTAAATATCAAGATAAATAAATATCAAATATATATGAAAATCGAACCCATGCACCCTTGGTGCTTTAAGTTCTATATGATCTATTAGATTCTTATTTTTGGATAAATCTCAACTGTCTTTTATCTTCAACCTCAAACACTATCCTGAATTGTAATATAGACTAGGGTATTCCTCGTGCCGTTGGCACGATACAAGTTTAAAATGATAAATAGAGTTTAGTCTAATTTAAATATCAAAAGGTTGAGTATGGGCATCGAACTCATGTACTCTTGGTACTTTAAATTCTATGTGATTCGTTAGATTCTTATATTTTGGTAAATCTCAGCCTTTTTTTTTTTTTTTTTTTATCTTTAATCTCAAAAACCATCATGATTTGTAATATAGATGTCAGAGATGTTTTCTCTCTAATCCCACACCAGTAAGAGATGTTTTATAAGTATGTATACATACATATGTTGATCTCATGCTATGATTTATCCACAAATATTGTTTTTCTCTCTACATCAGTTTTAACAGGAATCTCGAAACTGCCTTCCAAATTTGAGGTAATGAGCCACGTTCACCAAATCACAGTTATCGAAAACAAATAAAAAATTATAGGCAACTAGGGCTATCAACCATTTTTTGGCCAGGGCAGGGCTTTTTTACACTTTTACCCCTTTTTCTTAAATGATGTTTGTGGTTGTGTTTTAAAGAGAAGGGTAAAAATGTAAAAGAGTCCAACACTGACAAAAAAATAGCTGGTAGCCCTTAACCTCACTCTGAAACTCCAAAATAATGCGAAGTTACAAACAAAATAATAACAAATACTGGAGACAACCAATTTACGTTGTTCGGTAAAGTTGCCTACGTCCACGACAAATAATAACTTTACTAGTGAGATCGAAAGATTTCAAATGGAGATAGCTACAAAACGTCAAAGATGTTACAAATACATGTGTCTAAATGACACTACACAAATACGTTGGTTACGTATAACACAAAACCAAACAAAAACAAATCTCTTTTTCTTTTCTCTCACCTCCCTTTCGTCCTCTCTCACATATACACACAAATGGAATAAACCCTAACTCACAAACACAACAAGTTTATATGTATCTCGAGGTTATATAAAAATTCCTCTAACAATGTTACATCATAGTTGCAAAACATGGTTCCCTAACCTCACTCTAGAACCCATGAAACCAACAGACTTGTCAGTAATCATCATGAAATAATCACAACCAATAAAGGCATCTAGGTGTGGGGTTTTTTATGAACCCGAGCTTAACCACTTCAACTGTTCCCAAAAGATCTCATCACTATTATCTACGTGTCCAATCAATTTTTAACTTGACACGGATGAGCCTCATTATCATGTGAAACAAACATTTTTCAGTTCGAGCCGACATTTAACAATATTGTCACTAATGAAAAAACATAAAATAACACGACATTTTGATGTCACCTACTCTCCCTCCCTCTCTTGCTCGAAAGAGACCTAAATAAAGCCTCTCACTCTCTCTTCCTTGTTCGTTTCATCGAAACGTTTGAGAGGGAATTAAGTCAAAATTTGTTCAATTCATCTCTATCTTTGTTCTTGTTCTTGTTCTTGTTCATAAACGCAAGTTTTTTCAATTCGATTCAATTCCTAGAAGAGCCAAAACGGACAAGCAGTAATTCAAAGAAATTCAATAAATATACAAGTTCTTTTTGTGAAAACAATTTTCAATTTGTATTGAGGTTTTTTTTTTTGAAAGGCAAGCGTGCCGCCCCGTGGATATAAAACTCAAGACATGGGACTTGAACCACCACAGGATTAACTATCCAACGGGCTACCAGTGGCATTTCCATTGAGGTTTAAAGCTTTCGTTGTATTGAAACTGCAGATTCGAAATTCAAGAAACGTAGACCAAAACCCTATCACTCTCCGATTGAAGGGAGGGACTTAAGCTTCACTTCTTCTTTCAATTCATCTCTGTTATTTCTCATTCGAAGATGCGCATTTTTAGGGTTTTTGTTTGATTATTTTGGTGAATTGGAAGGAGAAAGCTAAGCTTACCAAGTAAAAGAGACAATATATCTGCGAATTTTCTCACGTAGCTGTTGTTTGATGGAAACAGCTGAAATTCGAAGTTCAGGAAGCCAAATCAGGTTTTGATGGGAGTGGAAAAGTTTATAGTACAACGTCTCTTGGTGCAAAAGCTCCAATTTGACCTTGAAAACAATTATAAAGCCAAAACACGAAGGGCGAAGATTGTGATCGAAAGGAAACACAATTAATGTAGATATTTGATGCACATGTCAAAGGGCAAAGATTTGGAGGAAGACTGGAATTCCCAAATGAGCTCTCTTTGGTGTTTGGGGAAGCACTAGGAAGGAAGGATTGGTTGTTGATCAAATGGATGCAATAAGGGCTAAGTTACTGGATTTTGGGGAATTGCTCGGGTGCCGCTGCGAGGCAATTTTGCCAAGGAGTACTCATCCTACTCTGGTTTTGATTTCCTATATGATACGAGGTGCAAATCAAGTGTTTCATCTTCCCGTCTTTTTGGATGATATTCTTTCGTCTTCCTGTCTTTTTGGATGAAGGAGAATATATAGTTCATTAAGTTCTGACTTTTATCCAAATCTTCCGTAAGTTCTATAAACTTTCAATTCATTCACATTACGTAAACTTCATACAATTATATAGTTCGTTTATTTTTTGGTTTTGCAGAATCTGCAGCTTCCAATATATTGATGGAAACTTCTAATGGGTGGCTAAGGTGATGGAGGGTAAGCTTTGATATATCAATCCTTTTACAGTATCTTGAAAAATCAGTAATTTTCCTTTTACTGAGCTAATTACTCTTGATGCATTACAACTTGTTGTTTCTTGACATCACAAGATCTTATGCTTTAGACAATGTTGTTGTGCATGTTTGCCTTTCTTGCTTAAACAATAGTTATTGGTCTTTGTAGTTACACTCCATACCAGCTAAATGTTCAGTTAAGTGTGCAAATTTATGTCTTGTAGATGTCAATCAGGCGGGGTTGGGATTTTTGGAAATACTTGGGCACCTTTGTCAACGGAAGGGAAAATTCTCCGTGCCTGTTTGTGACTCTTTCATGAATGCTTATTGTATCAATGCATTCGAAATCCATGTAATTTCTTCATTTGGTTAACCCGCATAATCCTATATAGCACACAACCTAAATTCTTTATTTTCGTAATTTACAGAAGCTTTCTTTTTGAGAGCGCGCTGGTTGTCAGGGTCCAGACTCCAGACTTGTAATGTTGCATCTAGACAACATCAGCTGTTGTCTCAACTGTTTCCTACTCCCATTTGAAATCTCAGTTGTCATTTTTCGTCTTACAGTGCTGTTCTGTTTTCCCTAAAAGTCAGTTTGTCAGTCTATTACATGATTTATAGGTATTCTTGTGCTTGAAGTTTATTTATCTTAGTTTTAATTAGTCTAAGGGTGTGTTTGATTGCAGTTTTCAAGGGAATAGGAAAATATTTTGCCTCAACGCACGTGTTAAAGGTATTTGATTGTCTAATTTTTTTGTGAAAATTTTTCCATAAGGCTTGGCTTTCCTTGCTTTGGAAGAAAATAAAAAGAGGAACACCCTGATAACTCCCCATTGTTTAGGTAGTTCTCTCACACAATGCCACTCCTCTTACTCTGCATGTCGTCTCTCCCATTTCTTTCAATGTAATGGTTGTCTCTCTGATCACCTCTTTACAGTTTTTTACTTCAGAAGCAAACCGGATTTGTTGTGTGTTTTAGGTTTCAGGTCATTCTCTCCTTGAAGCAAAATTGGAAGAGATCCATTGTATGATTTGTAGTGTTACAATTAAAGAAAGCTAGGGGTCAAGAATTTCAAATCTGTTGATTTCATGGGTTTGGGATGATTGTTTGGAGTTCGAGTGTTACTGACTGTTGCTGATTTTAAGAATCTCTTTTGTAGAAGTTTGGGGCATGTGAGGATATTCTCTTCAGATTATATATGATCAAATTGGATTTTGTTATGAAAATGTTGTATATAAATTGGGTATCTGTTGATGTAATTACGAAGATTTGGGGATGACATATTAGGATCTCTTTTGTGAGTATTAAAAGATGATGAAATTTTCCTTTGTGATCATTAATCAATGTGACAATCAATATTGATTTCCTTCGTTTTCTTTGAGGGAAAAGGAAAAAGAAAATAATGAAAATTTTACATTAGGAAGAAGAGTAAGACTAGGTGCCTGGTGGGTGCCAGCACCGTTGATTTTGCATCGATACAAGTGTTACACTTATCTCGACGCAAATCAACGATGCTTGGCACCCACCAGGCATCCTAGATTTTTCCTAGGAAGAATACATAACACACCCCCCCCCCCCCCCCTTTTTAATACGGTCATTCAGTCTCATTTGTCTGTCGTTTTCTTACTCGAAAAGAAAATTCTGACACAAAATCTCTTCTGGATTTTCTTCATGACATTTGATCGAGATTGGGAAGTGCTTGGGCCTGCCTTCTGAGCCTTCAAAGCATCTTTGTTTCCTTTCCAACCAATGTACATATAGATTAGGCAACAGTTATAATACTTCTTCCATGTATAATGGCAAAAAAATATCATAGTTTTGTATGGGTTTTGTTTTGGAGGGTATATGTAGAAACAGGAAATTAAACTGTAAAAACCTTACCAATTCCAGACTCTTTGACGTGGCAATCATCACTGCCATTAGTTGATATGTTCGCCGAGGGACTACTGGCTATCTGCATGGGTGGATGATAAATATAATTCGCTCCTCCTGTCATTCTCGGAATGAAGTATAAAAGTGGCTGAAAACCGTCGCTGGAAATTGACCCAAGGTCCTCAAAACTCAGTAGTTTGGTTTGGATTATATCCATCTGATCAATAATCACCCCGTTATTAAGTTGCGTCGTCTCACCAAAGATGAAACGCTGATAATTCTGTGGATATCCATTCCTGTCATAAATCTTTGATTTGAGATCGTCGAGTGTGTCGAATCTCCCAATTTCCACCTCGAAGTCGGGCTCATTGTCTAGGGTTCTCACGCAGAACAGAGCACCTTCTTTCAAATCAAAAGGCACGTGAAGTAAGGAACTTTCCTGGATTTTGTAGTCGCTCAAGGTTTTCCCTTCTTCCATTGGAGTACCTGCGAAGAACAGATTCCATTTTATCTGAGGGCTTCCTACTTTGTAATCAATGATCTGATGTTTTAGATTTGCAAGCATCATGGAGCTCTCTACGTCAAGGGTTACTGAATTTTCATTCATTGTCGTCACAAAGATCTGCATGCTTTTGCTTGATTCTCTTCTTTCTTCCTCCTGGAACTGAAGAGAAGACCCCAAAAAAAAAAAAAAACTGTCAATTTACGTTATATTTATCATTGAATAAAATGCATGATGGTTCTTTTGATCTGGTATGAAAATTTTATGTTCATTGCTTTGGTATCCAACAGGTTTTAGGGTTGAAGCATACATGTTTAAGTGGATTACGATTATATTCTAGGCATGACGATGAATAAAATTTTCTCCCTTTATTCTGGGACAAAATTCATGACTGACAGAGTACTATCTCGTAAATCTACTCAGGTTGAGTTTATTCAAGACCCAACAATCTGATGAGCAACGGATCAATTTTTAAGCTGCACCCGATCAAGAAACAAAAGCTACAAATTTGGTGGCTATCCTTGATAGTCTAGACTTTTTCTTTCACGAAGTTACAGAAAATTTCCACTCATCCCAGCAGGAAAACTATGTGGATCTTCTAGTTGTATCAGCGAAGACTAATTGCATTTCTGTTCATCACTCCTGAAAACCTTGTTAAATGAAGGGACCATGATCTAAAAAGACTGTTTCCAAAAAAAAACAATGTTGTTGGCACAATTGGGGCCTAAAGGTCGACAAGTAATCCCAAAATGACCCACTCTCTCTGCAAGGTCGACAAGTAATCACAATTGGGGCCTAAAGGTCGCCAACCAAAGAAAGAAATCAGGTCTAACATTAATGAGTTAAAGCGAGGATGAAATGACCCACTCTCTCTGTCCCATTTCCTATCCTAGTTTCTGTCTCTGCTTGGGAATGAAAAAAGTTTTTTTATTTTTTATTTTTTATTTTTTTTATTTTATAAGGCAAACATGGTTTTTATTATAGTATCCCAGAACCATAAACACGCCGCAACCTCCATGAGTACAACATCTTTTAGTCTTCGAGCCGAAAAAACCAGCAGGTTTTCGCACAAAGAAGTCTGCTGCAATTCAATCGAAAGCTGCAAAGCCGAAACTCAAACTTGTCCTTGAAAACAATTATAAAGTCATTACACCATCTAGAAGGCTTGGAATTCTCCAAAATAAGCTGCGTTTGGTTTTTGGTGTGAAGTAGCTCGAGGAAGAAGGATTGATTGTTGATCGATCAAATGGATGCAAATCAGGCTAAGATACTGGATTTGGGGATTTGCTCGGCTGCCGCCGCAAGGCAGTCAGTTTCGCCAAGGAGTGCTCATCCTACTCTGGTTTTGACTTTCTATATGATAGGAGGTGCAAATCAAGTGTTTCATTTTCCGTCTTTTCGAATGAAGGAAAATATCGACCAATCTTCCCTAAGGTAAAATTTCAATTCATTTCTGATAAAATGTTAGACACAAAGGAAATGATTTGTGTGTATTGTGTTGTCTTTCTCATTCACAATCACCTGTTTATATACAAACTAATCCAGAGAATATTGTGAGAATATTCACAATATAATCTGCTAATTTTCTTAAAACTATTATACAACATTGACTCTATAAGCAACTTTCCTAATACAAAATATTCGTAATATATTCTCAATACCCCCCCTCAAGTTGGTGCATGGAGATTCCGTATGCCCAACTTGCAAAGTAGATACTCATATTGTCGTTTGCCCAATGCTTTTGTGAAAATGTCAGCGAGTTGCTCATTGGATGGGACAAATGTAGGATTGATATGTCCAGCAACAATTTCATCACGGACAAAGTGACAATCGACCTCAATATGTTTTGTTCGTTCATGAAAAACAGGATTTTGAGATATATGGAGAGCCGCCTGACTATCACAATGAAGAGACATAGGACGTGTGTGAGGCATCCCGAGGCTAGCTAAAATAGCTTTAAGCCATTTCAACTCACATGTAGTCATAGCCATAGACCTATATTCCGCCTCTGCGGAGGAGCGGGATACTGTATGTTGCTTCTTTTTCTTCCAAGATACCGGCGAGTTCCCAAGGAACACCAACCAACCAGTGAGAGACCGCCGAGTCAAAGGGCATCCGGCCCAATCAGCGTCACACCACCCATGTAACTGCAAGTCACACTTACTACTCAAATGTATACCTTGACCTGGATTACCTTTTAAATACCGAACCACCCGCAAAGCAGCTTCCCATTGGTCCACCCGAGGATGTTGCATAAATTGAGATAAAACATGAACACTATAAGATAATTCGGGTCGAGTGAAACACAAATAAATTAGCCGTCCCACCAAGCGACGGTAAGGCTCCGGGTCAGCGAGCTCTGGACTCTTGGACAAGGCGAGTCGATGATTCTGTTCCAATGGCACCGCCGTGGGCCTTGCCCCTAGCAATCCGGCCTCAGAGATGATATCTAGCGCGTATTTGCGTTGACAAAGCACAAACCCATCTGGTCCGCGTGCCACTTCAACCCCCAAGAAATACTTTAAAGGACCCAGATCTTTCATATGGAAACAAACACTGAGGTAACCCTTGAATTTCTGTATATCCCCCGGATTACGCCCAGAGATGATAAGGTCGTCGACATAGACAAGAACACTGAGCTGAACCGCACCTCTTTGTAGAGTAAACAAAGAATAATCTGAATAAGATTGCCGAAAACCATAATTCTTCAAAGCAGTTGACAGTTTAGCAAACCAGCATCGGGGTGCCTGCTTCAGCCCATATAATGATTTCCTAAGCTTGCACACCTTTTCAGAAGTCCCCACCTGAAAACCGGGTGGTAATTTCATGTATACCTCCTCCGTAAGATCACCATGTAGAAATGCATTATGAACATCCATCTGATGGACTTCCCAATTCTTGGCAGCCGCAACGGCAAGAAAGACCCGTACTGTAACCATCTTAGCTACTGGAGCAAAAGTCTCTGTATAATCAACTCCTTCAATTTGATGATTTCCAAGAATAACCAGCCGAGCCTTCAATCGCTCAATGGTACCATCAGAGTTATACTTGATTTTGTATACCCACTTGCATCCGAGAGCTTTCTTTCTTGGTGGCAATTCTGTTACAACCCAAGTTTCATTAATCTCAAGAGCCTCAATTTCTCGTCGCATGGCATCCCTCCAGCGGCTGTCTTTCACGGCCTCAGAATAACACACAGGTTCCCGATTTGCTGTCAAGGCTGCAAGAAAATGTCTATGTCGCATAGAAAAATTATCACAATTCACATAATGTGCTATAGGATAGGGTGTACCTGAGGAATGCCGTGGTACGGGTGAAGCGGGTACGGATGGACTCATTTTCCGAATGGTATGAGTAACATAATCACGGAGTCGTACTGAGGCTTGCCTTCTGCGTTGACCCCTGCCCAACACATCTTCCTGACTTGCGTCCGGGTGGTCCTCCTGGTTCGCACAAACCGGCTGCCCAGCAGCCTCATCCGGCTGTATAATCACCTCGGCACCAGCATTTGCCCCATCCTCGGCACACGCCGGCTGCCCAACAGCCCTATTTGGCTGAACAAAATCCTCAGCACATGTCGGCTGCCCAGCATCCCCATCTGGTTGTACAAACTCCTCAGCACCCCCCCTCAAAACAACCGTAGATGTCTCCTCAAAGTCCTCATGAACTGCCTCAATATTAGGCAGACCATCGTGGTCTAAATTAAAATGATCTGCAAAGGGAAAAACTCCTTCCGAGAATACAACATGACGAGAAACAAAGAAATCTCGTTTCTCCAAGTCATACAAACGCCATCCCTTTTTTCCATAAGGGTACCCAACAAAGACGCACCTTCGACTTCTACTGGCAAACTTATCCCCCGTCTGTACATGCGCATAACACAATGACCACAAAATGCGCAAGTGATCATAAGTGGGTGTGCTGCCATATAGAACACTATAGGGTGTTTTCCCATTCAAGACCAATGAGGGAGTCCTATTTATCAAGTATCCAGCCGTCAACACACATTCTCCCCAAAACTCAATAGGAAGAGAGCCCTGAAAACGCAGCGCCCGAGCTACATTCAAAATATGTTGGTGTTTCCGTTCAACCCGCCCATTTTGTTGAGGTGTTCCCACACAAGATGTTTGAAAAACAATCCCGTGATCAAGAAAATACTGTCGCAGACAAGTGAATTCAGTGCCGTTATCACTCCGCAAGATTTTGACCTCTGTATCAAATTGTCTCTTAACCATTGAAAAAAACATTTGAAGAGTATGAGAGACCTCTTTCTTATCAACAAGTAAGTAAATCCATACAGCACGGGAAAAATCATCAACAATGGTCAAAAAATAAGAAGCACCACAAGAAGAAGTTGTTCGATAAGGTCCCCATAGATCAGTGTGAATAAGTTCAAAAATGGCTGTAGCTTTATGTTCACTAACAGGAAACTTATTTCTACTTTGCTTTGCCCTCTGACAGACATCACAATTTTTATTCAAGCGATTTTTCGTTTCACTAAAACTTACTTCGGGAACTAACTTTGTTACTTGTAGAGATGGATGACCCAGTCGCTGGTGCCATAGATCAAGAGACACCACATTATTGGCCTGTATGGCGTGAACCTGTGGCAGCCCCCGGAAGAAATAGAGTCCATCCCGTCGTTCACCCGCACCAATCAGCATCCTCGAAGTGCGGTCCTGTATAACACATAGATCATTAGTGAATTGGACAAAACAGTTATAGTGATCAGTTAATTGCGACACAGAAATTAAATTGCAAGTTAGCCCTGGCACATAAAGAACATTTTTCAAACAGAAATTTCTTTCAAGAGTGATCGTCCCCTCTTTAGTGGCGATAGCGCTACTCCCATCTGGCAATCCCACGGGACATTGAGCAATCGCCTTTAAGTCACGGAGATCCCCGATCGTGCCAGTCATGTGATTTGAGGCTCCTGTGTCAATAATCCAAGGCTTACCAGTCATCTTATCGGTCGTTGCGGATTTTGATCCGCCCAGCATTTGGAGAAGTGTCTGTCACTGATCGGTATTCAGCCCAGGCAGTGGAGATGTATCTGTCTCGGTCACTCCTGCCCCAGCAGAACCTGTTTGAGCAACGTTGGCACGATGCATACCCTTGGTTCCTCGACCACGGCCTCGAAGACTTGACTGCCCTCTACCGCGACCAGCACCAGCACTTTTCCCATCGCTTCGTGGTCGGTTACCCCACCATTCCGGATATCCGTGCAAGGCAAAACAATTGTTAGAATCATGCCCCGTCCTTTTACAGTGGGAACACACCGTACTAGATTTATCCTTTTCGTCAAGACGGGTTCGTGTGGCAAGTGCCATAATTTCCCCGCGTTCTTCCTTGCCGCGAGCGATTTTCTTTACTCGCTCCTCTTGAATGAGAATTGAGTATACCTTGTTCATGTTTGGCAACGGTTCTTGAGCCAATATATTGGATCTCACTGTTCCGTACAAATGGTCATCCAAACCCATAAGAAACAAATGTACTTTTTCTTCCTCCCGTTTTTTCTCCAGAATCGAAGCGAGATTGCATGTACACTTCCCGCACTTGCACGTCGGTAATTGTTCAAAATTACCTAATTCATCCCACAGTTGCTTGAGTCGCCCATAGTAATCCATTATGGTCAGCCCCTTCTGTTTGCAATCTGCAAGATCTGATTTCAGTTGTTGAATCCGTGGTCCATTAGTAATGGAGAATCGATCCTTGATATCATTCCAGAGATCCTGCGCTATTTCCACATGAGAGATAGTGGAGCGTAGCGTAGGTTCGATGGTATTTCGGATCCAGGACACCAAAAGCGAGTTGATAGTCCACCAGTCTTCGAGGTCTCGTGACTGCTCGCCAGGTTGTGTGATAGTTCCATCAATGAACCCGAATTTCTTCCGAGCCCTTAAGGCCGTTCGAAAGGAACGAGCCCATTCATCATAATTGTCCCCTTTCAATTGAACCTGAGTGATTGAAAGTCCGGGATTATCAAGGGAAGTGATGTCATAAGGTGAAATCGTCTTCCGAGTTTCACCAGTAGAGACTTCACCGCCAGCCATGATCGGTGTTCAAAAAGAGATTTCAAAATGCCGCAAAAAGAAGTAAAGTTGCGGCTCTGACTGCTCCTCACGTAGAGAAACATAGATTTTTTTTTTTTTTTTTTAATATATTCCCTTTTTTTTTTTTTTTTTTTTTTCGTTTATTTTCTTTGCTTTTCTTTTCTTTTCTGTTCTTTCTTTTACTTATGCATTACAGAGAAGCAGAGAAACAAAACAAAAAAAAAAAACAGAGAAACATAAACAGGGACAGAGAAATGAGAGGAAGATCTCGCTGATCTCTTCCTCTTGGTGAGAAATGGCGAAGACTGGAAGCAGAACAAAATGCTTTCAGAGCAAGGGAAAGTTCTAATGTTGGTCCAAGCAGAGTACCAACGGAAGGACCAACTTCCACAAGTTCCTCGGATGTTTGGGATATCACTGGACTTCCTGGAATCGATTGGATCAGGATCGATCAGCTTGGATCAGGATCGATTGGAATCGATCAGGTTCCTGGAGCTTCGATCAGGATCGATTAGAATCAGATGGCGATGGTTCCTGGAGCTTCGATCAGATCTGAATCAGATGGCGATTGGGATCGATCAGGTTCCTGGAGCTTCGATCAGATCTGAATCAGATGGCGATGGTTCCTGGAGCTTGGATTTGGGAGATCGTGAAGCAGAGACAGAGGATCGATAAGGATCGATTAGGATCGATCAGTTCAGTTCAGCAAGGTTCACCGTTCAGGTTCGATTACGATCGATTAGGATCGATCAGGTTCCTGAGGTTCTTCTTCTTCGTTCCTTCTTATTCAAAGAAACCCTTTTCATTCAAAGAGGTTTCGATCAGGTACCTGTTCTCCCTATGATACGCTCTGATACCATGATAAAATGTTAGACACAAAGGAAATGATTTGTGTGTATTGTGTTGTCTTTCTCATTCACAATCACCTGTTTATATACAAACTAATTCAGAGAATATTGTGAGAATATTCACAATATAATCTGCTAATTTCCTTAAAACTATTATACAATATTGACTCTATAAGCAACTTTCCTAATACAAAATATTCGTAATATATTCTCAATAATTTCACATTATGTAAAGTTCATACCATTATATAATTCGTTCATATTTTGTTTTTGCAGAATCTGCAGCTTCAAATACATTGATGGAAACTTCTACTGAACAGCTAAGGCGATAGAGGGTAAGCTTTGTTATATCAATCCTTTTACAGTATATTGAAAAATCATGATTTTCTTTTGAGTGAGTTAATTCTTCTCGTTGCATTACAACTTTTTGTTTCTTGACATTGGACAATGTTGTTGTGCATGTATGCCTTTTTGGCTTAACAAATAGTCCTTGACCTTTGTAATTACACTCTAAATATTCCAGCTAAATGTTCAGTTAAATGTGCAAAGTTATGGCTTGTAGTTGTCAATCAGGCGGGATTGGGATGTTTAGAAATACTTGGGCACCTTTGTTAACGGAAAGGAAAATTCTCTGTGGCTATTTCAACCTCTTTCATGAATGCTTATTGTATCAATGCATTCAAAATATTGTGAAATTAAAGATGCTCTGAAGTCTTGACTTTGTGAAGACGGGGATCAGTTTGTCACTTATACTGAGAGGCTCATCTAATTACAGGGAAAGAGGAAGAGAGGTATGGAAGAGACATAGCTTTTCCATGAAGGTATTGTGGTGTGAAGAAATCCAACATGGGGTGTTTAAAGGAAGAAACGTCGATGCAGGACATTTTGTGTGAGCAGACGTGAAAAGAAGAACTATCATGTGACCCTGGAGGTGATACTGGAAAGTGAAAACCCGTCACCACCAGGCGGCTGTGATGATGGTTTTGGTGGTTCAGAGGATGAAGACCTGGTTGGGGTGTTAGATGCACTGTTGCAAGTGGTTTTAGGCATTCAGCAAGCATTGGCCTTGTCATTATGATAATAAAGCTCATTAATCTCAGTTTCAGTAGACTATTAAAACATCTTACTAACTTAAAGCTGCTGGGAGCAAATTTTAATTTGTGTTCGACTGAGCTTTAAAGTTGAATTGCTTTTCTGTAGAGCTCGTTACATCTGCCACCATAAAGTCTCGGTATGGACACGTATAAATTGTCAAGTCATGTCCAAAGAAGTTGTGGGTGGTGATATAGTGCTATGAGAACCAGTAAAAGCAGCTTATGAACTTGTAATTCAAGTTAAGCAAGCGCAATCTTGCATCTTCACTGAACTCTAGGTATCCTGAAACTTAACTTTTGACCCAGTTTCGTTTCATAAGTAGGTATTCCTGGTTCAGACTAATTATATACCTCACTGGTTTATCTGCAGTACATACTTAAGGTGAGGTGTTAAGTTAGCACAAAACTATAAGTTTTATTTTCACAAAAATGGACTGCACGGTAAACATGTGCTGTGTACAAATGGAAGAGGTTGTACCAACATCTGACTAGGAAAAACATGCTAGGGAGGGATTGGCTGGAGGTGCTTATCAACACACCAACACTGTAACCCAAGAAATTATGAGGACTTCCTTGCAGCAAATTATCATTGGTGAGAGTAATGCCATTGTTATTCCTTAGATATTCCATCCTTATGGTCTGCAGTGTGCTGATTAGATATCCTATCTTAATGAACTAGGTTATATTGTGTAATAGATCTGTTTCAATTATCATGTCAAAGATGAAAACCTCTTTCGATGATTTTTTGTCATTTATTTTAGCACCCTGCCATAATTTATGCATTGAAATTAGGAAGATTTGGGGATGACATATTAGGTATCTCTTTTGTGAGTACTGAGAAGATGATGAAATTTTCCTTTGTAATCAATGTGACAATCGATATGGATTCCTTTCCTTTCTTTGAGGGAAAAGGGAAAAGAAAATGTTACCTGAAATATTTTCCCTGCAATCAAACATGCCCTAAAAGATGGTATGTTGATTTTCCATTCATTTGGCTCTTTAGAATAATGATTTTTCACTAATTCATAGTTTCCTTCAAAAAAACTAGAAAACATGATCATCCAGTCTCATTTGTCTGTCTTCTTACACACGGAAATTTCACAGACGAAATCTCTTCTGGATTATCTTCAAAACATTTGATCAAGATTGGGAAGTGCTTGGGCCTGCCTTCTGAGTCTTCAAAGCATCTTCCTTTCCTTTCCAACCAATGTGCATATAGATTAGGCAACAATTGTAGGACTGCCTTCATGTATAATTGCAAATAAACATCATAGTTTTGTATAGGGTTCTGTTTTGGTGACTTAATTTGATTGCTCCCAACCACGTGTGCACTATATGGTGTGTATCGAATGGTTGGTGGGTATATGTGTGTGTTCCAAGATTTTATGTCAGCTTTAGACTATCCACTCTTTTACCAAACAAGAAACATGAAATTAAACTGTAAAACCTTACCAGTTCCAGACTCTTCATTGCCATTAAGAAATATGTTAGCTGAGGGACTCCTGGTTATCCATATGGGTGGATGATAAATATAATTCGCTCCTCCCATCATTCTCGGAATGAAGTATAAAAGTTGCTGAAAACCGTCGTCGCTGGAAATTGACCCAAGGTCCCCAAAACTCAGTAGTTTGGTTTGGATTATATCCATCTGATAAATAATCACCCCATTATGAAGTTGCGTCATCTCACCAAAGATGAAACACTGATATTTATGTGGAAATCCATTCCTGTCACAAATCTTTGCTTTAAGATCGTTGAGTGTGTCGAATCTCCCAATTTCCACCTTGAAGTCAGGCTCACCGTTTAGGGTTCTCACGCAGAACAGAGCACCTTCTTTCAATTCAAAAGTCATGTGAAGCAAATAACTTTCGTGGATGTTGTAGTCGCTCAAGGTTTTCCCTTTTTCCAGCGGAGTACCTGCGAAGAACAGATTCCATTTGATCTGAGGGCTTCCTACATTGTATTCAATGATCTGATGTTTTAGATTTGAACGCGTCATGGAGCTCTCTACTTCAAGTGTTACTGAATTTCCATTCAATTTCTTGACAAAGATCTGCATACTTTTGCCTGATTGTCTTCTTTCTTCCTCCTGGAACTGAAGAGGGGAACAAAAAAAAAGAAAAAAACTGTAAATTTACGGTATATCTATCATTGAAATATTGAATAAAATGCATGATGGTTCTTTTGATCTGGTATGAAAATATTACATTCATTGCTTTGGTTTCCAACAGGTTTTAGGCTTGAAGCATGCATGTTGAAGTGGATTACTATTATATTCTTGGGACAAAATTCAAGACTGACAGAATACTATCTTTTAAATCTACTTAGGTTGAGTTGATTCAAGACCCAATAATCTGATCAGCAAAGGATCGATTTTCAAGCTGCGCCCTATTAAGAAACAAAAGCTACAAATTTGGTGGCCATCCTTGATAGTCCAGACTTTTTCTTTCACGAAGTTATGGCAAATTTCCACTCATCCCAGCAGGAAAACTACGTGGATCTTGTAGCTGTATCATCGAAGGCTAATTGCATTTCTGTTCGTTACTCCTGAAAACCTTGTCAAACAAGTAGAGGTGGAGGGACAGAGGTTTTTGGTTGTTAATACAAAATTTTGAGCATAAAACCAACAGTAATTTTGAATGTTAAATGAAGCTAGGGACCATGATCTAAAAATACAATGTTTCCAAAAAAATTAATGTTGTCGTCGCAATTGGGACCCAAAGGTCAAGAGGTGATCCCAAAATGATCCCTACGACAACCTCATCCTCGTCTTATACCTGCTGCTATACAAAAAAGGAAGATGAACCAATCTAATTTTAATAAAAAATTCAAAAAATGTTTAATCAAATTTCTTTACCTGTTTATTTTCTGCTCTGTTAAATACTCTCGGTTGTGGTGAGGCTCAAGGAAAAAGAAGGAAGGGTAAAGAGGACTGAAGGGAAGAAGAAAAAGTTGGTGCTCTGCAAATTTCGAGGTGAGGAGAGATATGGGGGATGTATATATGTCGGGGTTGTAGAAAGCGATACACATGAGTCCATACTTTGGGACATGTTTGACAATTATAATACAAATATCTATCTCAATCCATCAATTATCACTTTTCCTAATTTGGTCGGGAGAGATCTAATTGCTCCAATCACGTAATACAAAAGTGTATAAGCTATAAAAATGAGTCAAAGTAGATTGACCCATACTAGCACTTTTGCGTAATAATTTGACCAGGGGCGATCCGATTATAGGAATAGCATCAGGTACCGCTACTTTCCACTTAGGAGTTTTTTTAGCTTATTGTCTGTATTTACCGGAGTTGCCAATGAGGAATCCAAGCTCTTTCTCTATTCTTCCGAATATACCCTTCACTTTCTTCAACATTGCCACATTTCAAACTGTTTATAACTGCAAGCCTTTATTTTCTATTCTCTTCTGATGTTTGCCGCCATTATAAGAAGGAAGGTTGATTTTGGATTTAGCCTAAAGATTGTGAAGGTAAAAATTTGATAAAGATGTGTTTATATTGTCTCAAGATGCACATATAGAATTGTATCTATCTTGAAAAAATGAGCAATCCGATCTTTTAACAAAAATATGCATAGCTGAAAAAGTTGGTCAACATATTTGATCTAAGAGTTAAAATGGAGGTCGAGTGATTTTGTTCCGCCTGGGGAGAGAATATTGATTAGTGTTTGGGAGTGTGTCCAGTATATGACTGTCAACTCTACCATTCTCTCCATCCAAATCTCTCTTCCCCCTCTCTCACAAAACACATTCTACTTCATATTCCTCAAACCCCCACGACACCTGCAAATCCAATCAACTCAAAACATGAAAAAAAAATCTTGATTTGAAAAAACCATTCTTAAACCTAATAGATCAACAAAAGCCAAAACCCCAATTGGAAAACACAATAGCAACATTACAACACGCCTTACCAATCCAATCAACTGTTCCTCTTCTAATGTCCATGTTCAACTCCCCACTTTGCAACCTCTTCAAGTAATCATCTTTAAGCAGATAACCTGATTACAACGGTCTAATATGTTTTGATGATTATGTGGGTAGTGGGGAGGTGAGTTGATGGATGGTGGTAGCAGAGGTGAATACATGAGTTTAAAAATAATAAGTAGAGGGGTACAATTGACACTCACATGCTGAACACCCTTCCAAACACTAATTAGTGCTCTCTACGCTGAGTAGAATCATTCTTGGAGATCAAACTTGAAACCAAAAACTTTTAAAAAAGAAGGATATCGGTAAACTAATCGAGCCAAATGGGAAATGAAAGTTGGTCCACGTGGCCGCTCGCTATTGTACCCGTACTAACGCATAGTCACTAATGAAGGCATAAAAATAACAACGAATTACGCAACATTTCGACTTGACCTTGAAATAAGGCTTGGAATTGTAAGCTTTCATTTGTTGTGAATGCAAGTTCTTTAGAAAACCTAAAGGGAAACACAATTACGGTCGAAATCTACTTAGTGATGTGAAGGCAAAGATTTGGAGGAAGACTGGAATTTCCCCAAATGAGCTGCGTTTGGTGTTTGCTCTAGGAGGAAGGATTGATTGTTGATCAGATGGATGCAATACAGGCTAAGATACTGGATTTTGGGGATTTGCTCAGGTGCCGCTGCTAGGCAATTTCGCCAAGGAGTGCTCATCCTACTCTACTTTTGATAGGAGGTGCAAATCGAGTGTTTCATCTTCCCATCTTTTCGGATGAAGGAGAATATCGACCAATCTTCCATCAGTTCTGTAAACTTTCAATTCATTTCACATTATGTAAATTTCATACCATTATATAGTTCGTTTATATTTTGTTTTTGCAAAATCTGCAGTTTCAAATACATTGATGGAAACTTCTAATGAGCGGCTAAGGCAATGGAGGGTAAGCTTTGATATATCAATCCTTTTACAGTATCTTGAAAAATCAGTGATTTTCCTTTTCGTGAGCTAATTCCTCTTGATGCATTGTAAAATCTTATGCTTTAGACACTGTTGTTGTACATGTATGCCTTTCTTGCTTAACAAATAGTCTTTGACCTTTGTAGTTACACTCCATACCAGCTAAATGTGCAAAGTTATGGTTTGTAGATGTCAATCAGGCGGGATTGGAATGTTTAGAAATACTTGGGCACCTTTGATAACGGAAGGGAACATTCTCCGTGCCTGTTTGAAACTCTTTCATGAATGCTTGTTGTATCAATGCATTCAAAATCCATGCAATTTCTTCATTTGGTTAACCGGCATAAACCTATATAGCACACAACTTAAATTCTTTTAAGTTTTTTTCGTAATTTACAAAAGCTTTCTTCTTGATAGCGCATTGGTTGTCAGGGTACAAACTTGTAATGTTGCATCTAGACAACATCAGTTGTTGACTCAACTGTTTCCTACTCCCATTTGACATCTCACTTGTAATTTTTGGTCTTGCAGTGCTGTTCTGTTTTCCCTAAAAGTCTATTTGTCAGTCTATTACATGATTTATAGGTATTCTGGTGCTTGAAGTTTACTTATCTTAGTTTTAATTAATCTAAGGGTGTGTTTGATTGCAGTTTTCAAGGGAATAGGAAAATATTTTGCCTCACGCGCGTGTTAAGGGTATTTGATTGTCTAATTTTTTCGTGAATTTTTTTTAAGGCTTCAATTGTGTAGCAAAAATGTCACAAAAACCATGTCTTTTTTTTTCCTTTCCCCTCCCCCCTCCTCTTCGGGAATTGGCTTTCCTTGCTTTGAAAGAAAATAAAAAGGGGAACGCCCCGATAACTCCCCATTGTTTAGGTTGTTCTCTCACAAAATGCCACTCCTCTTACTCTGCATGTCATCTCTCTCTTCTCTACTGGTCGTCTCTCCCATTCCTTTCAATGTAATGGTTGTCTCTCTAATCACTTCTTTACAGATGTTTACTTAAAAAGCAAATCGGATTTGTTGTGTGTTTTAGGTTTCAGGTCATTCTCTCTTTGAACCAAATCTGGAAGAGATCCATTGTATGATTTCTAGTGTTTCAATTAAAGAAAGCTAAGAGTTCAAGAATTGTTGATTTCATGGGTTTGGGATGATTGTTTGAAGTTCAAGTGTGAGGATATTCTCTTCAGATTACAACATATGATGAAATAGGATTTTGTTATGAAAAATTTGTATTGAGCATCTGTTGATGAAAATTAGGAAGATTTGGGGATGACATATTAGGTATCTCTTTTGTGAGTATTAAGAAGATGATGAAATTTTTCTTTGTAATCAATGTGACAATCAATATTGATTCCTTTCCTTTTCTTTGAGGGAAAAGGAAAAAGAAAGTGTTCCCTGAAATATTTTCCTTGGTTTTCCCTGCAATCAAACAGGCTCTAAAAGATGGTATGTAGATTTTCCATTCATTTGGCTCCTTGGAATAATGATTTTTCACTAATTCATAGTTTCCTTTGAAAAAGGAGGAAATTTTACATTAGGAATAATACATACCCCCTCACTTTCTTTTTCCCTTTCTCTTTCATTAATGTTTTCTATGGAATTTCTACTTTGACAAAAGGAAAACATGGTCATCCTGTCTCATTTGTCTGTCATCTTCTTACTCAATAAGAAATTTATCAGATGGAATATCTTCTGTATTTTCTTCAAAACATTTGATCGAGATTGGGAAGTGCTTGGGCCTGCCTTCTGAGTCTTCAAAGAATCTTCGTTTCCTTTCCAACCAATATACATATAGATTAGGCAATAATTTTCATGTATAATTGCAAAGAAATATAATAATTCTGTACAGGGTTGTGTTCTGGTGACTTAATTTGATTTTTACCAAGTACGAGTGTGTACAATAGGTGTGTATCGAATGGTTGGTGGGTATATGTGTGTGTGCGTTCTAGATTTTACGTCAGCTTTAGACTTTCTATTCTTTTACCAAACAAGAAACAGGAAATTAAACTGTAAAACCTTACCAATTCCAGACTCTTCACTGCCATTAAATGATATGTTAGCCGAGGGACTTGTGGTTATCCATGTAGGTGGATGATAAATATAATTCGCTCCTCCTGTCATTATCGGAATGAAGTATAAAAGTGGCTGAAAACCGTCGTCGCTGGAAATTGACCCCAGGTCCCCAAAACTCAGTAGTTCGGTTTGGATTATATCCATCTGATCAATAATCACCCCGTTATTAAGTCGCGTTGTGTCACCAAAGATGAAACGCTGATAGTTCAGTGGATATCCATTCCTGTCATAAATCTTTGCTTTAAGATCGTTGAGTGTGTCAAATCTCCCAATTTCCACCTCGAAGTCGGGCTCATCGTCTAGGGTTCTCACGCAGAACAAAGCGCCTTCTTTCAATTCAAAAGCCATGTGAAGTGAGGAACTTTCCTGTATGTCGTAGTTGCTCAAGGTTTTCCCTTCTTCCAGTGGAGTACCTGCGAAGAACAGATTCCATTTGATCTGAGGGCTTCCCACTTTGTATTCAATGATCTGATGTTTTAGATTTGCAAGCGTCATGGAGCTCTCTACGTCAAGTCTTACTGAATTTTCATTCATTGTCTTGACAAAGATCTGCATACTTTTGCCTGATTGTCTTCTTTCTTCCTCCTGGAACTGAAGAGGAGACCAAAAAAAATAATTGTCAATTTACGTTATAGCTACTGTTGAATAAAATGCATGATGGTTCTTTTGATCGGGTATGAAAATATTACGTTCATTGCTTTGGCATCCAACAGGTTTTAGGGTTGAAGCATGCATGTTTAAGTGGATTACTATTTTATTCTAGGCATGACAATAAATAAAATTTCTCCACTATATTCTGGAACAAAATTCATGACTGACAGAATTCTATCTCGTAAATCTACTCAGGTTGAGTTTATTCAAGACCCAACAATCTGATGAGCAACGGTTCAATTTTCAAGCTGCACCCGATCAAGAAACAAAAACTACAAATTTGGTGGCTATCCTTGATAGTCAAGACTTTTTCTTTCCCGAAGTTGTGGCAAATTTCCACTCATCCCAGCAGGAAAACCATGTGAATCTTCTAGTCACAGTGTTTCCAAAAAAACAATGTTGTCGTCGCAATTGAGACCTAAAGGTCAAGAGGTGATCCCAAAATGATTCCTGCAACAGCGTCATCCTCGACGTATACGTGTTGCTATACAAAAAAGGAAGATGAACCAATCTAATTTCACTAGAAAAAAATGTTTAATCAAATCTATTTACCTGTTTATTTTCTGCACTGTTAAATGCTCTCAATTGTGAGCGAGGCTCAAAGAAAAAAGAAGGGGTAAAGAGGACATGAAGGAAGAAGAACAAGTTGGTGTTGTGCAAATTTAGAGGTGTGGAGAGATGTGGGGATGTAGAAAGAGAGAAAAACACAACTGAAAGATGCGGGGAAAGAAAAAAAAGAAGGGAGTTTGGAGCAACAACCACCCTCTCTGTCTTGTCTCTCTGTCTTACACGCAGAGTGGGTTCGTTCGAGGGGGATAACATAGGACTCCAAGTTAAAATTGTAGATTCTTATTCAACTTGTAGATTCTTATTCAACCCATTTCCTATGTATACATGTTTGTTTTTCTCTCTTCCTACATCCCCATATCTCTCCTAACCTCTAAATTTGACACCAACTTGTATTTAGAGCCCAATTGCGCCAACAACATTGTTTTTTGGGAAACATTGTATTTTTATATGTACAAACACACTTATACGACGTCACATACTTACACAGCCTACATCATATGATAGATTTCAAACATGTCCCAAAGTAAAAAAACCTATAATTGACACCAACTTGTATTTAGAGCCTAGTTGCGCCAACAACATTGTTTTTTTGGAAACATTGTATTTTTATATATACAAACACACTTATACGAAGTCACATACTTACCCAGCCCACATCATATGATAGATTTCAAACATGTCCCAAAGTAAAAAAACTATAATTGACCTAATACATTCTTTTCTTTGAGACACGATATTATTGTAACGGAAAATGACTTTTAAGACCTATTTTTTCACAATAATTTTATACTTTTATGATACTCTTTCATTAACCGAGGTTAACTCATAAAATTTAAGGGACATATTTACCATTTTCTAAACAAATAAAAAACTTAATTTTATACTTTTATGACCAATAAAAACTTTTTTATTAATGATTTTATTTTTATTTATTTATTTTTCTATTATTCTTTTCTTTTTACCCTTAACCCCGCCCATTCATCATCATCATCATCATCATCAAAGCCCATTCCCGAGATTTTTGGGGTTGGCTACATGGATTTTGATTCTCCAAGCAATGTGATCTTCCCACATTTCGTCGCCTAATCCAAGCTCAATGATATCTTCATTCACCGTCTTTATCCAAGTTTTCAACGGTCGTCCCCTCCGTCTACACCCTCCATTAACTTGCCAATCTAAACATTTTCTAATTGGCGCCGTGCTTGGTCTCCTCCGCACATGACCAAACCAAGTTAAACGTCTTTATCTAATTTTGTCCTCTATGGGCGCTACACCTAAGTATCTCCTAATTCTTTCATTTCTAATTTTATCCTTACGAGTTTTACCACACATCCACCTTAACATACGTATTTCTGCTACTGCCATCCTATGCGTATGTTGTCCCATAGTAGCCCAACATTCTGAATCGTATAGCATGGCTGGTCGAACAATTGTCTTATAGCATTTCCCTTTTAGCCTTGGAAGCATCCTTCTATCGCATAATACTCCTGACGCCATTCTCCATTTCAACCAACCAGCTTTAATCCTATGGTCTACATCTTCTCCAATAGCCCCATCCTTAACCCCGCCCATTATTTGTAGAAAATAGATGGCTACAAATAATTTCTTTAATTGCAGTTTGAACAATTATTTTATGTCATTTGTTAGCTTCAAATGACTGCATTAATATTTTCATGTTAGCATTTTTATATTCATGAATGTTTTGTTACTCTGAATGTGTTTGTATTTGATTGGTTGTGAAGACATATCTGAGCTTGAAGAACAGTTTTTTTGTTTCAATTAATAATTGTTTCAATTCTTTTATTCAATATTGATTCCCAATTTACCTATGAGGCTATGATCATGCTATGTGGTAGATAGCTTGTGACTAAATAGCGACAAAAAATAAAATTTATTACTTTACATGTACCCATGCATTGAAGAATAAAAAATCAAATTTTGATAGTGAAAAAATTGATTTATTAACTACATTATGGAATAAGATACAATGATAATTAAAACCAAATTTCTAATCATCATCAAGAAATGTAATGCACGGGTACTTGTAAACTTTTCTAATCAAATTTACGACAAGTTAATCAAATTTATTTTATTAACTAATTAAAACAAAATTTGTAATCGTCATTAACTACATTATGAAAAACTTACCAAACATTAGCATAATAGTTTGATTAACTTATCGGTCAATGAAAACTTATAAAAAAATTATAATTGATTGGTTATAATTAAAATCATTAATTACGATACCTACCCGCGACATGGGGTGGGAGGGATTAGGGGTAAACATAAAAATAAAAATAAAAAAATAGAATCATTAATAAAATAGTCCTTGTTGGTCATAAAAGTATAAAATTATATTTTCTATTTGTTTAAGAATGATCAAAATGTCCTATAACTTTATGAGTTAACCTGGGTTAATAAAATAATCTTTGTTGGTCATAAAAGTATAAAAGTATGCACAAATTAACTATTACATCAACTATGATATTTAAATGGTATATTTTGTGAAGAAGTAGGCCTTAAAAGACATTTTTCGTTATTATAATATAATCAACTTAGTATCCATCTCAGTCTAGGGGCTTTGGACTCGGATGTGTTTTTCTTTCTACATCCCCCACATGCATACATCTCCGGTGTCTCTCAGATTGGATTGATTTCGCAAAATTATACAAAATTTCGTTGAATTTTTCGTTTTTTTTAAATTGCGAAGAGAAAAATGGTGAAAGAAAAAATGTAAATTTCGAGGTTTTTTCGTAAATTTCTGAGGTTTTTTTCGTAAAAATACAAAAATTAGGTACTAAATTTTACATTTTTTTTCAAAAAAATTTGGGATTTTTCTTAAATTTTGAGTTTTTTTTTCTTCTAATTATCATATATTCTAATATTTATTGATTTTTTAAACCACCTCCTAATTTTCTAATTATCACATCTTCTACTTATATATTGATCTTTTAAACTACTCCTTGATTTTCTAATTATAATTATTTTGGTTTAATTTAATGTATTTAATATATTTATTTACTAATATTATTTTTTTTCACATATTTAATATATCATCGAAATTCATTATATATTTTATTTATCCTCAAAAAATTTTACATTTTTTTTACACACCAAAATATTTTTTTAAATCAAGAGATCAAAATTAACTCAAAAAACAAAATCACAACCGAAATATGTTTTTATGTTTTTATTTATGTGATTCGCTCTCTACATCCCCCACATCTCCATTCACTCTACATCCCCACATACGACAGAAATGATTAATTTTTTATTTTATTTTATTATTATGTGATTCACATTTTACATCCCCACATTTCCATTCAAACTGGCTGTGTGTGTGTGTGTTTGTTTTTCTCCACTCACCTCTATATTCGCATTGATTATCCTAACAGTTAATGAAAAGTTTGAATCTCAGCCCTCTGATTTTAATTACTCCTGCCTATTTCAACTTTGAATATCATCATTCAGATCCTTAAAATGTATTTTGGACAGTAAAATATGACCTTTTTGAAACTAGCACGTGCCTTGACAGTTAAGGCACGTTGACTGCTAATCTTAGGGAGTAAATGCAATTTGATTAATTATTGGGGGTAAAGCTCCATAAGGAATTTATAATAAGGGGCAAAATACAAATGACCCTTTTGGGTTTGATTTGTCAAGTAGGATAAAATCTCATATAGTTATAGTGACTGTGCTGTGTTTTAAAAAATGTAGCATATTCAAACCTGGATAAATTTTTAATGACAACCTTGTCCGATCCATTTTCATTAGGCCTGAAAACCGAACCGATTTAGGTCGGTTTTAAAAGGTTCGGTTTTAAAATTTTCAAATCGAAACCGAACCGACCATTAACAAAACCGATCCGAAACCGAACCGACTAAAATCGAACCAAAACAGAAATAAAACCGAACTGACCGACTATTTTAAACATATTGTATTATTTATATATAAAATATATATTATTTATTATATATATTCGGTCGGTTCGGTTTGGTCGGTTAAAATCACATAGAAAACGAAAACCGAACCGACCACTTCGGTTTGGAATTTTTTTAAAACCGAAATCGATCCGAACCGAATTTAAACCGAACCAATCGGTTCGGTCGGTTTAATCGATTTGATCGATTTTTTGTTTGTTACCCAGGACTGCTAGGATTGAAGAAAACAGTCTAAACATACAAACAAAGTAGGATATAGAAGAAGAAGAGAAATAGATATACAAGACAGATAATCCACTGTACCAAAACAAATAAGATAATCGAAATTTTAAGATTATCCTTGATCTAAATCAATCGATCGATACAGCTCCAAGTCAATTTCTTGATTTACACTGGGAGTTTAACTGTAAGATCCTATCAGAGACTAGATCGAAGAATAAGTTTTGAAGAAAACAGAAATAGATAATATGCTTTTATTGAAAGATAAGGTATGTACAGGAGACTTACTGGATAAGAGAGGAAAACTTACAGAGATAGAGTTCTTAAGGTTACATGAAAGGTTGGGGTTCTAAAATCGTCTTTCCAAAAACAAAGACGAGTGGCTGTATTTATAATAAAAGGAAACCTAAGAAGCGATAAGGCTTCTGCAAAGAGATGAGCTGGATGCTTATCTCCTACTTGTTGGCTTGTAATAATTGAAGGAGAATAGTTGAAGATGCTTCATCATTCACCTTTTGTCTTTTGTGGATGAGTGGATCAACTGTAGATGCACGCTTCCTCTTGTAAACAGTAAAAAAAAGATGTTGTCGGTCACTGTGGCCGAAAGCTATTTTTGCTGCTGGCAAGTGCTGGCAGATGCTTGGAATTATGGAGAGACACCATAATTATTGTAGGGTCAAGTTGACGTGAAAGGTGGAAAGATGTCATAACAGTCATCTTCATTGGAGGGTCCACTGGAGGACTCTGTAGCTTCATCGTCTTCATCAGAATTTTCTGAAGCTATCATGGAGAGAGTCTCAAGCAGTTGAGCTCTCGTTGTTTTACCTTGAAGTTGCTTCTTAATATGGTCTTTAAGAAGCTTGGCTTGAGTTGGAACTTGAGAGGGTCTCATGATGGGGGCAGCAGGAACAGGTTGTCTAGAAAGGAATCGTGAGACACCATCTTTTGTAGCATGACTGTGGTCAAAGGTTGGCCACCACTTGATCTTAAATCGCCGGCAGAACCAGAGAGGAGGTTGGGCTGACTGATTGATTGGAGTGAAAGCTGAGACAGAGAAATCCCAACAGGAAATCCATGTCAGATTGAACTTGATAAAGAACCATAGCAACAAAACTTGTTGGGGAACTGGAACAGACGGTTGAAACTTGGACTTGAAAAGGGACCATCCTTCATTGACAGGAGGAGGAAGAATCCCGTCTTCAGCACCGAAATGATTCCACCAAGAGTGTTGAAACCATAAAGGAAATGAAGCTTGCTTGAATTTCTTACAGAAGAAGAAAAACCATGAATGTGAACAATTTTGAGAAGGAACACAGAAAGCTCGTTTCCATGCTTGCTTGTAATCTTGATAATTGAAAGATGCAGGAATAAAATTGACAGAGAACTTCTTATGGGAGCTTGGATGTTGCTTCCAGTCTGCTTCTGTCATGATTTTCAAGATCTGACACTTGGAATGAGAGATCTTTTCAGAAGACTTCTCCTTGTTATGAGTAATCACCACAGAGTCTGTGTCGACAAGGATGAACTCATAAAACCTTTGATTCTTGAGACCATTAGCTTCTTCATAGAGGATATGTGAAGAGAAGACATGACGGGAAATTGATTGAGGGTCCTTGATGAGAGGATAAAGACTTGATTCGAGCAAGAGCAGAGGCTCGAGACATGTCTTTGTCACATATTGGTTGGCATGAACTTGAGGCTTCTGGAAGGAGGCCATTGTTTGACTTGATTCAGCTTTCTGGAGGGGCTGAAAAGGATTGGTGAGGGTTGTTGCATAAGAAAAAGGGGGCTTGTGCTGTGTCGCAGAAGGCGGCATAGCATATTGATATTTGAATTGGGGTTTTGTAGAGGGAACCTGCAAAGAAGATGAGCTCTGCAAACTCATTTTTGGATAAATTCTCTTGTGAGGAAGTCAGCAAGAGAATTGTCTGCTCCCTTTATATACTCGATGTCAAAATCGAATGCAGAAATCAAACCTTGCCATCTGGCGAAAATCTGTTTTGAAACGAGATTTAAAACATCTTTAGTTAAAATCTCTTTGGCAGATTTGCAATCAACTCGTAAAAGAAATTTTTGGTTTGTTAAATCATCTTGAAATTTCATGATGCATAAAACAATCGATAAAACTTCTTTTTTAACAGTTGAATAATAGATCTGAAGAGAATTCCAAAGACCATAATGGTATCGGACCAATTGAATTGTGGTAGACTCAGGTAGATGCTGTTTAAGGATACCGCCATACCCTTGGTTGGACGCATCTGTTTCTACAATCTTGAAAGCCTTGTGATCTGAGATTCCTAAACAAGGAAGACTCTTGACTTGGGCTTTGACTTGACAGACTATTTGAGAATGAGCTTTAGTCCATGGGCTTGAATTCTTCTTAAGTCTATTGTAAAGAGGCTTAAGTAGAGTGCGGAGGCCTTTATAAAAATCATCAACATAATTCAAAGATCCAAGAAATCTTTGTAATTGGTTTTTGTCCCGAATTTCCTCAGGAAATTTATCTGCAAAATCAATTGCTCTTGAAAAAGGAGTAATCATACCATGGGATATGGTATGTCCTAAGAAACGAACATTTGTTTGAAAAAGATTAATTTTGGTAGGTGATAAAACCAAACCATTCTTTTTAATACATTTTTCAAATTGATACAAGTGTTTCCAATGGGCTGCAATAGACTCAGAGAAAACGAGTATATCATCGATATACACAATTGTAAAATGAGAAAAAGGAGAGAGAATTTCATTCATGATGTTTTGAAATTCACTTGGTGCATTTTTTAGACCAAAGGGCATTACATTCCATTCGTAATGACCAAAGGGAACATTGAAGGCAGTTTTATACCTATCCTTGGGATGAATATGAATTTGCCAAAATCCAAACTTGATTAAGGGGCTTATAATTGATGACAAGACGGGGACTACCACGCTCAAGTTCAGCAGCTTTTCTGACATACAATGCTGAACAACTCCAAGGAGAATTAGAGCGACGAATGAGATTCTTATTAAGCAACTGTTGAATTTCTTGCTTGCAATATTCCATAAGCTCAGAATTCATTTGAATTGGCCTGACTTTTGTGGGAATTTTGCTTTCATTAAAACCTGGTTCATAAGGAAGATACACGCAGTGTTATTTCCTATGCCAGAAAGCATTGGGAAGATTAGAACATAGCTCTTTTTTGAGATGTTCTTGGAAGTGAACAATCTGAGATTGTAATTTAGGATCTTGTATTTGTTCATCAATTCTTTTATAAGCAATTTCTTGTTTAAGTGAGTTTAAATGTTGTTGTTTCTGAGAAATGAAGTTAAGAAATTGAGCCTTGCGCTGCATCTGATTAACTTCATAAATTGCAGGTTTACACAAAAACTTAAACTCAACATCAATGCCTAAATAGGTAGCCTTAATACCTTCTTTAGTAACTGTAAACAGAGAGATTGCAGAAATAAAAGGAGTTTCTAAAATCATTTTCTGTTCCATGTTTTTAACAAGTAGAAAATGTTGCTTGATACAGACTTTGTATTTACAAATATGAGCATTTGTAAGTTTGTATTTAATCTGTAATTCAGAATTGTAAGTGGTGTACAATTTTTGAGTTGTGATGGTAAAGTATTGTGCTGGGACAATACCTTCTTCGATACAGTTCATATTAGCTCCTGAGTCAATCAGGGCAATGGTAGAAATCAAGATTTCTCGCTTGATAAAAAGATCAACAGAGACATACCATTTTTGAATTGTCACCTGATGAGGAATGCTTTGTTTGATATTACAAAGAAATTGAGGAGTGGGTTCTTCTTGAGGAATGGGTTCAGAAGAAGAAGCTTCTTGAGGAACTGTATGGAGATCTTGGATTTTAAGATCTAAATATAGTTGACATTGTTTAAGTAAAGCAATATCTTTTTTAATATTGTTTACTTCATGTTGGAGGTCAGAGATACTGTAGGAGATGAAGCGGTAGAAGATCTGAATCTATCTATGACTTCCTTGTGACTGTAGAAAGGTTGAACAACCTCGGGAAGATTATGGGAAGAAGATAAAGAAGTCTTAATATGCTGAAGGTATTCAGTTTTAAGACTAAGATCCTCAATTTTATCAACAAAATCTAACAAGATGCTAGATTGTTTTTTGGTTGACAACATATTAACAGTTTTATGAGAACAGTTTATGTTGTTACAGTGACAAGCTTCAGCAAAAGCATCAGAATTTTCAGAGATATCTGAGTCAGAAGAGAAGCAATTAATATTGAAGAGTTGAAGCTCTTCATCCGAAGAGTCAACTTCAGAGTCCATTAGAACATTAAGAAACATATTCTTAATTTCTTCAGGGGCTTTTAAAGCTTGAATCTTTTGGGTCGTTCTGCAAGACTTTGCATAATGGCCTGGACGACCACACTTAAAGCAAACAGGCTTTGAGGTTGAATTGGGCTTATATTGCTTCTTGCAATGTTCGGGTTTGGGTTTATGAGTCCCATGCCGTTTGGGTTTACTATAGTACTTATCTAAATCCTTAGGTAGCTTAGGCCCATAAGGTTTTTTAGATTTGTACTGTCTGACAGGATGAGATTTGTAAAACTGTTTGGATTTAGAGTTAGATTGTGGTAATCTAAAATCTTCAAATCCATATTGTTGACAGAAATCACCAAGTTCTTTAGGCCCTGTGATATGCTGTTTCTTAAGCTGATGTTTAAGCCTAAGATAATTACATAATTGCAAAGCACATTTGTTAATAAATGAGATTAAATCTCCATATGTAAGGCGTTCATATGGGATATCTCCTTGATACTGATCTTGTAATTTATTCCTAATAGTTTCTGCAAAGATAGCAGGTAAACCAGAAAGAAACTTTCGTTTCCAAAATGGGTTACTTGCTTTAGATTGTTGCATAACCTTTTTGAGGAAAATGTCCTTGTACCATCTAAAATGGCTGAGGGTAGGACACTTGTGAACCATAAGTAGATCCTTAGATTTACCTTGAAATTCACCTGGATCCCCAATAAAATGTTTTAATATGCTAACAATAAGAGTGATTACAGAATCAGGAATAAATAGACCTTGCTCAGTTTTCATCGGTAGACCATCATGACCGATTTTAACTGCTTGCAAGATGGCTTGTTGTTCACCTATGGTAAGATAATTATCCCACCATCCTTTGATTAACCCAGAAAAGCCAGCGATGATAACATGTGCTATAGTTTTATCATCTTTACCTTCACTACGATGAGTGGAGGCAAGCATAACCATTTCTTGGGTTACTTCAATAACACTTTCTTCAGATAAACCATCTATATTCCATATATAGAGATTACCTGCATATCTGGTAAGGAAGGTCTTGGATAAAAATTTCTAGTTTTGGAAAGAGGATTTTGATAATTGCCATAAGATTTTGCTTTGCAAGCATACTTTATGGGATTGATCTAATATTGGATGAAATTTAATCTATCCAACTCAGCCATAGGATCAAAATCTTCACTAAAATCATATTCAACAGTCATGTCAGGGTTTGACAAGGTGTTCATTCTGAGTTTCGAATCAAAGTTTAAAGCTGCTAATTTAGCATCAATATCTTTGATTAATTGTTGGGAATTTGTAAAAACATTTTGAGATACTGAAGTTGGTTGAAAGAATGTGGCTTTCTTTGACTATTCAGTATGCTTGTCTTGGACTCTTTTATCTTTAAGAGCATTTTGAAGGAGTTGATCTTGTACCAATTTATCGCCAAGTTCATGGAGAAATATTGGTATAATTATTTTGTTGAATAATTGTGCTTATTCCTTTTGTTTGATTCTCGGATGTAGAATCTTTAAGAGGAGAAGCAACAAGATCTTGTCCCATAGTAGCAAATGTAAATTCGCTAAGAGGGGGCAAAATTGAATTAATTGTCTGGTTCTCAGTAGAGTTCCAGATTTTGGAAGAAACATTGAGAACATGAATGTGTTGAAGATGAACATTAAAATACCAATCTAAGAAGGGTAAGTTTTCTTTCAGTTCTTCACAACATTCATAAAATATCTTTCCTAAATCAGTTATCTGAGATTCAGTGGTTTGAGCATAGAACATTTGACGTCTTTGCTTATTGTCTTCTGACATAAAGTCTGATTTAATCTTTTCTTTATTTAATTGAAAAGGTTTAGACAAACATTGCAGAGAATTGGTTTGTGGAGGAAAATTCATTTCTGATTGTGTTGGAGATTGATGTTCTTGTTCAAATTCCTGTTCTGTAGGAGGATTGTATAAAGGTTGCGGGATCTGCGGATATTGAGGATTTGGCCTAATATTCGCAAGATCAAGATGAGGTAGAGCATCTGGTGTAGGTGCTCTGGTGAGATGCGTAGGAGCAGTCCTAAAAGATGCTTCAGATCTGCGTCCTGATTGGAAATCTGAAGGGTTGAGTCTTGTGACTCTTGCTTCAGAGAATCGGAGTTCAACTGACCCATCAGGGAGAGTGAAAACGTGATCGAGCTGACTAGGAGGAGGTTTCCTAGGAACAACGGCACCTTGGACCTTCCATGTGTCTGGAAGGGTGACTTGATTCCAATGGATTGTTTTTGGAACAATAACATTGGTTTTCTCCTTATTGGCTTGGAAAAGGATTGTGTATCCTTCGTCAGACTCTTGTAAAGCTTTGGGGCTTAACTGAGTCTTCATAGTCTTAAAGGTGATCTTGTAGATGAGGGCTAAGGGTTCAGAACCTTCGATCATATCATAACCAGAGGTCTAAATATTGAGAGTTAGTGTTTCAAGGACGTTTGGATCCTTGAGAGACACTGAGAAATTGGGGTAGCAGTTGAAATAAACTGGACCCGATGACAAAGTTGACTATGCGATTCCAAGCAGAGAATCGTGAAACCTATTGTGTTTACAATCGCGAAGTGCAATTAAGGCACAGGTATCTAACCCTGTTCTTGTAAGGGGTTTGAGTTCGATCTGGATCAACCCGATGTGGATATACTTGTAATCTTGGCTATGTAAATAGTCAAGTGTTTGAGCTGAAAATAACTGTTTTGAATCTAAAGATTCATTGAGAGGCACAGTCTGTTCGACTATGTCAATTAGATCTTCAGTTTTTTGAGAGAAAATGGATTGAGAAACTTCATAAATTTTCTTGTAAGGAACAGCTGGTATAGACCAATTTTGTAAATCTTTTTCAACTTCTGGAATTCTACATTCCATCTTGTTTTGTAAATTTGGATTGCTTGCCCTAGAACTAGAAGAACGGGAAAGTCTTGACAAAAATGACATTTTTCAAAATCTTGGGGTTTGACAGGGAACATTGTGCCTGGACCACCTACAGCTGGAACACCGGTATGGGACCACCTTACCCTCTCATACTGCGCTCACCATGGTGACTTACTTAGGGTTCAAAACGGCTGACCAACATACTTTGACTGGCTTACCAACACTATCAACGACTAACCAACGACACCTAGGACTCACCACTATCCCCCCCCCCCCCGGGAAAAAGAAGAATGGCTCTGATACCAATTGGTCTTTGAAATTCTGTTCAGATCAATTATTCAACTGGTAACAAACTTACATGAGCAGCGTGTAAAATGGGAAAGCTCCTCGGCAACACATGCAACTACAAACATTGCTACATTTTTTGCTTCTCATCGACAACAAGATGCGTGTAAGTTCACACGTATAATGTTGAATGCAATGATATTTGTTATAATTTTGTATGTTTTGGAACTTATTATTCAAAATTAAGAATTATGTATACAAGTATATCTTACATTTTCTTAATAAATGACAACTAATTGGTGAACCACATTTATGTATATAAGTAACAGATCCAATTCATAAGAACACTATAATGAAAAATATATAAGATAACCAGTAACTTCTCTTCAACTTTCTTTCTTATATGTTTTTAATGTTGGACAAGAGCTATAGAAAAATAAGTAAACTGTAAACTATAGTTGTTTTGCTCGAGCTACTATCAAAGTTATTTCCAAGTCTATTATCGAAACTTTAATTAGCTCTATAGTGTATTTTGTTGCAGGGAAAGTTATCTTTACTTCATGACATACAGTACATACGCGTACCTGTCGATTTCACTCTCATGAGGTTCATACATAATCATACCGTTCTATGCATTTTCGTAATACCAATCAAAATACTCACCACATAATCAATGAAAACAGCATATATATCAACAATTTACCCGTGTGAAGTAAAAATCAGATTGAACGTGTAAGCTTTTCGAAATCAACTTTTTGTGAAACGGGTATGAATTTGAAAGTACTTGGCTTAATGATTCATCGTGAATGTCTCATACT
Source organism: Berberis vulgaris (assembly GCA_963556465.1). Lineage (NCBI taxonomy): Eukaryota > Viridiplantae > Streptophyta > Magnoliopsida > Ranunculales > Berberidaceae > Berberis > Berberis vulgaris. The sequence goes on along the minus strand of OY747137.1, from coordinate 60,578,239 downwards.
CAATGACGTAATGTAGTTATTTGGACTAATGAACATGCCGAGGATGGCCATTTTCATTTTTATGAATTATTAACAATTCCTTATATTGCTTAAGAATTATCATTTTCATTGTTTAATGCTTATGATAGCCATAGATAAAGTATAAACATGATCGTATGTTGGCATTGAGGTGTCATGGAAACAAGTTGTAGCTCGGGTTTTCCTATTTTAAACATGGCTCAACTGCTCCATTTTTTTCCAACTTTTTTTCTTATTCGATTGTGCTCGACTTTTCCTTGGTATTAAAAATTAAAAGTCCTATCTGTAGGGTTACTTATCTGAAGATTTATACACGTACACTGTGTATAACTCTATATGATAGAGCCTCGAATTATCACAAATGATGCTTAACTAACCAGCAATCAAAACATCCATCAGCTCCTTTTGATGGGGAAGTTTTCAGTCATAATTAAGCTTGCAAGAAGAAAATAAAAAAATATCATCGTAAAAAAATGTGAAGCAAAAATCAATGTAGAGTTCCAACTCCATCCAAAGAGTGAGGATGGACACTTTTCGAGCAACTGCTTTGAAGGTGAGTTTACAACGGCTTGGTGGATGGAGTCACAGGCCCCGAGTTTGAAACCGTGGCATATGTGAGCAAAGATTTGATAAAGTAAAACCATGCAGATCTTTGTAAGTCAATGAAGAGAAATTCCTTCACTCCCGAAGTTTCGTCTTCCTCCTCAAGCTAGAGACTAGATCGACAGTAATTGGTGACTTCTATGATTTGTAAGGAGTTGTAATTGCTACCTTTGGTGATGAAGTTGATAATGAAGCCTTTGTTTTTCGAACCGTGAAGAAGGTGGTGGTAGGGTCTGTGGCAGGTGAAATTACAGGTACAAGGTTCAAGCCCTGCCGACAACATCTGAGATACGAGGGGTTAAGGGAGAAAAATTATAATTAAATAATAACATAATAATTATAAAAAAAAATAATGAAAAGAAAGTGGTGGGGTCTAGTGATCAATGTAGGCTACAACTTAAGACCATGTATCCCTTAAATTTATTTTTCACATATTTCATTGTTTCATTTATGCTAGAGATTTTTACGTTTTTTCTTTGCATACCGAAAAATTTCTCGAAATTTTTTTCTTAAAATCAAATGACTGAAATCACTTCGAAAATGAAATCACAATCCTTGGTTCCTGGATACTTATGGATTGTTTTTCTATCACCTAAACCCCTCCCACTCCCACCCCAATACTGTCGGCAGAGTTCGAATTTTGAACTCATGATACCATCTGTAACAAGCCTGCCAACTGAGTTAGTACCCATAAGCATTTACTGTATGTTTGTTGGCATAAAATACAATTTCATGAAATCCACGGTGAAACCACTTGAATTGATTGGGAAATTATTTGTGTTTAAGTGCTGAAGTTGAATTCACATTAAATATGATTTACTATATTTTAATCAAATTTTGACTTAAACAAATACTCATCATAGATTCTATGCAAGGGAATCGAGCTGCTCACGTGGCATTTCCCTTTCCGAAAATTCTAGGGTCGAGGGAGGTAACGAGGGAAAGGGGCGAGGGATGGGTGGAAGCCATTATAGCGAGGGAAAGGGGCATTTCCCTTCCCTTTCCCCATTATAGCGAGGAATTGAATAGCAGCCAAACCCCTCTCTCTACACCTGGAGAGCTCTGAAGCGAAGAACTCTCCTCTCCTTCTTCACCATCGACAGCTAGATCTCTCTCACTCTCTCTTTCATCTCCAAATCGGTATTCTTTGATGTTTCCCTTCAATTGATTTCTAGATTTTCGAACGATGGTTTCAAGCGCTACTTGTTCATTTTTTAGGATTTTCAAGCTGAGGTAAGCTGAAACTTGTTTATTGTGTTCCACGAACAAATTTCTGTAATGAGTTTTGTTATTGATGATACCCTTTTGTTTATTCATGTTGATGTAATGATTTTTTGCATGAGATTGGAGTTCTAGGGTTCTAAATCAAATTTATTAAGAAGACCAAATTGTGTGGTGTAGGTAAATGGCTATGTTTTAGGAGTGTGATTCATTATGATTAATGTGATATTCTGCATTGAAAATTTCTCCTACAAGATTACATAAAATTCTACCGTTCGACCTTAAATGTCATTGCTTGGACACTAGTGTGTCGGAGTTCAACTTTTATAATATAACAAAACACAGATCTGTGGTGAATGATTATTGTTACATGTGCAAGTTAGGTGGAAAGTTTGTGAAGCATTTTCCCGATAAATCCTCAATTTTTTTGTTTTGGATTTGTCTAAGCATTGGGATAATGCTCCTGATTTTTCATCTGATAAGGGCTCTACTTACCACCCATTACCCTTTTGTCGAGTATTTGGTTTGAATGAATCAATGAAATTAAAGATGCTCTGAAGTCTGACATTGTGAAGACTGGGATCAGTTCGCCACTTATACTGAGAGGCTCATCTAATTACTGGGAAAGAGGAAGAGACATAGCTTTTCCATGAAGGTATTATGGTGTGAAGAATCCAACATGGGGTGTTTAAAGGAAGGAAAGTCAGTGCAGGACATTTTGAGTGAGCGGACGTGAAAAGAAAAACAGGATACTGGAAAGTGGAAACTTATCACCGCTAGGCGTCTTGATGATGGCTTTGTTGGTTCAGACTTCAGAGGACAACCTGGTTGGGTGTTCTATGAACTGTTGCAACTTGCAAGTGGTTTTAGGCATTCAGCAAGCGTCGGCCTTGTCCTTATGGTAACAAACATCAACACTAATTTCTGTTTCAGTGGACTATTAAAGCACTTTATCAACTTTAAGCTGCTGGAAGCAAATATTAATTTGAATTCGACTGAGCTTTAAAGTGGAATTGCTTTTCTGTAGAGCTCTCGCATCAGCCACCATAAAGTCCTGGTATGGACACGTATAAATTGTCAAGTCGTGTCCAAAGAGATTGTGGGTGACTGGGTGGTGATATGGTGCTATAAGAACTAGGAAAAATAGCTTATGAGCTTGTAATTCAAGTTAAGCAAGTGCAACCTTGCACCTTCACTAAACTTTAGGTATCCTGAAACTTCATTTTTGACCCAGTTTCGTTTCATAAGTAGGTATTCCTGGTTATACTAATTACATACCTCACAGCCTCACTGGTTTATCTGCAGTACATACTTCGGGGTAAGGAGTAAAGTTAGCACAAAACTATAAGGTTTATTTTCACAAAAGTAGAGCGCATGGTAAGCATGTGCTGTGTACAAGTGGAAGAGGTTGTACCAACATCTGACTAGGAAAAACATGCTAGTGAGGGATTGGCTGGAGGTGCACTTATCAACACACGAACACTGTAACCCCAGAAATTATGAGGACTTTCCTTTGCAGCAAATTATCATTGGTAAGAGTAATTCCATTGTTATTCCTTAGATATTCCATCCTAATGGTCTGCAATGTGCTTATTTATATCCTATTTTAATGAACCAGGTTAAGTTGTGTGATGGATCTGTTTCAAATATTATGTCAAAGATGAAAACCTCTTTCGATGACTTTTTGTCTTTTATTGTAGCACCCTGCCATAATATATGCATTGATTGTCGTACTAACTAGTTAGATCGGTTAGATAGGAAATTGGTTTTATTCTTAGCATAGATTGGTCGAAATATGATCCCATTTAGGTTAACCCACCATATGGGTGTTCCAAGTGTTCCTTCCTGTCTCCTACAAAAAAGGACTGCCATCTTCAATTTCCAGATTAACCGAGTTTCATCTAACTGTTGTTTCAAGCAAGTATCTGCATATATATAGTTTCGAGTTTCAACCTTCTTTTCTCAATATCTTGCAAATCTAAAGTTACTAAGCGAGAGAGGTAGCGGCAGGCAGAACCTTGGCCTACGTATATATGAATGTGAGATACACCATTTGTTTTTTCAATCCATAGATATACTTCCAAGTGAAGACAAGCTTCTACCCGAGTCTTATTTTCTCTTTCTTTACCACCCATTTCCATCTATTTCATTTTGATGCTCACCTTTTGAATATTTAGTTTTTAATTGTTACCCATCATTGCTCATGGATTTTGTTTTCGTTTATTTATTTTTCGTATCAGATTTTCCTTTTCCTATGTTGTATAATCAGGTCCGTCTTCTGATCTTTGGAAGCTTGTCGGGACCCTTTCCAACAAACATGCATAAAGATTAGTTAACGTTTATGGACATCTGATAAGTGCTGGTGGACTTCTTATAATTGGGTATCTGTTGAAGAAATTAGGAAGATTCGGGGATGACATATTAGGTATCTCTTTTGTGAGTATTGAGAAGTTGAAATTTTCCTTTGTAATCAATGTGATAATCAATATTGATTGCTTTCCTTTCTTTGAGGGAAAAGGGAAAAGAAAATGTTCCCTGAAATATTTTCCTTGCTTTTCCCTGCAATCAAACATGCCCTGAAAGATGGTAGGTTGATTTTCCATTCATTTGGTTCTTTGGAATAATGATTTTTCACTTATTCATAGTTTCCTTAAAAAAAAAACTAGAAAATTTTACATTCGGAAGAATAGATACCCCTCCCTCCCTTTTTCCTTTGTCTTTCATTAATGTTTTCTCTAGAATTTCTACTGACAAAAGGAAAACATGATCATCCAGTCTCATTTGTCTGTCTTCTTACACAAAGAAAAGTTTCTCAGACTAAATTTCTTCTGGATTGTCATCCAAACATTTGATCGAGATTGGGAAGTGCTTGGGCCTGCCTTCTTAGTCTTGAAAGCATCTTCGTTTCCTTTCCAACCAATGTAAATATGGATTAGGCAACAATTATAGGACTGCTTTCATGTATAATTGCAAAGAAATATCATAGTTTTGTATAGAGTTATATTCTGGTGACTTAATTTGATTGCTCCCAAGTACAAGTGTGCACAATATGGTGTGTACCAAATGGTTGGTGGGTATGTGTGTGCTCATTCCTAGATTTTATCAGTTTTAGCCCCAATTCTAATTGTCGAGGAAACCAGCGAGGACCCTCCATCCCCCTTGCGATACGTGCAAGAAATGGGATGCATGCATCGCGAGGGGGATGGAGGGTCCCCCTCCCTCCCTTGCTGGTTTCCTCGCCAGTTAGCCAAATTCCAGCTTTAGACTATCCACACTTTTACCAAACAAGAAACATGAAATTAAATTGTTAAACCTTACCAATTCCAGACTCTTTGTCGTGGTCATCACTGCCATTAGGTGATATGTTAGCCAAGGGACTCTGGGTTATCCATTCGGGTTGATGATAAATAGTATTCCCTCCTCCTGTCATTATCGGAATGAAGTATAAAAGTGGCTGAAAACCATCTTCGTTGGAAATTGACCCAAGGTCCCCAAAACTCAGTAGTTCGGTTTGGATTATATCCATCTGATTAATAATCAGCCCATTATTAAGTCGCGTCTCTCCAAAGAAGAAACGCTGATAGTTCTGTGGATATCCATTCCTGTCATAAATCTTTGCTTTAAGAGTGTTGAGTGTGTCGAATGTCCCAATTTCCACCTTGAAGTCGGGCTCATTGTCTAAGGTTCTCACGCAGAAAAGGGCACCTTCTTTCAGTTCAAAAGCCATGTGAAGCAAGGAACTTCCCTGGATGTTGTAGTTGCTCAAGGTTTTTGTTTCTTCCAGCAGAGTACCTGCGAAGAACAGATTCCATTTTATCTGAGGGCTTCCTACATTGTATTCAATGATCTGATGCTTTAGATTTGCAAGCGTAGAGGAGCTCTCTACTTCAAGTGTTACTGAATTTCCATTCATTGTCTTCACAAAGATTTGCATGTTTTTGCCTGATTGTCTTCTTTCTTCCTCCTGGAACTGAAGGGGAGACAAAAAATAAATAAATAAAAGGAAAAAATAAATTCGAGGTGATCCCAAAATGAACCCTACAACAGCCTCATCCTGTCTTGTACCTACTGCTACACAGAAAAAGGGAAGATGAACCAATCTAATATCACTAGAAAAAAAAATGTTTAATCAAATCTATTTACCTGTTTATTTTCTGCACTGTTAAATGCTCTCAATTGTGAGTGAGGCTCAAGGAAAAAAGAAGGGGTAAAGAGGACATGAAGGAAGAAGAACAAGTTATTGGTGTTGTGCAAATTTAGAGGTGTGGAGAGATGTGGGGATGTAGAAATAGAGAAAAACACACATGTATATATAAAGATGGGGGGGGGGGGGGGGGATAAAAAAAACTTGTTCACACCCACTAAAAGATGGGGAATAGAAAACTTGGACGTAGAGAGATAAAGTAATCAAAGATTTATGCGATATACCACCTAAAAGATGGGGAATAGAAAACTTGGACGTAGAGAGATAAAGTAATCAAGGATTTATGCGATATACCACCTAAAAGACGGGGAAGAGAAAACTTGGCCCCCACTAAAAGACGGGGAAGAGAAAACTTGGATGTAGAGAGAGTAATTAAAGCGATGTAGAGCCCACTAAGAGATGACAAGGTGGGTTGATACTATGAGGAAAGTTAACTCTTTAAAAATGACAAGGTGGGTTTTGATACTATGAGGAGAAAACTTTCTTTAAAAGATAGGGATGTGGAGGGATAAAAAACTTGTTCAAACCCACTAAAATACGGGGAAGAGAAAACTTGGATGAAGAGAGAGTAATTAAAGCGATGTAGAGCCCACTAAGAGATGATACGAGGAGAACACTTTCTTTAAAAGATGGGGATGTGGAGGGATAAAAAACTTTTTTTAACCCATGTAGAGCCCACTAAGGCCTCGTTTGGTTTCTCGATGGAATGAAAATGAGAATAGAAATGGTAATGATAATGGTATGGGAATGAAAATGAGAATGATAATGGTAATGGTAATGGTAATGAAAATGTGTATGTTTGGTGTACGTATGAATCACAATGGTAATAGCATATGACATTGTTTGGTATGTGAATATATGGTAGGAATGGAATGAGGATGAATTGTATCGTTACTGATATGCCCTTGGTTATTATGACAATGGATTTTATGCCATCTACTATATTATATACAGGAAATTATATACAAATTAAAATTTGGAGCACCATAAATAGAAATGCAACTGTATTACATAATAATTCCAACAAATAATAAAAACAATGGCATATACCGAAAAATAATAACCATAAAATATAAGGGTTTTGTTAAGCAAGGAGGGTAAAAAAGTCTTTTCAAGTTGCATTGATCATTACAATAGGGAATGTAATCTCCATTCATAGGGGTTGGGGTTGGAATGGCTATTACATTGAAATCCGAAATACTCATTTCCATTACATCACTTTTTTGCCCAACCAAACATTGGTTTGCATTGGACCATTGTATTGACAATTACAATTACAATGGTCAATGCCCAACCAAACACGCCCTAAGAGATGACAAGGTGGGTTTTGATAATATGAGGAGAGAAAAGAAAGAAAGAAAGAAAGAAAGAAAGAGAGTTTCTGCGAAGGGAGAAACAATCACCGTCCCTTTCTGTCTTCCACACAGGAGTGGGCTCGTCCGAGGGGGGGGGGGGGGGGGGGGGGAGGAGGCCTAACATGGGACTCCAAGTTAATTCATTTGTTTTATAACAACGTTCGTAGAAGAGTTATTAATTATTGAAGAATTTTAGTTTTATGTATGTGATATTACGTCAGAGAAAATAGAAAATAGAAAATAGTTGAATTATTATTGGTATGCAAGCGGTTAATAGCATTTGCAATACAAGTACAATTTAGCACATTAAAAAAGTTTGTAGGTCTTCATTTTTGTGTTTATGATATCATTATGTACTTATTATTTTATAAGATTACAATGATTGTTAAAAGCTACATTTAAAATAGGCAACATAAACTTCACACCACCATATATATTGTCTCATACCATTATGTACTTTTTTCCCCTACTAATTCATACCATCCAAGAAAAATATATTCGAAAAAAATATGGTTATTTTATTAAAGTCACGCAAATTTGTCCGAAAAAAATTATGTTTTCACTTATTCATATTAAGCAATACAAAGATTGGGCGAAACTTCGCCCAGACTTGTGCGAGCGAAGTTTCACCCAACCCTCGTATAGGTCTGGGGTGAATGGGTGAAAATAGACTTTTTCGAACAGATTTGCATGACTTTAGTAAAATGGTCATAATTTTCTCATTTCAAAACATTTTCAAGTGATTTAAATTGAGTTTATTAGATAACTCAGAGTACTACAATTTTCGTGTTTGATGAGCTTGAGAATCGGTTTTGATTGAGCATATAAGTTGGCCGAAAATCAGGGACACTACCCCTTTTTATTGCAAGACAAATTTGCGCAACTTTAGTAAAATGATCATAAGTTGTTCATTTCAAAACATTCTCAAGTGCTTCAAATTATGTTTATTAAATAACTCAGAGTACTATATTTTTTGTGTTTTGATGTGCTTGAGAATCGGTCTCAATCGAGCATATAAGTTGAACCAAAGTCAGGGATATTACTTTATTTTTAGATCAAAGAGGGTGAGAGATGTGGCGAGGTGGTGGTGGTGCTTGATGGAGAAAAGAGGAAAAAAATGGCGGTGGCGAGAGGGAGAGAAGTGGCGATGGAGGGGTGGTGGATGATGGCGGGGTGATGGCAGTGTCTAATGAAAAAGATAATGAGGTAGGAGAATAAGGGAAAAAAGGGGAGGAGAGATAAAATTTTAAATTTTGAATTTTTTTATTGGTGTGGGAGAAAAGTTGTAGTGTGAGAAATAAAGTAGGTGGTGTGGAATAGAAAAAGTTGATATAGTGGTGTGTGATAGTACTTAGGTGGTGTGGAATAGTCGTTGCCTTTAAAATAAATCAGTATATTTAGGTTTAGAGAAATTTTTACTGTAAGATATATATCCAACTTATATCCGAGTTGGATAAACATTCACATATTCGTATTCAACCCGTTTCCTATATATACATGTTTGTTTTTCTCACTTTCTACTTCCAATATCTCTCATCGCCTCTAAATTTGAGACCAACTTGTATTTAGAACCCAATTGCGCCAACAACAATGTTTTTTGGAACACATTGTATTTTTTTTTATATACAAACACATTTACACGATGTCACATACTTACACGCCCACGTCATATGATAGATTTCAAACATCTCTCAAAGTAAAAAACTATAGTTGACCTAATATATTCTTTCTTTTGAGACACGACATTATTATAAAGGAAAATAACTTTTAAGGCCTACTTTTTCACAAATAGATAATTTAGATATTGTAGTTTAGGTAATAACTAATTTGTGCTTAATTTTATACTTTTATGATCAACAAAGACTCTTTCATTAACCAAGGTTAATTCATAAAATTATAGGACATATTTATCCTTCCTAAACAAATAAAAAACATAATTTTATACTTTTATGACCAATAAAGACTCTTTTATTAATGATTTTATTTTTATTTATTTATTTATTTTGTTATTTTTTTTTTTTTTTTTTTACCCTTAACCCCTCCCGTTATTTGTAGAAAACAGATGACTACAAATAATTTCTTTAATTGCAGTTTGAGCAATTATTTTATGTCATTTGTTAGCTTCAAATGACTGCATTAATATTTTCATGTTTGCATTTTTATATTCATGAATATTTTGTTACTCTGAATGTGTTTATATTTGATCGATTGTGAAGACATATCTGAGTTTGAAGAACAATTTTTTTTGTTCAATTAATGATTGTTTCAATTTTTTTATTCAATATTGGTTTGCATTTTACCTACGAGGCTATGATCATGCTATGTGGTAGATAATTTGTGATTAAATAGCGATAGAGAATAAAATTTATTACTTTACATGTATCCATGCATTGAAGAATAAGAAAGCAAATTTTGATAGTGGAAAAATTGATTTATTAACTACATTATGGAATAAGAAGCAATGATAATTAAAACTAAATTTCTAATCATCATCAAGAAAGGTAATGCACGGGTACCTGTAAACTTTTCCAATCAAATTTATGACAAGTTAATCAAATTTATTTTATTAACTAATTAAAACCAAATTTGTAATCATCATTAACTACATTATGAAAAACTTATCAAACATTAGCACAATAGTTTGATTAACTTATCGGTCAATGAAAACTTATAAAAAAATTATAATTGGTTGGTTATAATTAAAATCATTAATATCGATACCTACCAGTGGAATGGGGTGGAAGAGATTAAGGGTAAAAAAAAAAAAAATTTAGAATCATTAATAAAATAGTATTTATTGATCATAAAAGTATAAAATTATGTTTTCTATTTGTTTAAGAATGATCAAGATGTCCTATAATTTTATGAGCTAACCTGGGTTTATAAAATAATCCTTGTTGGTCATAAAAGTATGTACAAATTAGCCATTACATCAACTATCCATCTCAGTCCAGGGGCTTTGGACTCGGATGTGTTTCACTTTCTACATCCCCCACATGCATACATCCTCGGTGTCTCTCAAATTGGATTGATTTCGAGAAATTATACAAAATTTCGCTAAATTTTTTCTTTTTTTGAAATTACGAAAAGAAAAAAAATGTAAATTTCAAGGTTTGTTTTTTTTTTTTTGTAAATTTTGGAATTTTTTCCGTAAATTCCATTTTTCGTAAAAATACATTTTTTTTAATTTTTTTGAGTTTTTTTCTTCTAATTATCATATATTCTAATATTTATTGATTTTTGAAACCACCCCCTAATTTCCTAATTATCACATCTTCTACTTATATATTGATCTTTTAAACTACCTCTTGATTTTCTAATTATAAGTATTTTGGTTTAATTTAATGTATTTAATTCATTTATTTACTAATATTATTTTTTCACATATTTAACATATCCTCGAAATTCATTATATATTTTATTTATCCTCAAAATTTTTACATTTTTTCTTTACACCAAAATATTTTTTTAAATCAGAAGATCATAATTAACTCAAAAAACAAAATCACAACCAAATTTTTTTTATACGTTTTTATTTATGTGATTCGCTCTCTACATCCCTCACCTCTCCATTCACTCTACATCCCCCACATACGACAGAAATGATTAATTTTTATTTTATTTTATTATTATTTGATTCACTTTCTACATACCCCACGTTTCCATTCAAAGTGGCTATATATACATGTGTGTTTTTCTCTCCTCACCTCTGTATCCGCATTGATTATTCTAACGGTTAGTGGGAAGTTTGAATCTCAACCTTCAGATTTTAATTGGATCTGCCTACTTCAACTTTAAATCTCAACCTTCAGATTATTAAAATATATTTTGGGCAGTAAAATATGACATTTCCGAAACTAGGGGGCAAAATGCAAATGACCCTTTTGGATTTGGTTTGTCAAGTAGGATAAAATATCATATAGTTATAGTGACTATGCTGTGTTTAAAAAATGTAGCATATTCAAACCTGGATAAATTTTTAATGACAACCTTGTCCGATCCATTTTCATTTTGAATATTTTTGCAGAATACAACATCCCAAAGAACTCCACTCTTCGAATTGGTCTCCAGTTGAAAAAGTGCGCACATTTCTTAGTTCATGATTTAACTCCTTGTTCCTTCACTGTGGAAATTGGAAAATTCAACACACTAGACCATGTGAAAGAAAAGATGCGTGACTGTATGGGGTATCCACCAGATCAATATCGACTCATCTTTGGGGGTGGTTGAGCTTAAAGATGGTGTGGTTGTTGATCAGATGGATATAACTCAAACCAAATTACTTTTTCGATCGTGTGTGAATAAAGACATTGAAATTTGGAATACTATGATTAGTGGGTATGTTCAGAATGAGTGTTTTAGTGAAGTTATTGAACTTTTCTCCAAGTTCTCGTGTCTGACATGATTGTTCCTAATAGCATAACTTTTGTTGTTGTTCTAACAACAGTTTCACAGTTACAGCTACTTGATTTTGGACAGCAGGTTCATAGTTATGTTATTAAGAATTCAATGAAGTCTCTTGTCATTATATAAAATGTTCTAATTTCCATGTATTCAAGGTGCAATTCTGTTGAGATAGCATTCAGAGTATTCGATGAGATGAAGGAAATAGACATTGTTTCTTGGAATATCATGGTTTCTGCTTTTATGCAAATTTGGGTTCGAGTTATCGTGTATAATGCGACTTGTGCTTTGTGATTTCACTTGGTGTTATTAATTTTGGGATCTTAATTGTTTCGATATAAAGCTAGTCAAAGGAGTAAAGTAAGTTTTGTTACAGAGAGGTTATGTGCGGGTGTTGTAATGCAAACTGATTTGCATGCGTTTGCAAAGTTTGTGCATACGGGTTTGGATGTGTTCAATCGAGTATGTTTTTGGGATGATTTTGCATTTATTTAGAAACTTGATCTACTATACCTAAATTTATGAGTCTCACACTCTATAAATTAGTTTGTTCTAAGTAATTGTTTGTGAATGAAACTCTGGATTAATTCTGTTTGAGAAACTAATTTGTCAGGATTTATATTTTGATGAGATAGATTTGGATGATTGTATTATATGCCAATTGACTTGTTAGCGAGTCTAAATTCCTCATATCAAATGGGTTTTGATCCCCCGTTTTGTTACAGAAAGTTTATATATGAAAAATGCAGGTTACCCCAAAACAATGGGAGGATATTCTGATGAGATTGTTTATGATTTGGCAATGAGACAAATGCTATGCTTCCCCAAAATGATGGGTAGATTTACTTATGAATGACAAAATGTCATTGTGAAGGAAATTCGAAATATCAAAAATAAATGATATTGATAAACTTTGACTCCTGAAAATTTAAACACCTGGAATTGTATCACTTAGAACTACCACACCTCTTTTTGTTTTTTATTTTCCCTCTCTTACTAGAGAAACTAAATAACCTGCGGGTTGTCTTGCGGAGGTGGGGCACCTATTTCTTATAGAGAAACTAAAATAACCTTCGGGTTAGTCTTGCAGAAATGAGGTGAATTTTTACGCCTAAGATAGGCTTTGATATTTATCTGTCAAAAATGTGACGTGACTTTATGCGCATTGATAGCCCGAGAGTGACTTTTGTTACTCATATAGTTAGGAGTATCCAATGATGCATGCCTGTATGTGATGTGTCCCCACTTGGGCATGGATGACGGAGAAGTCATCCTTTATATGAGAGAGGCATACGGGCATGTATGTTCGGCACGGAGGTGGTACGAATGTGGTATCGTCTAAGTGATCAATCTGTTAAAAATGAATAATATGTTTAAGTCAAATAATGTGAACTGTATTTTCTTGCATGACACCTTTGCCTCATTGAGGAACTACCTATTGGTGTGGTTGTTTATTGTTTGTGCTTAGCTTGATGTTATCACGTGTGAATTTATTGATTTTGGGATTGAGATTACTCACACCAGCTTTATTGCTGACCCAAGTGAGCTTTTGCTTATTGGGTACATTCATTTGGGAATGAAGTCAATGAGCCTTTCAGGTTTAGAGACTTTTGACCAGCGTTACTGGAGTTCTGCTTGGGCTAGCAACGTCAGTCTTTCATGGTTAGAGTTTTATTATTAATTTTAGTTTGTTTCTATTTTCTAAACTATGTTTTAGTCGTTGTTGCTAAATGTGTCTGTTGTTATTGAATTTCACGTCCCGAGTTTTGGGGAAACGGATAATCTTACGTGGATTTTGGGATTTTCGTTTTCTTCGAAAATCGGGGCATGACAATAATGAAAAATATATAAGATAACCAGTAACTTCTCTTCAACTTTCTTTCCTATATGTTTTTAATGTTGGACAAGAGCTATAGAAAAATAAGTAGACTGTAAACTTTGGTTGTTTTGCTCGAGTTACTATCAAAGTTATTTCCAAGTCTATTATTGAAACTTTAATTAGCTCTATAGTGTATTTTGTTGCGGGGAAAGTAATCTTTACGCCATGACATAAACCTAGTACCTACATACGCCTACTGTCGATTTCACTCTCATGAGGTTCATACATAGTCATACCGTTCTATGCATTTTTTGTAATATGTACCAATCAAATATTCACCATATAATCAATGAAACAACATATCAACAATTTGCCCGAGTGAAGTAAAAAAATCAGATTGAACGTGTAAGCTTTTCAGAATCAACTTTTTGTGAAATAGGTACGCATTTGAAAGTACTTGGCATAGACCTTAAAAATTCATCGTGAATGTCTCATACTCAATGACATATTGTAGTTATTTAAACTAATGAACATGCCAGGAATGGCCATTTTCCTTTCTATGAATTATTAACAATTCCTTATATTGCTTAAGAATTATCATTTTCATTGTTTAATGCTTATGATAGCCACATATAAAGTATAAACATGATCATATGTTGGCATTGAGGTGTCATGGAAACAAGTTGTAGCTTGGGTTTTCCTATTTTAAACATGGCTTAACTGCTCCATTTTTTTCCAACTTTTTTTCTTATTCGGTTGTGCTCGACTTTTCCTTGGTATTAAAAATTAAAAGTACTATCTGAAGGGTTACTTATTGTTGGGAATGCAATCAATTCTCCAATTTTTTCGATATATTTTGATGTTGGACGACAGGTTATACCAAAATAAGTACGATATAGACTTGATCATTGTGCCTCATATTGATAAAGATTGAAATATTGGAGTCAGTTTGGCAGTAACAACAAAAGAATGCCCACATACACTGTGTATAACTCTGTATGATAGAGCCTCAAACTATCACAAATGATGCTTAACTAACTAGCAATCAAAAAATCCATCAACCCCTTTTGATGGAGAAGTTTTCCATCAAAATTAAGCTTGCAAGAAGAAAATAACAAAAATATCATCGTAAAAATGTGTGAAGCAAAAATCAATGTAGAGTTCCAACTCTATCAAAAGAGTGAGGATGGACACTTTTCGAGCAACTGTTTTGAAGGTGAGTTTACAATTGCTTGGTGGTATAACTGTGGTGGATGGAATCACAGGTCCCGAGTTTGAACCCATGGCTTATGTGAGCAAAGGTTTGATAAAGCAAAATTATGCAGATCTTTGTAAGTCAATGAAGGGAAACTCCTTCACTCTCGAAGTTTCGTCTTCCTCCTCAAGCCAGAGACTAGATCGATGGTAATTGATGACTTCTATGATTTGTAAGGAGTTGTAATTGCTACCCTTGGCGATGAAGTTGATGAAGCCTTTGTTTTTTGAACCATGAAGAAAGTGTAGGGTCTGTGGCAGATGAAATTATAGGTATAAGGTTTAAGCTCTGTCGATGACATCTGGGATGCGAGGAGTTAAGGGAGAAAAAAATTATAATTAAATAATAAAATAATAATTAAAAAAAAATGAAAAGAAAGTGCTAGGGTCTAGTGATCAATGTAGGCTACAGCTTAAGACCATGTATCCCTGAAATTTATTTTTCACATATTTCATTGTTTCATTTATGCTTGAGATTTTACTTTTTTCTTTGCATACCGAAAAATTTCTTAAAATCAAATGACTGAAAGTCTGAAATCACTTCGAAAACGAAATCATAATCCTTGGTTCCTCGATACTTATGGATTGTTTTTCTATCACCTTAACCCCTCCGGGCTCCCACTCCCACCCCAATACCGCCGACAATGACATGGTTCGAATTCTGAACTTGTGATACCATCTCTACTAGCTGAGCTAGTACCCCATAGGCACTTACTGTATGTTTGTTTGCATAAAATACAATTCCATTGAATCCACGGTGGAACCACTTGAATTGATTGGGAGATTATTTGTGTTTAAGGCAAATTTAATTAAAATGTTATACCTGATATTATAAATTCTATATTGTGATCAAAGGTGGCGAAGTTGAATTCACATTAAATATGAGAATACATTCTTTGAGAGGTAAAGAGTTAGGATTTTCATGTTTTATAAGAATTTAATTTTCATATTTGATCGAAATGTGAAATCCATGATAAATGATCAAACACATTTTAATCAAATTTGACTTAAACACATGTAGACATCATAGATTCTATGCAAGAGAATCGAGTTGCTCACGTGGCATTTTACCCTTTCCCCATTACAACGAGTATCCAATTCCTTGGAATTGAATAGCAGCCAACCCCTCCCTCTCTACACCGGGAGTAGGGATGGCAACGGGGCGGAATTGAGCAAATCCATCACCGCCCCGCTGAGAATTTCGGGTCCCCGAAACTGCCCCGCATATCCGTTTATCATTTTTTTTAACTCCATCCCCACTCCGAACGGATAGGCGGATATCCGCTCCGCCCCATTTAACAAAAAAAAAAAAAACAGATCTAAAAAAAATCGAGATTGAGATTGAAACCCAAAAAAATCTCTGAAAATCGAGATGAAATCCAAAAAATCTCTGAAAATCGAGATTGAAACCCAAAAAAATAATCGAGATGAAGATCTGAACCCAAAAAAAAAAAAACGAGATGAAGATCTGAAACCCATAAAAAAAAGAAAAAAAAAAGATCTGAAAATGAAGAAGATCGAGATGAAGAAGAAGAACTGAGATGAAGAAGATCTGAGATCTGAGATGAATTCATCTTCCTCATTCTGTTTTTTTTCATCTCTAAACTTTTAATGAAATCTTCTTCCTCCTTCCTTTAATGAACTGAGATGAAGAAAAAGATCTGTTTTTTTTGCTTCTCTTCTTCGAGTTTTTTTGTTTCTCTGCTTCGAAAGTGAGAGTCTGAGAGTGAGAGATGTAAATCGAATGGGTAAATTTGAAGAAATGGAACGATTGGGTAAATCTTCGAGTTTTTTTGTTTATCTACTTCGAAAGTGAGAGTCTGAGAGTGAGATGTAAATCGAATAGGTAGGGTTTTTTTTTTTAATTTCCTTTTTATAGGGGCAGGGGTATTTATGTAAATTTCATACTTAAACGGATATCCGTGGGGTGGATATGGCCAAATCCGTATCCGCCCCGAATATTCGACGGATATTGTTTGGATATCCGTATCCGCCCCAAACCCCGCTTAGCCATATCCCCCATACGGATTGGGTGGGGCGGATATCCGTGAAAATTCGCCCCACTACCATCCTACCGGGAGAGCTCTGAAGCGAACAACTCTCCTCTCCTTCTTCACCATCGACAGCCACATATCTCTCTCTCTCTTTCATCTCCAAATCGGTATTCTTTGATGTTTCCCTTCAATTGATTTCTAGATTTTCGAACGATGGTTTCAAGCGCTACTTGTTCATTTTTTAGGATTTTCAAGCTGAGGTAAGCTGAAACTTGTTTATTGTGTTCCACGAACAAATTTATGTAATGAGTTTTTGTTGTTGATGATGCCCTTTTGTTTATTCATGTTGATGTAATGATTTTTTGCATGAGAGGAGTTTTAAGGGTTCTAAATCAAATTTATTAAGAAGACCAAATTGTGTGGTGTAGGTGTTGTAGGGTGTCTTGTATTTAGGATTAGATGGTGGAAGGGTAGGTTTCTTTCCATGGGTTATTCGGGTGTTGATAGCAAATTGTTATGAAATTTCTTTGGAATGATCATGAGGATGTTTTATTTGTTCAATTGAGACTTGCATTACAAGATAGAGCTTTGGGGATTAGATGAATAAGTGGGGCTTTGCTAGGTAAATGACTATGGTTTGGAGTCGATTCGAGTCTTTTAGAAGTGGTGATGGACATGTTTTAGGAGTGTGATTCATTATGATTAATGTGATTTTCTGCATTGAAAATTTCTCCTACAAGATTACATGAAATTCTGTCGTTTGACCTTGAATGTCATTGATTGGACACCAGTGTGTCGGAGTTCAACTTTTATAATATAACAAAACACAGAGCTGTGGTGAATGATTATTGTTACATGTGCAAGTTAGGTGGAAAGTTTGTGAAGCATTTTCCCGATAAATCCTCAAATTTTTTTGTTTTGGATTTGTCTAAGCATTGGGATAATGCTCCTGATTTTTCATGGATAAGGGCTCTACTTACCACTCATTACCCTTTTGTCGAGTATTTGGTTTGAATGAATCAATGAAATTAAAGATGCTCTGAAGTCTGACATTGTGAAGACTGGGATCAGTTCGTCACTTATACTGAGAGGCTCATCTAATTACAGGGAAAGAGGAAGAGAGGTGTGGAAGAGACATAGCTTTTCCATGAAGGTATTATGGTGTTAAGAATCCAACATGGGGTGTTTAAAGGAAGGATAGTCAATGCAGGACATTTTGAGTGAGCGGACGTGAAAAGAAGAACAGGATACTGGAAAGTGGAAACCTATCACCACCAGGCGTCTTGATGATGGCTTTGTTGGTTCAGAGGACGACCTGGTTGGGTGTTCTATGAACTGTTGCAACTTGCAAGTGGTTTTAGGCATTCAGCAAGCGTCAGCCTTGTCATTATGGTAATAAACATCAACACTAATTTCCGTTTCAGTAGACTATTAAAGCACTTTATTAACCTTAAGCTGCTGGGAGCAAATATTAATTTGAGTTTGAATGAGCTTTAAAGTTGAATTGCTTTTCTGTAGAGCTCTAGCATCAGCCACCATAAAGTCCTGGTATGGACACGTTACACATATAAATTGTCAAGTCATGTCCAAAGAGCTTGTAATTCAAGTTAAGCAAGCGCAACCTTGCACCTTCACTGAACTTTAGGTATCCTGAAACTTCACTTTTGACCCAGTTTCGTTTCATAAGTAGGTATTCTTGGTTCATACTAATTATATACCTAACTGCCTCACTAGTTTATCTACAGTACATACTTCGGGATAAGGAGTAAAGTTATAGCACAAAACAACAAGGTTTATTTTCACAAAAGTGGAGCGCATGGTAAGCATGTGCTATGCTGTGTACAAGTGGAAGAGGTTGTACCAACATCTGACTAGGAAAAACATGCTAGTGAGGGATTGGCTGGAGGTGCACTTATCAATACATGGACACTGTAACCCCAGAAATTATGAGGACTTTCCTTGCAGCAAATTATCATTAGTAAGATACCCAATTTAGATGGTTTAGAGAGGTTGTAAGATCTCCATCTTGGATTGGTCTCATTCCTACTTGGGTAGGGACACTAACCAGTCTAAGAGCTTTCACAGCCAATGAAAATGGGTTAAGTGGTAGAATACCAGGAAACCTTGGCTTGGTTTCTCCGCTTGAGCTATTGAATTTTCATTCCAATCACCTCGAAGGGCCTATCCCAGAAAGTATTTTTTCACTAGGAAAGCTACAAGTGTTTGTCTTGACCATGAACACGTTGAATGGAAGTCTTCCTGCCTTGTTGGGTTACTGCAATGGCCTTTCAAGTCTTCGAATTGGAAACAATAGGCTGATAGGAAACATTCCCAAATCCATTGGTAACATTTGTTGTCTTACATATTTTGAAGCGGATAACAATAACCTTTCAGGTGAGATTGTCCGGGAGTTTGCACAATGCTCTAATCTCATGCTTCTTAACTTGGCCTTCAATGGGTTTACGGGCACTGTGCCTCCGGAGCTTGGAGAGCTTACGAACCTACAAGAGTTGATTTTGTCTGGTAATAGTCTCTTTGGTGACATCCCTAAATCCCTTCTTCAGTCCAAGAACCTAAGCAAGCTTGATCTGAGCAATAATAGATTCAATGGAACCATTCATGAAGACCTGTGTGAAATGCTAAGATTGCAGTACTTGCTTTTGGGTCAGAATTCATTAAGAGGGGAGATACCGCATGAGATTGGGAGTTGTGTAAAACTCTTCGAATTGCAAATGGGCAGTAACTATTTGATTGGAAGTATTCCTCCTGAGATTGGTCAGATCTAGAATTTGCAGATAGCTCTAAATCTAAGCTTCAACTAGAATTTGCAGATAGCTCTAAATCTAAGCTTCAATCATCTTCATGGGCCATTACCGCCAAAGTTGGGAAAACTTGACAAGCTAGTGTCATTGGATGTGTCAAACAATCAGCTCTCAGGGAGCATCCCCTCTGCGCTGAAAGGCATGATGAGCTTGATAGAGGTTAACTTTTCGAGCAATCTGCTCACAAGTCAAGTACCCATATTCCCGCCTTTCCAGAAGAGTCCAAATTCAAGTTTTTCAGGGAATAAGGGTCTTTGTGGAAAACCATTGAACGATTCATGTGTGAATTCTGAAGGATCAATGAATACATTCTTCTGTTCTAATCCTATTTATAGTCTGTTTGTAATATGTAGTTTTTTAATCTATCTGTTTGTCTGAATATCACATTCCTGCTTTCATTGAGTAAATTTGCTTCAGCATGGAGTTCGAGAGTTAGGTGCTTCCCTCCTGCAGTGGTTGTAGTTGCTCTGTTAGGTATTCTGTTAGACGGATAGTTCTTTCTTTGTTACTATCAGTGTAAACAGTTCATATCAGTGATTGAATTCCGTAAGAAGCATTTCTTTGTTACTATCAGTGTAAACAGTTCATATCAGTGAGACTTTTCTTTAAAAAGCATTTCTTTGTTACTATCAGTGTAAACAGTTCTTTATTTCTTTGCATTTCTATGTTACTATCAGTGTTGTTTGCTTTCAATAGTTGCTCTCTGGAAGTAGTTATTTCTTTGTATTTCTCTGATAGAATTGCTATTGCTGATAAAACAAGTTGCTGATAGAATTGATGATCTCATAAAACTTACAAGGATGACAAGCTTGTTTAAGTGCTCTACAATTACAAGAAATCAATAAGCCTGAATCTACTCATATTCATAAATGTAACCCAGTAACAACTTATAAAACAATACACAATCTCTTTGTATTCATTTTTACGAAAACTACAAGAAGATTTCTAGTAAAAATTACAGCTTATTGTGGATAGGAGAGACTAAATCCAACCTTTGAATGCTTTCCCTGGTAGCAACCATGTTCACTCTGTAGTTTGAGCTGAACTGGAAGAACATGGTTTTCCTGTCAAACAATAAAGCGAGAGAAACATTAACTGGTAGTTTTGTGAGTCTACCAAGATAGGGAATGAGCAAACTTTCTCAATCAATTCTGCTGTTGAATGGGACCGTCACGAGAACTGAACTTCTGTTTATGTAAACTATACAATAGATCAAAAGTTTTTATTGGAAAGCATCAAATAGTAATGGTTTGTCTAATCTAATATCTCATGATGCGCTACTTAGCCGTTTTTTAAGCTCCTCAACAATGCTACTTCTTGCAACTGATATCTCCTCTCTGGTAGTAGTGTTCCTTAACTTGACAATGCCCTCATTAAGTTCTTTTTCACCTTGTATCACCATCCAAGGGATGCTCAACCTTTCGGCCCAAGTAATCAATTTCATTATATCTTTTTTGTGCATCATGAATTCTGCTTTCAGTTTCGCATCCCAAAGTTCACTAACCAGCTCAGTAGCTTGAGATAGGTCCTCCCCAAGAATGCTCACCAAAACTTCAAGTTTCCGTTGCTCGAACAGACTGCAAACACATAATAAGTGACTTAAATTCATTTCACTAAACATCTTAAAGTCATCCAAAAAAACAGGTAAAGTCTCTACATCTCAAACAAAAACTGAAAGATAAATGTAAGTGTAAGCAAGGGTTTGCAAGGTTATCAAAATCATCAAGCTTAAATAATATTGGTTTGGGAAAAATAAACCCAAAAAGTTCAACACTCTGTTTAAAAATATGTCAACATCATTTAGATGAAACTCGATATACAAGGCACTAAGAAGTATGTAGCGTCACAAACTCCATTTGGGTATGAATTTTGAAAGGCTCTTTACCATGCTTCACTAAAAGGGCAAGCCTACCATACAAGGCCCTAAGAAGTATTAGACACTTCCAGATGCATAGTTACAAGGCATGATAGCAAGCCTAGTCATTAATCCTACAGGTATACCCATCTACCTATGTCATTTACTTTGTACTTCTTCCTTGTGTTGCAAGAATAAAAGGGCATGTTTATGCTGACTTGACTCACTATAACACTTGGTTCAACAACAAGAGAATTGAGAACAATATGAATTTTTTGACCCTTTGGCACTTCTTTTACACTGATTTCTTGCATACAATAAGGCATTAACAGAAACTTATATTTGCTTCAATGGTAGAATCTGCATCATAAGTTGCAATGATTACACTCAAAATTCAGACAGACGATGACAAACTAGATTTCTACGTAGGAAATCCAAACTTTATGTAAGATTATTGATTGCTTGTGTAGGAAGACACAAAAATCACATGGTTTTGGTCTTTCACAAGCTGTTCCATTATAGTAAATACTCGTTCTATCCCAAGGCTGACACCGATCGCGGGAACCTGCTTTGTACCAAACATTCCAATAAGATTGTCATAACGCCCACCAGCTGCAATGGAACCAACCTGGGGACACTTGTATATTAGTTATACAATTAAGTCGAAACCCAAACCAGATTGATTGAAAACCACTGCAATTTGAAAACGTAAGAACATAAAATTGTTGTTTTCTGATAATATTAACTTTACAAAAAAAAAAAAAAAACAAATTACAGATCAGAACATTGTGAAATCAATGAATCAATAAATATATAGGTGAATTTGTAGCTGAGACATGAACATCTCTAAATGAACAGCCTGGTATTCTACTACTTAACCCATTTTCATTGGCTGTGAAAGCTCTTAGACTGGTTAGTGTCCCTACCCAAATAGGAATGAGACCAATCAATTTGTTCCCTGAAAGATGGAGATCTTACAACCTCTCTAAACCATCTAAATTGGGTATCTTACCAATGAGTAAGTTACTAGAGAGGTTCAATGATACAAGATTCGGAAGAAGATCCAAAGAAGGAGGTATAGAGCCATCAAAGTTATTAAAAGACAAATCCAAAAATTCAAGCTCGGTAAGATTGCCAAATGAAGAAGGAATGGGTCCTTGAAAATTATTGTAAGAGAGGTCTAACCGTTTCAAAGCTTTAAGCTTGGAGATTGAAGTAACATTACCTCTGAGTTGTTGGTGAGAAAGATCAAGTGATTCCACCATTGAATGGTTCAAATTGCATCTAACACCAGCCCAAGAGCAGTAATTAATCAGAAATGTTCGAGCCTCCCCAAGTGGATAAGGCAACAAATGTGGCCTTCATCACTTCTGCTCTCTCACAGACATTTCTTCAAACACCACCTCTTCTCTTCTCTGTCGAGTTTGGGGAGAGGGAGAGCTTCATCTTCTCTTCTCTTCTGATTTCTTCTTTCTAGAGATGGGTTTGGGGATTTCTCTTCTCTGTTTTTTGGTCCCTCCCTCCCTCTGATTTCTTCTCTGTTTTTTTGGTCCCTCCCTCCCTCTTAAATTTCAGCAACGAAATTCAAAAAACTTTCCCTTTTTTTTTTTTTTTTTTGAAATAGAGGTCGGGCACGTGCGATGCACCCTCCCTCACCAATTCCCTCGACATCTAGAATTTCTATATTAATTATGCAAAATTCTAGCTGGCTTGGGAAACCAACGAGGTTTCATTGCCTGGGGGTTCCCCCCCCCTCTCTTTAAACACATACTCCAAAAAGGTGTTTTAAAGAGGGGGCAAAATGTAATTTTGCCCACCAGGCAGTGAAACCTCGCTGGTTTTCCAGGCCAGCTAGAATTGCTCATTAATTATTGAAGAAATTAGGTTTTATGTATGATATTACGTCAAAGAAAATATAAAATAGTTGAATTATTGGTATGCAAGCGGTTATTAGCATTTGCAATCTATATTAGAGCATCTCCAATCATCCAAAACCTATTTTACCCCTTCAATCATTTCTTTAACTTATCCTTTATAATAGCTTTTGCATCAACTTTCCCCTAAATTTAGGGAAAAGTTAATCATCCCCTAAAATCCATTTAATAATAAAATAAACCCTCAATTACTTTTCCCTCTTCTTTAATTTAACACTCTCTTTAATTTCACCCCTCTTCTTTAATAATAAAAACTAATTATTAATATTAATTTTTTAAACTCCCAAAATTTTTAATTAGTCAAATTTAACTTAAGTTGAAATTAATAATAGTATAATTAAAATTAATAATATTATATATTTAAGTTGAAATTAATAATAATATATTTAATAATATTATAATAATATAATTGAAACTAATTAATATAATTATATTAAGTTGAAATTAATAACAATGAAAAAGTTAAAATAGGGAATGTGGTTGGAGTGGTGAAGAAATAAGGAACTCCTAAATTTAGCTTTTGGTTAAAATGGGGGATGAATAATGGGGGATGATTCATCCCCCATTTTAACTTTTACCATTGGAGATGCTCTTACAATTTAAAGTTGTGTTTTACTATTCATTGCTGTCTGGGACAAAGTTAAATCGAAAGAATTAGAGATAAAAAATGGTTAGGATTAAAAATTGGGAAATGTATTGAATTTGAGGGTTGAGATTCATTTCTCATGATGCCATATTTGTAAATATGAAACATGTAGAAGGGCAAAAATAATGAAAAACTTTTAAAAAATAGTTGGTGGAATGCATATGTGGCGGAGAGAGAAAATATTATGTTTTGCTTTTAGCAAAATGAAAATTATCATAACTATCTACATCGTTATCGAATTTTGGTAAAATTAATATCATTGAAATGCATTTTTTAAAATCTTTCCAACAAAGTCAATGATCAACACGAGCGCTAAAATTTTTAAAATATATATTCTATAATTAAAAAACATATAAAGTATTTTACATTTTTTATATTTTTCAAAGCGATGAGACGGATCGATCATACCAGAAAAAATGTCGGGCATCTTAATGCACATTTAAACAAAAATTCTAAATTTCATATTTTGGTAAATTCAAATATTGGGAGAGAACTCATTCTCGGCGTTTAAACTTTTTCCCCAACTGATTCAAATTTGACTGAGTCTAACTCTAAAATTTATAATATATATTTTTACCTTAAGATAAGCTTACACTTCAGTACTGATTCAGAACCAAAATGGGGATAGCGAAAGAGGTGTTCAGTACAAAATATTTAGCAAAAATAAAATTATATGGAGTGGCAACGGCACGGGGCATACTCTAGTCTATATTACAATTCAGAGTTGTGTTTTACCATTTATTGCTGACTGGGACAAAGTCAAATCGAAAGAATTAGAGATAAAAGATGGTTAGGACTAAAAGTTGGAAAATGTATTGAATTTGAGGGTTGAGATTCAATTCCCACGATGCCATATTTGTAAATATAAAACATGTAGAAGGGCAAAAATAATGAAAAACTTTTAAAAAAATTGGTGGAATGTACATGTGGCGGAGAGAGAAAATATTGTATTTTGCTTTTAGCAAAATGCAAATTATCATAACTATCTACATCGTTAAAATGCATTTTTTAAGATATTTCCAACAAAATCAATGATCAACATGAGTGCTAAAATTTTAAATATATATATTCTATAATTAAAAAAATATAAAGTATTTTACGTTTTTGATATTTTTCAAAGCAATGAGACGGGCCGATCATACCAAAAAAAATGAGTCGGGCATCTTAATGGACATTTAAACAAAAATTCTAAATTTCATATTTTGGTGAATTCAAATATTGGGGGAGAACTCATTCTCGGCGTTTAAACTTTTTCCCCAACTGATTCAAATTTGAATGAGTCTAACTCTAAAATTTATAATATATATTTTTACCTTAGAATAAGCTTACACTTCAGTACTGATTCAGAGCCAAAATGAGGATAGTGAAAGAGGTGTTCAGTACAAAATATTTAGCAAAAATAAAATTATATGGAGTGCCAACAGCACGGGGCATACTCATACTCTAGTCTATATTACAATTCGGAATGGTGTTTTACTATTAATTGCTGACTGGGACAAAATCAAATCGAAAGAATTAGAGATAAAAGATGATTAGGATTAAAAGTTAGGAAATGTATTGAATTTGAGGGTTGAGATTCATTTCCCAAAATGCCATATTTGTAAATCTAAAACATATAGAAGGGCAAAAACAATGAAAAACTTAAAAAAAAAATAAAATTGGTGGAATGTACATGTGGTGAAGAGAGAAAATATTGTGTTTTGCTTTTAACAAAATGAAAATTATCATAACTATCTATATCGTTATCGAATTTTGGTAAAGTTAATATCGTTGAAATGCATTTATAAATATTTTTCCAACAAAATCAATGATCAACACGAACGCTAAAATTTTAAAAGTATATATTCTATAATTAAAAAACATATAAAGTATTTTACGTTTTTAATATTTTTCAAAGCAATGAGACGGGCCGATCATACCAAAAAATGAGTCGGGCATCTTAATAAACATTTAAACAAAAATTCTAAACTTCATATTTTGGTGAATTCAAATATTGGGGGAGAACTCATTCTCGACGTTTAAACTTTTTCCCCAACTGATTCTAATTTGACTGAGTCGAATTCTAAAATTTATAATATATATTTTTACCTTAAAATAAGTTTACACTTCAATACTGATTCAGAGCCAAAATATTATAAAACTTTTACGCATTTGGTGAGCTTCAACAAAATTTGAGATGGGCTCGTGTCACGGCTTAGCAATCCGTGTGGCACTAGCTATCCAATTCACTAGTAAGCCTATGAGTAGTTACTTCAACGGGCTCAAATATTAGCTTGAGAATGCACAATATCAATCTGTAGACAATATAACGATGCACAATAGTCAGCAAAAGCTTTCATTAACATTCAATAGATTACAATAGGGAGGACCGTTCGAAAGGACGTTGCTCAAGACTAGTTCGATGCTAACGATCGATGGAAATACAAGTTTGAAGTTGAAAAGCAATGCAAAGAAAACAATAAAAATGCTAGCGGTACAGTCTGGCCCGACTATGCAATGGAGACAACACGTCCTCACAGTTAAGAGCTCAAACCTTCCCCCTATAATATAGATGCTAAGCATTTGGGCAATTTTCAAAAGGGAACATTGAGTTTTGAGACCATTAGGAAAGTCTTGAAAGGCCTCAGATGTTGATTTCCCTTACCAACAGTACTAGTCTTGACACTCTCCCACACTCAATTCGCTGACGCCCTCGTAGCGAACTTTTCCAAGTACTCTTCCAACTTTGAGAGGTAAGGCAGCAGATGCTCGACTGGCTCCCAACTGATTTCTGAAGGAGGCTCATCCTGCCACTTGACCAAATACTCTCTACCCGGGCCTGTGTTGTTGATGAGGCGGTCAGCTAAGATTTCTTCCACTTCTCGATCTGGCTTAGTAGGATGCTTAGGTAATGCTCGGGCAGATACATTTCTTGTGGGATTAGTGGCATCTTCATGGTAGGACTTCAAGTTACTTGCATGGAAAAATGATGGGTGAAACGGAGCCAATGTGGTAACTTGACGCGATAGGAGACTTTGCCCACTTTCTCAATGATCTGTACCGGTCCCTCATACTTGCGAAACAGATTGTTGTGTGCTCTAGCTGTCCATTTATACTTGTTGAACATATCTAACTTCACTGCCAATACCAAGTCCCCGACTTCAAAAGGAACAATCCGTCATTTCTTGTCGGCCCATTTCTTCATGTGACGGGAGGCTTTCTCAAGATAGGCTCGAGCAACTTCAATGTTTTTCTGCCAGGCTTTGACAAATTCAAGAGCTCTTAGGCTGGGTCCTTGGTACCCGGTAAACACTGTATGTGGTGTCAATGGTTGCTGACCAGTGACTAACTGAAAGGGGCTCGAGTGAGTAGCTGAGCTTTTTTGTAAGTTGAAACAGAATTGTGCAACATCAAGTAGTCCCACCCAATTTTCTGATTTGCACTTACAAAATGTCGAAGGTATTCTTCGAGCATAGAGTTAAAGCGCTCAGTCTGTCCGTCAGATTGGGGATGTTGGTTTGTTGACATATTAAGTTTGGATCCCAAGAGCTTGAACAACTCCTTCCAGAACTTTCCTGTGAAGCGAGCATCACGATCGCTAACAATGTTTTCGGGCAGTCCCCAATACTTCACTACATGCTTGAGGAACAATTGCGCCGTATCTTCAGCTGTGCAAGTCAGTTCGGTCGGCACAAAGGTCACATACTTTGAGAATCGGTCAACAACTACAAGGATACACCTGAAATCCTCCACCTTTGGTAAACCAGTAATGAAGTCCATGGAAACACTTTCCCAAGGACGAGTTGAAACAAGCAAGGGCTCTAGTAAGCCTACTGGTCGATCTCTTTCAACCTTATCTTGCTGGCAAATAAGACATGTTCGAATATAGGCCATTACATCCTTCTGTATCTGCGGCCAATAATACCCCCTCTCTAGCAATGCAAGTGTTCATCTCCAACCTGGATGTCCCGCCCAATGGGTGTCATGGCATTCTCTCAAAAGTTCTTTCCTCAAACCGGAAGTTCTTGGAACATAGAGGCGATTACCAGTTGTGAGTATTGCTCCATATTTTATCCAGAACCGTCGAGTTTTGCCCTATTTGATCAACTCTGTAATCGCCTTCGCTTGTGGGTTTGTTTGTAGGCCTGCTTTGATCTTCTCCAAGATGGTGTGACTCGGACCGGTATGGGTTAGCACTACAAGGTCTGCCCTTCTACTGAGTGCATCAGCTACATTGTTAGTGCGCCCTGGTTTGTATTCTAATACTAAGTAAAATTCTGCTAATTTTTCCTGTCATCGAGATTGCTTGGAGGTTAGCATCTTCTGAGTAAGAAAATGGCTTGCTGCAGCATTATCTGTTTTAACAAGGACTTGAGATCCCAAGAGGTAGTGTCTCCACACCCATAAACAATGTACAATGGATAGCAATTCCTTTTCCTGAGCTGAGTAACGAGACTCTGTATCATTCAACTTTCGACTCTCATATGCTACTGGGTGACCATTTTGAAGTAAAACTCCCCCTAAGGCATAATCTGATGCATCTGTTTGTACTTCAAAGGGCTTGGTGATGTCTGGCAAGGCCAATACTGGATCTTTCATCATGGCCAGTTTCAAGTCTTGGAATGAAGCTTCGCACTGCCTATCCCATTCCCATGTTCGGTCTTGTTTTAATAAATTTGTTAGTGGAACAGCTCTCTTAGAGTAGTCCCTTATGAAGCGACGATAATAGTTTGCGAGTCCAAGGAAAGAACATAGTTGAGACACGTTTTTAGGAGTGTTCCAATCATGGATTGCCTTGACTTTCTCCATGTCCATCAGAATCTTGCCACTGCCAATAACATGACCCAAGAAATTGATTTGGGTCTGGCCGAATGAGCACTTCTCCTTCTTGACAAAGAGATGATTATCCCTAAGGATTTGGAACACTTTTCGCAAATGATGTAGGTGTTCTTCTATAGTCCCACTATAAATCACAATATTGTCAAGATAGACAACCACAGACTTGTCCAGAAGGTGACGGAACAGGCCATTCATAAGGGTGCAAAACGTAGCTGGAGCATTGGTCAAGTCGAAGGGCATTACTAGGAACTCATATGACCCATATCTAGTAGAACAAGCAGTTTTTGGTTCGTCACCAGCAGCACTGCGGACCTGATGGTAACCTGATCTCAAGTTGAGTTTTGTGAAGTATCTGGCGGATCCAAATTGGTCGAATAAATCTGCAATGAGTGGTAGCGGGTATTTGTTCTTTATAGTGACTTTGTTCAAGGCTCTATAATCAACACAAAGGCGAAGACTGCCATCATGTTTCCGCTGAAAAAGAACAGGTGCCCCATAAGGCGCTTTAGAGGGCCGAATGAATCCCGACTCCAACAAGCCATCTAGTCGTTTTCTCAATTCGATCAACTCTATAGGGCTCATGCGGTATGGACTACGTGCGGGTGGCTTGGCACTAGGCACTAACTCAATTTCGTGATCAATTAGCCTTTTGGGAGGTAGATTCTTTGGCAATTCATTCGGCATCACTTCGCTGAAGTCAACAATAACTTGGGCAACTTCCTCAGGGATTTTGCTAGTATCATCTTCCATCTCTAGCTTTTCCACATCTAAGTATGTATCTTCTCCTTTGTCCAAGCCTCTCTTGACTTGGAGTGCCGACAATATTCTATCATGAGTTGTGGGTCGAATTTAGGTTGGTACAATACGTAGTCTGCTAGGTCCGAAAAACCCCAAGGAGTCCATGAAAGGTAGTGGTCCTGCTGCAGCTCCTCGGAAGAATTATTGGCCAAGAATCACCTTAAAATCATCAAGTGGGACGACCAAGAAGTTTGATCTTCCTTCCCATGGACCAACCTGTAGTGGCACAGTTCTAGCCATACCATTAATAGAGATTGCCTCAGAGTTGACAGCTTTCAACTTACCCACATCTCCTTCTAAGTTCAGATCCACGCGTCTAGCTTCATCTGGGGCAATAAAATTGTCTGTTGCTCCTGAATCCAACAATGTTTGGGAAGAGAACCCATTGATAATAGTGATGTCGATGTATTGCAAAGCCTTCTTGTGTGGGTGCTCATACATTTATCCTTTGACAGCATTGAGCTTGCGTAGAGCTCCCATCTGGGAGGTCTCATTGTTGGCGGGGTTCGAGCTCGATGCGATCGAGTTAGAAGGTTCTACATGAAGCAAGGACATCAATGAGTGTAGGGCTGGTTTGGATGGACATTTGCCTGTTGGGTGATCCCTGGTATTGCAAAGAATGCATGAGGCAGGTGCAGATGGTCTCCACTGCCCAGAGTAGTTTTGCCCTCCTTTGTTGTTGTAAGCTGACATTCCAATTTCTGTTGGAACTCCAATTCTGGTTGGACGGCCAAGAATTGTAGTTTTATCGGTTCTGACTTGAGTTTCCCCAGTTTTGGTGAGGTGATCGAGCATTCGACCCTGAGCTTGAATTGGTACTGCCAGTTCTAGCTGTGGAGTGAATGACCGAAGTGGATCCAGCCATGGGCATATAATCGCTAAACCTTTCTGCTGCTGCAATATCACTTGTAATATCTGTCACCTTCTACCTTTGCAATTCTGCTTGCAGGAGCAGCTGAGCTTGGTCCATGAAACATAAAACTTTGTCCTTCTCAGACATGTCTCGAATATCTAGCAAGCAAGTTGAGAACTGCCTGACATAGTCTCGAATATTGCCTGTCTGTTTGATGGTGTGGAGCTTCCTCCTTGCTAAGAAATCAGTGTTCTCAGGCAAGAATTGATTTTTGAGTTCCTTCTTGAGGTCTACCCAAGTTCTAATAAGGATGCGACTTTTTTTCATATCTGCATATTTGGTTCTCTACCATAGTTTCGCATCACCTGCTAAGTACATGGTCGCCATGGTGACCTTGGCTTCTTCTGATTCGGGGTTCTCCGCGCGAAAATACTGCTCCAGATCAAACAAGAAGTTCTCTAGCTCCTTCCCATCTCGTACCCCAACATATGACTTTGGCTAGGCACTTTCATCTTAGGGTGATCAGTCGTCCCTGAGGCCTTGGTCAGCAAGCCAACCCTTGCGAATAAATCCTCCTACTGTAATTGGAAGTCACTCATCACCTGAGCTGTGGGGTGAGGCGACTCTTCCATAGCGACTGTTCGTCCCTCTAAATTGTCGACGTGCTCAGTCAACGAATCCACTCTGTCTGCCAAGTGAAAGATTCCATCAAACCGACTGATCTGTTCTCCCAAACTGCTCAACTGGTCCATTCTGTTTTCTAGTCTCTGCATTCGACTAGCATGTCGTTCCTCCATAGCGCTAAGGCACTCACTTAGTTCCTGCATCCTAGTTTGCATTCAACAAGCTCTGGCTCTGATACCAACTGTCACGGACTAGCAATCCGTGCGGCACTAGCTATCCAATTCACTAGTAAGCCTATGAGTAGTTACTTCAACGGGCTCAAATATTAGCTTGAGAATGCACAATATCAATCTGTAGACAATATAACGATGCACAATAGTCAGCAAAAGCTTTCATTAACATTCAATAGATTACAATGGGGAGGAACGTTCGAAAGGACGTTACTCAAGACTAGTTCGATGCTAACGATTGATGGAAATACAAGTTTGAAGTTGAAAAGCAATGCAAAGAAAACAATAAAAATGCTAGCGGTACAGTCTGGCCCGACTATGCAATGGAGGCAACACGTCCTCACAGTCAAGAGCTCAAACCTTCCCCCTATAATATAGATGCTAAGCATTTGGGCACTTTTCAAAATGGAACATTGAGTTTTGAGACCATCAGGAAAGTCTTGAAAGGCCTCAGACGTTGATTTCCCTAACCAACAGTACTAGTCCTGACAGCTCGCATTCACAACCCACCACGTCTATATGAACCGATTTCACTTCACTATGGTTTTATTTGTTGAAGCTAGAACATAGAAGACGAGGAGACCGATGAGGACGAGGACGATGTGGTTTAGGGTTATTAGGGTAAGTTGATGTTGGCGTTTATATATATTCACTTATTTAATAATTATTGGCTTAAATTTCTTTTTTTATATGAAATATGGAAATCACTCGAAAGTTCATACCTTTCTTATTGCATAGATTTCATAAAATAAACTCTAGAAAAGGATAAATAGGTCAATACGTCCATGTAATAGCAAATTATTTTGTTTATCTGTCAATATGGGACGGCTTCGAGACAAAACTTAAGACCAAATTTAAGACCTAAAGGGGGTTCACTTTCATGTTACTAAACTGCTAATAACAATGGGATCGGATAATTTCTAGCCCATTCAATCTCAACCGCTGTTATTTTTCCAAAGTGAAGGATAAATGAAAACTTAAAGATGAGAAAATGTATTTATGTGTATTGATGTTGATCATTATAAAAATGATATATATATACATAATAAAATAACGTCTACATAGAATGAGATTATTCTAAGGTGCTATACATAGGAGGAGATTATTTTATGCCTGTAAAGCTGAGATCTTTACAGAATATTCTGAGATTTAACAGAATATGTTGAGTATTAAATCAAATCTCAACACTCCCCCTCAAGTTGGAGCATGAATATCGTGAATGTTCAACTTGCTTATTAACTTTGTAAAAATGTTTCCTCTAGAAGCCTTAGTGAAGACATCAACCAACTAAAGATATGAGAGAAAAAATTTGGTAACAATTTCACCTGTTTGGATCTTTTCTCTCACAATATGGCAATCAAGTTTGATATGCTTAGTACGTTCATGATAGACAGGATTTGCAGCAATATGGAGTGTTGCTTGATTATCGCAGAACATAGTAACCGATTTCAAACGAACCTGCAGATCTTTAAATAGATATCTAAGCCAAGTAAGTTCACATGTTGCAGCAGCCATAGACCTATACTCAACTTCAGTAGATGGCCTGGAGACTGTTGTTTGTTTTCTTATCTTCCATGAAATTAGAGAATCTCCAAGAAATACACAGTAACCTGATGTAGAAAATTTGCCCAATTTGCATCAAAATAAGCTCTTAGTTATAGAGAGTTGTTGGGAGAAAATAGTAGACCGAGCCCTAGATTGCTCTTTAAATATCTCACAACACGAAGAACAACATCCCAATGAGGTTTTCTTGGTGCATGCATAAATTGACTTAAGATGTTCATATAATACATGATAGCCGGTCGAGTAATTGTAAGATAAAGTAATCGAACCACTAATCTTTTGTAACGTGAAACATCATTCAATAATTCACCTTGATCATTTGTAAGCCGCAAATTTGTTCCATGGGAAAGTCAACGGGTTTAACTCCAAGAAGTCCAACATCATCAAGAATTTCCAGTGTGTATTTTCACTGAGATATGACAATCTCATCTTTTGATCTTGCTACTTCCAAACCGAGAAAATACTTGAGATTACCAAAGTCTTTTTATGTGAAACTGTATGTGAAGAAAAAACTTGAGTCTTGAATAACTTTCTCATTGTTTCTGTGATTATCATGTCATCCACGTAATGCAGGACCATGTTAGAGTTGAGCATTTTTCTTGCACAAAAAGAGAGTGGTCTGATTGTGACTCAGAAAAACCAGCCAGTTTAATTGCTTCTGAGAACTTAGAGAACCAATTTCTAGGCACTTGTTAGAGTCCGTAAAGGGACTTGTGAAGTCGACACACAAACTTCTCCCCTTGTCGACAAAGTCTTGGTGGTGGCTTCATGTACACTTCTTCATGCAAATCACCATGAAGGAAATCATTATTGACATCCATTTGAAATAGTGGCCAATTTCGAACAGCTACCAAGGTAAGGAGACAACGAACTGTGGTTAACTTAGCAACTGGTGCAAAAGTCTCATGATAGTCCAAGCCTTCTTTTTTAGCATATTCCTTGGCTACCAAACATGCTTTGTACCGTTCTACTGAGCCATCTGATTTATATTTGATTAGGAAAACCCATTTGCTGCCTATGGGACGATGATTGTGAGATAATGGAACTAGGGACCATGTCTTTTGATTTTCAAGGGCGGTGAGCTCAGTCTGCATTGCTTCACACCACTTTTGATCGCATAGTGCCTGTTCATATGTTGTAGGCTCAAGAGTGCTAGAAATTATGTTAACAAATAACTGATGAGAAGGAAATAATGACTGGTAGGAAATAAAATTTGATAATTGATATTTAGTACATGACCGAAAATATGAAGACTTGCATGAGATTGTAGAGGAAGATGACGTACCAACTTGGCCACAATGAAAGTCACGAAGAATAACAAATGGTTGTCTAGGTCATTCGCTGCGATGAAGAATAGAAGAAGATGTGTTTAAGTGTGGAGAAGGAGAAGATAATGGCAAGAAAGATGTTGTTGGGTTTGGTGATGATGGTGAAAGATCATGATAATAATAAGATGAAGGAGAAGATGCCTCCGTTGATGAGTTAGGGGTAGAGGATGAAACTAAAATTGGAATATCATTGAAGTCAGGAGATCTAGAAGGTAGAAAGATTGACGGTGAAGAATTTGATGAAGTGGGAGTGGAAAAAGGAAATGTACTTTCATGGAAAACAACATCACGGCTAGTAAAGAACTGTCGAGTGGTAAGATCATAAACTTGGTAGGCTTTTTGACCAGAAGGATATCCAACAAAAATGCATTGACGAGCTCTTGGTGAAAATTTGGCCAAAGGTTGCAAGTTAGTGGCATAACAAAGACAACCGAAAGCGCGTAGGTGTGTATATGTGGGAGGTTTGCCATATAAGAGCTCATATAGTGATTTATAGTTCAAAACTGGGGTAGGAAGTCAATTTATGAGATAAGTGGCAGTGATTCACCCCAAATGTTCAATGGTAAATTTGCTTGAAATCTCAAGGCACGACTGACGTTGAGAAGGTGTCGATGCTTTCTTTCGACAACACCATTTTGTTGAGGTGTTTGTGGACATGAACTTTGAAACAGGATGCCAAGATTGGAGAGAAATGGCTTTAAAGAAGTGAATTCTAGACCATTATCACTCCGTATGATTTTAACTTGACAGTTAAATTAATTGTTGACAAAAGTAATGAATGTTTTTAACAAGCCTTGTGTTTCAGATTTGAATCTCATAAGAAAAATTCACGTAAAATTGGTGTAGTCATCCACAATAGTTAAGAAATAGTGTGCACCAGTGTGTGTTTCAATTTTAGGTGAACCCCATATATCACATTGTATAAGATCAAAAGAATGAGTGTTCTTATAGGAAAAAATAACCTTGTTTGTTTCGCCAAAAGACAGACATCACATGAATGTTGAGGATCATGAAAAAAATATGGAATTATTTTGGACAAAAACTGATAAGGCAATTTGGATGGATGTCATAGTCTTTTATGTCAAATAGCTGCTGATGGGAAAGAGAATTGATAGGAGGTTGGTGAAGGCAGATGCAACTCTGATTGTGATATAAGATAGTACAGTCCCTTATTCTGCTTCCCCAAGCCAATCTTTATTTGTAGCTAGGTCCTGCAATATACAAAAAATAAGAAAGAAGTGAATTGAACAATTAAGGGAAGATGTGAGTTGACTGGCAGAAAGAAGGTTCACATGAAATGAGGGTGCATAGAAAACATCATGAACACGCAGTTTTTGTGTAATATGTGCAGAACCAACACTTGTGATTTTTCATAAGAACCATTTGGTAAGGTGACTTGAGAAAACATAGGAACATTGACTTTATCTATGACTAAAGTAGCTGTATGATTTGTAGCTCCACTATCAATGATCCAATGAAGAGACTTGAAAATTTGGGATGTGGATGATGAACAAAATGGAGTAGAGTTACTTGTATAATTGGCTGAGACAATGGATTTTTCTTTTCGGAAAAGTTTTATTTGTGAGAATTTTTCAGGAGTAAATTGAATAGGTTGATCCGAAGTTTGGGCGGCCTTGGTGACTGTGTGAGATGATTCAACTCCCGTTTGATTTGGAGAAACCTTTCGAGCTCGATTTGGAGGTAGTACATCATTGCCATGAAGTTTGTGTCCAATAGGAAATCCAATCAAATAAAAGCACATCTTCACTGTATGTGTAGTTCCATCACAATAGGTATAATGAAGCATTTTCTTAGACCCTTGTGTCTTTGATGAGCCAGGCGTCCAAGTTCGAGAGGAATTCTGTCGTTGTGAAGTCGAGTCTGGTTGCCTCACATTCATGGCACAAACCTGTTCAGTAATCTTGTGTTTAGCTAGTCCTCTTTGTTTTTCTTCCTCATATAAAAGCCAATATGCTTTCTTAACAGTTGGTAAAGGGTGCATAAGCATGATTTTCCCTCTAACAGTTGAATATGTCTCATTCAAGCCTATAAAAAACTGTCCAAGGTTCAGCATTTCTTGTTTGTCTAACAGTTGCTTGAGTTATCCACAAGTGCATGGAATAGCTGGACCACACATTTTCAACTCATCCCATAGCGTTATGTGAAGATGGAATCCTAATTTTGCTTTAACTCCACAATGGAACGTTGAATTTGATAGTGATGAGAAAAACACCTTGTGAGAATCGTTATTGCAGATCCAACCAAATTTCAGAAGGAGTTTCCACATAGAGGACACTATTGGAGAGATCTTGATTTAAAGAGTTAAGAATCCAAGAGAGAACCATATCATTGCATCGTTGCCACAACGAATATTTAGGATCAGATTCATTTGGTGTAGGTATAGTCCCTTTGATGAATCTCAATTTATTTTTGGCACCAAGACTCACCAACATGGAATGTCTCCACATAGCTTAGTTGGTTCCATCAAGAACCTTTGGCACAAGAATCATACTTGGATGATCTGAGGCATGGATAAAAAAAGGACCAGATGGGTCAATGGTGAAAAAAACATGGTTTGATGAGTAGTATTTTGGTTTTCTCGATTGATGGTTTTGTTGGTGTTGGGAGTGTTTTGGATGACACTTACTGAATCAGTATCCTCCATAAAAAATTGCGGAAGCTTGGTAGAGACGTTAGGATCGACGCTCTGATACCATGAAAACTTAAAGATGAGAAAATGTATTTCTGCGTATTGATGTTGATCATTACAAAGATGATATATACATGTATAAAATAAAGTTTATATAGAAGGAGATTACCTAAAGAGCTATACATAGGAGGAGATTATTTTGTGTCTGTAAAACTGAGATCTTTACAAAATATTATGAGATATTCACTGAATATGTTGAGTATCAAATTCAACAAAATATGCTGAGATCTTCACAGAAAATGTTGAATATTCAACCATATCAAATCAAATCTCAACAATAAGAGTTGTTGGATCTCGTTCTTTATTATGGGTTCTTCAATCAACATCCCATTTTCACTTCAATCGATTGAAAGAGAAAAAAAAAATAGTGATGATGATCCATTAGTAGATCATAGGGGAAAAAGTGCATAAAATTATAAATTATAGTAAATGGAAAATGTGGTTACGAGATCCAACTAAATTGACGTGTTGTTGTCTTCCCATGGTGCTTTGAGCAATGAAATCGGTTTTAGTATATATATATATATATATATATATATATATATATATATATATATATATATATATATTCAAAAATGCTAGGAAATTAGATTTTTGCAACCATGTTTTGCAACCAGGGTAACGTGGCGTGATCTCGAAAGAATGATAAAATTCCCAAAGAGTTTGTGTATCTCGAGGTTGTAAAAAACTCATTTGATGTTGCCACATCATCTTGATTACAAAACCTGATTCCCTAGCCTTACTCATATATATTTTTCCACTTTAGGAACTCGTTACTTGTTTGCACTGCACACTAGATTTTAAAATTCAATTATGATGTAAACAAAGAAACTAATAAATAAATTGGATAAAACTCAAATCCCTATAGTAAACTAATAAATTGGATAAAATACGCATAATAACGGTCATGTAACCCACATGCAATTGTCGTGTGAAGACTTTGGCATCATGGTAAACCAAATCCCTCGTGTTTGTAAACTAGTTATTTTCCTAAAAACACAATAGGTAGAACGTGGCGAGCATCCATCGGTTACCAATTGTGTTCGACATCGTAGTCAGGGGTTTTAGAAATGATTAATAATGTGTCCAAATCTGATCTCCGGCCTGCAAACTAAAGGGATGATACATCAGTTAATTTTCATTGCGGATTTCAATGAGATAGAGATGATATGTATAAATATTAGGGTATTTCCCGTACCATTAGTACGATAAAATTTTAACATGATAAACAAAATTTATGCTACTTTAAATATCAAATGTGTATGAAAATCGAACCCATGCACCCTTGGTGCTTTAAGTTCTATATGATCTATTAGATTCTTATTTTTGGATAAATCTCAACCATCTTTTATCTTCAACCTCAAACACTATCCTGAATTGTAATATAGACTAGGGTATTCCTCGTGTCGTTAGCGTGATACAAGTTTAAAATGGTAAATAGAGTTTAGTCTAATTTAAATATCAAAAGGTTGAGTATGGGCATTGAACTCATGCACTCTTAGTATTTTAAATTCTATGTGATTTGTTAGATTCTTATATTTGGGTAAATCTCAGCCTTTTTTTTATCTTTAATCTCAAACACCATCAAAATTTGTAATATAGATGTCAGAGATGTTTTCTCTCTAATCCCATGCCAGTAAGAGATGTTATATAAGTATGTATACATACATATGTTGATCTCATGCTATGATTTATCCACAAATATTGTTTTTCTCTCTACATCAGTATTTTTAACAGGAATCTCAAAACTGCCTTCCAAATTTGAGGTAATGAGCCACGTTCACCAAATCACAGTTATCGAAAACAAATCAAAAATTATAGGCAGCTAGGGCTATCAACCATTTTTTGGCCAGGGCGGGGCTCTTTTACACTTTTACCCCTTCTCTTAAATGATGTTTGTGATTGTGTTTTAAAGAGAAGGGTAAAAATGTAAAAGAGTCCAACAGTGACAAAAAAATAGCTGGTAGTAGGGATGGGCATCCCATCCTGCGATCCCGATCCCGTCCCGTCCCATCTCGATTTTTTCGGGTCTTAATTGGATTGAATAATTTCATCCCGATCCCGTCCCGTCCCAATCTAGAATGGGATGGGATGGGATGAAGATTTTCAATCCCGCCAATCCCGTCCCATCCTGAGCTAATTTTGTTATATTTATTATTAATATTTTTATTTATTTATTTATTTTTATTCATATAAACTTACAGATGACTGACAAAAACTCATGGTGTTTGTAGTGGTAACATAAATCTTACTTCAAGAAATAAATATTCATTAAGCAAGAGAAAGATAACAGACTGTTGCTTAGATTCCCAAAAAAGTGGTTCCAATTATTTAACTTCCAAATATTGATAATACCCAGGTGAAGATGAAAAATAACAATTAACTGAGTAATACATATTCAGAAGGGAACATTCATGGGCGGAGCCAAGAATTTGAGATGCCCCGGGCTGTAAATTTTTTTTTTAATTACGATATACGTATTGATGGTAAACCATTATGAATATGTTAGAACATCACCAATAGGTCTATATTTCTTCCCTAACAAAAGATGAAATGTCATTTTGTCAAGGAACTATGAATTTTGTTTCCCACAGTAATGAAATTGTAAAATCAGTTGGGAGGCCATCACAACGACACAATACTCTTAGTAGGTCTCATTTATCATGTCATTTTCTAAAAGTCAGCCCACTCGACTTCATTGTTAGGGGATTTAGTGGTTACCCATATATTTGTATGTCACATCTATACACGCTCTTATATGATGATAATCTTCGCAACAGTCACATGCAGAACGCTGATCCCATCCCGTCCCGATCTCGTATGAACGGGATGGGATAGGGATGAGTATATTTCGTCCCATCCCATCTCGTGCCCACCCCTAGCTTGTAGCCCCTAACCTCACTCTGAAACTCCAAAATAATGCGAAGTTATAAACAAAATAATAACAAATACCGGAGACAACAAATTTATGTTGTTCGGTAAACTTGCATACGTCCACGACAAATAATAACTTTACTAGTGAGATCGAAATATTTCAAATGGAGATAGCTATAAAACGTCAAAGACGTTACAAATACATGTGTCAAAATGACACCACACAAATACGTTGGTTACGTATAACACAAAACCAAATAAAAACAATTCTCTTTCTCTTTCCTCTCACCTCCTTTTCTTCCTCTCTCACATGTACACACAAATGGAATAAACCCTAACTCACAAACACAACAAGTTTATATGTATCTTGAGGTTATAAAAAAACTCCTCTAACGATGCTACATTATAATTGCAAAACATGATTCCTTAACCTCACTCTAGAACCCATGAAACCAACAGACTTGTCAGTAATCATCATGAAATAATCACAACCAACAAAGGCATTTGGGCGTGGGTTTTTTTTATGAACCCGGGCTTAACCACTTCAACTGTTCCCAAAAGATCTCATCACTATTATCTACGTGTCCAATCAATTTTTAACATGACACGGATGAGCCTCATTATCATGTGAAACTAACCTTTTTCAATTCGAGCCGACATTTAACAATATTGTCACTAATGAAAAAGCATAAAAATAACACGACATTTCGATGTCACCTACTCTCCCTCCCTCTCTCGCTCGAAAGCTACCTAAATAAAGCCTCTCACTCTCTCTTCCTTGTTCGTTTCATCGAAACGTTTGAGAGGGAATTAAGTCAAAATTTGTTCAATCATGTCTATCTCTGTTCTTGTTCATAAACGCAAGTTTTTTCAATCCGATTCAATTCCCAGAAGAGCCAAAACGGACGAGCAGTAATTCAACTTGAAAGAAATTCAATAAACATACAAGTTCTTATTGCGAAAACAATTTTCAATTTCTATTGAGGTTTGGGGGGTTAAAGCACCCAGGCTTAACCATCCAACTAGGCTACCGGTGGCATTTCCATTGAGGTTTAGAGCTTTCATTCTATTGAAAGTGCAGATTCGAAATTCAAGAAACGTAGACCAAAACCCTATCACTCTCCGATTGAAGGGAGGGACTTAAGCGTCACTTCTTCTTTCAATTCATCTCTTTTATTTCTCATTCGAAGATGCGCATTTTTAGGGTTTTTGTTTGATTATTTTGGTGAATTGGAAGGAGAAAGCTAAGCTTACCAAGTAAAAGAGACAAGATATCTGCGAATTTTCTCACGTAGCTGTTGTTTGATGGAAACGGCTGAAATTCGAAGTTCAGGAAGCCAAATCAGGTTTTGATGGGAGTGGAAAAGTTTATAGTACAACGTCTCTTGGTGCAAAAGCTCCAATTTGACCTTGAAAACAATTATAAAGCCAAAACACGAAGGGCGAAGATTGTGATCGAAAGGAAACACAATTAATGTAGATATTTGATGCACATGTCAAAGGGCAAAGATTTGGAGGAAGACTGGATTTCCCAAATGAGCTGTCTTTGGTGTTTGGGGAAGCATTAGGAAGGAAGGAAGGATTGGTTGTTGATCAAATGGATGCAATAAGGGCTAAGTTACTGGATTTTGGGGAATTGCTCGGGTTACGCTGCGAGTCAATTTTGCCAAGGAATGCTCATCCTACTCTGGTTTTGATTTCCTATATGATACGAGGTGCAAATCAAGTGTTTCATCTTCCCGTCTTTTTGGATGATATTCTTTCATCTTCCTGTCTTTTTGGATGAAGGAGAAAATATATTTCATTAAGTTCTGACTTTTATCCAAATCTTCTGTAAGTTATGTAAACTTTCAATTCATTCACATTACGTAAACTTCATACAATTATATAGTTCGTTTAATTTTTGGTTTTGCAGAATCTGCAGCTTCCAATACATTGATGGAAACTTCTAATGGGTGGCTAAGGTGATGGAGGGTAAGCTTTGATATATCAATCCTTTTACAGTATCTTGAAAAATCAGTAATTTTCCTTTTACTGAGCTAATTACTCTTGATGCGTTACAACTTGTTGTTTCTTGACATCATAAGATCTTATGCTTTAGACAATGTTGTTGTGCATGTTTGCCTTTCTTGCTTAACAAATAGTTATTGACCTTTGTAGTTACACTCCATACCAGCTAAATGTTCAGTTAAGTGTGCAAATTTATGGCTTGTAGATGTCAATCAGGCGGGTTTGGGATGTTTAGAAATACTTGGGCACCTTTGTCAACGGAAAGGAAAATTCTCCATGCCTGTTTGTAACTCTTTCATGAATGCTTATTGTATCAATGCATTCGAAATCCATGTAATTTCTTCATTTGGTTAACCCGCATAATCCTATATAGCACACAACCTAAATTCTTTATTTTCGTAATTTACAGAAGCTTTCTTTTTGAGAGCGCGTTGGTTGTCAGGGTCCAGACTCCAGACTTGTAATTTTGCATCTAGACAACATCAGCTGTTGTCTCAACTGTTTCCTACTCCCATTTGACATCTCAGTTGTCATTTTTGGTCTTACAGTGTTGTTCTGTTTTCCCTAAAAGTCAGTTTGTCAGTCTATTACATGATTTATAGGTATTCTTGTGCTTGAAGTTTATTTATCTTAGTTTTAATTAGTCTTAAGGGTGTGTTAGATTGCAGTTTTCAAGGGAATAGGAAAATATTTTGCCTCAACGCACGTGTTAAAGGTATTTGATTGTCTAATTTTTTTGTGAAAAAAATTTCCATAAGTTGCGTCCGTCTCACCAAAGATGAAACGCTGATAATTCTGTGGATATCCATTCCTGTCATAAATCTTTGATTTAAGATCATCGAGTGTGTCGAATCTCCCAATTTCCATCTCGAAGTCGGGCTCATCGTCTAGGGTTCCCACGCAGAACAGAGCACCTTCTTTCAAATCAAAAGGCATGGGAAGTAAGGAACTTTCCTGGATTTTGGAGTCGCTCAAGGTTTTCCCTTCTTCCATTGGAGTACCTGCGAAGAACAGATTCCATTTGATCTGAAGGCTTCCTACTTTGTAATCAATGATCTGATGTTTTAGCTTTGCAAGCGTCATGGAGCTCTCTACGTCAAGGGTTACTGAATTTTCAGTCATTGTCGTCACAAAGATCTGCATGCTTTTGCTTGATTCTCTTCTTTCTTCCTCCTGGATACGTTATATCTATCATTGAATAAAATGCATGATAGTTCTTTTGATCTGGTATGAAAATTTTATGTTCATTGCTTTGGTATCCAACAGGTTTTAGGGTTGAAGCATACATGTTTAAGTGGATTACTATTATATTCTAGGCATGACAATGAATAAAATTTTCTCCCTTTATTCTGGGACAAAATTCATGACTGACAGAGTACTATCTCGTAAATCTACCCAGGTTGAGTTTATTCAAGACTCAACAATCTGATGAGCAACGGATCAATTTTCAAGCTGCACCCAATCAAGAAACAAAAGCTACAAATTTGGTTGCTATCCTTGATTGTCTAGACTTTTTCTTTCACGAAGTTATAGCAAATTTCCACTCATCCCAGCAGGAAAACCATGTGGATCTTCTAGTTGTATCAGTGAAGACTAATTGCATTTCTGTTCATCACTCCTGAAAACCTTGTTAAATGAAGGGACCATGATCGAAAAAGACAATGTTTCCAAAAAAACAATGTTGTTGGCAGAATTGGGGCCTAAAGGTCGACAAGTAATCCCAAAATGAACTCTGCAACAGCCTCATTCTCGTCTTATACCTACTAGCTACACGAAAAAGGAATATGGACCAATCTAATTTCAATAAAAAAAAATTTCAACTGTTTAATTATATCCCTGTACCTGTTTATTTTCTACTGTGTCAAATACTCAGTTGTGGTGAAGCTCAAGGAAAAAGAAGGGTAAAGAGGACTGAAGGGAAGAAGAACAACTTGGTGCTATGCAAATTTAGAGGCCGGTGTATATGGAGGATGTAGAAACAGATAAAAACAAACTTGTACATATAGGTAACGGGTTGAATAAGGATCTGCAAATTTAACTTGAAGTCCTCGAACGAACCCACTCCTCGTGGAAGACAGAGAAACAAGACAGAAAGGGTGGTTGTGTCTCCTTTCGCAGAAACTCCGTGTTATCGCCACTCTGCTCCCACTATGCACACATATTAATCCATCAGAAATGAAACCGTCTAAGTGTCGAGGAAAACAACGAGGGGAGAGAAGTGGAGGGTGGAACCGTTCACTTTTCTCGGAATGCGTATATGAATATTCTAACGATTCTTTATCTTTCTCCACTCACATGTTAATCTAGAAATGAACAATCTAACGGTTCTCTCTCCATTCACCAGTTAATATCCACTCACCTGTTAATCTAGAAATGAACAATCTAACGATTCTCTCTCTTTCCACTCACTTATTAATTCAGATGTAAACTGTCTAACTGTTCTTTCTCTCTCCACTCACCTGTTACAAATTAAACCACGGGAAATTCTAAATGTCGAGGGAACCAGCGAGCGAAGGGGTGAAGCCGTTCATCTCTCTCGAGATGCGTGCAAATTTGTGTCTTGAGGCGTTTTCATGCATTTCGAGAGGGAGTGAAAGGCTTCACCCCCTCCCTCGTTGTTTCCCTCGA
The DNA here is from genome assembly GCA_963556465.1 of Berberis vulgaris. NCBI lineage: Eukaryota > Viridiplantae > Streptophyta > Magnoliopsida > Ranunculales > Berberidaceae > Berberis > Berberis vulgaris. The sequence goes on along the minus strand of OY747137.1, from coordinate 60,533,674 downwards.
CATTTAGACAAACCCTTAAACCACACTTTACTTTTTTTTTTTAAAATCTACACAATTCAATACACATCTCGAGAAAAATTGAATGGTCTAAATTTAATAGAACACACATCTCTAGATAAATCTAACATTCCAAATTTTATAGTACATTCATCTCTAGTTAAATCTAACGGTTCAAATTTAATAATTCACACATCTCGAGAGATTTTTTTGAGATAAGTGCATAATTAAATTTGTATCGTTAGATTTAATTAGAGATCTTTTTTTGAAATCAAACGGATAGATTTATCTGGAGATGTGTAAACTATTAAATTTGGATCGTAAGATTTTTCTCGAGATGAGTGTACTATTAAATTTGAACTGTTAGATTTTTCTCGAGATAAGTGTACTATTAAATTTGAACCGTTAAATTTACCTAGAGATGTGTTCTATTAAATTTGGATTGTTTATTTTTTTTGATATGAGTACTGAATCATCTATTTTTTTCTCAAGATGCGTGCAAAATCTTTAAATTTTTATCGAGGCACGTGCTGAATCATATATTTTTTTCGAGATAAGTGCATAATTAAATTTGACATGTGTGTACTATTAAATTTGGAATGTTAAATTTACCTTGATGTGTGTTATATTAAATTTGGACCATTAAATTTTCTTGAAATTAGTGTAATATTAAATTTAGACCATTAAATTATGTGCTATTAAATTTGAATATTTTATTTTTCGTAAAATAAATAAGTGGGGTTTTGGTGAAAAAAATTAAGTGACTTTTTCCAACAGACAAGTTTTCTCGAGAACAAGCTGAATGGAATAGGTGGGAAACAAAGGATTTTGTCAAAGTAACATATTCTAGGAAAATAATAAGCTTCAAGGATCGATTGCAGGATCGGTCGCCAACCAAAGAGAGTTCAGGTCTAACATTTAGTTGGAGTTAAAGCGAGGGTGAAAAGACCCACTCTCTCTGTCCCATTTCCTATCCTAGCTTCTGTCTCTGCTGGGAATGAATTTTTTTTTTTTTTTAGGCCGCAACCTGGGTTTGAACCCATGAGTGCAACATCTTTTGATCTTCGAGCCCAAAAAAAGGCAGGTTTTCGCACAAAGAAGTCTGCTGCAATTCAATCGAAAGCTGCAAATCAGCTCAAACTTGTCCTTGAAACCAATTATAAAGTCATTACACCATCTAGAAGGCTTGGAATTCTCCAAAATGAGCTGTGTTTGGTTTTTGGCGTGAAGTAGCTCGAGGAAGAAGGATTGATTGTTGGTCGATCAGATGGATGCAAATCAGGCTAAGATACTGGATTTGGGGATTTGCTCGGGTGCCGCCGCGAGGCAGTCATTTTCGCCAAGGAGTGCTCATCCTACTCTGGTTTTGACTTTCTATATGATAGGAGGTGCAAATCAAGTGTTTCATTTTCCGTCTTTTCGAATGAAGGAAAATATCGACCAATCTTCCCCAAGGTAAAATTTCAATTCATTTCACATTATATAAAGTTCATACCATTATATAATTCGTTTATTTTTTGTTTTTGCAGAATCTGCTGCTTCAAATAGATTGGTGGCAACTTCTACTGAACAGCTAAGGCGATGGAGGGTAAGTTTTGTTATATCAATCCTTTTACAGTGTCTTGAAAAACCATGATTTTCTTTTGAATGAGTTAATTCTTCTCGTTGCATTACAACTTCTTGTTTCTTGACATTGGACAATGTTGTTGTGCATGTATGCCTTTCTTGCTTAACAAATAGTCCTTGACCTTTGTATTTACACTCTAAATATTCCAGCTAAATGTTCAGTTAAGTGTGCAAAGTTATGGCTTGTAGTTGTCAATCAGGCGGGATTGTGATGTTTAGAAATACTTGGGCACCTTTGTTAACGGAAAGGAAAATTCTCTGTGGCTATTTCAACCTCTTTCATGAATGCTTATTGTATCAGTGCATTCAAAATATTGTGAAATTAAAGATGCTCTGAAGTCTTGACTTTGTGAAGACGGGGATCAGTTATACTGAGAGGCTCGTCTAATTACAGGGAAAGAGGAAGAGAGGTATGGAAGAGACATAGCTTTTCCATAAAGGAAGAAACGTCGATGCAGGACATTTTGTGTGAGCAGTCGTGAAAAGAAGAATTATCATGTGACCCTGGAGGTGATACTGGAAAGTGAAAACCCGTCACCACCAGGCGGCTGTGATGATGGTTTTGGTGGTTCAGAGGATGAAGACCTGGTTGGGGTGTTAGATGCACCGTTGCAGCATTGGCCTTGTCATTATGATAATAAAGCTCAATAATCTCAGTTTCAGTAGACTATTAAAACATCTTACTAACTTTAAGCTGCTGGGAGCAAATTTTAATTTGTGTTCGACTGAGCTTTAAAGTTGAATTGCTTTTCTGTAGAGCTCATTACATCTGCCACCATAAAGTCTTGGTATGGACACGTATAAATTGTCAAGTTATGTCCAAAGAAATTGTGGGTGGTGATATAATGCTATGAGAACCAGTAAAAGCGGCTTATGAGCTTGTAATTCAAGTTAAGCAAGCACAATCTTGCATCTTCACTGAACTCTAGGTATCCTGAAACTTAACTTTTGACCCAGTTTCGTTTCATAAGTAGGTATTCCTGGTTCAGACTAATTATATACCTCACTGGTTTATCTGCAGTGCATACTTCAGGTGAGGTGTTAAGTTAGCACAAAACTATCAAGTTTTATTTTCACAAAAATGGTGTGCACGGTAAACATGTGCTGTGTACAAATGGAAGTGGTTGTACCAACATCTGACTAGGAAAAACGTGCTAGGGAGGGATTGGCTGGAGGTACTTATCAACACACCAACACTGTAACCCCAGAAATTATGAGGACTTCCTTGCAGCAAATTATCATTGGTAAGAGTAATGCCATTGTTATTCCTTAGATATTCCATCCTTATGATCTGCAGTGTGCTGATTAGATATCCTATCTTAATGAACCAGGTTAAATTGTGTAATAGGTCTCTTTAAATTATTATGTCAAAGATGAAAACCTCTTTTGATCACTTTTTGTCATTTATTTTAGCAACCTGCCATAATTTATTTTTGTTAAATTGAAAATATACGCCTGTTCGTCTCCCCCATTCCTTTCAATGTAATGGTTGTCTCTCTGATCACCTCTTTACAGATGTTTACTTCAAAAGCAAATCAGATTTGTTGTGTGTTTTAGGTTTCAGGTCATTCTCTCTTTGAACCAAATCTGGAAGAGAACGATTGAATGATTTGTAGTGTTTCAATTAAAGAAAGCTAGGAGTTCAAGAATTTCAAATGTGTTGATTTCATGGGTTTGGGATGATTGTTTGAAGTTCAAGTGTGAGGATATTCTCTTCAGATTACATATGATGAAATTGGATTTTGTTATGAAAATTTTGTATTGGGCATCTGTTGATGAAAATTAGGAAGATTTGGAGATGACATATTAGGTATCTCTTTTGTGAATATTAAGAAGATGATGAAATTTTTCTTTATAATCAATGTGACAATCAATATTGATTCATTTCCTTTTCTTTGAGGGAAAAGGAAAAAGAAAATGTTCCCTGAAATATTTTCCTTGGTTTTCCCTGCAATCAAACAGGCCCTAAAAGATGGTATGTAGATTTTCCATTCATTTGGCTCCTTGGAATAATGATTTTTCACTAATTCATAGTTTCCTTTGAAAAAGGAGGAAATTTTACATTAGGAATAATACATACCCCCTCTCTTTCTTTTTCCCTTTCTCTTTCATTAATGTTTTCTCTGAAATTTCTACTAACAAAAGGAAAACATGGTCATCCTATCTCATTTGTCTGTCGTCTTCTTACTCGATAAGAAATTTATCAGACGGAATATCTTCTGGATTTTCTTCAAAACATTTGATTGAGATTGGGAAGTGCTTGGGCCTGCCTTCCGAGTCTTCAAAGAATCTTCGTTTCCTTTCCAACCAATATACATATAGATTAGGCAATAATTATAGGACTGTTTTTATGTATAATTGCAAAGAAATATAATAATTCTGTACAGGGTTGTGTTCTGGTGACTTAATTTGGTTTTTACCAAGTACGAGTGTGTACAATATGGTGTGTATCGAATGGTTGGTGGGTATATGTGTGTGTGCGTTCAAGATTTTACGTCAGCTTTAGACTTTCTATTCTTTTACCAAACAAGAAACAGGAAATTAAACTGTAAAATCTTACCAATTCCAGACTCTTCACTGCCATTAAGTGATATGTTAGCCAAGGGACTTGTGGTTATCCATGTAGGTGGATGATAAATACAATTCGCTCCTCCTGTCATTTTCGGAATGAAGTATAAAAGTGGCTGAAAACCGTCGTCGCTGGAAATTGACCCAAGGTCCCCAAAACGCAGTAGTTCGGTTTGGATTATGTTATGAACTAACCTTATCTGTAATGTTTCTGCAGAATTGGAATTCCAAACAATGAAATTTCAGCACCAATGTCAGAGAGCACCAATGTCAGAGTCAGACGAATTCTTGATTGGATTGGAACCTGGAAAGACTCATTCAGCAAGAACAAACAAAGAGTATTGGAACCTCAAGAATACTGATTCTGAATTGTATATGCTATGTATTGAATGATTCTGAAATATTACAATGTAAAGATAGAATTGTAATGGCAGTAATCGAGATCGCCACTCTCCTCTGAGCAGAGCTCAATGTACAACAAAGTATTACAGACAATGAATGAATCCTGTTACAAACTGACTCCTCTATTTATAACAGATCCTAATGCCTTTATTTCTCCCTAAAACACCATATAGCATAACAAAGAAAGCACATTATAGCACTTGCTAACTAACCACAACTTGCCAGCTAACCACAGACTTGCTAACAACAGAAAGCACAATATAGCACTTGCTAACTAACCATAGACTTGCCAACTAATAACCTTCCAGGCTTGCCAATTTGTTTGCAGACTTCCAGGCTTGCCAGTTTGCTTGCAGACTTCCAATTTGCTTGCAGACTTCCAAGTTGCCAAATAATGTCCCAGCTGCCAAATAATGTCCCAGCTTGCCAAATCCACTTACAGACTTCCCTGCTCTTGGATACTTCAAAATACCCTCAATGGTTTGCTGATTTCAATCTCCTCCTTGTGTAAGTATATCTGACTGGAGGTCTATCAGATTATATCCATCTGATCAATAATCACCCCGTTATTAAGTTGCGTCGTGTCACCAAAGATGAAACGCTGATAGTTCTGTGGATATCCATTCCTGTCATAAATCTTTGCTTTAAGATCGTTGAGTGTATCGAATCTCCCAATTTCCACCTCGAAGTCGGGCTCATTGTCTAGGGTTCTCACGCATAACAGAGTACCTTCTTTCAACTCAAAAGCCATGTGAAGTAAGGAACTTTCCTGGATGTTGTAGTCGCTCAAGGTTTTTCCTTCTTCTAATGGAGTACCTGCGAAGAATAGATTCCATTTGATCCGAGGGCTTCCAAGATTGTATTCAATGATCTGATGCTTTAGATTTGCAAGCGTAATGGAGCTCTCTACTTCTAGTGTTACTGAATTTTCATTCATTGTCTTCACAAAGATTTGCATGTTTTTGCCTGATTGGGGAGACCAAAAAAAAAAAAAAAAAATGTCAAGTTATATCTATCATGGAATAAAATGCATGACTGTTAGAAGGTACGAAGAAGAGAAGAAGCCATTGCCATGGCTTTGGCTTCACCTTGAGAGAGCGGAAAGTGAGTTGGTTTTTGCCTGATTGTCTTCTTTGTTCTTCCTTAAGAGGGTTTTGTTTTATTTATAGCACAAAGGTGTGGGGTCCAGTTGATGTTAACTCTAATACTGTCCAGTCTTGTTTACATAGCAAAGCACTAGAATTGATGTTAACTCTAAGACTGGAAATATTGTCTGAGTCTTGTTTATATAGCAAAGCCCTAGAATTGATGTTAACTCTAATACTGGAATACTGTCCAGTCTTGTTTACATAGCAAAGCACTAGAATTGATGTTAACTCTAAGACTGGAAATATTGTCGAGTCTTGTTTACATAGCAAAGCCCTAGAATTGATATTAACTCTAATACTGGAATACTGTCCAGTCTTGTTTACATAGCAAAGCACTAGAATTGATGTTAACTCTAATACTGGAAATACTGTCCCACCACCGAAGCTTTGCTCCAAGGAACTGAAACTCATCCAACACAAGAGTTGATCATGCAAGTGGCACCAATTAGCACAATTCTTAATATGGCCTTTTTCAATGTCAACTCTGCAATCGTTTTGGGCATAAAGCGGCTAAGTGTTTGTTCAGGTATGATTATTCTTATGATGATTTACCAAATGCTCTTGCTGCAACCACATTAGATGATGCTCAGACGAAGGATCCAAATTAGTATACCGATACCGGGGCTACTTCTCACACGACTTTAAGATCCAGGTACTCTTCATTATTCTAAACCTTATTACGGTTAAGATAAAGTAGTTGTTGCAGATGGATCCAATTTATCCTTTGAAAAAAGAAGTCGAATTTCTTCCAAGTGTTCATGCGTTTTCAAAAGAAGGTAGAAAATCAATTTCAAAAGAGCATAAAATTTTTTCAATGCGATGGCGGAGGAGAATTCAAATCCCAAGAATCTTAGAACACCTCAGTCAATGTGATATTGTTCATCCAAAATATCTAGAGAGCCAGGCCTGCGTTATACCAGCTCAATACCATTCATCATTCTAAAGATATTGGAAATGGCCCAATCTCTAGGATGATAGATGGTATTGGGCTAGCCTGGCATGGGCCTGAATCTCGACCACTTCTTTATAAATCTTTGTGACAACTTTTATTTAGTTGATATGAAACTATTCAAACCAATACTATCCCAACAATTATTACAACATAGAATTTATCCATCATTCTTTGTTCCTTTTTTTGGGCAAACAATTTCCACGGAATCAAGCTGCTCACGTGGCATTTCCCCTCCATTATAGCGAGAATCCAATTCCTTGGAATTGAAAAGCAGCCAAACCTCTCTGTCTACACCTGGAGAGCTCTGAAGCGAAGAACTCTCCTCTCCTTCTTCACCATCGACAGCTAGATCTCTCTATCTCTCTTTCATATCCAAATCGGTCTTCTTTGATGCTTCCTTCAACTGATTTCTAAATTTTGGAACTACGGTTTCCAGCGCTACTTGTTCATTTTTAGGATTTTCTAGCTGAGGTAAGCTGAAACTTGTTTATTTTGTTCCCCGAACAAATTTATGTAATGGGTTTTTATTGTTGATGATACCCTTTTGTTTATTCATGTTGATGTAATGATGTTGAATGAAATTGGAGTTTTTAGGGTTCAAAATCAAATTTTCAAGAAAACCAAATTGTGTGGTGTAGGTGAAGTGGGGTATCTTGATCACTTGTGATTGGATGCATTTGTAGAAGATATCTTGTGTTTGGGATTAGATGGTGCAAGGGTAGGTTTCTTTCCATGGGTTATTCGGGTGTTGATAGCAAATTGTTATGAAATTTCTTTGGAATGATCATTAGGATGTTTCATTTGTTCAATCGAGATAAGTGTTGATTACAAGAGAGAGCTTTGGGGATTAGATGAATAAGTAAGGTTTGCTAGGTAAATGACTATGGCTTAGAGTCGACACGAGTCTTTTAGAAGTGCCGTTGGACAGGTTTTAGGAGTGTGAGTCATTATGATTAATGTGATTTTTCTGCATTGAAAATTTCTACTGCAAGACTACATGAAATTAAGCTGTTCCACCTTGAATGAATTGCTTGGACACTACTCGTGTCGGATTTCAACTTTTATAATTTAACAAAACACAGAGCTGTTGTGAATGATTATTGTTACATGTGCAAGTTAGATGGAAATTTGTGAAGCATTTTCCCGAAGAATTCGCAGATTGTTTATTATGATTTGTCTAAAGCATTGGGATGTGAAAATAAAGATGCTCTGAAGTCTGACTTTGTGAAGACTGTGATTAGTTCGTCACTTATACTGAGAGGCTCGTCTAATTACAGGGAAAGAGGAAGAGAGGTATGGAAGAAACATAGCTCTACCATGAAGGTATTGTGGTGTGAAGAAATCCAACATGGGGTGCTTAAAGGAAGGAACGTCAATGCAGGACATTTTATGTGAGCAGACTGAAAAGAAGAACAGGATGCTGGAAATTGGAAACCCGTCACCACCAGGCGGCTGTGATGATGGCTTTGGTGGTTCAGAGGACGAAGACCTGGTTGGGGTGTTCTATGAACTGTTGCATGTGGTTTTAGGCATTCAGCAAGCGTCGGCCTTGTCATTATGGTAATAAACATCAATAATCTCACTAATTTCAGTTTCAGTAGACTATTAAAACACTTTATTAACTTTAAGCTGCTGGGAGCAAATATTAATTTGTGTTCAACTGAGCTTTAAAGTCGAATTGCTTTTCTGTAGAGCTCTTGCATCAGCCACCATAAAGTCCTGGAATGGACACGTATAAATTGTCAAGTCATGTCCAAAGAGATTGTGGGTGGTGATATGGTGCTATAAGAACCAGTAAAAGCAGCTTATGAGCTTGTAATTCAAGTTAAGCAATCGCAACCTTGCACCATCACTGAACTCTAGGTATCCTGAAGCTTCACTTTTGACCCAGTTTCATTTCATAATTAGGTATTCCTGGTTCATGCTAATTATATACCTCACTGCTTTATCTGCAGTACATACTTCAGGTAAGGCATTAAGTTAGCACAAAACTATAAGGTTTATTTTCACAAAAGTGGAGTGCATGGCAAACAAGTATTGTGTACAAGTGGAAGAGGTTGTACGAACATCTGACTAGGAAAAACATGCTAGTGAGGGATTGGTTGGAGGTGCAATTATCAACACACCAACATTATAACCCCAGAAATTATGAGGACTTCCTTGCATCAAATTATCATTGGTAAGAGTAATGCCATTGTTATTCCTTAGATATTCCATCCTTATGGTCTGCAACGTGCTGATTAGATATCCCATTTTAATGACCCAGGTTAAATTGTGTAATAGATCTGTTTCAAATATTATGTCAAAGATGAAAACATCTTTCAATGACTTTTTGTCATTTAGCACCCTGCCATAATATATGCATTGATCGTCGTACTAACTAGTTAGATTGGTTAGATAGGCAACTGTTCTTAGCTTAGATTGGTCGGAAATAAGATCTCATTTAGGTTAACCCACCATATGGGTGTTCCAAGTTCCTCCCTCTCTCCTGCACAAAAAGGACTGCCATCTTCAATTTCCAGAGTAACCGAGTTTCCTTAACTGTTATTTCAAGTATCTGCATGGTTTTGAGTTTCAACCTTTTTTTCTCAAATATCTTGCAAATCTAAAGTTACTAAGCAAGAGATGCAGCATCAGGCAGAGCCTGCCTACGTGTATATGAACATGAGATACACCATTTGTTATTTTCAATCCATAGATATATTTCCAAGTGAAGACAAGCTTCTACTCAAGTCTTCTTCTCATTCTTTACCACTCACTTCCATCTCCTTCATTTTGATGCTCACCTTTTGAACATTCAGTTTTTAACTCTTACCCATCATTGCTCTCATGGATTTTGTTTTCATTTATTTATTTTTCAGATCAAATTCTCCTTTTCCTATGTTGTATACTTAACTAAACTTATATTAAAAATGCATGTTATCTGAAAAATGATCAAAGAGAGCTTATGAACAATTATGTATCATGGATCATAGATGAAAAGAGGGGACTTGAATTTCTAAATGGTTGAGAGAAACCAAACTTTCAAAGGAGGCAATCAATTGAAGCCCAATACATCAAACCTGAACTAAAAGGGTCAAAAATAAAAAATAAGCGTGACCATCCACTCTCATATGTGTCTATCATCTTGAAGTGTTCTCAGTCCAACTCGAAGAGCTCAAACAAAACATTTTTTTAAATTTTCTTCATGACTTTTAATCCAGATAAGAACTGGTTCAGGTCCGTCTTCTGATCTTTCAAAGCTTGCCGGGACCCTTTCTAACAAACATGCATAAAGATTAGTTAACGTTTATGGACATCTGATAAGTGCTGGTTATGGTTGTGGACTTCTTATAATTGGGTATCTGTTGATGAAATTTGGAAGATTTGGGGATGACATATTAGGTGTCTCTTTTGTGAGTATTGAGTAGATGATGGAATTTTTCTTTTGTAATCAATGTGAGTATGTGACGATCAATATTGATTCCTTTCTTGAAGGGAAAAGAAAATGTTCCCTGAATTTCCTTGCTTTTCCCTGCAATCAAACATGCCCTAAAAGATGTTGATGTTCCATTCATTTTGGCTCTTTGGAATAATGATTTTTCACTAATTCATAGTTTCCTTCAAAGAAACTAGAAAAATTTACATTAGGAAGAATAGATACCCAACTCCCTCCCTATTTCCTTTCTCTTTCATTAATGTTTTCTCTGGAATTTCTATTGACAAAAAAGAAAACATGATCATCCAGTCTCATTTGTCTGTCTTCTTACACAAAGAGAAATTTCTCAGACAAAATCTCTTCTGGATTATCTTCAAAACATTTGATCGAGATTGGGAAGTGCTTGGGCCTGCCTTCTGAGTCTTCAAAGCATCTTTGTTTCCTTTCCAACCAATGTGCATATAGATTAGGCAACAATTTAGGACTGCTGTCATGTATAATTGCAAAGAAACATCATAGTTTTGTATAGGGTTCTGTTTTGGTGACTTAATTTGATTGCTCCCAAGTATGTTGGCACTATATGGTGTGTATCGAATGGTTGGTGGGTATATGTGTGTGTGTTCCAAGATTTTATGTCAGCTTTAGACTATCCACTCTTTTACCAAACAATAAACAGGAAATTAAACTGTAAAACCTTACCAATTCCAGACTCTTCGTCGCGACGGCCATCACTGCCATTAAGTGATATGTTAGCCAAGGAACTCCTGGTTATCCATATGGGTGGATGATAAATATAATTCGCTCCTCCTGTCATTCTCGGAATGAAGTATAAAAGTGGCTGAAAACTGTTGCTGGAAATTGACCCATCACCCATGGTCCCCAAAACTGAGTAGTTTGGTTTGGATTATATCCATCTGATCAATAAGCACCCCAATATTAAGTTGCGTCGTCTCACCAAAGATGAAACGCTGATAGTTATGTGGAAATCCATTCCTGTCATAAATCTTTTCTTTAAGATCGTTGAGTGTGTCGAATCTCCCAATTTCTACCTTGAAGTCGGGTTCACCATCTAGGGTTCTCACGCAGAAAATGGCACCTTCTTTCAGTTCAAAAGCCATGTGAAGCAAAGAACTTTCCTGGATGTTGTAGTCGCTCAAGGTTTTCCCTTCTTCCAGCTGAGTACCTGCGAAGAACAGATTCCATTTTATCTGAGGGCTTCCTATATTGTATTCATTGATCTGATGCTTTAGATTTGCAAGCGTCATGGAGTTCTCTACTTCAAGTGTTACTGAATTTCCATTCATTGTCTTGACAAAGATCTGCATACTTTTGCCTGATTGTCTTCTTTGTTCCTCTTGGAACTGAAGGGGAGAACCCAAAAAAAAAAAAAAACTGTCAATTTAAGTTATATCATGATGGTTCTTTTGATCTGGTATGAAAATATTGTTTGAAGCATGCATGTTTAAGTGGATTACTATTTTATTCTAGGCATGACAATGAATAAAATTTCCCCCCTATATTCTGGGACAAAATTCATGACTGACAGAATACTCTCTCAGGTTGAGCTGATTCAAGGCCCAATAATCTGATCAGCAAAGGATCAATTTTTCAAACTGCACTCGTTCAAGAAACAAAAGCTACAAATTTGGTGGCTATCCTTGATAGTCCAGACTTCTTCTTTCCCGAAGTTATGGCAAGTTTCCACTCATCCCAGCAGGAAAACTATGTGGATCTTCTAGTTGTATCAGCGAAGACTAATTGCATTTTTGTTCATCACTCCAGAAAAGCTCGTCAAAGTAGAGGTGGAGGGACAGAGGTTTTACAAAATTTTGAGATTAAAATCAACAGTAATTTTGAATGTTAAATGTGATCTAAAAATACAATGTTGTTGGCCGATTGGGGCCTAAAGGTCGAGGTGATTTCATAGTGAACCCTGCAACAGCCTTATCTTCGTCTTATACCGACTGCTACACAAAAAAGGAAGATGAACCAATCTAATTTCAATAATTTTTTTTAAAAATGTTTAATCAAATCTCTTTACCTGTTTATTTTCTGCTCTGCTGAACGCTCAGTTGTGGTGAGGCTCAAGAGAAAAAAAAAACGGTAAAGAGGACTGAAGGGAAGTAAAAATTCTAGCCAGCCTTTCTTGATTTTGTTTGGTTTTTTTACACTTTTATCTCTTATATATGTAGTGTTTTAAAGAGGGACAAAAAATGTAAAAACACCAAACAAGGCCAAGAAAATGCCATAAAAAAAAGGCGAGCTAAAATTACTCCAAGGGAAGAACAAGGTGGTGGTCTGCAACTTTAGAAGTGTGGAGAGATACTGGGGATGTAGAAAGAGAGAAAAACAGATCTGAGGGCTGATGCTCACAATGCATTGGATCTCCTCATGTGCAATAATTGGACTTTAAAACACATTATATTGCAAATAATGTTATTTCAAATACTGAGTCAAACACGAGGTGATGACGGGGCAGGATTTGTAGAGGCAGTGGTAGGAGGGTTGATCGAAGAAGAATGGACATGGGGGTTGTTGATTGAATGATTTGGTGGCTTAGGTGATTAGTGAGAAAGAAATAATGGGGTTTGGGGGTTTATCAATTATCATCCGGAGGGAGAATGCAAGAGAGTGAGTGAATGAGACATGCCAACTGACAGGTGTAGCTACTACTGATTACAATATGAGCTTTGCTAAATGTCGAGGGATTGAGCGAGGAAACCAGCGAGGGAAATGAGGTGGAGGGGGTGGAAACCGTCCACCCCCCTCGAGATGTGAGCGTTGACTTTTCGCTCGCACATCTCGAGGGGGGTGGACGGTTTCCACCCCCTCCACCTCATTTCCCTCGCTGGTTTCCTCGCTCAATCCCTCGACATTTAGAATTTCTGTTACAATATCCATAAGTTTTGTTTGGTTTCATCTTCTCTTAAAATCAAGAGAGAGGCTACACAGCGAGGAAATGGGCGAGGGAGTGAGGTGGTGGGGTGGGAGCTGTTCATTCTGCTTGGGATGCGTGCGCGAAAAGTCAACGCATGCATCCCGAGCGGGATGAACGGCTCCCACCCCCGCCACCTCACTTCCCTCGCCCATTTCCTCGACACTTAGAATTTCTATAAAATCAATCAAACAGCTTAAAGTAAAATTTTGGAGTCCATCTATGATTCGGGATAATGTTAAGACACTTGAATATTACATCAATCTAATTTTGTTGATCAGATCAGCAAGGGTGTCATATATTTTGTTTCTTGGGAGGCTTCGCTACTGGCCAGAGAATCTAATGACTTGTGAAAGTTCCATTTCTTTAGCTTAGCATCACTGTTTCACTCCATTTAGTTTCAACCATCAACTACAAGGGGTCAGGTCAATTTCATCATCTACAAGTTTTCCAGTTTCATGGATTTGGGTAGAGACTAGAGATGAATACAACTCCCTACACTAATTCCTGAACTTCCATTTAATGTTGGCTAGACCATTATACTCTATCCAATTATGTGAAGGATGGGGAATATGACAATTGCAATCTCTTGAGAATGTTATTTATGCAAGTCTTGAGAATGTTATTTATCTTAATTTGAGTAGTTTCATATTCTTCAGTTAGGAAGACATGGGGCAATAGGCAAGAATGTACAAATTGGAAAAAGGATCACTCCACTTTAGAAATTAAAAGAATACTATTGTTGTATACATTATGCTTTGATTACTTGAAAACTCACTGGTGATCTAATTTCTGATAGTTGATGAAGTGTATAATTTAGTAAGCGTTCAAGCATATAGGTAGAATGGTAACAACAGGCAACACATCAATTCTGAACTGTTATGAGACTTGATGAAAGTGGTTAACAACTTCAAACTTTAGAAATTTCCCAAAGAAAATCCAATAGATTGAGGCTGGAATTATAGTTAGTAGCTAAGCCAAAATTAATTATCCGGCACTACCATTTCTATAAACCATGTTGCTGTAAGTCTCCATAACCAAATCATTCAATCAACAACCACCATGCCCACTCTTCTTCAATCAGCCCTCCTCCCACTCAGGGGCGGACCCAGGATTTTAGTCAAGGGGGGCGAAATGAAAAATATTTATTAGTTGATAATAATAGTTTTCAATGATAAAGCCAAATTTTTTTCTACCTGAGCTAGTAACTAATAAAAAAATACAATTATAAAAAATACATTACATATACCAAATTGGATCCAATGTAGTCCAATTTTAAGCCAAAACAAGGTCATTATCGATAACCTTAGCAAGGAGCAAACGAGCATAATAACTAGAATATATAACTAATATCGCAAAATAATTAGGATAAGTATCTTGGTGAAGATAAATTTGTTTTGAAATTTGCAAACTTAATATGATCATAATACAATTTCATAGAAAAAATAGTTTATATGAGGCTCAAATTTTGTACGAGTTGGCTAATGGTATATATTTTCATTGAATTCTATAGTTATTATTTTAGATATTAATTTTAAATATTTTTTGTTGGAGGTTTTATACAATTATACCACTTGTGAAAAACAATTCATTTATTTAATATTAATAAATATTTATTAAACTAAACATTTTTTAATGTTTGCAATTACTAATAAATTGCATTGAAAATAAAATAAAAATGCACTCGAAGAGTATCGAACTCAGGTCTTTTACCATAAATAATAAACCTAAAACCACTACACCAACAAAGACGTATTTTAATATTTGTATAAACAATTTTCATATTGGTATAAACAATTTTGTATGAACCCAGCTGCCCCCCCCCCCCCCCCCCCCCCTCGCCCCTTAATAGGTCCGCCCATGCTCCCACTCAAACCCAAACCCACAATCAAAACCAAAACCACCACCACTTTCACATTCTACACCATCACCGCTATCGCCACCGACCTCCTTTACACTACCACCACCCAAATCCTTATACCACCGCCTCTACACATCCTCCTCCAACACCACCATCTCCCACCACCTCTACACCCTGGCTCGCCGCCCCCACGTGGCAGGCTCCGAAGAGCTTTTGCTTGAGCTTTTGGATAGGAAGAGTGTCAGAGTGTTTGACTCAGTATTTGAAATAACATTATTTGCAATATAATGTGTTTTAGAGTCCATCCACTTGAGCCGTCAGATAAATCCGACCGCTCCAATTGTTGCACATGAGGGGCTCCAGTGCATTGTGTGCATGAGCCCCCTGGATCCGAGAAAAAACACTCGTGCACATATAGCAATCTGTCTGAATGGATCAGAGAAAGGACCCATCTGCGTGGAAGACATAGAGAGACAAGTAGTTGTTAAGACATAGAGAGACAGAAAGGGTGGTTGTTTCTCCCTTCGCAAAAACTCTTTCTTTTTTCTCTTATGTCTCTTCAAAACCTACCTTGTCATCGCTATAAGATAGGGGTGGGCACGGGATGGACCATATCCCGTTCATTCGGAGTCGGGACCGGAACGGGATGGGATAGACTTCATTCCGACCTCGTCCATCCCAAACGGGATCGAGACCGGATGGGACAGGGCGAGATGAGCACGTACTAAATAGCTTTCCAATAAAAAATAACAAAAGAGCTTTATCTCACATTACTCACACCAATAATGTCAAATTTATATACATATAATTTTCATCATAAATAATAATAGATATCAAATAAATAAATATTAAACTTTTTTTTTTGAAAAACAAATAAATATTAAACTTCATTTAGAAATCATGATTTAATTCATTTAGAATTTCATCTCACATTGATTTAATTTCAACACATCATAAACTTTAATTTAGAAGAGTATTTTGATTAAAATTAATAATAATAAATATTAAATAAATAAATTCGGGATGGGACGGGACGGGATTGAAAATTTTCATCTGGATCTCATCCCATTCTAGATCGGGATGGGACGAGATCATGATGAGTTTGATCAATCTCAAAAGGACCCGAAAAAATTGAGACGAGACGAGACAAAATCGGGACTGATTCGAAATCGCGGGATTGGATGCCCACCCCTACTATAAAATAATTTCGTGTTTCAAACCTATATCACACTTTTTTTATAAACAAAAAAGTTTGATAAATAAAAGTTCATTTCTTAAAAGATACTATAAACATTACCAATTGAAAGTTGAAACCAAGGAATGTTATTTATTGAAAAATGTCAAAATTTCACTGTATATATATATATATATATTTTTTTTTTCTTTTATTACCAAAATTTCTTTCAAAACTGAAATATTTATTTTTTTCATTAGGTCAATCTCAATGGCGGTACATTTTAATCCATTATAATCTTTGTTTAGTATTAAATTTTTGTTATATAAGTGATTATTATGCAAGATATTCTCGTGGTACTTTTTACATAATATGTAAAAATTAAAAATGATTAACTTATATTGATAACTTCAAAATTACAATAAAAAATTTTATTTTTTTTGTACAAAACAAAATATTTCTTAAAATCAATTTACCGCCTCTAAAAACGAAATCACAGTCCTTGGTTGAAACTACTCATTGACATAGAATACTAAGATCGACAGATATTCGCGAATTCGCTCGCATAGCTGTTGTTTGATCGAAACGCCTGAAATTCCAAGTTCAGGAAACACAAATTAGGCTCAAAGAGCTGTGATCTTGATAGAAAATGAGCGAAAATTTCAGCTTGATCATCTTTGATTTTGCTGGGAATGGAAAATTTTATAGAGAGTACATCTTTTGGTCTTCGAGCAAAAAAAAACAGGTTTTCGCACAAAGAAGTTTGCTGCAATTCAATCGAAAGCTGCAAAGCTGAAGCTCCAACTTGTCCTTGAAAACAATTATAAAGCCAATACACCATCTAGAAGGCTATAACAAATATCCTAGAAACAACTAAGAAAAGAAACAGGGATAACTTTGCTGAAAACTCAGTTTATTACTCAATCAAGATCTGAGTAAATCAGTCAATTACAGATTCTATAAATACTAGGAAGTCTCCTAAATAAACTCAACTAACTCTAACATAATATCTACCAATACTAACGTGCTTAGAATTTATTCAACAAACTAAAGAACCGCTAACTCCTAAGTAAAAAGAAGACCAAAGTTGAACTCCTAAACTTATGGAACAAGCTACTGACTCATTCAAAGAGTAAGACTAGATCAGTGAGTTTCACTAATTTGCTACACTCCCTCTTAGTGCAAACTTACTGTCAACAACACCAAGTGTGCTTCGAAACACCACAAACTTGGCCTTGGAAAGAGCCTTGGTGAATATATCAGCAACTTGGCTTCTGTTCGTATTTTTTGCAGCTGAATTTCCTGATTTAGAACCTTCTCTCGGACAAAATGATAATGTGTTTTATGCGGGCACGAAACATTGGATTTCCAGCAAGTTTAATTGCACTTTCATTGTCACGATAAATTGGAATTGGATAGTTGATGACAGAAGACATTTCTTGAATGAGCCTCTTAAGCCAAATACATTCTTGAGTGGCCATAGTAGTTGCTACATACTCAGCTTCGCAACTAGAAAGAGCCACGATTGTTTGCTTTTTACTGCATCATGAAACAGTTGTTGAGCCTGTATTGAAACAATAACCTGTTGTGCCTATCATTCACATCACCAGCCCAATCTGCATCTACAAAACCACTCAAAACGAATGGTATATGTTGCTTGTACATCAACCCAAAGTTTATAGTGCCCTTTACATAGCGAAGAATTCTCTTTGCTGCAATGAAATGTCCCTCGCATGGTTTATCCATAAACTGAGAAATGACCCCTACAGAGTATGCAATATCAGGTCTTGTGATAGTTAAATAGAATAAACTACCAACAAGCTGTCGAAAAAGTGTCGCATCTTCCAGTAATTTTCCTTCTTCTTTAGTTAATTTCAAGCCAGGTTCCATATGAGTTGTCATTGCTTTTGACTCCTCCAGATGAAAACGCTTTAATAGCTTTGCTGCATATCCTCCTTGAGAGACAAAATAGCCATCAGATTGATGAACTTCTAGGCCAAGAAAACAACTAGCTTCACCCAAGCTTTTCATTTCGAAATGGATGGACAAGGCATCTCTAAGATGAGTTATATCTTCATTGTTGTCTTTGGTAATGATCATATCATCAACATAAAAAAGAATCATGGTGCACATTGTAGGTGTTTTCTTGATAAATAAACTTGGATCTGCATTAGAAGACTTAAAACCACAAAAGTCAAGATACTGAGCGATCTTACCAAACCAAGCACGTGGAGCTTGCTTGAGGCCATACAAAGTCTTTTTGAGCTGACACACATGATCAAGGAACTCCTTAGAGGTAAATCCATGTGGTTGTTCCATAAAGATATTACAATCTAGTTCTCCATAGAGGAAAGCATTTTTCACGTCGAGTTGCCACAATTTCCAGCTTTTGGAAGCAGCCAATGAAATAATAGTTCGAATCGTTACCATTTTAATAACAGGGCTTAAAGTTTCCTCGTAGTCTAGACCGTATTGTTGGGAGAAACCACGAGCAACAAGACGTGCTTTATACCTGTCAATAGTGCCATCAACCTTTTTCTTCAACTTATTAACCCATTTGCAAATTACCAAATCAACATTCTTTGGCTTTGGAACAAGCTCCCACCTGTTGTTCTTATGTAAAGCTGAAATTTCATCCCGCATTGCCTCTTCCATTCAGAAACACCTTTAGCTTAATCGTAGGACATATGCTCATTTTCACATGAGTCTCCCATCATAAAACATGACAAAACAGAGCAATGATTTGGCTGAACTTCATAATCAACTAAATCATCAGGTTGTTTTCTTTGTCTTGAAGACCTTCGAATCACGGCCTCATTAGTCCCATTTTGTTGAATGTTTTCATCTGGTGAAGAGGTATTCCACCCCCCCCCCCCCCCTGACTTAGTGTAGCATCACCAAAGAAAGGTGCAAGATCAGTTGTGTTGTTGTCCACATTTACATCAATTGGATGTAGTGATTCTTCATCAAACACCACATCACAGGAAACAATAACCTTCTTTGTGTCTGGATCCATACATCTCCATCCTTTCATGTGAGTATCATAACCAACAAAAAGACAACACCTTGCCTTTGGATCAAGTTAAGTTCAATTACTTTTAGATATATGAACATAACAAACTGAACCAAAAACTCGAAAATAGCTCACATTTGGTTTGCGGTAATATAATGCTTCAAAAGGAGATGACTCTGTCTCTGGCCATGGAGGCAAGCGATTGATGACATGACACACAGATTGAATATCTGCTGCCCACAATTCTCTTGGGAGATTCTTTGCATGTAGCCATGACAAACACATGGCTGTTAGATGTGCCAATTTGCGCTCAACAACTCCATTTTGTTGTGGAGTTTCTGGACAGGTCATTTGACGCAAAATGCCATGCTCCCTGCAGTATTTGATGAATTGATCAGACGTGTATTCCCCACCATTATCAGTTTGTAGACATTTTATTGGCAGCTTAAATTTTTCTCCACCTGCTCCTTGAATTGAATAAACTCGTGAAGAGCTTCACTTTTGTGTTCCAAGAAATATACCCAAGTGAACCGAGAAAAATGGTCAACAAAGACCATCACATAACGAAAACCAGCATAACTGAGTGTTCTTGTTGGCCCCATGACGTCTGAATGAATCAGCTCTAGAGCATTAGATGTTTTATTCTTTGAATTGGTGAAAGGAAGACGATGTGATTTGCCATATTGGCAGCCAGCACAAACCATATCATGATGAAAATCCTTAAAGAAGGGGACACCGTCAAGAAGTTTTTTTGTAGAAATTTTCTGCAGTAACTGATAACCAACATGGCCTAACCGAGCAATGCCAAAGTGTTGCACTGGCAACCTGACCTGTCTTTTCAACATATGCATCACTCACAGCCAAAATGTATAATGATTTTTTTCCTTTTCCCAGTAAATAAAACATCAGCAGCAACATGTTTTACATTTGAAAGAATCTGAACATTATTTGGACCAAAGATAACATACTTCCCAGAATCCGCCAACTGAGAGACCGAAGCGAGATTTTTCTTCAAGCCTAGAACATGATACACATTTTTAAGGGTAACAGTTTTGACATTAAAATATCATTTGAAATATCAGTTTTGACATTAAAATGTCCTTTTTTCACTACAGGGTATAGTGAATTATCAGCTGTCACAATGACTTTTTTTTTCATAATACAGATAAACATGAAGAGAGTAGCGAAGCATTTCCAGTTGCATGATGAGAGCAACCCGAATCAAGGATCCAATCCTTGTCATAGTCTATGTAAACATTACCATTCATACATGTGTCGCTTTGGTGCACAACAGAAGTCATGGTTGCTGGTTGCTTAATAATTTCAATGGATAAACATTGCTCCCATTTGGGTTGATCATATTCACTTGCTTCATTTGCAACATTTGCTCCTCCTTCTTTGAGATTAACACAACAATTTTGTTTAATATGGCCTGATTTCCCACACCGATTACATACCACCTTCACACGGCAATCGCGCTTCAAGTGTCTTAACTTTCCACACCTATAACAACCTTTTGAGTTGCCTTTGGATTGACCCTCAATTTTGGACAGCTTGCTCTCACCTAATTGCTTGGAGGAGAAATTGATCTTCGCCCTGTCTTTTGTGTAAAAAACATCCTCCGTTTGAGATAGGGATTGCTTGTTGTTGTTGGCCATTTGTTTCACCAACTCTTCCTGGTTAGATAATAGATTATCCAACTCAATAATAGAAGGTTGAGTTGCCCACCCTTGTATCGAAGAGATAAAGGGCATAAATTCTTTTCGCAATCCGTGAATGAGATAACGACGTAAGCGGGCATCACTTACAGGCTCTTCCGTATCCAATTCTGAAATTTCAAAGCACAAAGTTTTAATTTTCAAAAAATATGCTGTAATCGAAAAATCACCTTGAGTCATCCTGGCAAGTTTGTTTTCCAAATACGACAATCTCATGGTGTTCTTTTGAGTGAACAACCTTTCAAGTGTCTCCCATACTTGCTTTGGCTACTTTTCATCATGAACACGCTCGATGTACTCTCTACTGATGGATGTTCACAAAGCAAATAAAGCTTTGCCACACTTTATCTTCCACTTCTTCCACAACTCAACATTTTGTGGCGTATCTTCTTGAATTACATCTTCATCACCAAAGATTAGATCCCACAGATCTTGTCCTTGTAGATAAGCTTCCATGCAAAGCTTCCAATAATTATAGTTGTTACCAACAAGCTTTTCTACGAGACATGAGAGGCAATGCTTCCAATATTCATCTTCACTGAGTAATAAAATCAAACACTTGATAGACAACCAAGCTTTGATACCATATAACAAATATCCTAGAAATAGCTAAGAAAAAAAACATGGATAACTTTGCTGAAAACTCAGTTTATTACTCAATCAAGATCTGAGTAAATCAGTCAATTACGGATTCTATAAATACTAGGAAGTCTCCTAAATAAACTCAACTAACTCTAACATAATATCTACCAATACTAACATGCTTAGAATTTATTCAACAAACTAAAGAACCACTAACTCCTAAGTAAAAGGAAGACCAAAGTTGAACTCCTAAACTTATGGAACAAGTTACTGACTCATTCAAAGAGTAAGACCAGATCAGTGAGTTTCACTAATTTGCTACAAAGGCTTGGAAGCTTCATTGGTTGTGTGATTGAAAAGAGGAATGCAAGTTCTTGTGAAAACCCTAAAGGAAACACAATTCAAAATTGGTAAATTCAACGTACTTAGTGATGTGAAGGCAAAGAGTTGGAGGAAGACTCCTCCAAATGGATGCAATACAGGCTAAGATACTGGATTTTGGGGGATTTGCTCGGGCGTTTGGCGGGAAGCAGCTCAAAGACGAAGGATTGATTGTTGATCAAATGGATGCAATACAGGCAAAGATACTGGATTTTGGGGATTTGCTCGGGTCACCAAGGAGTGTTAATCTTACTCTGGTTTTGACTTCCTGTATAATAGGAGGTATGGAAGAGGAAAGAGAGGTATGGAAGAGACGTAGCTTTCCCATGAAGGTATTGTGGTGTGAAGAAATCCAACATGGGGTGTTTAAAGGAAGAAACGTCCCATAAAACATGGATTTAAATGTGGTGGATAGTTATAATGGATTTTACATTTTGATGAAATTTAACTCTCATAAAACATGAAATTCTCAACTTTTTACTCCCCCTGAATTCAACTTTTTACATTTGGATTCTTATATTTCTTGAGAATTCAACTTTCCACCTGAATTCATAATAAGTGGTCCACCACATTTTAATAAAATTTACCTTAAACGCAAGTAATCCCCTCATCAATTCAAGTTGTTCCATCATGGATTCCATGGAATTGAATTCTATGCAAGCAAACAAGGCAGCGACTACTCCACACCACCTAAAGTACTGTCCCACACCACTAAATCAATTTTTTTATCTGCCACACCACATCCTTTATTATTACATTTTTGCAATAATTATTTTAATTGTTGTATTTTTAAGGATTTTTGTAAATTTTATTATTATTTATTTTTGCAAAGGTCAAGCATGATAGGTTGTTGCTGGTGATGGTGTGGATTGCGGTGGAAGAGGAAGGAGGAGAATCATCTCAAACCAATTAGGGGTGGGCAAAGTCGGTTCGGTTCGGTTTGAGGCCCAAACCGCTTTCGAACAATTTTCAATCGGTTAGCCCAAATCCAAAACCGAAACCGATTTTGTATATGGTGAATCCTGAAATTCGGTTGGGCCGAAATTCGGTTCGGTCCGGTTCGGTTGGGCTGAAAATTCGATTTTAACTTTTTCAGCCCATTTTGACAAGCCCATGTTTAGCCCAAATTAAAATTGACAATGAACTTTTTCTTTGTCTGTGTCTTTCTCAAACGCAAAGATCTATCAACCAAAAATAAACAATCACAAAAGCAATCAGTACATGGAAGAAGCTTTTCCATTTATTAGCAAGGGAAACCACAATCACAAAAGCACCTCTTGACTTAAAAAAAAAAAAAAGCACAATCATCCATTGAATAGAAGGGAAACAACTATCACAAAATCACAAAATCACAAAACCACAATCAGTACAAAAGCACCTCTTGAGCCACACATTATGGAGTCGATGGAGTCGATCGGTGATGAGTGCAAGCTAGAAGAAGAGCTTGGTTGAGTCGACCGGTGATGAGTGAACCCTCAAGTGAAGCAGCGATCTCTTTGGACATTTCCCTGAAGCCTTTCATCTCTAGATCTACCTATTGCTTCTCTAGTGACGATGAATCCTCTTGCGGGTGACGAAATTGGGCGCAACAACACTGTTGATCTCTTCTGGTTTCGGTGGGTAACCATGAGCTGATCTTTTCTGGTTTCGGTGGTTAACCATGAGCTGATCACTTTGGAAGGGGAAAGGGAGAGGGAGAGAGCATGAGCTGATCTCTTTGGAATGGGAGAGAGAGTGGGAGAATTCCTCGCTGGGAGAGAGAGTGGGAGAATTTCTCATTATTTCATCACTGGTTTCCTCGCTGGAATGGGAGAGAGTGTGGGAAAGAGAGAGCATGAGTTGGTTTCCTCGCTGGTTTCGTCGCTATTTAAAATTTCTGCAAGAAATGGAAACAGAGAGATTGGATTGGGTTTTCATTTTTGTCTTTGGACTGTGATATAGTGCGACCGTATGCAACATATGCACCAATCGGTCGGTTCGGTTTTTAATCGGACGGTTTAAAATTGTGAACCGCTTCCGAACCGTTTGGAACCGGTTTCGGTTTGGTTTTACAAATTCTTTTATCATTTCTTATTCGGTTCGGTTACCAAACCGTATTTAACAACCGGTTCGGTCGGTTAACCAAAATTAATTCGGTTTATGCCCACCCCTAAAACCAATTATTGATTTGTTAGGCATCCTGCTGTATCTTCGTCGTATATCTTTGCATTCACATCACTACACCAAATTGGCATTTTGTAACAATCCAAAAAACATCAACGCTTTTGAGTTATAACAATTCACAAAGCAATTTTACACATTTTCACAAACAAAGTGATTCAATAATTGTTTCACCACAAATAGTATGGGCTTACAAGTGGTGCTATTCATGTTGATCTAATTTATTGTATCATTTTTTTTGTAGCTATTTTTCATTTTGTTAACTAAATTTAGTTTTGACTTGAAATTGTTTGGTGGATTGTAATAGCTTAAAAGTGTTCAATTTGGTGTAGTGCATGTTGAACTTTCCAATTTTCGCACCATAATAAACTTGTGGATATGTAAGGTTTTTATGAAGAATTTTGGCCCTTCTTTAGAACTTGAAGCCCATTCAAAGTATTGAATTCTCAGTCCATGAAGGTTTCCAATGTGTTTATAAATGGTTCAAGGAACCTTTTGACATTCAATTCTTAGCAAAATAACATTTTATAGCATGCAATATATTGATTAATCAAGTTCTATAACGGATAATTGGAGCAAAACCTTCTAATTGATATCATTTTATAGCACGCAAGCTGTTGATCAACCAAGATTTAGCCCAAAAAAATAGATTGACCTTAATTATATTATAAGAAATTTATGCATTTGGTTGGCTTGGACTAATAAACTGATTTCAGTTCACTAGAATTTTATTTGTTGAAGGTATAGCATAGAAGAGGAGGAGGCCGATGAGGGGGAGTGATCTTGAGCTATAGATATGCAATGATCACAAGAGGGTTCGATGCTCAATATTTCTCCTCCGTGTTTTCTTTGTAAAATCAACATCTTTCAACGGATTTCTTGACATCTTTTCAGGACCCCTTGCATATTGGAAGGAGATGCAGATTGGATATAATGGCTCTCTAGGTAGCACACTAGGGGTATATATTTTTAGCGAACAATCATGTTAAGAACGATTTAATTACTTGATTATTCCTAGCACCAATTTGTAAGATGATATCCATTGGTGCTTCAAAGAGATCACTGGAGAAATTTCTTATTAAAACACAATACATAAAACGAGCAAAGATGTTATGTGGACGAGCTGCATGCTGTTGGTCACTGGGGTCTCACTCTACGGCCCTTCCACGTAAAATAGTTTTTCTTTTTTTCACAAGAAATAATGAAATATGGATAATATATCGCTCGAAATTTCGAACCTTTCTTACTGCATAGATTTCATCAAACAATCTCTAGAGAATGATGAAGAGAGGTCAACCAAAAAGCCTCAAAAATACGTCCATGAGTGGCAAATTATTTTGTTTATCTGTCAATATGGGACGGCCTCGAGACTAAACTTAAGACCCAGAGGAGGTTCATATTCATTTTCCTAAACTGCCAATAACAAAGTGATCGAAACTGCTAATAACAATATGATCCGATAATTTCAAGCCAGTTCAATCTCAACCACTGTTCTTTTCCCAAATTGAAGGATTAGACTTGTTGGATCTCACTGTGTTTTTTTTTTTTTTTGGGTGGATTCACAGTGTGCTTCATTATGGGTAAACCAGACCTATGCGAGGATTGGGCGAAACTTTGCCCAGACCTAAGCGAAGTTTCACTCAATTCTTGCACAAGTCTGGGTGAAGTTTTGCCCAATCCTCGTATTGCTTAATGTAAATGGGTGAAAATAGATTTTTTCCGGACATATTTGCGTGACTTTAGTAAAATGCTCATAATTTTCTCATTTCAAAACATTTTCAAGTGATTTAAACGGTGTTTATTAGATAACTCAAAATACTACAATTTTCGTGTTTTGATGAGCTTGAGAATCGATCTCGATCAAACATACAAGTTGGCCAAAAGTCAGAGACACTATCTCATTTTTATTGCTAGATACAGATTTGCACGACTTTAGTAAAATGACCATAACTTTTTCATTTTAAAAATTTTCAATTGATTCAAATTGTGTTTATTAGATAATTCAGATTAATACAGTTTTCGTGTTTTGATGAACTTGAAAATTAGTCTCAATTAAGGGTTTAAATTGGTCGAAAGTTATCATGTTTTTATGTTACTATTTTTTTTTCAAAAACAATTTTTTGGATAGTGTGGGTTAGTAGAAAATAAAAAAAAGTACATGATGGAGTTATACAATATATACGATGGTGTGAAGTATTCGCTGCCTAATGAATAATACCCCAATCCGTAGAGTAAAACTAATAAATTGGATAAAAAAAACGTACAAGTGTTTGTGTTAAAAAGAAGAGGGAAGAAACAAGTGCACGTGTATTTTGAAGATTTTGTTATAATATCTTTCTTTACTTTAGGACAAACATAGTGATATAGTAAACTAATTATTTTCCTAAAAAACAACAGGTAGAACGTAGCGAGCATCAATCTTATTATATTATACTATGTACTATAAATAATATGTCAATACTCAGCTACTGGTTAGGTCAGGTAAGGACATTTTTCTTTCCTACCGAACTCTTGTTATCCCGCCTTTTAGGGCCGCAATACTTGGCCTTTCTTCCTATAAATATGTCAGAGATGATATATAGTATATATGTATAATGTCCCACGCTATAATTTATCTACAAATATTTTCCTGTCAAGGCGCTTTACATGCGTGGATATTTAATATTTTAATTATTTTATTATAATAATTAAATAATAAATAAAATTTTAAATTTTAGGAATAAAATAGTGAAATCGAATATTATATTCTCACTATTATTTTAAGGGTCTATTTATAATTTATAGATATTTCATGAATTTCAAATAAATTATGTTAGAGACTTAGGTATAATGATTCAAAAAAATATAACATGTGGAGGGCAAAATGAGAAATTTTAGAATTACATGTAAGGCCTATTTATATTTTATTGATAATCTGGGAGCTTTAAATAAAATTTGTTAGAGACTTAAGTATAATTAAGCAATGTTTGATAGGGGAGAATTTTGATTGTAAATAGTCTAAATTTTAGAGGATAAAAAGGTAAACAAATTTCATTGTTAGTTAACTGTTCATCTGCATAAAAATGGGCATAAAAATGACAAATATCCCTTTACACTGTTCACTCATCTATTTATTTTACTTGTAAATAATCTGAATTGGAGACGACAACATGGTACAAATGTATAATAGCGTTGTTTTTTTTTTTTTTTTGTTAAATAACATATGCATTACTAAAAACTATTGCTATTACAGTATTAGCTAGCTAAATTATGAGCTAAAGTGTAAAGAGCTCTATCAATAAACTTACAATACCAACAATAGTGAAAGGAAAACAAACGTCTGATATTACTAATAATATGATGCCAAACCCATTGGGTTGGTGCCGTAGGGTCCTGCAAAATGGAATTCAAAGTCCCTGAATCTCCCACAAGTGATCATGTCCTCCATTGTCTAGCCTGGATCAGGAGTAAAGCCGCATCTGCTGCATATTCTTCAGCCATTGTGCTATCTAGCACTATACCTGTAATAGGACTGCCCACCGTAGCTATCACCTTTCCTTAAAGATTAACTACATGCACTGCAATCGCTCCCTGTTTGGAAATTGCCAAGAAGCTAGCATCATAATTAATGATAAACAAGTCTTGGAGAATAAGGGAAAGGAAAAGGATTGGAGGAGTTAAGGTTGTTGTTGTGGTATGATTTTGGGCACAAAGGATATGGGCTTTGGAAAACTCCAAGCAATAATGAGCAAATTCTATGAGAGGACTGAACCAAGTATAGGTTGGAACATTTGAATTCACTCTAGGATGACAAGGATGAGGTTCCGTGATAACATTTGCAATCACTTGATAAGCAATAATGGGCTCTGAGGAAGGACAATGAGGACCAGAGAACCAGGTGAGATGCCAGGACATCCAGGTATATTGAAGGTCAGCAACAAATTTAGTTGGGCAGAAGTTGTGATTATTGAACACACAGTTATTCTAGTGCACCAACTGATGCTAAGAAAAACGACGAATTGCGAAAGCATTTCGTCTCTAGCTACTAGGTGAGTTTTAGCTGATTGCCACATAAAATTGGAAAAAAAAGGATATTGGGCAGAGTGAAATGGTTAGCATGCCAGTCAATGGGGGTTGGCGACATACACTAAAGATGATGGATGATCGAGCAAAGGAATAAAATATGGACGACATCCTCAGAATGTTGCTACAAAATAGGCATTGGTCAGTAATTGGGGTATGAAGTGTAACCAAATTGGCTCTAGCAAGTAAAAGATTTTGTGAAATCTTTCAAAGGAGAAAGATAGCTTTGTGGGGCTTTTATCCTCCAAAGATCAGTTAGAATCTTATGCTGAAAATTGTTGAGGAGGGGAGAAGAGGTAGAGCCTACAGAGGAAGACCTGGAAAAAGTTTTGACCGCACTCTTGACTGTAAAAATCCCAAGTTTGTCTGGTAACCAGATAATTGAAACCGAGGAATCTAAGTACCAGATAATAATCTGAGAAATATCTGTGGCTACTGGACTTGGGAATAAAGAGATTGATTTTGCTCACCACTTGGCACTGTTCATACAGAAATTGATTTAGCTCATAAATATTAAGAAATTGTGAGGGCACATTCCAAAACAAATGTTAAAGTGGGAGACAAATCATTGTTCGTCGTAATAATATTTAATAGTATTTTATTCAAAATTAATTATTGAATGTATAACAATGCCCTTGGTCACTGTTCATTGTAATAATGTTTAATAGTAGGGTTATTTCCCTTTTGACCCCGTTAATTTATAGCTATTCCTTTTTGGAACCCAAAAAATTTTATATTCTAGTTGAACACCCAAATTGGGTGTTGACTGTTAGTTCAAGGAAATTGACAAATGTAAGCCATCCATATTTTCATTTAGGACCAAATAACCCTTTTTTTTAAGTCTATGTGCTACAATCTTAGCCAATTCTTCGTGATGGATACATATCTGGTGTGCATCTCGGGGCAACCATAACAATCTTCCCCAACTCTCTACTTTCCCTTATCGACAACAACTCTTCCTCCCCCTAAAATTTGTTGATCGCAAAAACACCAACCACCTCATCACCACCAACCTCATTAACGACAACCTTTTTTTCCTCATTTATGAAATCTCATCTCTAGAGATCTTGAGCCTTAAATCAGTTTCATCACAACCCTTCCTTATGAAACTAATGAAAGACTTTACCGATTTATAAAAATGATCATGGCAGAGAGATTGATGTTCAATCAAACAATGGCCACCTTCTCCTTCAAGAGTGTTGTCCATGCAAGGAAGTTTCCTTATCTGACTTATACTCCAGTATTTATTTCCTAGTCAGATCTGATATGTTGTTGGCCTGCCAGTCTTGGGTAGATCTCTCAGATACTTGCCTTAGAGGTCTTAAGATGCTTAAGTTAGATAAAGCTTAGGAGAGGCTTAAAACTGTAAACTGGGTTTTTTCGTAGCGTACCTTTGTTCATCGACCTTAACTCTATTTTATTGTGCGAGAGTCCTAGTTTGGCTAGACCTTTAGTTACGTAGTTTGGGGAAAAAAATCTTGCTGGAGATCCTTTCCTAGTCGGGAACTGTCCATATGGGATAGTTTTCCTACACTACTTATGCTCCCAGATATGCGGGAGAGAGTTCCCTTCAAGAGTGTTGTACATGCAAGGAAGTTTCCTTACCTGATTTATACTCCAGTATTTATTTTCTAGTCGGATCCGATATGTTGTTGGTCTGCCAGTGTTGGGTAGATCTCTTAGATACTTGCCTTAGAGATCTAACGAGTATTGGGCCTGACCGTATGACGTGTGGGTTTAATGACTCGTTGCAACTCGGATCCGACTATCTAATTCCTACCAATAGTGAGCTTCTAGATGTTTGGGCCTCGCTGGATTGAGCTGACAATCGAGCCTACTTTGTGTTGTTGACGAAATTATCATGACATGTGTGCAGTCCTGATCAGATGTTGGTTTGATGTATCATCAATAGCTAAGACGGATAAAGAGAGAGTGGTGGAAGAAATCAGAGATAAGTATTACTACTGGAGATAGGAGATTTGT
This sequence comes from Berberis vulgaris, assembly GCA_963556465.1. Lineage (NCBI taxonomy): Eukaryota > Viridiplantae > Streptophyta > Magnoliopsida > Ranunculales > Berberidaceae > Berberis > Berberis vulgaris. Next base: position 60,503,694 of record OY747137.1, on the reverse strand, counting down.
TGTAGCAAGAAAAATAAAATGGGGAAGGGGGGATTACGTTGTCTTGAGATGCACAAGTGTTTTTAACCCAAACAAAATTGTCATGTGCCTGACTAACAATATGGGGTAATCAAGTTTTTAAGAGAAATATAGATGACTTAAGTTAGTCAATGTCTATGACCTAACAGTCAAGACTTGGATTGGGTGTTTGATTGGAATACAAAAACTTTTGGGTGTCAAATAGGTATAATCATAAACTAGTGGGGTTAAAAGGGAAATAACCCTTAATAGTATTATATTCAAAAGTAATTATTGAATATATATACAACAATACCCTTGATCACTGCTCATTAACTTATCGGTTTTAATTGAAAAATATGAAATTGGAGGGAATTTTTGGAACCCAAACATTATATCACTCTTCATTGATATTAAGTTTATTATTAATTGTTGAATGTATAAAACTACCCTAAGGAAATGTTCATACACCTATTGTTGCTTCTTGTGATTATCATATGATGTGGAGGGTATTTCTGGAACCTAGAAATCAGGTCGAAGACACCTGAACTGTTCATTTGAGGGAATCTCGTTATAGATGTAGAGATGTATAAATATGTCAGAGCTGCTATATAGTAGTAAGGTGTCGACGCGCTCTACGTGCACGAATATTTAGTATTTTTTTTATTTATTACAATTATAAGAAAATTTTATTATTGAATTTTTAAATAAAATAATTATATATAATTTTAAGAGCTTATGTATATTTATAAAAAAAGGGACTTCAAATAATTTATGTTAAGAGCATATATATAATTAATCAATATTTGAGAGGCTGATTTTGATTGTAAAAGTATGAAATGTTGAGCAAACAATGGAAAATCCAAAAGTTAAATGTAAGAGCCCTTTTATACTTTATAGATAATTGGAGAGTTTCAATAAATTATATTAGGCGCTTAGGTATAATTAATGAATGTTTACAGAAGTTGGTTTTGATTGTAAATAGGTTAACTTTTAGAAGCTAAACCGGTAAAAATGTGCAATAGTGTTTTTCATTTGAATGACAAACACACAATTCAGTAAAATAAATCAAAATGAATTATGCAACCCATTTAGTTTGTCACAAGCTCGATGTGGTGGTACTCAGCAGATCAGCAGGTGGTCAGAACACGAATCCCGAGACAAATGGTCCCCAAACGCTCTGTGGTGGTACAGAGCAGAACCGGTTGTGCTGTCCGGAGGTGGTGGCGGTGCTCGGGTGATGGTGGTGGCGAGGTGGATGATGGAGGTGATTGCTGAGTGAGTGAGAGATGGATGAGTGGTGAGGGTGATGAGAATCAATTTGGAGGAAGAGGTTTTGATTTTTGTCTAATTTCTTCTTTTCCCTTCTCTTCCTCCCCTTTTTCTCACCCTATTATCTTGTATTTATAGAAAATTATCAAGATGAATAGGGATGAGATGAGGGGATGATTCATCAATGTATAATTTGGAGAAGATTCTTTGGGTAGGATTGGGCTTGGCATTGGGTTTGGGTTTAGGTTATGGATTAGGTTATGAATTAGGTTTCGGGTTTAGGTTATGAATTAGGTTTCGGGTTTAGATTTGTGACTGCTTTATACCACCGTTGGAATCGACTAATTGTCGTTCCTTAACTTGTCGCCTTAATATGATTTCATCGTTTACGCTCAAATTCCTACAAAGACATGAAAACGAAATAATTACTATAAAATATAATAATCGAAACACTAACATGTATAAATTAAGGGATATATTATGTGAATATCAAATACCCCCAAACCTATATTTTGCTAGTCCTCGAGCAAAACAAAAAAGAAAATCCTAACTCACTATCGCAGATATCATCGGTTGCACTTACCTTAAACGTGCAACAAGGCTTTAAAATCCTAGATTACCTCTAGTGGACGAGTTATAGTCTCGTGAGGGTTTCTAGAAATGTTACCCACAAACATTACTGTCTCAATCAAAACTTGGTCAAACAGTGTTAATTTTAAAACTTCAAGAAATGCAAGAAACCAACAGTGTCATTTTAGTGTATCAACAAATTTCCAAATAATTTAATATTCTCCACAAGTTAGAGACAAATTCACAATCATCCTCAACTCAATGTGTGTGTGTGGATGGCACTATCAACATAACTTTTCATTTCAGAGTAAAACAATGACTAAATCTCCTGTAGAAAGTTTGTTTTGACTTCAAACCTCTCATGTCACTCACAATAAAGCACTCAGAGATTTGGTATTTCACTCAGTTTATATGTGAGGAAAAGAGTAAATAATGGAAAACAATCATCTCACATATAGTAATATGAAGAACGGACTTTTCAAGAATGGAATGAACATGATCTCATGGACAGGAATATCAATTACTTTTGGGAATGTTGAATTAAACACCATAGGTCTTGGTTATTAAATCTCCACATCTACAGAACCAACCTTTACCTAAGATCAACTAGGACTTTGTTGGGTTGTAATGGGGTTTGGGTAATGGTTAATAAAGAGTGTCAAAGGATTCTAACAAACTTTTCTAGGAATGTATATACCCATTATACGAACAATTAGGGCTGTCAAGAATAAACCAATGTTGCGCACCATCAATTTTTTCTTCATTCTCACATCTTTATCCTCATTGAATAATCTTTTTTTTTTTCTATTTTTCTTTTCTTCAACCTTTTTTTTTTTTTTTTCATAGAGGATTTATGAAATATCTCATATTTTGCTCTTCATGCCCTTTTGACACCAAGTATATCCATCCATACACATTCCCAGAAAAGTTGGGTAAAGGTTAATGGGTTAACAAATAAAAGTTATTCTAAGGCTCAAAAGGCTACAAAAAAGGTTAATGTTATGGGTAAATTAAAAGGCTAGTTAATGGTCTAAAGAAAAAAAAAATGCCTAGATCATTTCCTAAGTTCGGGTCAGTATTATGACATCTCAATTGAATAAGCCAAAAAGTTCTAGTGTAATAATTCAATTTTGATGTCATTCCCAAAGCAATTGATCAAAAGAATGAAAATAATGAGATCATCAACGAGATAATGTGGACTCTAGAAAAATCAGAGCTTATGTATAACCCTCAGAAAAATAGAAAGGTTCAAAACTTTCAGGGTTAAGTCTCCACTATTATTCTAAGGTTTTCTAGTGCATATTTCACTCATCAACTTCAAGTTATGCTAATATGGCTCATGGTGCAAAGATAATCGAGTTGAAAAATCTTATGAACTAGATCTAACTTAAGGATCTTAATAAACTTTCAGTCTTTATCAATATACCAATATGTCAAGTTGGTTTGCATTTTCTTGAGCATAAAACATTTAAAATCCATTTTCACAAAAGACCAAGTTGTCTTGACAGAAAAGCCTTTTTTTTTATTTTAAGAATAAGAAAAGAAAACACTACGAAAAAATGAAAATTTCATCGACTCATGAACCTACCCCCAAACCTAATCCAAACATTGTCCTCAATGTTTAACAAAATAATTCTGACAAATGAATGAAGTACATGAGAGGAGGTTAGAACAGTATTACCGCGGTGAAGATTTTACCAATTTCCAAGAAGTCGTCCATCAATGAGGCTCACCAACATAACAATCATGGAGTTTTCATTAGAAATCGATAAACTGTAGATTCGACACAAACAAAGAAAACTAAAAAAAAAGCAAGTTGTAAGTCAAAACTGTTACGGAGCTAACGAGTATGAGTGAAACACAATTAAATAGGGTACTCGAAAATCAATCCAGACTAACAGCAAAGACACACTACTAAAGCTAGGCTACCTCCCAGTAGCGCTTGGTTTAATGTCATCAGCCCGACAAATATTCTACCTAAAAAAATGGTGTATCGAAAAGTGGAGAGGAAGAACATGACAAACACTTAGTCCACGGTCGTATATCAACAACCTGAACAGTTGAGGATCAGTCCACCCAAATATAGCAATCACATGGGGCACCAAATACACTAGGACATTCCAAAAGTGACCAGTAGTCATACACAACAAATGATCCTTGCGTGCTCCAAAAAGGGAACATCCTATGTCTGGTTCCAAATCAGAAGATTGAATAATTTTCACAACAGGATGGTGAAAACTGAAATCCTCACTACAACACAAGGGATCAGTGAAAGTAGCCTTAGTAAATGGGAATGTGATGCAAGTAGATGAGACGATGGATATATCACGTGGTACAGGCTCATCACATGAATCATATAGAGATATTGGTCTAGACAACTCATCACCTGAAAATGCATACCTGAGGGTGTCAGGTAATTGTTTAAGGTCAAGCTCAGGTGGCTCAACTGATGGGACTAGTTTTGACTCACTGAGTGGAAGAGGCTTCACTTTAGACTTCCATTTATAACTAGGATCCACAATGGGGACTGAGTCAAGCAAATCATTGACTCCCCTAATGGAATCATCAACATCAAAGTCTAAACTAAAATGAGTCAAACAAGCCTCTAAATGGTCATGTGTATCATGAAAACAGTCAAGGGGATACTCTAAAAAATGTTCACAGTTTGATTCGATGCATGAGTCACTAGGAAGGCATGAGTCAACATGGGAAGGAGATGTCTGTAGTGTCTTAGAATCTACAGGTTCATCAATAAATGAGGCTTTATCAGCCTTCTTATGAGAGGAGGATGCAACCTGTGTAAAATTGGGTGAGGGTATAATAACACTTATGTCAGACATTCCTACCTGATTGTCAACCAATTTTCCACTCCTAAGGATAGTAATGGATTGGTCATATTCACTGTCCGACTCAGATGTGCCACTAAGTTCAAATTGACCATTTGGGTTGAAAATAGGTTGGCTAGGGAATTTTTCTGACTCTATCTCAGGAATTGACTCAGCTATCTGACTCACAGTCATCTCAAGTTTCCGGATAGCTTGAGAGTTTTGTTGATAAATAGTTGTCAATTCTGTGATATCATGAGAATTTTGTACAAGTATTTCTCTTGTTCGCTCTATAAAAATTTTCATGATATCCTCTAACTCATTATCAGGAATGAAAGCTTGAGGAGTCTGAGGAGTGTCTAGAGGGCCTTCATGGTACTGACCATGAGCCCATGAGAAGTCAAGATGATAGGCTAGACCTGGGTTGTAATAATCTAAATATGGATCATAATCAGGTCGTCGCATGTCATAAAATGAATTGACTTGCTCGGAAAAATAGGCTGGATAATCCTTTGTGTTCATTTTTTTTTTTTTTTTTTGAAAGCACTAACTCTAAAAATATACACAGGCTCACATGCAATCAGCAACCAATAAATGCACAAGAAACATGCCTCCCTAAGCAATCAACGTTTTTGAGATCAATTATCTTTTTATCTTTGGGGGACAATTATTTCTTATGTAATCTTTATGACACATCAATGGGTGCTACAAGTTGATCCTAAGAGTGTACACTTTACACCGCAAAGTTCAAAATTAGTAGGCTAGAGTTTTGTTTCAAAGAAACCGGATTATCGCACAAGAGAAGGAGGTCACAATGGTCCAATTAAGTACTTCCTTGTGCTACCGCTTTGTAAGCCAATAGATGTGAGAACGATGTGATGTTAAATGCACACTTGAGGCTTGTGTTCCTAACCCAAAACTGTTAGTTACACCAATCCTTCTTGTGGATCGTAGCTTACTTATGACTCGGCGTACCGGGTAAATTACCCTTGTGGCAGTGGCCTCTCGGAGTTCATTGAATGATTAAACCCATCGTCACTTTTAGCAGCGGTCAACACAAAAATTATTGGATTCACCTTGGTCTTGGTTGTCTTATGAACACCGTACCTAAAAGATGCTCTATCTACTTGCTAATTGATTTTAATTATGTTAGGCTATTGGTTGCATACAGCTGGAGTGATGAGGTGGGGATATCAAGTCCCACCAGTTTCTATTTATAAGCTGGGTCTGCTTATTATGAATTACTAAAGTTTAGCATCCACAATTACAGAAATTAAACAACCAATCACACAATTTCAAACAATTACATAAAGCACCTGGTCGCTAATACATTGCGTGTGATAGAAATACTTACAGTGTGCGTATTCCGTTCTGCACAAAAAGTTAGCACAATTCAAAAAAAATTCCGACTTCTTTTTATCTGTTTCAATCAGCACACAAGCACATGCAGATAAATTTACTGGTCTTGGTCTTAGAAGTCGGATTTCTAAATCACAAGAAATTATTGGGTACAATTAAAATTGTTTCCCTAGCATTTCTTGTGACTTAGAAAATTTTGGGTTTTTTTTTTTGTGATTAAACAAAATGAAAAACAGTAAAATTTAAAAATTATTACACCACACACTCATAAAACGAGGTGAAAATAAAATTAAAACTCTCCTCACAAAATTAAAAAAAATAAAAAAACTTTGCTTGATGTTTTGCAGGATCGTCCAATTTTCTCGAGAAGCGTGTAATCTGCAAAATCAAACACAAAATGAGTGTAAAAAGAACTTAATAAATTAAAAATAAATTTTTTGTTTTGTTTTTTTAAATTTTTTTTTATAATTAGTGAAAATAAATCTTAAATTCAATTACACCGCAACCTTCCCCGGCAACGACGCCAAAAACTTGATGCGGATTTAACTAACCTAAATTAATTGGTTAATTTAACCCACTTGTAATAATCGCAAGTGCACGGTGTCTAACTGGTAGACAACGGCAAGTACGGGTCGATCCCACGAGGAAAGTGGATGCAATTGAATTTTAGAATTTAATTAAACTAATTTAGAGAAAATGGGGTTACAGTGTTTTTAAAACTAAACTAAAAATAAATTAAAAATAAGAAAAATAAAATAAAAGATAGATGAGATGGGTTTTGTGGGCTTAGACTCACCAATGAGTTAGCAAAAACATTTAAATCTAAATTACTGAATTTAAAAACGAGAAGCTTTAGGGATGAGAATCCCTTGCTTACACCGAATATGTGATCGTTAAAATCCAATTCAACTTATATCATGTTTCTATCAAACATTAACAAATTATTTCAAGCAAATACACTCTTACCAAGTATTAAGTGTCTTTTTAGGGCACACTTAATCAAAGTTTAAGCTTAATATTTTTAGCACATGCTTTGAATATTGATAAAGGGTAATTCTAACTACCAAACATATCAAATTTAATTTCTCAAACATGCAAGGTGAAAGCAATTTATCAAAATTCAGAAATAAATTGTAATTAATAATTAAACACACAATTCAGTAAAATAAATCAAAATGAATTATGCAACCCATTTAGTTTGTCACAAGCTCGATGTGGTGGTACTCAGCAGATTAGCAGGTGGTCAGAACACGAATCCCGAGACAAATGGTCCCAAAACGCTCTGTGGTGGTACAGAGCAGAATCGGGGGTGTGAATAGCCAAATAACAGAATTTGACCAGTTCTCCCGCCTCTGCTACAATACTGCTACAGTACTGTTCCTCGCTCCTTCTTCTTCTCCAGCGAGCAGCGGCGCTCTCGCGGCCTCGTTCTCGCTCCTCGCGAGCGTCATCGTCCTCCAAATGTCTCCAGCACCTGCAAAAGAGAGAGGGACAGTGAGAAACTCAAAAACAGAGAGAGAGATTGGAAGGAAACTCCCTGTTTCGATTTCTGTTTCGCGGTGGTTATGGTTGCGGCTCTTTTTCTCTGTCGCGGTGATGGTGTGGTGGTTGATGGATGATGGACAGGGAGAGGGACAAATAGTGGTGGCGGAGTGAAAGTGTGACGTGAAACAGGAAGGAGACTCCCCTGTTTCGCGGTGGTGGTGGAGCTCGGTGGTGGCGAATGTGCTGTCTCGCGGTGGTTGTGGAGGAACAGATAGTGGTTGATGGTGGATGGAGGACGGTGGAACAGGGAGAGGAACAGTGCGGTGATGGTGAAGATTTGGCGTGAAACAGGGTTGTCACGCCCCCTGTTTCATGGTGGTGGCGGTTGTGCTGTCCGAAGGTGGTGGCGGTGCTCGGGTGATGGTGGTGGCGAGGTGGATGATGGAGGTGATTGCTGAGTGAGTGAGAGATGGATGAGTGGTGAGGGTGATGAGAATCAATTTGGAGGAAGAGGTTTTGATTTTTGTCTAATTTCTTCTTTTCCCTTCTCTTCCTCCCCTTTTTCTCACCCTATTATCTTGTATTTATAGAAAATTATCAAGATGAATAGGGATGAGATGAGGGGATGATTCATCAATGTATAATTTGGAGAAGATTCTTTGGGTAGGATTGGGCTTGGCATTGGGTTTGGGTTTAGGTTATGGATTAGGTTATGAATTAGGTTTCGGGTTTAGGTTATGAATTAGGTTTCGGGTTTAGGTTTGTGACTGCTTTATACCACCGTTGGAATCGACTAATTGTCGTTCCTTAACTTGTCGCCTTAATATGATTTCATCGTTTACGCTCAAATTCCTACAAAGACATGAAAACGAAATAATTACTATAAAATATAATAATCGAAACACTAACATGTATAAATTAAGGGATATATTATGTAATAATTATGTGAATATCAGTATCTCCCACGTATCTAGGAGCACAGGGCTAACATGGAAACTCCCTTCTACAACATGACTCCTAATTAGATAAAGATTTCCACGATGATCTCCTTCCCTAACTACGTCATCGATGGCATGGTTGAACCAAGACTCCTGCACTATAAATAAGACATGAGGTTGGTAAGCTAAGGTATGCTACAAATTTCTTGTTTACATCATTACACCTTCCTCAGATCCCTGTTTGACTTTAGCATCGGGATGCCATCGACTACCACAACGGTGATCTGTGGCTCACATGCGTTACTTGTGCAGGTCAGCAGGTCAAGGTCAAGCAAGGAGTGGAAAAAGACTGCATCAAGAATAATGCATTTTTATCATATCAAAGAAGTGTGAAAGGTGAGATGTTGCAATCGATTAGTGAAGAAGAATGTATTGAGTGAGCAAATACAACAAGGCCGTTATTCACAGAGCAAAGCACCGTTGGATTATCGATGTTTGCTTGAATAGTCTTACATCTACAAAAATTAAAGTTGTCATAAAATATTATAGGTTGTTGCTAAATAACACCACCACTTCTCCTAATGGACACCACCACTCACCAATTTTTTTTTTGATTTACTGAAGGACACCACTACTATATAAAAAAAGAAAAAAAAATCCTAACCCTCATCTTCTCCTCACTCCCTTTCTTTTCCAACTGTCGCCTCCTCATCTCCTCCCCTTCACCCCACCACTTCATTCATCCGCCACCTGATCCTCTTCCTTCTCCCCTTCACCCCACCACCTTTCGTCCTCTACCCTTCACCCCACTGCCTCTCCTCTTCCTCCCCATCACCACCGCCATTGCCACCTCCCCACTTCTCCACCTCTCCACCTCCTATCCTTCACCACCATAACCTCACCGCCTTTCCTATTATTCCTTTCCTTCGCCCCGCCGCCTCTCCTCTTCTCCTTCACCCCACTATATCACCACTACCACCTCTCATCCTCCTCCCCTTCATCCCACCACCACCTCCTCCTCCCCTTCACCCCACCGCCACCTCTCCTCATCCTCATCCCCTTCAATCGCCACCACCTCGCCACCCTCTCTTCCTCTGGCCCTTTTTTTGCCCTGTTTTTTTTCCTCTGCCCTCGCGGCTGTTCATGTAAGTGTGGAACCCACACTCGCAAAAACCTCTGTAGGGTGAAGGAGAAAAATTCTCGATGGTGCAATATCACAGTTACCGCCATAGTTTGTAGAAAGAATGCGAGGTGCACTCGAATTTATCATATCAGTAGTGCAACAAAAATACAACTACAACACTATCAATTGTGTTTGATCCGAGAGATTCCAAAATGTCCATATGTCTTGTATATATAGGAATTCAATTGTAATGTGTCTGATCCAAGATAATCCGAAAAAACACAACAAAAACATCTCCACTGGGATATTCGCTTCGCAAAATATTTTATTTGTTCCCTTCAAATTAAAAAAATAAAGTTCTTCCTTTTAATTACTGCACAAGATTTCAGATGCTGGAATGAATCAAAAATGGGAGAGGGGTCTCCATGTCTAAGATCTCTCGATGATTTGAAAATAACCTTTGTAAGTGCCCTGAAACATATTTTAGTAAGAGTTTGTACCAAAACGCAATGGTTACTACGAGCAATAAAGACATAATCACAGACTAAATTGCGATGTAATAAGGAACAATGCAGCAGTGGCTCATGCGACATTGTCCAAAATCCCTAAAAAGACTGAAACGCAGCGGCTGGTGCAAGGATGAGTTACAACCTCGCACGAGCCGTTGCATATGTTTAAACAAAAAACATACTCTGTCCATTTTTTAATTTTTTGTATTTTAATGTTTTTTTTCTTCATTTTTTTCAGTTCCTATGGGTTTGTTACAATATTGACATATTTGATTTATTGCTAAACTCCACTTTCGACCTTCTCAAATTGAGGTGTTCAAAAGTGAATTTAACAATAAATCAAATATGTCAATACTGTATCAAACCCATAAGAATTAAAAATAACCCAAAAAAGTTTAAAATACAAAAAAAATGGACATTCTATTTTCTGTTTAAATGCAGCGGTCGACGTGAGGATAAGTATCATTGTCGCAGCAACCACTGCCTATGGACAAAAAACAGACTCTGTTTTTTTTTCTTTAAAAAAACACAGAGGTTCTTGTGAGTGTCAAACATGTACTCGCACATGCCACTACGTTGAGACAGAAAACATACTCTGTTTATTATTTTTTATTTTTTGTATATGAACTTTTTTTTTCAATTCTGGGTTTGATGCAGTATTGACATATTGATTTATTGCTAAACCTTACTTTTGACCTTCTCAAGTTGGGATGTTCAAAAGTTGGGGTTTAGCAATAATTCAAATATGTCAATATTGTATCAAACCCATAGGAAATGATTTTTTTTTTTAAATGTTCAAATAAAAAAATTTAAAAAAATGGACAGAGTCTGTTTTCTATCCAAAAGCAGCGGTTCGTGCGAGGATATGTATTAGACTCGCGTCACCCCCTGCATGGACAGAAAACAGACTCTGTTTTTTGGCCAAAACGCAGCATATCGCGCAGCTTGGATTCATATCCTTGCACGAACAACTGCGTTTGGACAAAAAACAGACTCTATCCATTTTCTTGATTTTTTGTATTTGCATCTTTTTTCAATTCATATGGGTTTGATACAGTATTTGCATCTTTTTTTTTTCACTTTTTGCTTTGTCTATGACATTCAAGCATACTTGGAAAAACCACCATGGTTGCATAATCACAAGAAAATTACTTGGGAAGACAAAAAGAATTGTTTGAGAAGAAAAATAGAATTTATTGGGAAGACAAATGGAATTGCTTGAGAATACAAATAGAATTAGTTGAAAAGACAAATTCATAACCAATTCATTTAAGTTGAGCATTATAAAAGGGGAGTAATCTATTAGTATTCATAACCAATTTAAGAGAAAGAAGAGAAGATGAAGAGAAAAAAATTAAATGTTCAAAGAAGAATCCTCCGATGAAGAATGAGATGAAATTGGAAATCTCGAAGATGACTCCATTTGATATGAGGACCCCCACTCATCATCGTCTTCAAATGATGAGGAGGACGATGATGAGAAAAACTGTCTGATGACGAAGAGGATAGTGAATCATCATCTTCCTCTGATGAGAATGATGGTGATGGTGATGGTGCGTTAGTGGACTACTACTCCTCCGACGAAGAGGGTCGCGATCATCCCCTCAAAGACTTTGTTGACCATATCCAAGACAAATAATGTATTTTTTTTTTAATTTGTTTGTCTTTCAACTTCACTATGTAAGAGGCGAATGGTAACTAGTTACAATAGTACATTTTGTTTAAGTGTTTATGTCAAAGGTTACTTTAAATCGAATGAGATGTAGACTTGTAGTTGCCCTAAAAATCTTGTCAATGTGGAGTTGCAAAAATTTGCTTGATTTTTCAAGTTTGAATTGTCACTACTCCAATTGTACTATAACAAAAATTTTGGTAAACTATGAGCCACATACTCGTTGTGATGCATTACATCGAAATGCAATCAGTTTGATCAATGAATGATAAACAACTTCTAGCTCCTTTCCACCAACAGCTTTAATGGTAGAATATAAAACTTGGGAGGGACAAATAGTGAATGGTAGAAATGCAATCCCTCTGTATCTTTGCAATAGCCACGGTTCTATCGCGATGGATCAAGACAGCTGGTATCAGTCTTTCCCATATAGGGATCTCTACTAGCGGGTTTCTTAACCAACCTGCTTCCTCACTAGCCATGGCTAGTGCTATCATCTCTGATTCCATCATGGACTGTGCCAGAATAGTCTCTTTATTTGATTTTCAAGAAACAACTCCACCAACTATACTAAAAATATAGCCACTAGTTGTTTTGGAGTCATCTGAGAGGGTGTTCCAATCAGCATCACTATATCCTTCAAGGACAACGAAAAACTTCTGATAGTGTAATCCAAGGTTCTTAGTCCTTTTTAGGTACCTCATGACCCTTTCAATAGCATGCCAATGCCTTATACTAGGTCTACTGGTAAATCTGTATAGTAGTCCCACAACATAAGCTATGTCGGGCCTAGTGCAATCAGTAGCATATCGTAGGCTACCAATGATGCTCGCATACCCTGGTTGTCTAATACCATTACCGGTGTTCTTGAACAACTTTACACTAGGTCATTAGGAGTACATACAAGTTTACTTTCAGAGTAATTATATTTCTTTAGGATCTTTTCAATATAATGTGACTGATCCAAATAAATTCCATTTTCAAACCTAGTAATCTTAATACCAAGGATTACACTCACCTCTCCAAGGTCTTTCATATCAAAATTCGCAGGCAATAAAGATTTCACATTATTCATGACATGAATATTAGAACCAAAGATAAGCAAATCATCCACATATAGACATATAATAGTGCAAATGCCATTTTCAGATTTATAATAAATACATTTATCACTTTTGTTCACTTTAAAGTCATGTGAGATAAAAAGATTATCAAATTTTTTATGCCATTGCTATGGTGCTTGTTTCAAACCATAAAGTGATTTATCTAGTTTGCAAACTTTATATTCTTGCTCTGAAATTACAAAACCTTCAAGTTGGTCCATGTAAAATTTCTTCTTCTAAATCACCATTAAGGAAAGTAGGTTTAACATCCATTTGGTGCAATACTAGATCATGAATAACAACAAGAGAAATTAGCACTCGAATGGATGTAATCCTAGAAACAGGTAAATATGTGTCAAAGAAGTCAACATTTTTTCTTAGTCTAAACCCTTTGGCTACAAAACGAGCCTTAAACTTTTCAACGTTTCCATTGGATTTCAATTTCTTCTTAAATACCCATTTACAACTTATTGTCTTGCATCCTAGTGGCAAGTCAACTAAATGTCAGGTTCTATTAGACTCAAGAAAGTCCATTTCATCATCAATAGTCTCTTTCCAAAAGTTGGCATTTATAGAAGACAAAGCTTCTTGGAAGTTAAGGAGATCTTCCTCTACTGTAAAGTTATAGAAGTCAAGGCCATAGTTTTTAGAAATTCAGATTCGTTTACTTCTCCTAAGCTCAGATTTTGTTGCTTTATCGTTTTCATTGATCCTAATCATTGGCACGTTACTAGAGTATCTACCCCCACTATTCCTCAAAATAAAATGAAATCTATGATCATAGAAATCAACATCGTTCGATTCTATGACAATATGATCATTTAGGTTATAGAATCTATAGGCTTTGCTGTTAACGGCATGGCCTGTGAATATACACTCATATGCCCTACTGGCAAGTTTATTTCTTTTTGGGTCAGGAATTCTTACATAAGCTAAACAACCCCAAGTTTTGAAGTATGACAAGTTTGGTTGTCTATTTTTCAAAACCTCATAAGGAGAAATTTTATTTTTCGATTTAGGGACTCTATTTAGCACATAACAGACTGTCAATATAATTTCTCCCCACCAGTGTGATGCAGCACCGGAGTTAAGTAGAATGACAACTACTGATTAAGTAAGAGTTCTATTTTTCCTTTAAGCTTTGCCATTAATCTAAGGAAAGTATGGTGCAGTTTTTTCATGAATAGTTCCATGAAAATTATAAAACTCCATGGAATTGTTGCTGTCATATTCAGTGCATCTATCACTTCTAAACCTCTTTATCTTTCTATTAAACTGATTTTCAACTTCCGTTAAAAATATTTTGAACATGTCAAATGCTTCACTCTTATTTTTCATCAGGTAGACAAAAGTATAATCAAAGCAATCATCAATGAACATAATAAAGTAACATTTTCCATTTCTAGTCAAAACACCATCAAGTTCACATATATTTGAATGTATTAAATCTAGAGGTTCAAATTCTCTAACAACATATTTATGTGGTGTTTTTGTTATTTTAGCTTAGCTACAATAGTTGCATTTTTAAAGTCATTTAAGGACAATTTTGAAATTAGACCTAAGTTATTCATGTTTTTAATTATTCGCTTATTAACATGACAGAGTCTAGCATGTCAGGTATTAAAAGAACACAACATGTAAGCAGATTAGAAATTTTATTAGCATCAACATTCAATTTAAACATACCATCAGTGGCATCTTCCTTTCCCACAAATACATTGTTCTTAGTGATGGTATACAAATCAACCCCTATAATTTGAGTAAACCCAGCCTTGTTCAGAAGGTAACCAGAAACTAAATTCTTCCTCATTTCCAGAGTATGCAGGACATCCTTTAGGATGACGGTCTTTCCAAAGGAAAACTTCAATTCTACTTCGCCAGTTCTAGCAATGATAGTGGAGTGAGAATCACCCAGTAGCACTTTCTTGTCCTCAGCTTCAAAATAGGACTTAAACATTTCTCGATCATAGCAGACATGTCGAGAAGCACCAGTGTCAACCTACCATCTCTCGGATCCACCAACAAAGTTGATCTCAGAGACCATGACTATAAGTTGTTCTTCGGTTAGGTTCGCTTGCAGAATAGGACGAGACCCATTCCGTCAGTTCATGACCATATGCCTTGGCCTGTTACAGGTATAACATAGGAACTGTATTGTTTCATTATTTGAGGGGTGTTTTTGTCCATTCTGATTTCGCGGAGGATTCTGATTCTATTGGTTGCGGTTCTGGTTGTTCCAGTTCTGATTGTTTCGGTTTCTATTGTGACTCTGATTTTTCATAGTCTTTCCATCGGGTTTCAGAGCCACAGGGGTGGATTTCTTATGGTTAGAAATAATCAGAATTTCATCTTTCTGATCTTGTTTCCGAGCTTCCTCCTCAATCCAAAGTCGGGTTATCGGACTTTCTAGAAAAAACTCTTTAGTTTTATGCCTAAGTGCATTCTTAAAGTCTTTCTAGCTAGGAGGCAGTTTATCTATCACAATAGCTAATTGAAATTGCTCATCTAAGGACATGCCTTCAGATATGATTTCATGAGTAATTTTTTGTAGCTCGTGAGACTGGGTTTTCACAGATTTGTCATCAGTCATTTGGTATTTCAGGTAGCGACTGATGTCATATTTCTTTGTGCCAGCCTCCTCAGTGTTATATTTCTTCCTAAGGATTTCTCAAATATCCTTAGCAGATCTTTCAGAACAGTAATAATCATACTGACGTCGGATATAATAACGATTATTCTGCAGGCTAGTTTCAACATACAATTCACAAGGGAAGAACATAAGAAGATTATCTAAAAACACCGAAAAACAGCTCTAATGTTCAACTAAAATTATTCAAATCAAAAGTATCTCTAAATCAACCCACAAGCCGGGTTTTATAGCTAAAATTCACCATTATTAGAATTTTACCAAAAATAGCAAAATCCCAATAATCATGCCAAAATGAAATACGTAATAAAAGAAATAATCTGCCAAAAATCTGGTCCAAATCGGGTTCAGAATCACTTCCTAAACGATAATGGAAATATTACTAAGGGAAAAAACTACTAAATTTGTGGTTTCAGAAGGGAAAACAGTGGATTTTGGCCTCTAAAATATGTGCATGGAGCATAGCTCGGTGGTCACGACGTGCACACATCCAAAGCTTTCCGAATTGGGGCCATATGCGCAATTCTGATAATCGTAGCCAAAGTTATGGCCAAAATACCGAAACGCACCCAAAACTGCCCCAATTAGGAAAAGATCACGATTTCTTGCCATCTTTGCGCTGATCTGCCAACTTAAGGTATCTAAGCGCCAACAACGTGCTATCTGACAACTCATCATCATCTGACTCGGATCCTCTTGCATCACATACAAATCATCAGACAGACCATTCAGAATAAAATTCTTACACAAAAAGTCATTTTCAATTTAGCAATCTAGTTCCTTAGTTCGGGTTTCATCAGGTTCAGTAGGCATTTCGGGTTTCTCGGTATTATAGATATAAGAAACTTTTTACGTAGTTAAGAAAAACAATATTTTTGTCTCCATCTTTTAAAGTGTTGACCCTCAAAACGAAAGGGTATGTTAAGGTCTTTAGCAGCAAGTTCAGTAGTAGTAGACATGACAGATATAAATCGTCTTAAAATTGTTGCAAATACAATTGTTGTAAAGTAAAATAGGAACAAAGTTACCAAATTTTTCTTGGGTTGAGTCGCAGATTAGGTCGCTTTCTTTAAGACGTTTCGCGGCTCTGCCCAAGATTGTGCAAGCAGTCTGTAAGCCTCATCGTCCCCAGGATAAAATAGCTCATAATATCTTTTCTATCTCGTTCAGTCCCATGCACTTGCTGAAAAACAAAAATCTATTCACTCAGTTTCTTTTGATATTTTTATCTGAGAGAGAACAACTATTTATAGGCCAATAGAAAGATCCGCTTGAGAGAAAACGTAGCTAAATAAGCGGAGGAAATCATGGAAAATGTGGAGAGAAGATTGGGTCTCCTCTGACTCAATCTTGTTCTCTAAAGCAAATAAAAAGATATTTAATATTTTATTTTTCCAAATAAAAGAGTAAGTTTCATCTCAATCCGACCCAACGGTGCGCATGTGGAGTGGACCAACATCGATCTATCTCTTCCCTTCTTCACAAAAGTGGGCACCTCTTGAGGTCCAAATCCAAGTCCAAAAACTATCATTATTAACTCCTCAAAAGTGAGTTATATTAGAGGATATGAGACTAAACAATTTAGAGAGAGGTTTGAAAGTTAAAGAAACCATTTCCATTTATTTGTAAAATTCAAACCAATATTTCAACACGTTTAGTGTCGGAAACATTGTCAATAAAATTCACCGGTCTTCACTAACTCATCATCGTCTAGCGGGTTCCCTACTTCATAAAAAAAAAAAACTTAACTGAGCATGGGGTCATGTTAGTGTTGAATTTTGTTTTAAAAGCAGACATTAAGGGGGTGGGTGCATAAATGGGGTTAGATGTTACTTGCATTGATGTTTGCAAGCAAGCATGGTAAGCTCTTCCTAGAGGAAGGAGGATGATTTGCAGGTTGTTGATATTTTGTACAATGTTGGCGTATAAAATCAAAAAAATTGAAAAAAAAAAAAAGAAAAAAAAAAAAAGGAAAAGAACATAGAAGAAGACAATTGAGACTGAATGTAGGCTTTGGTTTTAGGTTATACTCAATTCTTTGTTTGCGTGCATAGCGCACATCCATGCATTGGTACCACGCACTGGTACTTAATAACACCGAGACCCTTTTGAATAAAATCCAACACCTCATATTTTTTTTAATAAAAGATTATAAAGAGTCGGTTCAAACCTCCTATGTTTACGCTGGATTTTTCTGCTTTACGACATATAAAAGACTAGAGTTAACATCAACTGTACCCCAGACCTTTGTGCCTATTTTTACGGACATCAATTGGACCCCACACCTTTGTGGCGGTCATGTAAACAAAAAAGAATCAAAAATTCTAATTGTCGACAATTTGACCCTGGACAATTTGACCCTGGAATCTCTACCCTCTCCCCCCTCCCTTTAAAAACTCAAACTCAGAAACCAACACACTCCACTGACTCTCCTCTCTCTCTAGCTCTCTCTCAAGGTGTGTGATGGCTTTGCTTCTCTCGTTTGTACCTTCTAACCATCATGCATTTTATTCAATGAAAGTTATAACATAAATTGACATTTTTTTTTTGTCTCCCCTAGCCTTCAGTTCCAGGAGGAATTAAAGAAAGAAGACAAACCGGCAAAAGCATGCAAATCTTTGTCAAGACAATGAATGAAAATTCAATAACACTTGAAGTAGAGAGCTCCACTACGCTTGCAAATCTAAAGGATCAGATCATTGAATACAATGTAAAAACCCCTCAGATCAAATGGAATCTGTTCTATGCAGGTACTCCGCTAGGCGAAGTAGGGAAAACCTTGAGCGACTACAACATTGAGGAAAGTTCCTTACTTTACATGACTTTTGAATTGAAAGAAGGTGCAATGTTCTGTGTGAGAACCCTAGACGGCGAGCCCGACTTTGAGGTGGAAATTGGGAGATTCGACACACTCAACGATCTTAAGGCAAAGATTTATGAAAGGAATGGATATCCACAGAACTATCAGCGTTTCATATTTGGTGAGACGACGCAACTTAATAATGGGGTGATTATTGATCAGATGGATATAATCCAAACCAAACTACTGAGTTTTGGGGACCTTGGGTCAATTTCCAGCGAAGATGGTTTTCAGCCACTTTTATACTTCATTCCGATAATGACAGGAGGAGGGAATAATATTTATCATTCACCCATATGGATAACCAGGAGTCCCTCAGCAAACATATCACCTAATGGCAGTGATGACCTTCACCACCACAAAGAGTCTGGAATTGGTAAGGTTTTTGTAGTTTAATTTCCTGTTTTTACATATACCCACCAAAACAAAACCCTATACAAAACTATGATATTTCTTTGCCATTATACATGAAAGCAGTATTATAATTGTTGCCTAATCTATATGTGAATTGGTTGGAAAGGAAACAAAGATGCTTTGAAGACTCAGAAGACCGGCCCAAGCACTTCCCAATCTCGACTAAATGTTTTGAAGAAAATCCAGAAGAGGTTTCGTCTGATAATTTTTTCTTTGAGAAAGAAGAAGACTGACAAATGACACTAAATGACCAAGTTTACCTTTTGTCAATAGAGATTTCGGAGAACCAAATATTGACAATTAGTTATTTTAGATGTTATGTTGGTACTATCAAGCATGTAATTTTTTCTCTCTCTAATCTCTATGAAACTCTATGTTATGCAACTTATGCTATTATAAATTTAAGCTTGATTTTTCATGTTTATAAATTTTGTATATGTATTTTGACATTAAATTGGATGTAATTGATAAAGTATTATGCTTAACTTTTGTAAATTATGAAAATTATAATACAAAAACATAAAATCGCTTAGGCCCCTGAGCACTAGGCACTTGCTCGCCGCTCGCCCACCGCCTCTTTTTTTAGAACTCTAACTGAACTTTCCTATTTTCACACCATAATAAACTTGGGAATATCTTATAAGGTTTTCATAAAGAATTTGGCCCTTCTTTACACCTTGAGGCCCATTCAATGTATTGAATTATCCTGAATGGTGTAGTCCATAAAGGTTTTCAATTATTCTAGTTGCATCCCTGCAAACTAGAGATTCCATTCAGTCCGAGGGATTTAGTTGGTGTAATCCATTCTGGGTCACGCTTTCGAACATGTTTAGAGCTCTAAAATCTAATAGTGATGGCATTTTCCCTTATGTTATTGCTTGATCTTTGCAATGAATAATGACTTGCCTTGGCTAACCAATGAGATTGTAAATGGTTCAAGGAACCTTTTGGCATTCAATTCTTAGCAAAACAACATATTATAGCAACATATTGATTAATGAAGTTTTATAACGGAGAATTCGAGCAAACCCTTCTAATTGATATCATTTTATAGCACGCAACCTATTAATCAAACAAGATTTAACCAAAAAAAAAAAGACCAAAATTATATATAATAAAAATAGTCCTATAAAATATGGAATTCACTCGAAAGTTCAAACCTTTCTAATTGCATAGATTTCATAAAATAAACCCTAGAGAAGGATAAAGAGGCCAACCAAAGCCTTAAAAATACGTCCATGTAATCACAAATTATTTTGTTTATCTGTCAATATGGGACGGCTTCGAGACTAAACTTAAAGACTCAATTTAAGACCCATAGGGGGTTTACTTCATGTTACTGAACTGCTAATAACAATGGGATCGGATAAGTTCTAGCCAGTTCAATCTCAACCGCTGTTATTTTTCCAAAGTGAAGAATAAGAGTCGTTCGATCTCAGTGTTCTTCATTATGGGTTCTTCAATCACTGAGTTATACATTCCACTTTCACTTCAATCGATTGAAAAAAAACATAAAATTTGGTGATTAGTAGATCATAGGGAAAAAATTATAAATTACACTAAGAGTTTGTTTGGTTAGCTATTTTCTTTTGGAAATGAATTTCATTTATCTTGTTGTGTAGATTTTCGTAGTTTGATTGTTTATTTATTAACAAGAAATTGATTTTCGTAAGACTGTTTTCCCACTACTCATGAGAATTCAAGTCCAAGAAGAAAGTCTTAAAATCGGTTTCATGAAAACGATTTTAAAATCCATATCTATTTTCCATACAACCAAATAGACATAAATGGAAAATGTGGTTACGAGATCCACAACTAATTTGACATAGTGCTTTCTTCCCATGGTGCTTCGAGTAATGAAATCGGTTTTAGTATATATATTTCTCCAATTTAGGAACTCATTACTTGTTTGAGCTCCAAAGTAGATTTTAAAATTCAATTCTGATGGAAACAAAGAAAATAATAAATAAATTGGATAAACCCCAATCCCTATAGTTAACTAATGAATTGGATAAAATACGCATGATGACCGCCATGTAACCCACACGCAATTGCCGCGAGAAGACTTTGACCTCATGGTAAACCAAATCCCTTGTGTTTGTAAACTAATTATTTTCCTTAAAACACAATTAGGTAGAACGTGGCGAGCATCCATCGGCTACCAATTGTTTCCGACGTCACAGTCAGGGGTTTTAGGAATGATTAATAATGTGTTTAAATCTGATCTCCTAGATATCCGAACTGCAAAATAAAGGGATGAGACATCAAGTAATTTTCGTTGCAGATTTCAATCAATGAGATCGAGATGCTATATAAGTATAAAAAATGCTAGGAAATCAGCTTTTTACAACCATGTTTTCAATTAAGATGACGTGTCATGATCTAAAAATAATGATGAAATCCCCAAAGGTTTTATGTGTATCTCAAAGTTGTAAAAAACTTTTCTAACGATGCCACATCATCCTGATTGCAAAACATATTTACAAAACATGATTTCCTAAGTATCAAAAATATTGTTTATCGACAAATATTGTTTATTCATGAGTATGTATATATACATATGCTGATCTCACGCTATGATTTATCGACAAATATTGTTTATTCACGGGTTTGTGCTTTCGTCCGGAATTTCAAAACTGTTCTCCAAATTCGAGGTAATGGGCCACGTTCACCAAATCACCGTTGTCGAAAACAAATATATTAGTCAATTGTGTCAATTGCAAGGGACCTTTCTCACCTTGTTGGTTTAATTTGGGCTCCATGAACACCTCAATCGACACCTATAGCATAGTGGTCTTTCAAATTCACCTTGAGACCAAAAATATAAGATCTTGATATAGTTTAATCAGAATCTATGGAAATTAAAGGACAGGAGTGGTAGGCGGCAGAAGAGGAATAGTTTTTGATTTGTTTAGTTTCATCAATATTCGGGTGGTGGTTTATTGCTTTACTTGTCCCACTATAATCTCCCGGCGCTTCAATCAGACTTGTTGTACGCTATGTCAAACATACTAATAGTATAGAACCTTTCTAGAGATCCAGGCCTGCAGAGTCAGGTTTATCTTGACTACTGAAGCAAATGTCTCTGTATAATCAATTCATTCAATTTGATGGTTCCCAAGAATAACCATCTGAGCCTTCAATCGCTCAATGGTACCGTCAGAATTATACTTTATCTTGTATACCTACTTACATCCTAGAGCTTTTTTTCCTAGTGGCAATTCTGCTACAACCCAGGTTTCATTAATCTCAATAGCGTCAATTTTTCATCGCATGGCATCCCTCCAGCAATTGTCTTTCGCGGCCTCAGAATAGCACACAGGTTCCCGTTCCGCTGTCAAGGCTGCAAGAAAATGTCTATGTCGCATAGAAAAATTATCACAATTCACATAGTGTACTATAGAATAGGGTGTACCCGAGGAATGTCGTGGTACGGGTGATGTTGATACGGATGGACTCATTTTCCGAATGGTATGAGTAACATAATCACGGAGTCGAACCGAGGCTTGCCTTCTGCGTTGACCCCTGCCCAACATATCTTCCTGAAGTTTATCCGGGTTGTCCTCTTGGTTCGCACAAACCGACTGCCCAGCAACCCCATTCGATGCACATGTCGACTGCTCAGCAGCCCCATTCGGCTGTACAAGCTCCTCGGCACCCCCCTCAATACAGGCGTAGATATCTCCTCAAAGTCCTCGTGAACCGCCTCGACATTAGGTAGGCCATCGTGGTCTAAATTAAAATTATCTGCAAAGGGAAAACTCCTTCCGAGAACACAACATCACGAAAAACAAAGAAATCTCGTTTCTCCAAGTCATACAAACGCCACCTCTTTTTTTCCATAAGGGTATCCAACAAAGACGCACCAGCGACGTCTACTTGCAAACTTATCCTCTGTCTTCACATGCGAATAACACCAGGACCCCAAAATGCGCAAGTGATCGTAAGTGGTTGTGCTTCCATATAAGACACTATAGGGCGTTTTCCCATTCAAGACCAAGGAGGGAGTCCGATTTATCAAGTATCCAGTCGTCAACACACTCTCCCCAAAACTCAATAGGAAGAGAGCCCTGAAAATGCAGCGCCCGAGCTACGTTCAAAATATGTTGGTGTTTCCGTTCAATCCGCTCATTTTGTTGAGGTGTTATCGCACAAGACGTTTGAAAAACAATCCTATGATCAAGAAAATATTGTCGCAGGCAAGTGAATTCAATGCCGTTATCACTTCGCAAAATTTTAACTGCTTTATCAAATTGTCTCTCAACCATCGAGAAAAATATTTAAGGGTATGAAAGACCTTTTTCTTATCAACAAGTAAATAAATCCATACAGCACGGAAAAAATCATCCACGATGGTAAAAAAATAAGAAGCACCACAAGAGGAAGTTGTTCTATAAGGTCCCCATAAATCAGTGTGAATAAGTTCAAAAATAGTCGAAGCTTTATGTTCACTAACATGAAACTTATCTATACTTTGCTTTGCCCTCTGACAGACATCACAATTTTTATTCAAGCTATTTTTCCTTTCACTAAGACTTACTTCGGGAACTAACTTTGTTACTTGTAGAGATGGATGACCCAATCGCTTGTGCCACAGATCAAGAGACACCACACTATTGGCCTTCATTGCGTGTACCCGTGGTAGCCCTCGGAAGTAATAGAGTTCATCTCATCTTTCACCCGAACCAATCAGCATCCTCGAAGTGCGGTCCTGTATAACACACAGACCATTGGTGAATTGGACAAAACAGTTATAGTGATCAGTCAATTGTGACACAGAAATTAAATTGCAAGTTAGCCTTGGCACATAAAGGACATTTTTCAAAGTCAAATTTCTGTCAAGAATGACTGTCTCTTCTTTAATGGCGATAACGTTACTCCCATGGGGCATTGAGCAATCTCCCTTAAGTCACGGAGATCCCCGATCGTGCCAGTCATGTGATTCGAAGCTCTCGTGTCAATAATCCAATGCTTACCAGTCATCTTATCGGTCGTTGCGAGTTTTGACCCACCCAGCATTTGGAGAAGCATCTGCCACTGATCAGTATTCAATCCGAGCAGTGGAGATGCATTTGTCTTGGTCACTCCTGCCCCAGCAGAACCGGTCTAAGCAGCGTTAGCACGATGCATACCCTTGGTTCCTTGGTCACTGCCTCGAACACTTGACTGCCCTATTCCGCGACCAGCACCAGCACCTTTCCCATCACTTCAGGGTCTGTCACCCCACCACTCTGGATATCCGTGCAAGGCAAAACAACTTTCAGATTCATGCCCCGTCCTTTTATAGTGGGAACACACCGTACTAGATTTATCTCTTCCGTCATGTCGGGTTCGTGTGGCGAGGGCCATGATTTCTCCTCGTTCTTCCTTGCCGCGAGCGATTTTCTTTACTCGCTCTTCTTGGATGAGAATTGAGTATACCTTGTTCATGTTTGGCAACGAATCTTGAGCCAATATGTTGGATCTCACCGTTCCGTGTACTTTTTCTTCTTCCCATTTTTTCTCCAAAATCGAAACGAGATTGCAGGTACACTTCCCGCACTTGCATGTCGGCAATTGTTCGAAATTACCCAGTTCATCCCAAAGTTGCTTGAGTCGCACATAGTAGTCCATTATGGTCAGACCCTTCTGTTTGCAATCTGCAAGATCAGATTTTAGTTGTTGAATCCGCGGTCTGTTAGTAATGGAGAATCGATCCTTGATGTCATTCCAGAGGTCCTACGCTATTTCCACATGAGAGATAGTGGAGTGTAGCGTAGATTCGATGGTATTTCGGATCCAGGACACCAAAAGCGAGTTGATAGTCCACCAGTCTTCGAGGTCTCCTGACTGCTCGCCAGGTTGTGTGATAGATCTGTCAATGAACCCGAATTTCTTCCAGGCCCTCAAGGTCGTTCAAAATGAACAAGCCCATTCATCATAATTGTCCCTTTTCAATTGAACTTGAGTAATTGAAAGTCCGGGATTATCAAGAGAAGTGATGTCGTAAGGTGAAATCGTCTTCCGAGTTTCGCCGGTAGGGACGTCACTGCCAGCCATGATCGGTGTTTAATGGCTATGGCTCTGATACCATAACAAATAACAAACCAAAAGAACTGATTTTGTGAGAATGATGTTCTGCCTTTCTCATTGCTATTCTGCTGTTTATATACAAGCTAATCACCAATATTAGGCAACTCCTAACCACCCTAATAATCTGCTAATTTTCCTTAAAGATGTTATACAATATTGACCCAATAAGCAACCTTCCTAAAAACAATATTTAGTTTCTAAAATACAATATTCACATGATCAAGAAAATATTCTCAATAGCATAATCAAGAGAATATTAACAATATCTCAATATATTTGATGCAGTGTGTGTGAAGACAAAGATTTGGAGGAAGACTGAAATTCTCTGAGATGAGCTGTGTTTGGTGTTTAGGGGAAGTAGCTCGAGGAGGAGGTATCGGTTGTTGATCAGATGGATGCAATACAGGCTAAGATACTGGATTTTAGGGATTTGCTTGGGTGTCACTGCAAGGCAATTTCGACAAGGAGTGCTCATCCTACTCTGGTTTTGACTTCCTATATGATAGGAGGTGCAAATCAAGTTTTTCATCTTCCCATCTTTTCGGATGAAGGAGAATGTCAGACCAATCTTTCGTAAGTTCCGTACACTTAAATTCATTCACATTATATAAACTTAGAATTCATTCACATTATATAAACTTCGTACCATTATATAAATCGTTTATTTTTTGTTTTTGCAGAAACTGCAGCTTCAAATACATTGATGGAAACTTCTAATGAGTCGCTAAGGCGATGGAGGGTAAGCTTTGTTTATCAATCCTTTTACAGTATCTTGAAAATCAGCGATTTTCCTTTTAGTGAGCTAACTTGATGCATTACAACTTCTTGTTTTTTGACATTGTAAAATCTTATGCTTTAAACAATGTTGTTGTGCATGTATGCCTTTCTTGCAAAGTTATGGCTTGTAGATGTCAGTCAGGCGGAATTGGGATGTTTTCAAATACTTGGGTACCTTTGTTAATGGAATGGAAAATTCTCCGTGCCTGTTTGAACCTCTTTCATGAATGCTTATTGTATCAATGCACTCAAAATATTTTGTTAGTGATACTTGTTCTGTCCTTATGTGTGCTTAAAGTAGTCTTGAATGTGGTCATTTATGAATATAATTTCTTTTGATCATCATATCTCAAAGTACTGTGATTACTATCAGTAAATAGTGATTTAGTTCTTGCGGTTGTTTGCTATTGTTTGATGGCTTAACATGTTCTGCATGCTCTTTTCTTTCATTTCAAAATTACTAAACTGTGCTGCATGCTTCTTTTATTGCCATTGTTTTGACACATTGCTTGGAACATGCGTCACTACTTCCAGGCTTATAGTCTACTCTGTGATCTATCTATTACTGTATTTTAGTGCAAGAGTAGAGGAAATGGATCCCAGTTTATCTCCAAATGGGTAAACGAACTGTTAATCACACTTTGAGTCAGAGTTGGTCAGTCCATTCCAAGTCAAGTATCATCAACAGAAAAATGAAATATAAATAGTCTCATACTTTTTGTATTCCCTATTGGAGACGCAGAATGCTAGTTAATAACTTATAGCGTGTATTGCATGCACCTATGCACTTTGAAAATTAGTTAGAACAGGGCTTCATCCTTACTGAACTTTAAAAAAAAATGCAGTAAAACAAAGTGTATTATACTAGTGCTGCATGGATAATGGATTTCAGATACTTCAGTCATCAAAAGGTTAGATGCTTGGCAAGTAATCAGGGTGTCCTGTTTTTGTCTGATCAGGACTCTAAAATGTGTGGTGGATATTTTCAAGGATACTGTTTGGATGATTTCCCGCAAATTCACTTTAGAGCATGCGTGTTATCATAGGATTCATCTTGCTATCCTTGAACATGGGGTTTTAGCATCTGATCTAAGAAAGTGAATGGTGTACTTTCTGAAGGTTGTTGGTTCAAGGAAATTTAGCAGAATGCTCTGTTTTCAATTGCTGTTCAATGAGACAATTCTTAAAATCAAATTGTTGTTATGGTCATGTCGTGACTTCAGACAATTGCTGGTTCTGAGCATCTAAACTTATATCATCACTAAAAACTGACCTGCAGACATCATTCAACACTCCCCACTCATTTCATGCTACTTCAAAATTATCAATCCACGGTCATTGGTTATGCGAGTGAATATATTACATTTGTGGCTCAACGGATGTTGAAAATTAGAAGGAGATTTGGAGATCTTGAAGGGAGAATAGAAGAAAGGGGAGAGATTTTCTAGAAAAAAGAGGATTTAGGGAGGAATGTAGAAGAAATAATAAATAAGATGATACTTAGGAAAATAGATAATTTGATTGATTGATGATTTGTTTGTTGTTCTTACAATGCTTGGCTTTCTCTTATTTAAATAAAAAAATTAGCCATAGCTAAAATAAAAAACAAATGAAGTACCTAACTAATTAGACTTACTAATTAAAATGTTAATAAAAATAAAATATCCTAAAAATAAGAAAATACTAAAACCTACATGTTCCCACATCAGCCTCACTTCTTAAAACAACTCATCATCGAGTTGCACATCAAGAAGATTATGCAATCATTTCCATTTGATGACGATAACATGATGCAAACAATTGGGCAACGCTTATTGCGGCTACTGAATCGTATTTTCCTTGGCGACCTTTTAGATATTGGCACGACTATGGCAGGAATGACATATTTCACTTTGCAACGACTAAGAAAATCACCAATGTTTTATCCATAAAAATGTGATTTCTCACAATGAGTTGCATATGGATATACATAGGCTGAAAAAAAAATGGTATCTCCCCTTTTTTCGAAAAGGTATTAGTTCTATTTTCTTCTTTTCTCGCTGACAGCCACTGTTCTCATTGTTGCCTATCTTCCCTTTCACATGTTGTACTAGTTAAAGATAGAAGCCACATAACATTGACAACGAAAATATATCTTACTATTCATCTTCCTTTTTTTAACCGGAATAATATATCAATTATAGGTCACCTCTTCCTTTATTCATCTGCTCAATCCCCTGTTTGAAGGAAGCTCTTAAACACAAGTTCAAATTTTGAATTAGCATGCTAATAGACAACAAACTAACATGTTCAAATAGGATAGCCATATCTCTATTACAATTCACATAGGTTTTTTGTCCTACGTGGCAAATTTAAGTTTGTGGCAGAACTTAAGTGAATATATCAAACCCCCGATGCTTTCCTCACTCTCTCCACACCTCCTCCTCACAAGCACTGAGAGAAGAAGAAGGACGAAAGAAGGAGTGGATGATAGAAGAAGAAGAAGAAAGATTGAGAAGGTAAGATCTCCTTCTTTAGATTTATCCTTCTCAAACTTTTCTTCTCCTTCTTCTTCTTTAGATCTTGAGAGAACCGAACAGAGGAAGAACTGGTAATCGGTTCAGATCTCCTTCCAGGTAAGATCCTTCTTCTTCTTCAGATCTATTTCAGATTTGTTTTTCTTCTTTCAGCAAAGCAAAACTGTTTGATTTTTTTTTTTTTTTTGTTGATCTCTTCTTCTTATTCCCCACTGTGTAAAAATCCCTCCTTTTGTATAAAAATCCCTCCTTTATTGATCAACTATGCTTAGCACTTTGTTATTTTTCTTCTTCACTATTCTCACAACCACTTTGATCAGATTCGCCTACTGACACCAAGAAAGTGGGGAATGGGGCTGCGAATCCAACTCTGATACACGAATTCAAGCCAATTTCAAGCCTGGGGTCGTCACCCTTGATGGCCATGCGGATGATTGGAGCAACGTTGATGTGTTCGAGTTCTCTCTCCTTCCTGCTCTGGACTAATAAAGGTGGAAAGATGACTGTGAAGGTGCGTTTCCAATCATTTGGGGAGTTTTGTGTGTGTTTTTGGTGATTTAGCTCTCATGATGTCATCTCCAATCTGAAAACTTTTTGTAGTGTTTGCTTACTAGGTAAAGTTTGGTTTTTTTTATTCTGGGGCTGTCCTGATTCTTTGGAGTTTTTTTATTTTGAAGTATATTTTTAGCTACTTGGGTTGATTTATGATCTGGGGTTGCCTTTATCTTTTGTAAATTCGGATTCTTGAGGTAACTTTTTGCTTTGGGATTTCTATTGGTTCTTTGAAATTTCACTTTTTGGGTGTTTGAATTGATTATTGATATGGGATTTTGTTAGTTATTTGACATTTCAGGAAAGTTGTAATTTGGGTATTGCAAGTAATATTGATAGATGTTGCAATCATAAATGGTTGATATTGCAGTGCCACCAATATATTTGAAGTTTTGAGATCTCATAGTAAATATGGGTGATATGTCAAATTTTACAATCAACATTTTACTAATGATGCCACATATACGGGTGATTAATATTTTGGAGGGTGTTGTTCTGTTTATTTGAAATCTTGATGGATTTGTTTTGATTGGTTATTGTAGTCTTTGCACGATGGGAATGATGTGTTCTTCATGCTACAAGTTGATGGGGACTATGTTTACACCAAAGGGTAAGTGAATCTTTGTTTGAATCTCCTTCTTAGTATAGTCTTTATTGATGAGTTCTGAAGGCTGACAAATTGAATACACCCCATTTATCTGGCTCTGCCCCGCACCCACCCATCTTAAGAAACAAGGGTTTTTCTCAGTTCTAATACTAAATTAAGAATTAAAAAAAATGAAGTAGACAAATTGCACAATAAAGTTTAAAAGAAATGTACAAAGAGATAAGTTCAGGGTATTGAAATACTTACATTGTGGTAGGAAGCATTCTCCCCCACTTGAAACATAAGACCAACAGATGGACATTTGTTATTAGCTCTACATCATAAGCACTATATCCAATTAAATAAGAGCCAGAATAATACAAAATTACAATTTCAAAATAAGTCCATCTGATTTTATATTATTAATTTTTTTTTGGGTAAATTTTAAGTGTTTTTTTAATATGGTCAAAGCATTGTTTAGTCAATTGCCTAAGGTATTTAATCGCGTGACAAGTACTAAACAATGTTGCTCATCTGGGAATGCACAAGAATACACTGTGCGAGTTGCATTCTTAATTGCATACACAACAAAACTATTACAAGTGATCTTACTCAATTTTCCTCCTTCTCTTTCTTCATCTCATCTTCCAACCCTTTCTACTACCTTCTCTTCCAAACCCCATATCAGTCTCAAGCTCCCCCATTTCCCTTTTATCTCCAAGCGAAATTTGGGTTTATTGTCAAAAACATTGTCTGAAAATGGAGAAGCAATTATGGGTTCTGCTGCAGCTGCTGTTGCTGTAGAGGAGGTGGAGAAAGAGGAGGCTTCTCTTGGGTCTAATGGTGCTGCTCACGTTGCTGTCAATGAGCCCCCTAAATTTGGAGACCCCGGATGGGTTGGAGGAACTTGGGATTTGAAGCAGTTTGAGAAAGATGGGAAAACCAATTGGGATTCTGTTATTGATGCAGGTGAAATTCTTTCTTCAATTTTTATGTATTTATTTATTTATCTGGGGATAGTACATTTAATTTCTACTTATGGAATTTGGTGAGTGTTGTATGTACTTATTTATTTATTGTTTTATGTTAATTTCAGTGTTGGATAGAAAATGTGAATGCTGATTAGATTTTTATGGTGGGTGGGGGGATCAATTCATGACTCAGTTTGAATACATGACTTGGATTAAGAATTGATTATGGGAATGAGTAATATGTCCGAGCCCCATCCCTCACTAGACTCTATCTTAGAAGTCTTCTAAGTATCATTTGAAAATTGTTAATGCTCGCAAAATATATAAAATAAAAGCTTTGTACTTTGACCTCTTTGCACATCAGAGTGTGTTTGTACCTTGATAGGAGTATTCATCTTTCAATGTTAGGGGTAGGTTTGTTTTGCAACTGTTGTGGAGGACGTTCGTATCATATAGAAAAGTTAGAAAAGTTGAAAGAGAAGGTGAATAAAAAATCTTCCAGAGAGACAATTATGATGCAGCAAGAGCTCGAACAGTCAAATATTTTGGTCCATAGACCATAGCATGGTTGTCTGTTACAATTCAAAGAGTAGTTTTACTGTTCACAAAACTTGCTTGCAGGCAGCTTGCTAGCTTAATTTTCTATTTGCTTTAATTTCATGTTATTGTTATTGATCACGACTTCCTAATATTTGGTTTAAGAAATGAGTGTTTTAAAAATGAGTGTTTTAGAAATGAGTGTTTTAGAATATTGTCAATTCCAGAAGAAAAATGTATGATGGAAATTTATCCACATATGGTTCTTTGTTCCATCTTTTTATAGTCTTCGCTTTTGTTAAAATTGATGGCTGGATTGCTTATTGAATTGATGGTTGGTCCAAAAAGATAGTTCAATTGTAAAGCTTGGGTTGCAATCTAAAAACATTTCCTTTTTCTTTTCAGGGATCGCTAACCTTGCATTGTGCCTAACCGTAATTATGGACAACTTAATTAGTTCTAAAAGCTTCTCATTGGGAAGTCCCAAGTAAGTTCTTCCTACAAATGTTTCATCTATTTAGATTGTATGCATGCCTTAATTAAATGATAATTTTGGTGTGTGAAGATATTATGTGGTGTTCATGGCGTTGATTGCCATTATAAATTTTTATGACAGGTTAGACAGGTTTCAATATTGAAAAATACAGAGGAAACTCTGCCGAAATTTTGATTTTTTAATTGTTCATGACATTGATTGTCATTAATAGTCACTTATGTGAAGTATAATTTCTTATGACATGTTCAGATAATTACTTTATTCAAAAAAATGACATTTTTTTTTGATATAATGATATTGTATGCATGAATCTTCGACTGTTTAAAACCATGTTCTACTACAAAACCTCTTTTAATACTGAAAATGGTGATTATATATTGCGCTGAGGTAGCAATTTTTTGTGAATGCCAAATTATGTGAGGTACAAATGCTTATTACAAGTTTAAATATTGAAAAATGGGAAGCTCTGTCAAAATTTTACATATTTTCTAATTTTTGTAAAAAATTCATCTTGATATTCTTCTAAATCGAATGTGCCATTCTGTTTGCCCTAATTAAATTATGTTTCTTCAATTGCAGTTTTACTAAACCGGACATCAATTTCAGCCAAAACTCACTTGGACAAACATGGGATATTTCTTAATATTGAATTCTTTCCTTCTTATTTTTAGTTAAACTGGCATTTGGTGGAGATTAAATTCCTTAGCACATTGGTTGCGTTGATAAGTTTTATTAACATTGTTTTACTATTCAAGAGTATTAATATTTACAAAATTAATTCATCATAAGTGTTGTCATAGACAATTATGCAAGTATTTTTAGAAATGTGAGTATTCGACATAGCCATGAAGGTAGGATGTAATCTGCGATAGTGCCAACGACACGGGTATTACACTAGTATATGTAAAAAAACAAGAAATCACGTGCAATTCACATGTAGATGGATGGTCTATATTAGGGTTGGGCAAGTCCGGGTAACCGGCCCTAAAACCTAAAATCGAAGCCCAAATCGAATTTTTTAAAACTGAAATTTGAAAACCGAGACCGGACCGAATAAGGCTGGTTAACCAGATCTCGGTTTGGGTCGGGCCGGTCTCGGTCCAATCACTTTCAACCAGATATTTTTTTTTTTTCTCTTTTTTTCTCTCCCCTCTCCCTTCTCCTCCCTCTCCATCAGAGAAGAACAAAAATAGATTTTTTTGAGAAGAAAACAAAGATAAATGGTTGACAATATATAGTGGATGCAGGGTTGGTCGATTGGAGCTTGGGGGTCGTTCTGGCAGGTCAGCTGGATCGATACGAACTAATGAGTAATCAGCTTCGTTGCCTCTTGATAAGACCAACTTCTTCTGCTCCTCACAAGGATTAATGTTGTTTGAGGAAAACACCTTGTTTTTGGTAAAATTTTGTGTCGGGTTTGGTGATTGAGCACTCCAGTTTCTCCAGAAATAATCGTAAGTGTTGAAAGATGTTGCTGCTGATGCTGGTAGAAATCCGGTCATTCTTGGTACTGGTGGGAGTGATTGTGGCAGTATGGACACCTCCTTATCTTTGGTGTCAAACTTATTAGACGGATTTGAAGTCAAGTTTCTATTAGTCAGTTTGTTTACCATAAGTGTCAGCCTGTGAACATTCATTGCTCCATAAGTTTCTGTTAGTCAATTTGTTTACCATAAGTGTCGCCTTGTATACTGTCGTGAAATCGTAACTGTTAACACCACATCTTCATATCCAGCTGAGATTCCAGCAAGATCAACTATGTTGGTTCAATCGAAGCTTCGGCCAGTGTGAGGCACGAATTTGGTTAAATCGAAGCTTCGGCCAGTGTGAATCCAGCTGAGATTCCACCGTAACTGTGCACCTCGATCCAATGGGATGACCCTGCTGCTGCTCTAGCCAGTGTGAGGCACGAATTTGGAGAACATGGGGTTGTTAATGTCGATCGAAGCTTCGGCTACATTCACCTTGATAGACATCTTCATCTACAGTCAGAAATGCTACCTTTGTCGAGCTCCACCGAAGAAGACTGTGATGGAAGAAGAAGATTGATGTAGATGAGGAATAATGGTAATGATCGTTTGAGTGAT
Source organism: Berberis vulgaris (assembly GCA_963556465.1). Taxonomy (NCBI): domain Eukaryota; kingdom Viridiplantae; phylum Streptophyta; class Magnoliopsida; order Ranunculales; family Berberidaceae; genus Berberis; species Berberis vulgaris. Next base: position 60,470,326 of record OY747137.1, on the reverse strand, counting down.
GGTGGTGTACCCGTGGGTGACCAATCTGCAGCTCTGCATAGAGGAAGAGATTTGTGAATGGAATTAAAAACCCTATAGGAAAAATAGCAAAATAAATATTTATTTAATTCTCGGGCCGGGTCGGGTAACCGTCGGGCTCTGGAACTGGGAACCGACAACCAGATCGAGCATTCGGGGCCGAGCCAGGCTTTGGACCAACTTTTATAATACCAATTTAAAACCTGGACCAGACCGAATTTTTTGGTCCGGTTCCCGGGCTGGGCTGATTTTTTGGTCTTAAATGCCCACCCCTAGTCTATATATATAGCATATTCGTTTCTATTTCGATCCAACTACTCTTGGAATACATCATCACATGGAAATAAATTTTCGTAAAATCCTCAACCAAGCTAAGAGAAGAATCCATGAGTTTTAAAGTAAAAGTTAAACTCACTAGGTGAATGATTGTCCAGATGGTTTCTTGTTGTGCTTTTGTCTTTCTATGAATACGAGTAGTGTTAATTTTGAGATATAAACCCACACGAGTAATTCTAGCCAGCCTTTTTTGGTGACATTTTCTTGGCCTTGTTTTGGTGTTTTTACACTTTTTGTCCATCCTCTTTAAAACACTACAAAATTCTAGCTAGCCTTGTTTGGATTTTTTACACTTCTACCCTTATATAAATAGTATTTGTGATTATGTTTTAAAGCAAAAATTCTAGCCAACTTTGTTTGTTGGCTTTTTCTTAGCCTTATTTGAATTTTTTACACTTCTACCCCCACACCCACAACACCGCATACCACACACAAACACTGACACCATACACCCTGCCACCTCACTTTCCTCGCTCGTTTCCTCGCTCATTTCCTCGCCATTTAGAATTTCTCTTCTTTCTTATTGTAATCTTGTCTCTATCTCTCTCTCATTCTTCTCTTTTCCGCCTCTGTAGCCATTCTCTCGTCCCAGTCTGAGCACCAATTTGTTCTTCTTCCCTCTGTGAACAAGAGAGAAAACAATTTCTCCCTCTCCCTCTTTAAAAATTCCACTAAAAAACCAACACACACAGCCCTCCTCTCCCTTCTCCCACTCTCACAACCAATTCACTCTCTCTACAGCCCCCACTGGCATTCAGACAGATTGCTACATATACGCATGTTTGTTTTTCTCTTTTTCTACATACCCCATATCTCTCCTCACCTCTAAATTTGCAGATCACCAACTTGTTCTTCTTCCCTTCAGTCCTCTTTGCCTTTCTTTTTCCTTGAACCTCACCACAATTGAGAGTTTTTAACAGAGCAGAAAATAAACAGGTAAAGAGATATGATTAAACTTTTTTTTTTTTTTTTTAATTCTTTTGTATTGAAATTAGATTGGTCCATCTTTCTCTTTTGATATCACCTCTTGACTTTTATTCCCAAATTGCGGCAACAACGTTTCGTCATCTCGAATTTTATTGTTTTAATTTAGAATTTTAGAAACATTGTATTTTTGTGGAGGAAGAAGGATACACATAACTAAGGTTGTGATTATTGGTGATCAAAGTAATTTCGGTCTATTGATTTTAAGAATTTTTCCACTTGCTATAATTTAATAGTAATCCACTTGAACATGCTTGCTTCAAACCTAAATCCTGTTGGAAACCAAAGCAATTACCGTAATATTTGTATACCAGATTAAAAGAACCATCATGCAATTTTATTCAATGATAGATATAACTTAAATTGACATTTTTTTTTTTTCTTTTTTTCGTCTCCCCTTCTGTTCCAGGAGGAAGAAAGGAGACAATCAGGCAAAAGTATGGAGATCTTTGTCAAGACAATGAATGAAAAATCAATAACACTTGAAGTAGAGAGCTCCACCACGCTTGCAAATCTAAAGCATCGGATCATTGAATACAATGTAGGAAGCCCTCAAATCAAATGGAATCTGTTCTTCGCAGGCTTTTCACTGGAAGAAGGGAAAACCTTAAAGTGACTACAACATCCAGGAAAGTTCCTTACTTCACATGGCTTTTGAATTGAAAGAAGGTGCTCAGTTCTGCATAAGAACCCTAGACGAGAAACCCGACTTCAAGGTGAAAATTGGGAGATTCGACACACTCAACGATCTTAAAGCAAAGATTTATTACATGAATGGATATCCACAGAACTATCAGCGTTTCATCTTTGGTGAGACGACCCAACTTAATAATGGGGTGATTATTGATTAGATGGATATAATCCAAACCGAACTACTGAGTTTTGGGGACCTTGGGTCAATTTCCAGCGAAGACGGTTTTCAGCCACTTTTATACTTCATTCCGATAATGATAGGAGGAGGGAATAATATTTATCATAAACCCGAATGGATAATCAGGAGTCTCTCGGCGAACATATCACCTGATGGCAGTGATGACCGTCACCACCACAAAGAGTCTGGAATTGGTAAGGTTTTTACAGTTTAATTTTCTGTTTCTTGTTTGAGTAAGTCTAGCCAGTCAGGTTTGTTAGCCATTTTTTTTTGGCTAAGTTATAGTTTTTTTTACATATTTTACCTCATTCTTTTTAAAACACAACCATAAATACCATCAATAGAAGGGGTAAAAGTGTAAAAAGAACTCAAACTTGGCTAAAAATGGCTAGCAAACCTGGCTGGCTAGAATTGTTGTTATTGTTTGGTCAACAATTCTTAAGAGCCAGACCCTTAGCGTCAAGGGAGACTCAAGACCCTCCATCATCCAATTTTCTTCATCAGTTCTTCTTCATTTCTTCTTTTTCTTTTTCTGTTCTTCATTTGTTCTTCTGTTTTTCATCTTAATCTATTTTTTTCATCTTCATCACAGTTTTTAGTCTCCCCTGGCGCCGATCAGGCACTAGGGGCACGACGCCAAGGGCCGACTCTTAAGAATTGTTCCTTGTTTAGTAAAAGAGTGGATAGTCTAAAGCTGAAATAAAATCTTGGAAAGCACACACACACACTTACGCACCAACCATTCCATACACACCATATAGCGCACACTCGTACTTGGGAGCAAGGATTGTGATTTCGTTTTTCGAGTTAATTTCGGTCTTCTGATTTTAAGAAATATTTCGGTGTGTAAAAAAAAAAACGTAAACATTTTGAGAATACATGAAATATATATAATACATTTCGAGGGTACATGAAATATGTGAAAAAATAAAAATGGAAAGTAATTAAATTTATTAAACACATTAAATGAAACCTAAATACCAAGAAATGAAACAAACATGAAAACAATATATAATTAGAAAATTGGGGGTTGTTTAAAAAATCAATAAATAATTAGAAGAAATGATAATTAGAAAAACTCGAAATTTACAAAAAAAAAAACTCCGAAACTTGTTGAAAAAATCCTTTGAAAAAATGAAAATTTGGTCACTAAGTTATGTGTTTTTGGCAAAAAAAAAACCGAATTTTACGAAAAAAAAATATAAATATAAATATAAATTTCACCTTTTTTCTTTTAGTAATAAAAAAAAATGAAAATTTCGGTAAGATTTCATGAAAACTCATTCCATGCTTGGAAGCAATTAAATTAAGTCACTAGAATATAACCCTATACGAAACTATGATATTTCTCTGCAATCATGCATGAAAGCAGTTGCCTAATCTATATGTACATTGATTGGAAAGGAACCGGAGATGCTTTGAAGACTCAGAAGGCAAGCCCAAGCGCTTCCCAACCTCGATCAAACGTTTTGAAGAAAATCTAGAAGAGATTTCATTTGAGAAATTTCTCTTTGTGTAAGAAGACGACAGACAAATGAGACTGGACAACCATATTTTCTTTTGTCAATAGAAATTCCAGATAAAACATTAATGAAAGAGAAAGGAAAAAGGGAGGGGGTATCTATTCTTCCGAATGTAAAATTTTCTAGTTTTTCAAAGTAAACTATGAATTAGTGAAAAATCATTGTTCCAGTGAGCATGGGCGGACCTATGCAGGGACCAGGGGGGGCAGCCCCTGAACTTTTGAAAAAATTTTAAAATTTTTTTTGGTTCATATAAAAAAAAAAAAAAATTGACTTTTACATTACATCTTCCTCTTCTTCGAGTCTCTTCCCCTTCTTCGAGTCTCTCCTCCTCACAGCCGCACAAAGCGCAAGGGCTTCCCCTCCTTTTTCGAGTCTGGGCTTCCCCTCCTTCTTCGAGTCTCTCCTCCTCACAGCCGCACAAAGCGCAAGGGCTTCCCCTTCTTCGAGTCTCTCCTCCTCACAGCCGCACAAAGCGCAAGGGCTTCCTCACAGCCGCACACTGACACAGCCGCACAAAGCAGCGGCGCGCGCAATTCGCAATTATACAATAGGAGCTGCTGCTTCTGCTCTCTTCATTCAGGTCCACTTCTTGATACTTGAAATTTGTACTCTTATTTGCAGCAAAAACTTTCCCCCCCTTTTTTTTTTTTTTTTTCAGAATTAAGGGTTTTGTGTTTGATTGTTGGTGGATGAGTAACATGAGTTAATTTTCCCAATTGTTTGAAAAGGAAATCATTTTGAGATAAACATATTGTAAATTTACCTAGAACTGGAAATTAAGTGATAAATAGATGGAAAATGGTGAAATATAATCAGATTTTTTTTTAATTGAGTACACAAGTGACTTGCATTTGGTGTTAATTTGATTAAGAAGGTTGGTGGGGATGAATACTGTGAACAATGTTGACGTTGTAGTGACATTTTGAACCTGATTGAAACCCACTCCTTAGTTATTTGAAGATGATAAGATCGAGTTTCTGTTCATTGTTCCTTGTTGAATTTTTTTAGTTTTGGTTTGTGTTTGGTGATTGGGTTTTTGATGGGTTTGATCTGAGATTTGATGTGTGGGGTTCATGCAGGGGTTTTTGATGGGTTTGATATGAGATTTTTGTTTTTGTGTTTTATTCAAACTGAATTGATAAAAGATCCAATTTTGGTTTCTGGAGTTTGTATTTAAATTGGGTTTCTTACATTCAGGGTTTTGTTATAAATGTGTAATAAGTTTGGGTTGAATTTCTCTATGAGATGTTTAATGTTTAGTACCATTTTTGTTTGTTTAAATTCAAGGTTTGGTGGGTGTTTTGGCCTGTGCATATCAAAAAATTGAAACATTTTGTGTTGTTGTGCATAAATATGAGATAAAGAGATGCATATGATCCAACTTTGGCAATTTGACGAGGGAAGTTAAATTTTGTGTGTATGCCTTGAAAATTAAGACCTTCCTCTTAGGGGTGGTCTAATATTTTAGCTTTCCTTTGTTTAGCATGTGATGTACCTTATATTAATAACAGCACTTAAAGCTTAAAAATAATACATCACTTTTGAGAACATGGATCCTTGATTTGTTTTCTAAGTATATGCATGTGTAGTTATCCTGAATTTCTGGACTTTACCACTTGCAAAATCATGGATGATTAAAGGATTGCGTTTCATGTGATCTACCTTTTATTAGATTGGTTTCCTGCTGGCTGCTCTTGCTTTGTTTCTCACTTTGTCATAATTTGGCTTTTGCTTTGTTCTAACTTTTCTCCTTACATTTACTGCAGCTACTTGTTGATCTTGGATCGCACAAATTGGAAATCAAACATTCTCACATCCATTTTGATCCCATATATTTTCTTCAGTCTTCCTTTAATAATATTCAACTTTTTGAGGTACATATTTTTTGTGCACCTTGCTTTCATAATTTCATTGCTTTGAGCTGAAATTTTTGTACAATCTAATAGTTTATCTGTGGTCTAGTGGACAAGTTGGGAGCTGGATTGCTTTCATTGTAGTTGTATTGCGGCTCTTCTTTCCAAAACATTTCCCAGGTAAGAGTTCTAGTCTTTTTCTAAACATTCTTCTGATTGAAGTATAAATATACCATTCTCGATATCTATGCAGGCATGAAATTTGAATCGTCTTTCTTTAATAACTGTGTCGTCTTCCATACAGTTACATATTGGTTTTTGCTGGTATTTGAAACTTATTCTCTTATGATGAAGTTATTGACTAGCAATAACCTTTCTAGAAAGTATCCAAACCCCCCATTTTGAATTTTTGGGTTGACATATGCCAGGATGTAGGGTACCAATTACATGTTATACGACAATATTTCCATCCTTATTGAACAAATCACCTCGTTGGTTGAGAGATGTTTCTTGTTTACGAAGGGTCAATCTATTGATTGGCTCAGTACATTAGAGACACTAGTAAACTTTTCTAAGTTACTTAACAAATTTTCCATGATAACAATGTTTGAAAGTAAATATTATATATTTATTTACTTAATTAATATTTTATCTACTTATTTAATATATTATTTACTTAATTATTATTTATTTTTATATTATTTATTTTTTCGCGACGTGTAGATTTGTAAAAATGTGGTTAAATGATATAGTTAGAAAGAAATAGTAGGTGTTTTGAAGGGTCCTTATAAGGACATTCCTTTATAGATAATACTTTTTGTACGTATGAGTTGCATAGTTGCAATTTATAGATAATATTTTTTGTAAATTGGTGAGGTGAATTCCTCTCACCTCTCCCATCTTTTGTAAGTAATACAATATCTTATTTTATGACTTAACATAAGAAAGTAAATAGTAGTATTTAAATTTGTCACTTAAATTGTTTTTTTGGAAAAAGGTTATTTTAGTAAATTATTATTATTAACAAATATTACTTTGTCATTTCGCCCCCCCTGGAGTGAAATCCTGGGTCCGCCCCTGTTCATAAACGCAATTTTTTTCAATCCGATTCAATTCCCAGAAGAGCCAAAACGGACAAGCAGTAATTCAACTTGAAAGAAATTCAATAAACATACAAGTTTCTTTTTGCGAAAACAATTAGCTTTTGCTCGATTTCTATTGAGGTTTAGAGCTTTCATTCTATTGAACTGTAGATTCGAATTCAAGAAACGTAGACCAAAACCCTATCACTCTCTTATTGAATTGAGGGACTTAAAGCTTCACTTCTTCTTTCAATTCATCTCTGTTATTTCTCATTCGAAGATGCGCATTTTTAGGGTTTTTGTTTGATTATTTTGGTGAATTGGAAGGAGAAGGTAAGCTTACCAAGTAAAAGCGACAGATATTTGCAAATTTGCTCACATAGCTGTTGTTTGATGGAAACGCCTGAAATTCGAAGTTCAAACGCAAAATAGCCAAATCAGCTAAAGAAAGAAGGTTTTGATGGGAGTGGAAAAGTTTCTAGAAAGTACAACATCTCTTGGTTAAGCAGGTTTTCATGGAAATTTGCCAAGATGAAAAGCCAAAGCTTCGACTTGACCTTGAAAACAATTATAAAGCCAAAACACGAAGCCACTAAGGCAAAGCTCGTGATTGAGAAGGAAACACAATTACGGTAGATATTTGATGCACAGTGTGCGTGAAGACAAAGATTTGGAGGAAGACTGAAATTCCCTCAGATGAGCTGCGTTTGGTGTTTAGGGGAAGTAGCTCGAGGAGGAGGTATTGGTTGTTGATCAGATGGATGCAATACAGGCTAAGATACTGAATTTTGGGGATTTGCTTGGGTGCCGCTGCGAGGCAATTTCGCCAAGGAGTGCTCATCCTACTCTGGTTTTGACTTCCTATATGATAGGAGGTGCAAATCAAGTTTTTCATCTTCCCATCTTTTCGGATGAAGGAGAATGTCAGACCAATCTTTTAAGTTTTGTAAACTTAAAATTCATTCACATTATGCAAAACTTCATACCATTATATAATTCGTTTATATTTTTTTTTTTTGCAGAATCTGCAGCTACAAATTCATTGATGGAAACTTCTAATGAGTGGCTAAGGCGATGGAGGGTAAGCTTTGTTTATCAATCCTTTTACAGTATCTTGAAAATCAGTGATTTCCATTTAATGAGCTAACTTGATGCATTACAACTTCTTGTTTTTTGACATTGTAAAATCTTATGCTTTAAACAATGTTGTTGTGCATGTATGCCTTTCTTGCAAAGTTATGGCTTGTAGATTTCAATCAGGTGGGATTGGGATGTTTTCAAATACTTGGGTACCTTTGTTAATGGAATGGAAAATTTTCTGTGCCTGTTTGAACCTCTTTCATGAATGCTTATTGTATCAATGCACTCAAAATATTTTGTTAGTGATACTTGTTCTGTCCTTATGTGTGCTTAAAGTAGTTTTGAATGTGGTCATGTATGAATATAATTTCTTGTGATTATCATATCTCAAAGTGCTGTGATTACTATCAGTAAATAGTGACTTAGTCCTTGCAGTTGTTTGCTATTGTTTGATGGCTTAACATGTTCTGCATGCTCTTTTCTTTCATTTCAAAATTACTAAACTGTGCTGCATGCTTCTTTTATTGCCATTGTTTTGACACATTGCTTGGAATATGCGTCACTACTTCCAGGCTTATAGTCTACTCTGTGATCTATCTATTACTGTATTTTAGTGCAAGAGTAGAGGAAATGGATCCCAGTTTATCTCCAAATGGGTAAACGAACTGTTAATCACACTTTGAGTCAGAGTTGGTCAGTCCATTCCAAATCAAGTATCATCAACGGAAAAATGAAATATAAATAGTCTCATACTTTTTGTATTCCCTATTGGGGACGCAGAATGCTAGTTAATAACTTATAGCATGTATTGCATGCACCTATGCACTTTGAAAATTAGTTAGAACAGGGCTTCATCCTTATTGAACTTTAAAAAAAATGCACTAAAACATAGTGTATTATACTAGTGCTGCATGGATAATGGATTTCTGATACTTCGGTCATCGAAAGGTTAGATGCTTGGCAAGTAATCAGGGTGTCCTGTTTTTGTCTGATCAGGACTCTAAAATGTGTGGTGGATATTTTCAAGGATACTGTTTGGATGATTTCCTGCAAATTCACTTTAGAGCATGCGTGTTATCATAGGATTCATCTTGCTATCCTCGAACATGGGGTTTTAGCATCTGATCTAAGAAAGTGAATGGTGTACTTTCTGAAGGTTGTTGGTTCAAGGAAATTTAGCAGAATGCTCTGTTTTCAATTGCTGTTCAATGAGACAATTCTTAAAATCAAATTGTTGAGTTGTTATGGTCATGTCGTGACTTCAGACAATTGCTGGTTTGAGCATCTAAACTTATATCATCACTAAAAACTGACCTGCAGACATCATTCAACACTCCCCACTCATTTCAGATGAAATGAGGGGCTGCTACTTCCAAATATATCAATCCACGGTCATTGGTTATGCGAGTGAATATATTACATTTGTGGCGCAATGGATGTTGAAAATTAGAAGGAGATTTGGAGATCTCGAAGGGAGAATAGAAGAAAGGGAGAGATTTTCTAGAAAAAAGAGGATTTAGGGAGGAATGTAGAAGAAATAATAAATAAGATGATACTTAGGAAAATAGATAATTTGATTGATTGATGATTTGTTTGTTGTTCTTACAATGCTTGGCTTTCTCTCATTTAATTAGATTTGCTAATTAAAATGTTAATAAAAATAAAATATCCTAAAAATAAGAAAATTCTAAAACCTACTATGTTCCCACATCAGCCTCACTTCTTAAAACAACTCATCATCGAGTTGCACATCAAAAAGATGATGCAGTCATTTTCATTTGATGACGATAACACGATGCAAACAATTGGGCAACGCTTATTGCGGCTACTGGATCGTATTTTCCTTGGCAACCTTTTAGATATTGGCACGACTATGGCAGGAATGACATATTTCACTTTGCAATGACTAAGAAAATCACCAATGTTTTATCCATAAAAATGTGATTTCTCACAATGAGTTGCATATGGATATACATAGGCTCAAAAAAAAAAAATGGTATCTCCCCTTTTTCGAAAAGGTATTAGTTCTATTTTCTTCTTTTCTCGCTGACAGCCACTGTTCTCATTGTTGCCTATCTTTCCTTTCACACGTTGTACTAGTTAAAGATAGAAGCCACATAACATTGACAACGAAAATATATCTTACTATTCATCTTCCTTTTTTTAACCGGAATAATACATCAATTATAGGTCACCTCTTCCTTTATTCATCTGCTCAATCCCTGTTTGAAGGAAGCTCTTAAACACAAGTTCAACTTTTGAATTAGCATGCTAATAGACAACAAACTAACATGTTCAAATAGGATAGCCATATACATGTAACAAAACAGGAAATCACGTGCAATTCACATGTAGATGGATGGTCTATATAGCATATTCGTTTCTATTTCGATCCAACTACTCTTGGAATACATCATCACAGGGAAATAAATTTTCGTAAAATCCTCAACCAAGCTGAGAGAAGAATCCATGAGTTTTAAAGTAAAAGTTAAACTCACTAGGTGAATGGTTGTCCAGATGGTTTTTCGGTGAGCACGCTTAAACTCGTGATCTTGATGCCTATCTATAAATTGCTTAGCATCTTGAGAATAAGAATATCCATCCCCTTGCCTAACAAATAGAAGAAGTCGGAATGATATTCTTGAAGCACACAAACTCGAAAGGAAAAACAACTAATTGTTAGGGATAAACTAGTTCTTGAGAGATTCCAATAGGTATGTTGATCTTCGTTAACTTCTCTTTTATATTATCCCAAACAGCTAGTACCACATCGGGATGGTTTACTTCTGTCGATTGCTGTTCCAAATAGATAATTTTCTTCTGTCTTGTTAACGATTCCAAATAGATAATTTTGTTCTGTCTTGTTAACGAGAAAGAAGAGTATGCTAAACAAAATTGATAGGTGTCATTGGAATCCGTTCTCCATAACCACAAGCCTGAATCTCCACTGGACATTTTTTGCATGCATCAGAGTCTCTGAATAACTTAAATATGTGGTGGTGGTGTCCTGGCAATCCTTGTGAAAGTGGCACCAACATTGCAAGCAGCTTCACTAGTAGCACTCTCCAGCATACTAAATACATTCACATTTAGTCAACGGCCAAAATTTTGAATTTAGACATCAATTTTCTGTTGATGGGATTGCTGAACTTTTCTCAGGCTTCTCCAGGGAGGGATTTTGAAAAAGCACGCGGTTTAGCTGTCGATGCTTGAAGTTCATGAGCAGATCCGAAGAAAAGAACTAAGTGACTATGGAGGTGGTACACGATGCCCACCAGGTGGCAGTGATGGCTCTGGGGGTTCTGAGGATGAAGGGTTGGCTGCGGTATTCGATGAACTATTGCAAGTGGTATTAGCAACCATTGTTTGCCTGATGGTAATAAACTTGACTTAATCTCACTAATTTCAATTTCACTATAGATAGTTAAAACATCTCTTTTCCTAGCAAGGGCTAGGTATTAAACTTAACGTGGGTTAGACTAAACTTTCAATTGCTGTGTTTTATTGATATAAAAAAATTAAAAAAATAAAAATAAACTTCAAATATGAGTTACATTTCTACATAGCTCATAGCATCTGCTACTATAACATCCATGCAATTTCGTCATTTTGTTAACCAGCATAAACCTATATAGCACACAACTTAAATTCATTTAAGTTTTTTATAATTTACAGAAGCTTTCTTCTTGAGAGCGCACTGGGTGTCAGCGTACTGACTTGTAATATTGCATCTAGACCATGCTGTTTCATACTCCAATTTGAAATCTCACTTATAATTTTTTGTCATCCAGTCTCATTTGTCAAAAGAAGAACGCGGTCATCCAGTCTCATTTGCCTGTCATCTTCTTACTCGAAAAGAAATTTCTCACACAAAATCTCATCTGGATTTTCTACAAAACATTTGATCGAGATTGGGAAGTGCTTGGGCCTGCTGTCTGAGTCTTCAAAGCATCGTTGTTTCCTTTCCAACCAATTTGATTGCTCCCAAGTACGAGTGTGCACAATATGGTGTGTATCAAATGGTTGGTGGGTTTATGAGTGTGTGCGTTCCTAGATTTTGTCAGCTTTAGACTTTCCATTCTTTTACCAAACAAGAGCGGGAAAATAAACTGTAAAACCTTACCAATTCCAGACTTTTTGTGGTGGTGACGGTCATCACTGCCATCAGGTGATATGTTTGCCGAGGGACTCCTGGTTATCCAATCGGGTTGATGATAAATATTATTTTCTCCTCCTGTCATTATTGGAATGAAGTATAAAAGTGGCTGAAAACCGTCTTTGCTGGAAATTGACCCAATGTCCCCAAAACTCAGTAGTTTGGTTTGGATTATATCCATCTGATCAATAATCATCCCATTATTAAGTTGCGTTGTCTCACCAAAGATGAAACGCTGATAGTTCTGTGGATATCAATTCATGTCATAAATCTTTGCTTTAAGATCGTTGAGTGTGTCAAATCTCCCAATTTCCACCTTGAAGTCGGGCTCACAGTTTAGGGTTCTTACACAGAACAGGGCACCTTCTTTCAATTCAAAAGCCATGTGAAGTAAGGAACTTTCCTGGATGTTGTAGTCGCTCAAGGTTTTCCCTACTTCGCCCAGTGGAGTACCTGCATAGAGATGACATTTGATCTGAGGGCTTCCAAGATCGTATTCAATGATCTGATGCTTTAGATTTGCAAGTGTAGTAGAGCTGTCTACTTCAAGTGTTACTGAATTTCTATTCATTGTCTTCACAAAGATTTACATGCTTTTGCCTGATTGTCTTTTTTCTTCCTCCTGGAACTGAAGGGAAGACAAAAAAAGAGAAAAAACAATTGTAAATTCTAGGCATGTTCAAGTGGAATACTATTAAAAATATTACGGTCTTTGCTTTGGTTTCCAACAGGTTTTAGACTTGAATCAAGCATGTTCAAGTGGAATACTATTAAATTCTAGGCATGACAATGAATAAAATACCCCCTCCCCCCAATATTTTGGAACAAAATTCAAGAATGACAGACTACTAGCTGTTAAAGTTGAGTTGATTCAAGACCCAATAATCTGATCAGCAACAGATCAACTTTCAAGCTGCACCCGATCAAGAAACAACAGCTATAAATCAGGTGGCTATCATTGATACCCCAAACTTTTTTCATTCAAGAAGTTATGGCAAATTTCCACTCGTCCCAGCAGGAAAACTATGCGATTCTAGTTGTATCAGCAAAATATTTTCATATTTTTGCTTGATCAGTGATCTTCTTTGTTATTTTTTAGTTTGGAACTAAATGTTTTGCAGAATCAATAAGATAGGGTAGAAACTGGTTCGAAGAGTTGCAGAATTAATAAGATGCATGAAATTATTTGGTACATGACCCATGAAGGGAGACCCATTACTGCTCCTCTAACCTCTCTTTGTTTGGGTTATGTAATCTTGATTATTAAACCCATTCGTATCACACTATAACCCCATTTGCTATATTATTATTTCTCATCTATTTTGAGATTTAATTGTATTTTATTTTAAACAACACTGTATTCATGGTAAGTTCTTCACACAAAAATAAAGAAATGGTTAATGATCCAATCAACCAATGAATTCTAACTTATTATTCCTTCCATTACTAAGGTCGATCCGGTTGAAATAGATTCTTGAATTGTCAAATTACTGCGAAATTTCAGTTTATATTCCTATCCATGGAATTTTTATCAATTCATAAGTTTCTAATCTTTTATTTCTTTATTCCAAGCCATTATTTCAATTTGTCACGCTTTTTCTTCTATATGCCATGCCCACTTTCGTTTATTTATTCATTCATTCCCGATGAAACAAAAAAGACATGGAAAACCACATGTAGATTCATGGTGTGGTAGCCTGGTAGGTAGGAAAAGATGTAAGATATGAATTGTTCCTATATAACGAGTAAATATCTAATATCACATATACATGTCTTTCTTCCATATCGTAATTCAAACATTTAGATTTTCTATTCACTTGGATGGTCATTACATAAACTTAGGTTGACCCCCGTGTTTTTCTTTTTGAAGTTTCCAAATTATTTGTTTTCTTTTCTCTATCATTATTCCGCATAATTACAAATAGGCGAATTCTATTTATATTTCTTTCAGAAATTTTATGTTTTTTCTACACATCAAAATATTTTACGAAAAAAATCTTAAAATCAATAGTAGAAATTACTTTAAAAACTCAAATCACAACCTTGGTTATGTGTATCCTTCTTCCTCCCAAATACAATGTTTCTAAAATTCTAAATTAAAACAATAAAATTCGAGATGACAAATGTTGCAATTTGGGAATAAAAGTCAAGAGGTGATCCCAAAATGAATCCTGCAACAGCCTCATCGTAGTCTTATATTTGCTGCTATACGAAAAATGGAAGATGAACCCAATCTAATTTCAATAAATTAATTTTTTTTAATGTTTAATCAAATCTCTGTAACTGTTTATTTTCTGCTCTGTTAAAGATAGCCTCAGTTGTGGCTGAGGCCTAAAGGAGAAAAAAAGGGGAAAGAGAAGAGGAGAGAAATGAAGAAACAAAAATTCTGGAGTCATGTCCGCGCTATGATGGACGGAATTGGGCCAGGCCTGACTCTTTAGAAAAGTTTGAGAAAAAAAAAAAAAAAAAAGAGTTGATGTTTTGCAAATTTACAAGCAAATTTTCTAGAGAGCCAGGGAGGCGTGCCAAAGGAGCGTGAAGGAGCCTCTTTGGCACGTGAGAACGGCTGAATATGTATAGCACAAAGGTATGGAGGTATGGAGCCTGGTTGATGTAAAAGCCTTTATATGTAGTATAAGACAAATCAAGCTTTAACATGGGGTCTTCCATTTGACGGCTAACCTCAATTTCTAGGCCTTTATATTCCATGAAAATAAGCGATACACTTTTTATACAGTGTGTATCCGTGCACGCTTGATCTTTGGGTCGTGCATTTGACACTCATTAAATAAGTCAAAATTACTAAATATAAAAACAAATTATAGATTACCACTAAAAAAAAAAGCTAAACATCTTGTCATATGATATACAAAACATCATCAACATAAAATATTTTAAGACCCTAGGCAATTTGAAAATTATATTAAAAAAAAAACCTCAATTCGATAAAAAATTGTCATATCACGCATGCTAAAAGATGATTTTATTGCAATGTTAACACAACTTTGAAAATCACCCTTTTGACAAATTTTTTTATTTTTTTATATGACCTATATGACTGAGTATTTTTTAACAACTTAATCTAATTCTAGCGATACAAAGAAAGGGATTATAATTTGTTTATTCAAGAATTATTGCTATCGTTGTCATTAAATTTTTTAATTTCAAGAATAAAAAAAAATGAGTTGATAGCTGTGAGATGGGTTTACATTAATATATATTTTCTGTTATTTATTATTGTTTTAGAAAATAAAATTAAGCAATGCATATCTCTAGTAGCATCAAAGGTCTGTGAAATCCCCCAGTTCCTCCTTTCCCGCCACCTCCACCTCATACATCGAACAACACAATCACCTACTTGCAGTGTTAAATTGCCAGCTTCTCTAAAAGCTTAAGCTGACAGAGAGGGGATATCTAGCATATATCAAGGTCGAGATTTACGGAACGAGTGAAGTGGACTTCTAGTCTCAATATGCAGGGCCACCACCTCCACACTCCACCCCATCTAATCTGCAACACCTTCATCCCATCTCACCTGCAACCACCATCTCAACCCATCATCATATGAACAAAATTAATCCCCAACACCCACCACTCATGAATGACAAGGAACTTGAGCTTTAGAATATATGTATTTTTCTTAACTTCAAGTGAAAAAAAAAAAAAAAAAAAGAATCCAAGCAATCATCGTCTTCTTTTGACAAATTAGTAAACTTATAAATGTTCAACACTTTCATACACACTTATTGTATCAATGCATTCCAAATATTTAGTTAATGGATACTTGTTCGGTCCTTATGTGTGCTTGAAGTAGCTTTGAATTTGGTCATTTGTGAATATAGTTGCTTTTGATCATCAAATTAGCTAGGGGAATTTTAATTGGCGAGGAAACGGGCGAGGGAGGGGGGTGGAACCCTCCATCTCCCTCGAGATGTTTCCTCGCCAATTAGACAAGCCCAATTAGCTAAGCGGCACTAAAACAAAGTGTATTATACTAGTGCTGCATGGATAATGGATTCCTGATACACCATTGTCGTCAAAAGGTCAGATGCTTCGCAAGTAATCAGGTTGTCCTGTTTTTGTCAAATCAGGACTCCAATGTGGGTGAATGTTTTCAAGGATATTGTTTGGATGATTTCTCTCAAATTCACTTTACAGCATGTGTTTGTTATCATAGGATTAATCTTTTTTTTTTTTTTTTTGTCAAACACGAAGATGTTTATTAATGAGAGAAAAGGAAACAAAATACAAAGAGAAACATTCCTATATCAAGGAATGCTAAGACACTATGAAAGTGTCAAAACCCAAATCCCTAAACAAATTACATGCTGTACCCATCTTCCACAGCAATTCTCTAATCTCGATAAAGATAGAGTGCTCTGATCTGTTGAGTCATTCAAATACCCTTTTATTTCTTTCTTTCCACACACACCACATGAGAACGTGAGGGACCCTACGCCATAACCACTCCCCCCGACGGGAAAGATTAGCTTGAGACCACCAACTTAGCCAATCTAAAATGGAGCCTTCAAAGATCAAACTCAAACCAAATTCCGCCAAGAAACTGCTCCAAATGGATTTGGAGAAACTGCAATGAAGCATCAAATGGTCCAGTGTCTCGTCAAATACATTACAAAGCACACAAAGACTCCCTGTGAGGATTCCTCTTTTTCTTAACCTATCTTTAGTCAAGATCTTCTCATGCAAAACTGACCAACTAAAGAAATTAATCCGAGGAAAAAGGTTTTTCACCCATACCAGATTTTTGTGGGAGGAAATGAAGGGGTTAGAGTGGGTCTCATAATGAGATGCAGCCAACATATCCGAAAATTCTTTCACCGAGAAGCCCACACCTTTACCCTTCCACACCAAACTATCTGATCCCTCTGAGAGCATTTGTCTATCCAACAGATGCATTAGATTAACGAACTCATCTAGTTCCCCAGTATTGAGGGGTCTTCGAAAGGAAAGATCCCAAGAATTGTCGTTAGACCAAAAATTACTCACACTCCCATATTGATTGTTGTTAATGAAAAACAACATTGGAAACAGATCCTTCAAAGATTGGTTACCACACCAAACATCATGCCAGAAAGAGATGAGATCACCATTTCCACATTGGAGAGAGGTGTGACGGTAGAAGCCACTTGCGCACCGGGAGATGGACTTTCACAAAGAGCATCCGTAGGAAGTGTACTTAGTTCTCTTTTCCCAAACCCATCTATTGCGCCCATATTTGTCCATAATGAGAGATCTCCATAAATTATCATTTTCTTCTGCAAATCGCCAAAGCCACTTAGAAAGTAATGCAATATTAAAAGTGAGCACCTGACGAATGCCTAAACCACCTCGAGATTTAGGGCAACAAATTTTCTCCCAGCCCACTAAATGCATCTTTCTAGAGTTATGAGTAGAACCCCAAAGGAAATCGCGCATGATCCGTTCCATCTTGGCTGCTATTGAACATGGAACCTTGATAAGAGACAGAATGAACACCGGGATAGAAGCTAATGTGGATTGTACAAGAGCTAGTCTGCCTGCTTTAGAGAGAAATTTGCGTTTCCAAGACGCTAGTTTCGATTCCATTCTTTCGATCGTCTCATCCCACACAGATTTACTTTTGAAACTAGCCCCCAAAGGCATGCCTAAGTACTTAACTGGAAGATGACCAACTGAACAACCCAATAAACCCGCCAACTGGTGCAGATGAGGGACATCTCCAATAGGCAACACCCTTGATTTGTAAAAGTTGATTTTCAGTCCTGAAATAACTTCAAACCAAAGCATAATTCTTTTAAGAGCAAGAACCTGAAAAGCGGAAGCATCACAAAAGAGAATAGTATCATCCGCATACTGGAGAATAGAGACAAGCGGACTACCTTCCGCGACAGAAAACCCTCTCACTGGGCCAGCATCAACCGCTTTAAGAATCATTTGAGTTAGACCTTCTGCTGCTATAGTAAAAAGAAGAGGAGACAGGGGATCGCCTTGTCGCGGGCCTTTCGAGCTATTGAAAAATCCGTGCAGCTGACCATTAATTTTCAGAGAGAAATTAGCTGTAGATCTGCAAGTGTGAAGCCAATGAATCCATTTGGAGTCAAATCCCATGCGAGCCATTACCAAATCCAAGTATCTCCAAGAGACGTTGTCAAAGGCTTTGGAGAAATCTAATTTGAGAACGAGCCCTGGAACACCTTGTTTTTTCCTAGAATCAATAATTTCATTGGCAATCAAAGGGCTATCAACCACCTGTCTTCCACTGACTGCTGCACTTTGAAAATGAGAAATGACTGAATGAAGAACTATTTTCAATCTGTTAGCCAACACCTTGGCAATGATCTTATAGGCCCCATTCAAAATACTGATAGGTCTAAAATCTTTTACTGTCCGCATTCCCGCACATTTAGGAATGAGCGAGATGATAGTGGTGTTCAACCGCCAATCAAGAAAATTTCTCGAGTTAAATTCTGCAACAACTTTCAGAAAATCAATTTTGATTACCTCCCACATATTCAAATAGAACACCATTGAGAAACCATCAAGACCTGGAGAAACTTCAGATTTTAGTTCTTCCATTGCCGCTCTAATTTCCATCTCCGAAAAATTATCTACCAAGGCAGTAGCCGTAGACTGAGAGATAGACTTGAAAGTAATCCCCGAGAAGAAAGGTCGCCACTCCTCCTTTTCATGGAACAACTTCTTGAAGTGAGATATCAAGAGTTCTCTAATACTGACTTCATTCACTACCAACTCCTGACCCATGCGTCTGTTAGCCAAGGTATGGAAGAATTTGGACCCCTGATCCGTATGACGAACCCAGTTGACTCCTGATCTGATCCTCCAAAACTCCTCATCTCTTTTGGTTAATGTTGCCCACTCTTGATGTAGCTGCACTCTACAAGACCTCTCCTCAGCAGTCAGGTCCCTGATCTCTTCATCATCATCAATGTTAGCAATTAAAGCAGAGATATTTTGAATACATAAATTTGTCTTATCCCAAACTTTAGTCCTCCAACTTTTGAGATTGCATCTGAGTGCCTTAAGCTTCCACCATAAACAGTAGCCAGGGTGGCCAGAGACTACTGAGTTGTTCCACCAAGCTTTCATCTCCTCTGCCAGGGTAGGGTGATCAAACCAACCGTTATCAAATGAAAAAAGGCGAGTACCACCACCAACAGACGAGTTCACAAGCAAAATTGCGTGATGATCAGAACCTGCTGCACCCTTGAGCCATTCAACTTTATCACCAAATTTGTCGATCCAATCCACCGAGGCTAGAAATCGATCAAGTCGACAAAGGATAGGAAGATCTCTCTGATTTGACCATGTGAATTTTCCCCCTTTTAGACTGAAATCGGCGAGTTCCACCTCATTAATGAATTGATTGAATTTATGCATGCTCATGGACCTCCTCCTGCATCTTTTTTTTCATTCATATGACGGACAACATTGAAGTCACCCGCTAACACCCATGGCGATTGCACCCAACCAGCAATGTCATATAGTTCTTCCCAGAAGTGGTCTCTAAGCGAAGGATCACACGGACCATAAATGTTAGTCCCTGACCAAATTGAGTTATCCGAGATCATTTGGAATTGAATAGAAAGGGAAAAAGCCCCTTTCAACACTTCCCTCATTTGCAAAAGATCAGCATCCCAAATAGCTAAAAGGCCGCCCGAGCTGCCAATGGATTCCACCATAGCCCAATCAAAAGAACTATCACCCTACAATTTTCTGATAAATTCTCTAGAGCATCTTTTCAATTTCGTTTCCTGAACGAAAACAAGGTCTGGACGATTCTCTGAAATTAATCTACGACAACCCCTTTGTCGCTCAGTATTTCCGAGCCCCCTACAGTTCCACGAAAGAATTTTGAGGTTCATGAAAAACCTTCGAACCCGGGATTGTTGCATTTGTCCATTGCTTTGTCAGATATTGTACCCTGCGCTGCAGCTTGAACCATATCTAAAGCCCTGTTTTCATCCTGATTGAGGTCCACTCCCACTGTCAAGCCAATTTCTTTGAAAGCCGAACAATCTGCTGCTTCTTCCTGAGTCGAATGACAGTCAGAGACAGAAGGCTCCGCACTGTCATTGACCCTAGAAACAAAACTTGGAGACTTGCCAGAAGTCCGTTCACTAGGGAGTAGAAACCCAAGATTTTCCGTCTGTGGGACCTCGAAACCTGGGGGAGCGCCTACGTGGTCGGGGTAGAAGAGAAACTCTCCGCATGAGAAACACATGGATTTGTAGACAAACCATGGGCTTCAACACATTGTTCTGCTAGTGGCTTAAAACCCGGGGGGTAAGGTAGAGATACCGAACAATCCTGGGTCTGGTTGGAAGACTCTCCCCTTGTCAGCCCAGCAGGGGCACTACAACCTTTAAGTTCTACCTGCCCTGCTTTGTTGGTTGAGCTTGATTTGTTGGATCTCTTTTGAAGCATGAACCTAGATCTGGTAGGAAAGACTGAGAAATTGGCCCATTCAGCGGCTCTGTCACGCTGTGCTTTTCTTGCCAGCTTTCGATCCCTGCGGGCATGCATAGACATCTTGGTCAAAAGGGGGTCCAAGTTGAAGACATCTTCTTCCACCGCTTCTAAAACCCTCCAATAATTGCCAGATGTCTGTTGATCATTAGACTTGGCCAAGCTTTGTTCCGAAAAAGACTTAGGCCCTTTGCCGGGTGAAGGCCCAACAATACCTTTGCCTTTATCCTGCTGAGATGGACGAGCTGACTCAGACAGCGAGTTTCCAACTTTACCAGCTGAAACGGCACGAGAAGCAGGGGAATGGGGAAGCGTTGGGTAGTGCTGGGGAGACTGATCACTCAGTGTCGGCAACCTAGGAGGCGGGTCGTATGCTTCGCATGAGGACACGTGTGGAGAGTTAGCGAAGACCAAGAAAGTTGTGTGTCCAAACGGAAGAGCAACAGGTGTCCACTGAATCACTAACTCAGGCAACTCTATCAACGACCTTGCAAGATTCTTTCTTGCAACGGGATCTGGAGGAAGATGATTGCCCCATACTTGGGATAAGAAATCAATGGGAGAATCCCGATGAATAGAGGTTGCTGCAATGGGACCCTTACTGGCAATCGGGGTAGGGCTCACATTGGAGGGATTAGTGGCCACTACCTCCACAAAGGTTCTGTTGTGCGAGGGTGGGACAACACTAATACCTGGCAGAGTTGAAACCCCATCTCTTCTAACTTGCTGCTTAGGATAAGGCTGAGGCACCTTATTTAAAACCATCTCATTCATAGCTTGGGCGAGTTGTTTCCAGCCTGTCCCTTCCACGCCAGCTGGCACCCTGAAAGTGTTGGACCCTGATCCCCAACCCACCAAAATAGAAAGGAAGATTCCTCCTATATTGGCCTCTTTCACCATCATAACCCATCTATTGTTGATTTTCCAACTGGCTGAGAAGGCATTAGAGCCTGATTCCACAACTTTCTTAAGCTGAAACTCAATCCATTTTCCCATCTGCAATTCAACAAAAACTTTGATTCTAACCCTCGAGCTCGATTCAAGTAACAACAAACCTCCTCTTGACTTTCGAATCCCAAATTCTTTCCCATCAATTTTCAACAAACGAAGATTTCCTTCTTTGAACTCCATCTCTCCCAAGATTTAGCACAAATTTACAAACATACAAGCACAATTTCACCAGCATACAAGCATCATAGCAATACGAAGATTAGGAATAACTGAAAGATCTTACTTGTTGCCGAAAAATTGCCAAATGTGTTCCAAAGTCTGAAAAAGAGCTCACTGCCGTCGCATGCCCTCGCTCACCACTGTCAAGCCTCGGAGATGGCAGATCGAGAAGAAGGAAGAGGCTCCTACGAGATCCCTCGAAAACCCCCTCACCACTGCGAGATCCACCTCAACTTCGAAAACCACCTTCGAATACCCCTTTTCACCTTCAAAAACCCCTTGCACTGTCGAAAACCACCTTCGAAATCCCCTGTTCGAACCACCTTCGAAAACCCTTTTTCACCTTCGAAAACCACTCTTTACTGTCGAAAACCACCCTGCGAGATCCCCTCTTCAATGTTGAAAACCACCTTCGAAAACCACCCTGCGAGATCCCCTCTTCACTGTCGAAAACCACCTTCGAAAACCCCACTGCGAGATCCCCTCTGCAATGTCGAAAACCACCTTCGAAAACCACCCTGCGAGAATCCCTCTTCACTGTCGAAAACCACCCTGCAAAAAACACCTTCCCCTGCGAAAACCACCCTGAGAAAACCACCCTCTTCACTGTAACTCACTGCGATAAACCACCCTCTTCACTGCGAAAACCACCCTCTACACTGCGAAAGCGAGATCCCTTCTTCACTGTCGAAAACCACCTTCGAAAACCCCACTGCGAGTTCCCCTCTGGTAAGCAGAAGTAGAGGATCCAACTGCGAGATCCCCTCTGGTAAGCAGAAGTAGGATTAATCTTGCTATCCTTGGACCATGGGGTTTTACTATCTGATTTCAAGAAAGTGAATTATGTACTTTCTGAAGGTTGTTGGTTCAAGGAAATTTAGCATAATGTTTTGTTTTCAATTACTATTCAACGTGACATTTCTTAAAATAAAATAATTGTTATGTTGGAATAATGTTGGTTTGAATAGTCTCACATCAAGTAAGTAGGAGTTGTCACTAATGTTTATAAGGATATGGTCTATTCCATAATAGAAACGAGGCATTTTAAAAAAAACCTCACACTATCTAGCCCATATGGAAAAGCGGACATGCATCTATGTTAGAGATGTTGAGAATTGAACAAACTAGTAATTAAGTAGTTGAGTTCCGTTTGTAAAAATCTCACACCACAGCTTTCACCCCCGAGCATAATAGTGTATTCATGCTTGTTTATCTCTTTATGTTTGTTTCTGCTTGTTTGCTTGTTTCTTTGTGCATTCATGACTTCATCCAGTAACTTGGAGAAAATTGTTCATTCCTCGACTTTGTTCAAATGAGTTTACTTTCCTTGCTAACTGGGGTGAAAATTAAAACCAAAGATTAATGCCTGTTCGGTTTAAACTAAATGGGTTTGTTTCTTGTAGCGAGTGACCATTACTATAACGGCTTCTCATCGATTTTGGTACAATTTGGAAACACGGACAAGTATTACAACGCCTAGACAAGGTTTGAAGGTAATGTTTCTCATAGAATTATATATTGAGCTTTTAACGTTGGGATTCTCTTGTCTATATCTTATAATTTGTGTTTTTATCTGAATAGGCTGTTCTTACTTGGTTAATGTTGTTGGTCGTACCTACTTGACTAAAAGTACGCAGAACAGGACAATGGTATTTCACTTCTATAAACCTTTCACGCTAACTTCCTAATTCCTTTTAGTCAATTAATATGATTCATTTATATATATATGTTTTGTGTTATTTATTTATCATTTTCTATGTTCCGGGTTGTAATTGTGTTTCTCGTATAATTGTATATTGAGCTTTAAGATTGTTAGTGTTCTTTGCTGGCTCATTCGGAAGTTGTAACTTGAACATAATGTTACTACATGGTTGGTAAATAAAAAGTCTGTAAGAAAGTAAATTGCTTACTAGTTGTTCTCTATTTCTCTCTCTCCGCATATGCACTAACATATTAATTTAAGCATAAACTCTCTAGTTGGTTTTGCTTTCGATTCGTTGTCCTCAAAATGCAATGCTCGATCATGTATCTCTGCCTAGGCCTGTTGTATTTAAACCAAAACTTAAGACTCTAGTTGATTCAATGGAAATAAGAAGAATAGAAACATGCCTTGATCCATAGCGCTTTCTCCTTTGATTGTGATGAGTTTGGATTGTTTGGATCTTCCGATTGATTCAAGCGTTTCCTTAGATTCTCTGTTGAGAGGATACAGAAGACAATGCCAAAAGTTTTTTCTGTTTTACGCATACGCTCAATCGGGGACCCATTCATATTTATAATGCCCATAAGTCATAACCCTTTAACTTACGGGCTGTGAATTTTCAATTCTGCCCCTCATTGAATTAGAAATTACATCCTTATTTACAACATGTTATTTATTAATACCTTATAGTCCAACACCCCTATTAGATCACATATTAGATGGACTACACTTTAAGATAGCAATACACATTATATGACATATGTGTGCCCACATTATTGGATTTGTCCAACAATTTCCAACTTGGGCCATATATATTACCTTTAATGTGTATAACCTTATGAGCTCAAAACTTGCTATCACAAGTAAAGGTATTCCGAAAAAATCTCGTCCATTGACTATACTGATATAGATTAAAGCGATTTGCGTCACATGTAGCGTAACTAAATCCATCAATAGTCACATATACCAATATAATTAAATGACATAGATCAAACATGGATGTAGAGCATGGAAATTACATGTTATGTGATCCAAACATGTCTATTTCCAACCGGTCAAACTTTAATCTTTAATGAGATCAAACATATAATAAACAGACAATTGACTGAAGACTTTATTTCTGCAGAAAATACTAAATTACACCAATGTGTCCAAAAAAAATCATCATAGAACAACAAAAAAACTCCCACTAAACCATGATATCCTCATATGACATAACACCCATATGAGCGGTGTGCTCATGAAAGACCTTGGGTGATAATCCCTTAGTAAGCGGATCCGCAATCATGGAGGTTGTCCCAATATGCTCTATGAAAATCTGTTTATTCTCTACTCTCTCCTTCACAACCAGAAACTTTATGTCAATATGATTTGACCTAGACGAGCTCCTGTTGTTGTTGGCATATAAAACTGTTGACTTATTGTCACAATATAACTTTAATGGTCTTTCTATGTCATTCAAAATGCGCAGCTCAGTGACAAAATAACGCAGCCATAATCCGTGGTTGGAGGCCTCAAAACACGTCACATATTCTGCTTCCATGGTGGAAGAAGCTATGAGTGTCTGCTTAGCACTCCTCCAAGAAATAGCTCCTCCAGCTAACAGATAAATGTAGCCTGATGTAGATTTTCTACTATCTTAGCATCCAGCAAAATCAGAATCAGCATACCCTATGAT
This sequence comes from Berberis vulgaris, assembly GCA_963556465.1. Lineage (NCBI taxonomy): Eukaryota > Viridiplantae > Streptophyta > Magnoliopsida > Ranunculales > Berberidaceae > Berberis > Berberis vulgaris. The sequence continues at coordinate 60,445,383 of OY747137.1, read as the reverse complement.
CTCCAACTGATCTGATCTCTTGTATGTGAGCATGTAATCCTTAGTTTTCTGTAAATATCTCATAACCCGTTTAGCTGCTTTCCAGTGACTCATCCCAGGGTTATCCAAATATCTGCCAAGCATTCCAACAATGAATGCTATGTTTGGACGTGTACATACCTGAGCATACATAAGACTCCCAACAACGGATGCATAGGGGATCTTTTGCATCTCTATAACTTCAAGTTTATTCTTAGGACACTGTTTAAGACTGAATTTGTCTCTTTTAGATATAGGGGCATCTCCTGGTTTACAATCTTGCATGCCAAACCTTTTAAGCACTTTTTCTATATAGACCTTTTGTGATAATCCAAGAATACCCTGAAAACGATCCCGGTATATCTGAATCCCTAAGACAAAAGAAACTTCACCAAGATCTTTCATTTCAAATTTCTTTGATAGAAATATCTTGGTTTCGTGCAACATGTCTATATTATTAGTGGCAAGCGATATGTCATCAACATACAAAACCAAGAAGATATACTTACTCCCACTGAACTTATGATACACACAATTATCAACAACATTTGTCTCAAAACCAAACGAGACAATTACTTGATGAAATTTGTAGTACCATTGACGGAAAACTTGCTTGAGTCCATAGATGGATTTCTTTAATCTGCAAACCATATTCTTTGGGTCTTCAGACACAAAGTTTTCTGGTTGCACCATATAAATAGTTTCATCAATGTCGCCATTGAGAAACGCTGTTTTAACATCCATCTGATGCAACTCAAGGTCAAAATGTGCAACAAGAGCCATGATTGTCCTAAATGAGTCTTTCTTTGACACCGGAGATAAAGTATCTTTATAGTCGATGCCTTCCTTTTGAGCGAAGCCTTTAGCTACAAGACGAGCTTTATATCTTTTCACATTACCTTTTGAGTCTTTCTTGGTTTTGAATATCCATTTACAACCAATAGGCTTAGTATTTTCAGGTAATGGGACAAGATCCCAAACTTGATTGTCTTGCATAGACTTGTACTCCTCATTCATAGCATCTATCCACTTTTGAGAGTTAGAATCCTGCATGGCTTGATTGAAGTTGATTGGATCATTGTCCACCAATCCATCATTTTCCTCATGTTCTTGGAGAAAGACCATATAATCATCCGGAATAGCTCTTCTCTTTTCTCTCGTGGATCTCCTTAATGGCATTTGATCTTGAGGTTGTTGAGTATGTTCGTCTGGAATATTTACTTCAATTTGAGCAGGGAGTAGTTCAACATTGTCCTGTTGAGGTTCCAGATCTGCTTCTTGATCAATAATAGGTATTGAAACATGTACATTGTCAACAACAGTAGTAGGCGTCGAAATCGGTTCCTCCTCAAAGACAATGTCTCTTACCTTATTTCTCCCCCCAAACTCGACATCCTCAAAAAACGTTGCTGTCCCCGTTTCAAAAATGGACTTAATAGTGGGATTATAGAACTTGTAGCCCCTTGATCCCTCAGAGTAGCCAATGAAGTAGCTGCTCACTGTTTTGGAGTCCAATTTCTTTTCATTCGGCCGATAAGGCCTTGCTTCAGTTGGACATCCCCAAATGTGAAAATGCTTTAGACTAGGTCTTCTGCCTGTCCAAAGTTCATAAGGTGTTTTGGCAGCTGCTTTAGTTGGTACTCTATTAAGGATGTAAGCTGCAGTCTTTAGTGCTTCTCTCCAGAGTGATTCAGGTAAGGTAGAATGACTAATCATACTCCTTACCATGTCCTTAAGAGTTCGGTTTCGTCTTTCAGCTACACCATTCATGCTAGGTGAATGATATAAAATATTATTGACCATTCCAAGTAGCCGAAGGGAATGGTCCACAAATATATGTGTGGATCAATTCTAAGACGTCTGAAGTTCTGTTTGCACCCAATCTCTTTTGTTTGGTCTGTTTTCCTTTGATGCACTCAATACAGTCATCAAAGTCTGAAAAATCAAGAGAATCTATTATGCCATCAGACACAAGTCTCTCCATTCTCGTTTTCGAGATATGTCCTAAACGTTTGTGCCACAGTTTTGATGAATTTCCTTCATTTAGCTTACGCTTAGTAACACGTGATTCCACATGCAAAGTTTCATTATATGAGGCAATAGTGTCAATAAGATATAGGTTATCAAATGTGCTTAATGAACCAGTACCAATAATATTGGAATTTAATGAAATACTAAATTGATTATTTCCAAATGAACAACAATATCCAAATTTGTCCAACAAGGAAATAGAAACCAAATTCCGTCTAAATGACGGTACTACAAAAGTGTCTTTCAGTTCCAAATAACAACCAGTTCCTAAGAGTAACCTAAAGTTTCCTATTGGTTCCACTTCTACCGATTTTCCATCGCCCACGAAGATGCGTCTTTCAGCATCATTTGGCTTTCGATAGCTCAGACAACCCTGCATAGAAACACTTATGTGAGTAGTAGCACCGGAATCTAACCACCAAGTGTTTCTAGGTACTGAAGCTAAGTTAACCTCAGAACAGATCAAAGCAAGAAACATACCCTTTTTAGCACGCCATGCGTGATACTTGGTACATTCCTTCTTTACATGTCCAGGTTTCTTACAAAAGAAACAACCCTCATTGCCTTTCTGTTTCTTTTGTGCTAGACCCTTAGCAGTTTCATTATCCTTCTTTCGTTTTGTGCCCTTATCTTTAGAGGTGCTTGCAAAATGAGCACTTTCCGTTCTGTCTTGCTTCAACCCGTCTTCCTCTTGCACACAGTATGAAATGAGCTCATTAAGAGTCAATTTCTCCTTCTGACAGTTGTAACTGACCTTAAACTGACTGTACTGTGGAGGAAGTGATATCAAAACTAGATGCACGAGTAAGTCCTCAGACAACTCAAGCTTCAGTGCTTTAAGTTTTGAAGCAAGATGAGACATCTCCATGATGTACTCTCTAATGTTCCCTTTGCCTTTGTACTTCAATGAAATCAAGCTAGATAAAAGCGTGCTTATTTCAACCTTATCGTTTTTAGCAAAATGCTTTTCAAGTTCAGTAAGGAACTCACTGGCATTGGTCACCCCTGCGGATATTGCACCCCTAAAGGCTTCTGGAATACCTCACTTGATGAGCATGAGACTCATGCGATTGGAGCGTTCCCACTTCTCAAAGTATTTCCTGGCATCAGGAGTACTTGCATCTGTAAGAGGAGCGAGTTGCTCAATCCTTAAGGCAAGGTCCAGATCCATACATCCAAGAACAATTAACACGTTCTCTTTCCAGTCCTTGAAGTTTGTCCCATTAAGTATGAGAATATTATTTACACCAACAGATATACTAGTAGCAGACATAGTAGCTGTACAGAGAATAAATTACATAAATAACATATTCACATCATTATTCAATTGCATAAACTTTTAAATTCATACAATAGGTAAATAAAAACCCATATCAAGATACCTAGCACAACATTGTTATTTAGTCTTTGGACATAAATATCAATCTGTAAGTGGTACTCTTCATACACAACGAAACCGGCCTAATATTATGCCTTTCTTTGGACCGACATAATAAAAGCATGGTAAAGTAAACTTTATCACATATTTAAGACTAGGGATTATCCGGTCAAAACAATCTTCCTTTGGGCCGATTGTTTCACATGGATGTAGCATGCTCACTTATTTAAAATCAACCAATTTTCCTAACAATGGTTGCTTTGGCAACCTATTAGATAAATTGTGTAAATTTTAAATAAGGAACATAATAATAATACATGAAACAAAATTATACTCTTCATATAAATTTGGAGTATAAACCAAATTATCACATTAATACAATATAAACATGGGTCTAAATAAATGTAGCCCCAATTATTTAAAATATGTGAGCCCAAACCAAGACCCATTAGGTCCAAATGATCCAACAACCAAACAATATTTATCAATAAGTCCAACAGCAAAAACAATATTTACTTCATACAGGCCCAACAGTGAACAATCACATTGGTCCAATAGTAAACAGTCACCACGGTCCAACAGTGACCATGGCCCAATAGTCACCAGGCCCAACAGTGAACAGTCACTCTAATAGTGAACAGTTACTACTATCCAACAGTGACCAGGCCCAACAGTGAACAATCACATTGGTCCAATAGTAAACAGTCACCATGGTCCAACAGTGACCATGGCCCAATAGTCACCAGGCCCAACAGTGAACAGTCACTCTAATAGTGAACAGTTACTACTATCCAACAGTGACCAGGCCCAACAGTGAACAGTCACTCTAATAGTGAACAGTCACTACTGTCCAACTTTCTATTCAACAGGGAATCGTTTTTTTTTTTTTTTTTAATACTGAATTGTATTTGTAATATAATCACTATATTGTATAACGATTGAATTACTGTAACATTGTAACAGTATAATTAGAAATCACATATTCTGTAACATTGTAACAGTATAATCATTGAATTACTGTAACATTGAATTACTATATTAACACATTCACTTTAGTCACAATATCATATTCTGTTGTCGTTTGTTGGCCCAACAGAATATCATCACATGAATCAATGAATATTATATTGATTCTGTTGTATTATCAACATAATATCATCACAGAATATCATCACAGAATAATAAATTGATGATGTTGTATTATCAACAGAATATCATCGTTTTTATAATCAGCGTCTTTCAGTGAACTAGCGATATTCTGACCCAACAAATCAATATAATATCGTATGAAGTAATACAATCACTATAATCATCGCACAGTGAATTGCATAAATTTCACATGGAATCAACGGGAGTTGCTCTGATACCAATTGATGTATTTAAACTAAAAACTTAAGACTCTAATTGATTCAATGGAAACAAGAAGAATAGAAACATACCTTGATCCATAGCGCTTTCCCCTTTGATTGTGATGAGTTTGGATTGTTTGGATCTTCCGATTGATTCAAGCGTTTCCTTAGATTCTCCGTTGAGAGGATACAGAAGACAATGCCAAAAGTTTTTTCTGTTTTACGCATACGCTCAATCGGGGACCCATCCATATTTATAATGCCCATAAGTCATAACTCTTCAACTTACGGGCTGTGAATTTTCAATTCTGCCCCTCATTGAATTAGAAATTACATACTTATTTACACCATGTTATTTATTAATACCTTATAGTCCAACACCCCTATTAGATCACATATTAGATGGACTACACTTTAAGATAGCAATACACATTATATGACATATGTGTGCCCACATTATTGGATTTGTCCAACAAGGCCAACATCTGATTTGTCCACCAAGTGGTTTGCTCGTGTGTCCCAATGGATTCTTTTGATTTGAGTCTTTTATTTGCATTGATTAAATGTAAATTATGTAATACTATCCCATGCATGTTCGTGTTACTTGAGTATTTTGACATTGAAAATTCTGGATGTGTTTGTTTCAATTTGGCGTTGTATGTATGATATAATCATATGATTGAAAAATCTTAGATGAGTTGGTTATTTATGAGAACAATCTCTTTGGTCCCCAAGGCATGTGATTCCTATGTTCATGGGACTTCCATTCTCAGATCACAAAGATATGGATAGAGGAGAATCTTAAAAAAAACTAAATTTTTTTCCTTCGCTACCTTCTCAAGGTGTCAAATTGTATCCTTCTGGTTTTAGTCTTAAAATTCGCGTTCTTCTTTTGCAAATAATAGGAATATCATAAATTTTTTGAGGTTCCAGGCTTTCAGTTTTATCTTCCTCTCTTTTCTTGCTGTTCCCTTGTATATCTGTTTATGTTGGTTGCTTGCATTTCTCAAGTTTTGGTTACATAAATTGATCGAGCATAAATATTTGAGTTATTTGATCCTGTAGGGAAAAATCTGGAGCCACATTTTCAGAATGACAGTTCTTCCCCTGAACAAGCAGAACTTATTCTGTTTCTTGGAAGTTGCTAGGCGTAGATATCAGTAGATAAAAATAGTTTCCCATTAATTAATCTGTTCACTTTGTCATAAAGATTCTTTAATTTGTTTAATTTTTTTCCTTTATACGACAGCTACATCAATATATTCATAGAACAACTTGTTGGCAATCAGAAAGCATTTGTTTTGATATATATTAGTTATTCACTTCAAATAGATCCATGTTCTTGCTTTTGAGTAGGGAATCTTGCTCAGTATAAAAGAATGTTCAGATCACTACCCGTACCACATTACTTTCTCTATCAGAGAGAAAGAGAAGAAAAGTCGGACTTCGGCAGAGTTCTACTGATTTATCAAGAACAATATGTATTCAACTCTTCTTTTCTTTGGCTTGTTTTCTAATAGACTCATGCTTTGCATATTAACCAAGTTTATCCCTGCTAGTCACTATACCAAATTAGCATATTTGTAACAATTTTCAAAATAACAATACTTTTGAGCTGTTACAATCCACCAAACAATTTCAAATCAAAACTAAATTTAGTCAAAAAAATGAAAAATTGTTACACAAAAAAAGTGATACAATAAATTGTAGGGGTGGGCAAAAACCGATTTAAATTTGGTTAACCGATCGAACCGAAATATGAGTAGAAAGAAAATAATTTAAACCGAACCGAACCGATTATAAACGGTTCGAAATCGATTTACGGCTTTGAACCGACCGATTTATAACCGAACCGACCGATTAATTAGATATATATATATATATATATATATATATATATATATATATATATATATATAAATAACTAAATAACAGGTATGTGTCAATACCTGATTAGTGCAACAAATGCACTGCAGTACACCCTGTTGCACTGAATCGCCCCCTTTTCTCAAAGTTTTAAATTTTAGGCTAAAAATTGGGTCTGTAAAAAAATTGGGTCTGTAAAAAAATTGGACATATTTTAATGAAATTCTTTCAAGTGCTTGAGCCCAAAATTTCGGCCCAACCGAACCGAACCGATCCGAAATTCGGTTCAACCGAATTCATCGGTTTACAAATACAAAATTCGATTTCGGTTTGGGTTTTGGGCAAACCGAATGAAATCGGTTCAAAATCGGTTTGGGGCTCAAAACCAAACCGAACCGACATTGCCCACCCCTAATAAATAGGATTATCGTGAATAGTATCACTTGTAGGACCATATTATTCATGATGATACAATTATTGTCTCACTTTGTTTGTGAAAATGTGTAAAATTATTTTGTGAATTGTTATAGCTTAAAAGTGTTATTGTTTTGGGGTTGTTACAAAAATGTCAATTTGGTGTAGTGAGTCTACACAAAGATTGCGTTCATTGATATTCACACTACACCAAATTAGTATTTTTGTAACAACTCCCAAAACAGCAACACTTTTGAACTGTAACAGTCCACTAAACAATTTAAAGTCAAAACTAAATTTAGTCAAAAAATAAAAAAACAATTACACAAAAAAATGTTACAATAATAAATTGGATCACCATGAATAGTATCACTTGTAGCACCATACTATTCATGGTGATACAATTATTGTATCACTTTGTTTGTGAAAATGTTTAAAATTATTTGGTGGACTGTTACAACTCAAAAATGTTATTATTTTGAGTGTTATTATAAAATGTCAATTTGATGTAGTGTCAGATAGCGAGGTCATGTATATAGTTCCATATTTTCCCATATACTCTGACAAATGGGGAGGTGATAATTATTTATGATTGCAACATATACTTGGGGATGCACAGAATGTTCAAAATTTTGTTATATATCCTGATTTTAATCCTAGATCAAGTGAAAACATTGGCAATGTATCTGCACATATCACAAAGAAGAAATATCCCAAAGTATCACAATAAATCCTCATGAATACTTGCTTTGGGCAAAAAATTTGAATGCAAGCTCTAGTTGTGGAGTTCATCACCTCCTGCCTTACAAAAGACTGAAAACCCTAATTGTTAATCATTATTAATTCTTTTGAAATATCCATATTGGCTCCCAAAGACGCACATTCAACTTGATCGTCATTGAAAAAATGCCTAAAAGAGTCGTGCACATATTTCGTGTTTATTGAACTGTCTTTTGTTATGCATATGTGTATCCGCTCCTACCTTCATTATCTATTTTCTTCTTCTATTGCTGACAACCACTCCTTTCATTCTTGCCGATCTCCCCTTTCACAAGTTGTACTAGTTAAAAGATAGAAACCAAATAATATTGACGAGGAAAATATATCTTACCATTCCTCATCCTTTTTCTGAACCGGAATAATGCATCAATTATAGGACAACTCTTCCTTTATTCGGAATTCCTGAAAAAATCTAGCGAATGGGAAAAAAAATCACTCTGAGGCAATTTGGGGAGACACATAGGGACAGTTTGGGTACTCTTTTTTCGATTATTTTCCTTTAATCTTAGTCGTTCCTGGAGTTGGGGATATGATCTTGTTTGTTTGTCTTTGGCGGCGGCTAGGGTTCATGGTAGGTGTGACAGTGGCCAAGGGAGATCCTCCCTTGGGGGGGGGGGGGGCACGAAGGAGGAGAGCAATCACGTCGTTCTTTTGCGCAATTACTTGGCGTTATTCATCTGCAACAAACTGAGGAGCTACCGGTGGAAGGAACTAAATATAAAAAGGATGGTTCCCCGTCGTTTCTATGACAGGCATGGACAAAAATCGAGGTGAGTTCTTCATGAAAAAGCATGTTATTGTTCTGAAGTTTTCTAGTTTCATGCCAACGTTGGAAGCCATTCGCGATGCGATTCATCGCACGTGGGGAATACTTGGTGACTTCTCTATGGGTTTGCTAGACCCGAGACACGTTTTGGTGAAGCTGCAATCCGAACAGGAAGCAAAAAAAGTGTTATCCAGAGATTCCTTTCTGATTCGTGGAGTAAGATTAAAAGCCTTCCTTTGGCATTCAAACTTCAGCTTGAAAACAGATCCTGCAGTAGTTCTGCTATGGATTGAATTATCGGATCTCCCACTACAATTTTTTCACCCTCCGTTACTGAAAGCTATCGGAGATTCTTTTGGAGGTTATCTCCGCATGGATGATAATATGCGTTATTTGAAAAAGCCAAGAGCCGCTCAAATTTGCCTGGAGATGAATTTATCGGAGGCTTTACCGAGTCGGGTCTGGATTGATAGAACATGAAATAAAGGTTTCTGGCAAAATTTGATTTTTCCGGGTTTTAAGTATTGTGATTATTGTGCGCTTATTGGGCATGATGAAAGTTATTGTCGAAGGAAACATGGGGCTCCTTTGAATCAAAATCAGTCCACGTTGACAAAGACGGGTAAGCAGGCGGAAAAAATAAATAATACGAAGATGTCAAAGAAAGGAAAACAAAAAGGTGGTTTTCAAGAAGTGAAAAGGGTTTATAGACTAGTGAACAAAATTCAATCAGAGAAAATCAATAAAGCAGAAGCTAGTGACCCAAAAAAATCTTTGGGAGAGGAAGTTTTGAGTCAAAAAGGTTTACCAGCTAACAAAAATCCTTTGGAAAGTCAGATTGAAAATAAAAATGAAGGTTTGGAGTTGGCGAACACCGCAAACCCATTTGCTGCATTGGCTGAAAAGGAAGTTGAAACCTTGGATGCTAACGACATAGGGAACGAAAACGATGAAAATCGGGATGCTTCGGTCAAGCATGACGAAGGTGGACATCTGAATACGACACTGGATGGGGTGAAATTGGCTAAACAACTGCTGCTAGTGGACACGGTGGTGGCAGTGGCCTCTTCGGGGTCAGGATAGAAAAAGGATTTAGAGGAGGCAGGGTATTCGAGTGGAACTATCAGATTAGTGGCACATGACAAGCAAGATTCGGCGATTAGCACTCGGGCTCAATTTGAGAAAACCACTCAAGATAACCAAGAGAATTTGGATCAAGCTATGGTGACAGTGGGAAAGGACACAGAAAATAACGTGGTGACTGTGTCGGTAGAGTCAGAACATCATAGTGTTGGGATGGAGATCCATGAGGAGGTGGCGGATTCCTTTGAACAAATGGGACAGGTTGGTACGCTTTTTGTTTTTGGGAGAGAAAAAGAAACCCACCCCTAATGGTTCATAGGGAGGTGACGACTAAACATCAGGCATCGACGCCCAGTGTTGTTTGATTTCAATTGAAGTAGGACATTTCTGTGATTACGATACCATTTGAGGAAAACGAACAGGAGATTGATACAAATAAGTCAGATGAAAACAAAGGAAGAGATAACACTATCAGGTCAAGAACATTGTCAGGTTTAGAGGAAGATAACATACGTTTAAGTGACATTTTCGAAAAGAAAAACTTAAGAATAGGAAATACGTTGGGTCAAGAACACTATGAGGTATCTGAAGAAGAACATGAACCAGGTCTTTCAAATAAAGATATTGCAAGAGAACCGGTTGCTAAGAATTTTTCAAACGCCTGCACCAAAGACTTCAGGCTTAGTCATTGCAGATCCTCTAGAACTAAGAAATGTAACAATAAATACAGAGAATGATCCATGGGAATTGTAGGGATGGTCTATTTGGATAAAAATCATACAACATATATTCACAATTGACATAATTTTTTTCAATTCAAAATGCTAACGGTGATTGGTTCCAAAAATTTTGCTGGAAGAGAACATGTATATGGCCTGTATTTCACTCTGGTTCTTATGACAATTTTTAAGCACAGGTTGGGTGGTTGTAGTGGTGTTGTTGGGGCCTTTCAGAGTGGTGCTTTGAAGGGGAGGAGTTGGGAAGTATTGTTAAAACAGTTGGAGAACATGACAATGCTCAGATGTGTTGTTTCTGCTATGTTTTTAGTGTTGTTTTTCTTCAGTTTTGTTGATGATTGGCGAGGCAGATTTTTGCATGTTTAGGTAGACCGTAAGGTCTTGAAGGCAGTGAAAAATTTCAATGTGGTTTTGGTAGTGCGGGCTTTGATTGGTAGCCCTTTGTGCTATGTCAGTTTTCCTAGTGTTAATTCTTTCATTTTTCAAATGTTTTGATTCGAGTAAACGTACCCCCGAACAGACTGTAAATCATTTTTGATATTGAATAAAGGTCTGGTTAAAAAAAAAACTCTTCCTTTATTCATTTGTTCCATCACCGTTTGAAGGAAGCTCTTAAATACAAGTTCAACTTTTCAATTAGCATGCTGAATTACATGCCAAAAGACAACAAACTAACATGTTCAATAAGATAGCCGTATATATAAGTAATAAACAACAATAAATCGAGTGCAATTCACATGTAGGGGACTGATCTATATGGCATATTCGTTTCTATTTCGATCGAACTACTCTCCATAACAGGGGGGGGGGGGGGGGGGGGGAGGGGGAGGTTATCCAGAAGACCCCAAATAGCATATGATGCAAGAAATTAACACACTAGTTTTCTTCAATGCATCTAAGTAACTTCATGTTTTTTGTAAGATTTTTGTGAATTTGATTAGTAAATTTAGTGGTAACTTCTTTCAAGCGAAGGTAGTTGAATGGGTTATTTGCACCTTGGCCCTCATTAGTTTATAGGTATCACTTTTGTGCAAAATTTAGCCTAATATCAATCTAACTCCTAAAATGGACAAGAATTGTCCAGTGGTGGATGTTGACCGGTCAAGACCAATTTGAAGACAAAATTACCCTTTGTCATCTCTTCCCTCTTATTTGCACATTGGCCCCTATTAATTTATAGGTATATCACTTTACTAATACCCCAAAATTGTCGAAAACTTTCCAGCCGTGGACTTTGATTGGTCAATATTTTTTTAATGATCAAAATGCCTTCATAGTAACTGCATTGTCGCTCCCAACCTAACCTACATTTCTCTCTACCTACCCTAGTCATAGACCACTGACCCCACCCAAGATACTTCACAACACCTGTACCTCTACCCTCATCACCTTCACCTTCAGTCATTATCCTCACTCCTAAATTTTAATCTGCTCTCTAATCTATGCTAGAGGTCACCATCTCGACCTAACAACCACCACAACCTATATCCACACTCCCACCCAAACATCTCCCCCTCCACCTAAACTCCCATAAAACCCATAAAAATGGAGATGAGATCATTATAATAAGGTTCGATAGATGGATTTAGGCAATTGTGAAGTTTCTTTACAAGGAGAAGGAACAAAGATGGCAGAAGGTATTTCTTTTCTTCAAATTAGTCTTAATAAGTCAATGTCCTCAATTGGACGGTTTCAGACAAATTTGGGGGTGGATTGATATTAGGTTAAACTTTTGGAGGTCAAAGTGATATATTTATAAACTAGTGGGGGCCAAAGTGCAAATAAGAAGGAAGAGAGGGCGGACAATATTTCGATCTTCAAATTAGTACCAGTCAACATCTACAATTGAACAATTTTCATCCATTTTGAGGAGTTAGACTGATATTAAGTTAAATTTTGGGATGAAAGTGGTATACTATAAACTAATGGGGGTAAGTGTAAATAATCTCATTTTAATTTCATACGTTTTTACATGCATTTGAGCTGATGTGGTACAAGATATGCAAATTCCTATTAAAGAATCTTCACCCATGGGGTGGAAAACGATAAATTTGACTTTCCACCCAAAATAAAATGTTTCGTTGTGTGGAAAAATCTAAATTATCCCTCTCACTCGCTCACATGGTGAGAAGAAATCTATGCCCTGAATAGCCTTCTTATTTCCATCCACGTTAAGTGTCACCCTGCCATTGAAAGTGAAGGGAGATAAGAGGTGAACCTAACAAAAACATATTTGCTCTCTTGTATCTCCACCTATTGGTTCAAATTTTTTTAGAGGCTACATTCTTTATGTCTCCCCCACTCTCTCCTAAATGCCTTAAAAAGAATTTACCCCTCACCCCTAACGCGGAGGGGCAAATGAAAAGAAAAAACTGTGGGGTGATTTAGAAGGACCGCCCCACCATAATGGCCCAATTAAGGTCACCCGAAATTTTTCAAAAAAAAACCCTCGAAAAAATGTAATTTTTGCTAGTTGGTTTTTGTATTTTTACAAAAAAATGTTTAAAATTTTTCAAAAAACTCTTGAAAAAAATGTTCGTAATTTCTAAAAAATGAAATTTCACAAAATCTCATTCCTTGAATAGGAGTACTTTAGGCATTATCGAAAGAAAAGGTGCGACGAGTGCATATTTTACAGTCAAAACGGCAGGACCACCGTTGATCCAAAAGAAGGGCATCTCCCTAATATTTAATCATTTTAGGAGTGTTAATGGTGAGGTCCCTCTAAACCACCCAAAATTGGTTTTAGAAAATGCATATTTTTGCTTTCCTTTTCCACACACTCTGAAGATGCTTTGATGGAAATGCCGCGGAAGCTTGAAAGAAGTTTCGCTGCGGCGGAAAGATGCTTTGCTGGAAAAGCCACGGAAAGAATCGAAAGCAAAGACTTATGTTCCAGTTGACTCTATTTTTTTTCACCATAAAATGATAAACCTCACTCTGTCCCTCACAATCAGAAAAACTACACGAGAAGAAGATGCAGATCTTTGTGAAAACCTTCACAGGTGATTTGATCTCTCTCCAAGTAGAAAGTTCTGATACGATAAAAAACATGAAAGCGAAAATTCAAGACAAGCAAGGAATTCCATCAGGTGATTGGAGTCTGACGTTCGCTGGAAAACAACTAGATGATGAGCAAACTTTCTCTTACTACAACATCCAGAATGATTCAACACTTGATACTAAGCAGTGCAGATTGCGAAGAGGAAAGCAGGTCCTTGTCAAAACCCTGGAGGGAAACACAATCACTGTTGTGATCGGGCCAACGGACACTCTCAGGGATTTGGAAAGAAAAATCTGTACCAAAATTGGGATTCGTCAAAACTATCATATGCGTTTGGTTTTTTGCGGAAAACAGATCCATGAGGATGGTGGGGAAGTTCTTTTGCAAATGAAAAAGATCCGAAACAGGAATCTGGAGCTGGGGTTGATGCAGGAGCAGAAGCTGGAGCTGACCAAGAGTGCTCATCCTACCATCTATGTCACATCTAATTTGATTGGTGGTACTAATATAGTTTCTCATTTGCCGCCAATGGAGAACCAGCTTAGTGGTACGACTGTGGTGGATGGAAGCACAGGTCCAGAGTTGCAAACCTACCTATCCTACCTATCCTATCTACCACCACCTATGTCTCCACCTCCAAGAACACCTGCAGCAGCTCATCCTGGGGTCAAAAGGAAGAGGTGGCCCAAGTTTGACAGATGGGAGAGATTATTCGGAGCGAGGAAAACTACGGATCACAATGGTAAAATATACTTTATTTTATTGGGTTATTTAACTTTTGCCGATTATTATGACTAGTTTAGCTTTTGAACTCAAAACTGGTTTAAGCTTACTTTATACCTAATTTCCACTAATTTTTTTTTTTTAATATTTGTTTTGCCATTCTTGTTATGCGAGATTTGAGTTTACCTCCTCAAACCAATACAATTTAGATATACTCCATCATCACTATTTATTTGGTGATCTCGAGATAGTTTGAGTATGTATATTTGTATAGGCTTGAAGAGGGAATGCTAAATTTCACATTAATAATACTAGCTTTCAGATGCGTGCGCTGCACACACTTCTCTGCCATCGAAATTGAAATGTTAGTGTCGCCCACACATAATTCAAAACCATTGTTTATTTATTGGATAATGAGACTAAACTCCATCCGGCTTGAGTATGATAAGCTTGATTCTCTAACAACTTAAAATCAATATTTAACACCTTTACCATCACTCGATCACTCAATGAATGCCATCAATGTGATAACTCTTTTATGCACATTGCAGCCATGAACGAGTTGCTTGGTGGGTATCCATTTCTGGATTATTCGGGTGACATGCCTAGCAAAGTAACTAATGATAATTGTTTCGAAACACTTAATCAGAAAATTTGCAGTCTCATGGAGGCCAATAAGATCATGGAGAAGCGGATGAATGAACTCCAAGAAAGGTAAGTGACTTCCCGAATTAGCTATTCTAACAAGTGATTAATCGAGACTATCTTTTATTTAATTTTCAACCATATTATATCCCCTTTTGCCTAATTTTCAACCATATTCTATCAAGTGATTAACAAGTGATTAATCGAGACTATTCTAAGAAAGGTTAGCTCTGCATTGTATCCCCTTTTGCCTGAAACTCTGCATGTTTAGGCAAAGGATTTATTTATTTTATTATATTTCTTAAATCTAAACTTTTCTTTTCTTTTCATCGTTTCAGTAATTTAAGGTTGATTGACAAAGTTGAAAGAATGGAGAGAACAATGCCATTTGCGGCATGGTTACTTTCTAATGGGTGTTGACCTATAGGTCGGTTGATAGGTTATGGGATCCTTAAAAACCCAGCTCGCCTTCCAAAAAAAAAAAAACAATGCCATTTGTGCTGGAGAGTGGAAGGGAAAGCTCCTCACCACGGATTGATTATATGAGGATGTAGAACTCAAAAGACTAGTACCAATACTTTGTCAATTTTCATTTCATTTCTTATGATTGAAATTGGGATATGTGGAGATTTTTCTGATTATTAATTCTGTGGATCCATAAGTATATATGCTGCAATCGTAAATAATTAGTTTTTGGCTCCTTGATAACACCAGTGTAGATGATCCAAACTCGCATAAAATTCTAACAAATGGCCTAAAGGCCACAGAAGGAAAGGGAGTTTGGTGAAGAAAATGATTATAATAGGTTTGATTCACTGAAACTCATCCCTCAGGTCAGTCCTTCATTCCTTGTTTTGTTCTCCATATCGAAGTAACAGTTGCCTATTCAAGAAGAAAGCGTTCAATGGAAAAATCTAGATGTAACCAAAAATTTTATGACATGAACACTAGTGTAACTTGATCTAAACAGAAATTAGAATAAAGGAACAACTACTAAAAGATAAAATTTAAGAAAATATAAAAGGATAAATAAAATAACAACTACTAATTTCAGTCAAATACCTAGTAACATAGAATTGTACAAGTGACGGTACCTTCAGACTTTGTGTCATTGTTCTGAAATTCTTGAAAATCTTCATATTTGTTTCTGTTCTTAAAGTTTTCGTTGCATTCTTCACCCCGTCGTTCACAATCTGCGAGCAACATTTAGTACAAGTTCTGGATGCTGCAAGAAATATGTCCATCAGTGAAAACCAAAGCGCATAACTCCTAAATAAAGAAAGGGATATCAAAGCAACTTCTGTTACCTTCAAGCCTTGAAGATTCCAATTCTAGACGAAGTTTGTTTACCTGTTGTACTGCAGAGTTTTTCTCCATGATAAGCTGTGAAATAAGAGCTCTTGTATCTGTAAAATGTTTCCCCTTGATGAGTTTTGAAATAAGTTCCTCCTCTTCTTCAGTAAACGGCAAGGATGGTTGAGGTGGAGGAACATAAACAAGTCTGAATTTCCACTCCTCGACTGCATTTCCAGACACCTCGAACCGTTCTTGTGTGATGTCCTTTCTAGTAGATCCAGGACTGACAACCATGCTTTTAATCAGAAATTTCCCCTCAGAATTCACGCCGGTAGGAGCCTCCATTTGTTTATGCATTTGGATTAGTAAGGCACATCTAGACTGAGGTGAGACAACTCCGTAGTTTGGACGAACACTATCTATTTGGGTCCGTCGTCTATAACTTGAAATCCATGTAGTTTTTTGTCTTGTTTGATAATTGATGGGAAAATGAGAGACTTTTTTCTAGCTCAAAAGGGATCTTACGTGCTCGAGGTTTGATTCCAAGGAGCTTTATAGAACTCATATCGAAGAACTTATATTAGTAAAACCCATTCTGCAGATTAGAATTCACATGCAAGTGAAGTTGCCAGAACTGTATTTAATGAATATCAAATATAGACAGACAAATTGTCGTTGATATTTGGTTGTCAAAACCTACCTAAAAGGACTGATGCGGCTTACCTTAAACTTAAAGTACTCTGGATGCTGGAGGATGACAGTTTTTGTATCTGAAAAATTAGTACACTTCTTCTATTCAAATTCTGACACTCAAAGTTTGCCTTGATCTTATTGACGTTTATCTGATAATTGTTTGAAAACTTACCGTCATCACTATCAGTTGATTTGAAGATGAAATGCCACATTTACTCCTCCAACCAAATTTGAAGTCAGTATCAGAGTAGGATGAGTAGACTCAGTCTTGAATTGATCTCCAAACTTCATCAGTTTAATCTGAATCGCCTCCATCTGATCAACATTGAACCCCTCCTCTTTAATCTGCTTCCCACCAAAAATCAAACACAAATGATCCATACAATTAATTCCAGTCTTGCGCGAAATCCTCACTTTCATATCATAGAGTGTGTCAAATTTCCCGATTTCAACTGTGATGGTTTTACCTTCTAATGCTTTGACTAGTATCTGCACCCCTCCTCGTAATCTGAATGTGAAATGAAGTGTTGAGTCCTTCTGGAGGTTGTAGTCTGCCAAGGTTTTTAAGTCTTCTAATCGTTTTCCACTGAACCAAAGTCCACTGACCTGAAGAGATTCTCTCCATTGCCTGAATTTCAGCTTTCACAGCTCTGTTTGTATCCGTTCTATTGACTTCAAGAGAGATGGAAGTGCCCGCAATTGTTCTCAAAGATGTGCATGTTCGATCTTTGTTGATGATCTTCTGAGCTTAATTGGGTGTTGTAATTATTCTTCCTCTTCTTCAAATGATCGAAGAAGAAGAAAAGAAAGAAAGAGTTTAGATGTTTTTTGTCTACTCAATTTAGTTCTAGCTAGTAGTGTGAGGTGTGAACTCTTTTCTTTTCCAAGCAACTTACTATGTACTCCTTGTTTATATCGATTCCTATGTCTTATTCTTCGTGTTCCTTTCCCTCTCATTTCTTTGTTTTGGATTCATGATTATAATGACAGTATTCATCTATTTTTTCCTCCCGAAAACAAAGGGAATTTTCATTGAAGAGATATATTTTGCTCACTCGGAATCTTTCAATTTAACTCTTCAATCAAAACAACTAATAAAGTTAAATAGACATTTTGCTTTTATTTATATCAAAGAAAGAAAATGAAAGAATCAAGCAATAAAAAAAAATTTATCTTCACATCTGATTGTTCAATATATAGAAATCCAACAAGGGTTGCTGCTGATCCAAAAACAGGAGATCTTGTTGGCTTTGATTTGCATTGAGCCATGACGGTTCATCTTGTTGAACTTGGGTTCGAGTAGATTGTACTAGTTGCGGTTGTTGTTGTTGTTGCTGTTGGGCTTGTTGAGCAGTAAAGTATGCGATTTCACATTTAGTTCTTGTAAGTTCGCGTTCAGCCATCATAATCTGTTGTTGTAATTGAGATATCATTGCTACACACCCGTAAACCGGATCTTGAACTCTTTTTGCAGCCTCAAATGACATGCAATCTGCTGCTGTTGCACGTCGGTGCACTTGTAGTCTCTGAAATTGAATGATACAGTAAGTGAAGCTTAAAAATAACATGAACTTTGCAAAATACTTTGCTAAAATCCTTCGCAAGAATGCTTAATAGGAAAGATGATTGATCTAATCAATTATTATAATCAAAACTAATTACAAATTATTATGATCCATAAATCGAACTTCTTAGTCATTAAATTAAAGCTTAATGAAAGCTTTTACTATTTAAATGAAAACTAGCCTTCATTAGGCCCTTGATATAAACATATAGTTAAATAAATAAATAAACAAATAATAAATGTTGATAAATACCAAATGGATACAAAGCTTTTATCTCAAATTTCCTTCATAAACTCATCATATTAATGAAATGGGCATAAAATTTTGATGTCCATTTCCCTCTTAAACTCATAATAACAAGAAAACACATATAAAATATCAGAAAATCTTTAAAAAAAAAAAAATTAAGTAAATGTACCTGTAACATTCTACTAATATTGCTAGCACCAAAGATTTTATGAACACAAGCAAATCTTTGAGGATCACTTGAAGGGAAATATGGAGCTAAGACACAATCTTGACTACATCTTCTTCTCAGAGATTTGCAGGCTGCACATCTTGTTGAATTGGACATTCTTCGATTCTATGAAAAATTTTGGAGTTTTTTTTGGTTGAAAATAAAATCTTAAATGATTTTGTTACAGATTTTTTAAGCTTTAATGAACTTTAAAGATTTCTTGGAGGC
Source organism: Berberis vulgaris (assembly GCA_963556465.1). Lineage (NCBI taxonomy): Eukaryota > Viridiplantae > Streptophyta > Magnoliopsida > Ranunculales > Berberidaceae > Berberis > Berberis vulgaris. The sequence continues at coordinate 60,426,350 of OY747137.1, read as the reverse complement.
AATTTTGGAAAGATCATAACGGCTAGTATTTTTTAATGGGGGTGAGATGGAAGTGGTAAGTTCTGTGGAGATGAAAGAAGGTTCCCTGAATGGAGAAGAGAGAATTGGAAGGAAGAGAGTTACCATGTATGGAGTTCTGCATTGACCAAATGGCCCCAACAGTCTTAAATTTGACTTGTTTAGACTTTCTTTCACCAAGTCAATGTTAAGTTTTAACCTAGCGTTCGCCAATTTATCATTTTGTGTATGCAATTTTATATAATGGTCTATCTTCTTTCCCCGATTTCTTGGTTTTTATTTAAAATGAAGACATGAAAACCGATGTGATACATTATATGAACTTTTACTGCATTACCCAATACCTCGTTTATGGATAAGCTCCCGAAGCAGGTTCAGACTAGATGATGGGGTGATTTGCATGAAATTGATTTTCTTATACATTTATATTAATTAATATCCGACAAACTGTGTCAAGAGATCATCACAGGAGTGATCTAATGAGCGCGAAAGTTAAAGAGGGCCAGACACTTGCACACTACATACATGAGCCTGTGGTGACTTATGTCAGTGAAATACGGAGAGGTTGTCTCCTTCTCCGCATGAGGGTTTAGTAGACCTGGCCTGGCAGAGCGCGTTTTGAATAGAAACAACTGAAATAGCAATCTTTACTGGACAAAATGTCTAAGCCAAACATACTCAATTGGAAATGAAAACAGATTTGACACAATACTCACAGCATTCACATTGATCTCCCAAAGTTTCTTATTACACGATGAATCACATTGGAGTTGCAGTAAGAATGTTTTATAGATGAACTAGAATAACAAGTCGGGATATCATTTGGCAAGGTTGTCATGCAGCAAGCAATGGAAGTGATGCATGGCTTTCTCCACAGTAGGTGCATACCGGCCAGTGCAGTACGCAGGCGATTCAAGACCTTTCTGAACACCTTCACACAAGGCGATATCTTCCATCTGTCACACAATCACAGTTAAATTTGGTGTTTTAGAATACCATTAAATTTGGTATTTTAGAATACCATTGCCAGTTCTGTAACAAAGGAGCACTGCCGCATTTGTGTTATACCTGCACTTTTTCACTGTCCTTCAGACTATTCTCAATGAAGGCTTTGTCACCCTGCAGAATTAGATGAAACACAGGTCAGTATTTTGGCGATAACAATGAATTGACAAAATGGTGAAAGTGTAGAAGGGTATTAATTCAGATATTAAGAGTGAACAACCAGATTTTACCTTAAGAGAAGGATCAAGGAAATAATCAAATATCACTTGACATTTACTGGGTCCGAGTGGAAGTACTAGATTTGTGTCCATCCAAGGACCATACCTATGAATCCTCGAACATTATGATATACTCGAATTAGGAAATTTGTCATAAAATAGTTGATAAGATTAAGAAACCAAGGATGAAAACATAGAATGATAGACACCATATACCTATTAATCATGAAGTTTGGATAGATGAAAGCATAAAAAGCTTTTGTTCCAAGTCTATCAATATCGCTGACATCCTCCGCCGAGCCACTTTCACATATTTGCAGGCTAACCTTCTCATACACCTAGCAGATCCACTTGACGTTTATCAGATATTTGATGACAATAAAAGTTTTACATAACCTATCATAAGCAACCCATCGTGAACCCAAAATAGTCTCAAACAGTTCGATAACACTTGTGGATGAAAATGAGATTACAGCCTAAGTTCTTTTAACAATCTAGGTTGATAACAACGTAAAAGAAAAGGTATACTGAGGGGGAAGAGAGTACAAACATACTGTTGTCGAGTAGGAGTCGAGCTTCAGGCCAGATGCAAGACCTGTATGTGCATATGGAACATGATAACCTCCATCTAAGTAGTTGTCACAGAACACCTGCACATTCAAAAATATCACTATGAACATTATGGGTTATACATGAGACTAGACAAACGCACAGTGAGATAGAGATTCTATAAGTGAACCTTCCAATTACATTCAAGGGTATATTCACGTCTACAGACAAAACTTAGTGATGTATCAACCCCATTGGTACTCAAGATTTCCGAAGAGCTACCAAGCCATTCATGTCCTGCGTCTTCCTGCTTAGGCTGAGTATTGCTTTCTAAGTTGATAATCACAAAAGGGCCCCAGGTAGCCACTTGCAGTGGTATAAGCCCAAAATCCTAATAAGTTAATATTAACCTCCAATCAGATCACATAGTAGAATAGTGTTAAATGCCCATCAAGAGAAAACTAATGCTTACATGCATACTTCTTCATCGAAGTTTTCTATTCCTGATATTCTTGTAGCCTTCAGAAGTGCGCCATCCAACCCATATGTCCATCCCTACAGAGGTAAGATAATTACTAATTACGTACGAGAATGAATGTATTGGTTGTGTCTAGATGGAATCACAGGAAATATTACAAGACTCACATGGTAAGGGCACACGAAGCAAGATTTTTGGCCTGCGCCTGATGCAAGAAGAGAGGCATGATGACGACACACATTGTGGAAAGCACGCACTTCACCATTAGCATCTCGACAAACCACAAACTCTGCACTTCCCAATCTGATTCCCATATCTAATTAGATACCTTAAAAAGGAATTCAAAGGAAAAAAAATGAATCTTCAAAAAGAGTGTGTTTGACAGAGTTTAATCATTTACAGGGAGAAATAGTACCTTCCTGTGAAGAAGTCCCGGGGATTTTTTATTTGCTCTGTGTATCCTGAAATTTGAGAAAAGAATCAAAGTGGTGATTTATATAAAATAATAAAAGCAATAACTTTATTCGGTAAACTACTAGTCATGTAAATGCGAGCGTGTTTGGAGAGGAAAAATTTAAACAATTCAACCTCTACCAGCAAGATAGACCATGAACATTGAAGGGTTTTCATCTTAGCAATATCCATGGTGAAGCCTAAACTAGTCCATACAGGGGAGGGAGTGCTATTGTGTTTGGCTGGTCTTCGCCTTAGGCCTTCTTGTGAGTTGAGCTCATTTTCTCTTGTACTTAAATTCTCTGTTTAAATATTTTTATAAACATTTAAGTCCTTAATGAGGCATGCCTTCTTTTGAATTATCATGGCAATTGTTAAGTTGAACGTATATCAACAACCCACTTTGCACACCATTCTACAACAAATTTCATATATTCTCTTCAATTATAAAAGATACATGTTCTCAAAATTAGATTCACACACAAAGAACTGTTACATGGAAGACTTTGGGTTATGGCAATCATCCAAGCTCTATCGAATTACTTCAAAGGCAATCCAAGCTCCATCTAATCACTTCAACGGCGGGATCCTTCTTGTGATCCACATGGCCAGAACCCAATAGCTAGAGTTCTTTTGACATGATAACTTAGCAATGCCCAAGGCATACATGAGCATCCTAAGTGAATCCATCATATGCTCGTGGGCCTTTAAGTCAGGACCACGTTCCCGACAAGTTCCAACACATGTTTTCAGTTGAGTTACATCAACTTACTACCCCTTAACAATCATACCATCTTCTCTTACAGTTCCTTGTTTTCTCTGCTGCTTCAAGCATTTTCCTGTATTGTGAGTCACCAAATTTTCAGACAATTTCTCCTCCTATAGATTGATACGTAATTCGACAGTCACTTTTACACTGTGGTACTACCTGATGTCCCCACCCAAGGTCTGTAAGCATTAGATAGAGCAACAACCTATTTTCACAACCATATTTGCGAAATTGCAAGCCTCGGCCTTTGGGTAAGTCTACAATGATTTCACTGACTAAATTCTTATTGACTATAAATTAACTAGTCCATTTCTTCTTCTGAACTCAAATTCTCAAATTTTCACTATAAATTAATTAATTCAGAGGTTGCCAGCTTTCCACAATCAAAATCAACAGTCTTCTCAATCTATCTATACTAAATATTTTGATTGAAACTAATAACTACATACCCAATCACATAATAGTTACATAAGCTATTGAACCTAAACCAATAATCAAGAAGAAATTACATTACAGATAGAGAGAGTGACGTACGCACCTACGGCCTGCCACCCTCGATAGAACAGACGATCAAGCTCCAAATCATGGAAGGAAGGATCAGTATACCAGGAGCTCGGAGGGGTCACTGCTTTTTCAAGAGGGATCTTTGGATTGAAATCTTCCACCAGCTTTCGAGCTGCTTCGAATGAACAAGTTTCGAGTGGTAACGAAGAGAAAGAGCTGCGAATCTGCTTGAGAGCAAATGATGGAGAATTGGGGTTCAAGGAGGTTCTGAATTTATGGGATTTTATGGGGTTTGATGGGAGAGTGATTGGTTTGAGCAGAGCCATGACTGGGTTGGTGTTTCCAAGCTCTCTCTCACTCCCTCACTCTGTTTCTTCAGTTCTCTGTTTTTAATCCCCTGTTTTGTTTATTTTGTTTTTAAAGAATAAATAAAGAGGTGCCTTTGTGTCGTTTTACTTGTACCAGCCAATTCCATGATCAATATTTTAAAATTCAGGGAAATGGCAAAAATAGAATGCTATTTTTTGTTAGCCATTTCTTTTGTTACGTGGATTTTTGTTTAGTTGTCTATTTATTAACAGAAAATCGATTCTTCATAAGGTTGTTTTTTCACTACTCCTAAAAATTCAAGTTCGAGGGGGGCTATAGAATCGAATTTACGAAAATGATTTCAATTTTCATGTCTATTTTTCATGTAACCAAACAAACTCTAAATAAAAAAACAAATGGAAATTGAAATTAAGTCAGAATATGATTATGGGAATTTATTTATATCCTATTTGTATCCTTTTATTTTCTTTTTGAAAAACACGAAAGAGTTTCGCATTAATTAATTAAATCCAGCACAGGAAGGAGCTAGCGACCATTTGTCCAAATTGTTTGCACCATGGTATGATAATTTGCGGTATACAGAATAAATAAATAAAATGATGATGCATTTGTGAAATGATTAGTCACCTCGAGTTTGAACTTAAATTTGGGAGTGAAAATTTTTAATTTATGAACCACATTTAATTTATAGAGCTACAATTGTTGGAATGAATTGAAATAAGGGTGATCTAAAGAGGGACAGCCGCGGAGCTACGTACCCCGTTGATTTGAATTTTTTTTGGGTTATTGTGATTTGCCGATCCTGCGACACGGTCCTACTACGCCATCCCATCCCCCCCCCCCCCCCTATTCCTTTCTTCCTCTCCCTCTCTCTTTGCTTGATTTATTTTCCTTTGCCACTAGCCACCAGCAACCCCAACCTCTCTTGTCTGCTTTGAGAAAGACAAAAAAAATTTAAGTATTGAGGCCTAATTTTGTATTTTATTTATAGAATTTTTTTTTCTTCTGGAGATACATGAATTTTGACCTATTAATTTTTCCTCAACATACATGTTTGTATCTTGAGGTTCATTTGTGGGTTATTGTTTGAATGACATTTTGATAATAAAGTAAATTTTTTTACTGTCAACGCAAGTTAACTACTAATCCTGAGGAGATTGAAATAATTATTAATGTTGAGATAACCTCTAATTAGCTATTTTTTATAAAGGACAAATTGCAAATAACCCAATTTTTTTTAGTAAACATATAATAATATATTTGAAATTAGTTTTGCCCTTTAATTTTATAGATCAATCTGATTTGTCCCCCTTTATCTTTTGTGCTCCTAACTTGTTGGATCTATTTTCTTCCCCCGTAAATTAAATAGAGTTTTGTATAATTATTTATGTATTGTTCAAATTTTAAAACAATTATGTTAAATAATTAATTATTATGTTATCACTATTAACTATGATTCACTCCGCCCCCCTTCAACAAAAATCCTGACTCCGTCACTGAAGATGGACGCATTGTTCTTGTACAAATTATAAGGCCACTCCAGAAGATAAACCTATAAACACCAATGGAAGGTCCAGTATAGAATCTCATTATGCAGATGGATGCAGATGGATGCTGAGTACCATCGTCAATGTCCGGCAGTCGTAGCTGAAAATTTTACAGTAAGTTTGATTATCTGTTCCTGCTGGAAATTGGAGAAAATCATCCGAAACAGGATTGGAGAGCCACAGACCATTCAGAGTTCCCGGTAAACTTGAATGTTGAAAAGTATATTCGGACATCTCTTAGATGACCAAAACTCCTTGAAAATTGACTGAAACACATTGTCGGAAATGCCATGAAAATGGGTGGACGAATTAGAGAACTCTAACACAAATAAATATAAAATAAAAGACTTATTAGTACTTGATTTGAAGCATTACCAAGGATTGCTCAGTGGAAAGCAGCTGCCATAATATAAGCCCAGCAGAACACTTGATGCGATACCATGGTTGCATTCCCAACTGACTCAGCACTCTGACACCAAATGTGCATCGACTGTTCGGCGTCATCAGATGGTATAATTCATGTCCACGCATGAACAGATCATCAAATATACTGAATACTCAAACTTAAGGTTGTTCCACTAATGACTTGTTTCAATAGCAGAAAGAACTTAAACAGCAAAGTAATACTACAAAAGATTTTTTTTTATTACCAATACAGCTTGAACTAAAAAGATGGAACAAACTTGGCACAACACAGAAACTTGTTTACATAAATCTATGATGTTCTTATTACAAAATACAAAATACAAAACACAAATTCTAAAGAAAATACACACAAACTTTGATCTGCTGTGATTTCGAGTTTATGGGAATGCAAACTCAAGAAAATAAAATTGGGATTTGAGATTTCATGCATCAAAGGAGTTGTGTATAGCATTCTCGACAATGGGAGCATACCTTCCAGTTCAGTATCCTGTAGAATCAGGACCTCTCTGAGCACCTTCACATAATACGATATCTTCCATCTACCAAACAGCTTCATTTAGACACAATCTCGGAAACCAATTTCAGTTCCAATATAAAGGGAGAGTTTCAATTTGTTCTATACCTGCAGTCTTTGCTGACTTGAATAACTTTTCCCAATGAAAGTTTTGTCATCCTAAGGGATACGATGAATAGAAGCAGCACAGTCGGTTAGAGTGGATACAAACTATCCATTAATAAGGAGAAAGCTGAACAAGAATGGTATCAGATATCTTAAAGGTAATATTATGGTTCCCAATGCATCAGTGAAAGAATGTGTTCCATTTTCATTTTTTAATCACAAAATGAGACCTTTTGAAACATGCCAAGTACCAACTCAGATGCTTTCACGCCTGAAGCAACTAAGAACAAAACTGTACTCTGTACCAGTGCGATATGCCAACATAATTTGGGGTGTAATCACAACTTCTGATATATAGCACAATAACATGTCAAATACACAAAAGTCGCCTTGTCCTACCCCGTGAACATGTATTGGAGGTGAATCACCATGCAAACATGCTTAGGTTTTTTATTTTTTTTCATTAGTAGGCCAAGTGGATGCAGTTTCTTCACGGTTATAATCACACCATAAAAGGCCAAGTAATGCAGTTTCTTCACTAGTGTAATCGCACCATAAATAGATAAATGAGTACATAGTAGCAAAACTAGCAGTTGAAAACAGAACGCATCATCAAGATTCAATTCCTTTGACATCCTTCTATGCATGCATTTTCTACTGGTATGGTGCAACTGCACCTATTATAAGAAGGTAAATAAGAAATCAATTTATAATTAGAAAAGCGGTAACACGAATTATAGACTACCTTTTAATGATTAACCGAACCATCAAACTAACAGTTCAAAACCATAGCACGGATCACAAGCATCATCTTTAAAGGATATCAACACAATATATATATATATATATATATATATATATATATATATATATATATATATATATATATCAAAAAACTTCTAGACAGCATATGCATATCAGAATGTAACTTAAATCATCTTCAATGACCTTAGATCCAAAAAATGCAAGAGAGAAGCATACATGTATCCGGGCAAAAAGAAAATGTAATAGTCATTATGATGTTACGTAGGAACCAAGCTTACGGTGAGATGCAAACATGCATGTGCTCGTTGAACATGATATGTGCATGTTGAACATGATAGTCTCCGACGAAGTAATTGTTGCAGAAGACCTGCAAAAATTATGGCGCACCTGTAACCATGAGAAATTTTTACTAGTAACCAGACACAAAAGATCAGACTTTCTAATGAGATTCCAATCCATAAAAATCCAATTCCTCAGTAGCCTGTCATTTCTTTTCTTTTCTATATATATATATGGGGTTTGCATTAAAGAATGGAGGCAATCAAACTTTAAATTAAAGAAACAACCTTATTGCCTTCTTTTGAATTGAAACACCCAAATTTTACAACACACAAAAAAATAAAAAATAAAAAAAATCCCTCGAACCAAAGGAATAACATTAATGAAAGATGTCGAATTGTCACCAATGAAAGAATAGACCTAAAAAGAAATCCCTCGAACCTCTGCTTAGCCTAGAACCTCAAGTGATGTTGATTCCATGAAAGAAATAGAACCAATGAAAGATGACTCCATTTAATGAAAGATGTACAGTTGTTTATTTTCTCCACCAAAGGAATTAAAGTACTGACAAAGATCTCAAGTTGTCTCCGCGAAAGGAATAGAATAAAAAAAAATTTAAAAATTTTGAGAGGGGTTTTTAGGTAACTAACCTGTCTAACCATGGTAACTACACGCGTGGCCACCTTAGGCACAACGGCCGCTGGTGAGACTGTAAGATGCGGCCTCCAACAAGAGAAGAGACGTTTCACCAAGCCCCATGGGAATGAGTGTACTCGGTTGTTGTATGAAGACGCCGTGATAGTTTTTGGTTGGCAAAACCATCAATTGCTTGCTAACTCTAGATTCTAGACAATTTCTATTTTCTATTACAACAATTCTAGGCAGCCACTTTTTGGCCATGTTTGAGCTTTTTTACAATTTTACCCCTTCTCTTTAAAACACAACCACAAACATCATAATTAGAAGGGATAAAATTGTAAAAAAGCCCAAACCTGGCAAAAAAATGGCTGCCTAGACTTACTCTTTCTATTAATAGTGGTTGTAGTGGGGTATGCTAAATGAGAAAATTTCTAGATATAAGAAAAGCTTCTAGATTTAGCAAGGAATAGTGCACGATGTCTCACATGCTACTCATGGACACACATCTACAACTTCAGGTGCGGTAACCTCTATTTTCTTTTTCTTTATTTTTACTTTTTTTTTTCTGTAGTGGATATTGATAGAGAATACTATAATAATACACCAAAAACAATATTCTCTTTTTTGATAGAGGTGTCTGGGTGATGCGATAACATATATATCAAAAGTAAAAACTTAAAGTAAACAGCCACTTTTCGATATAAACAAATCTAGTAATCATAACTTAATGTTTTTATCTTACTTTGTTTATGTTTATTTGGAATCGATAACGGTGATGTCACAATAAGTTAAATGGTGTATGTAATGTATATGCCATTGTTCGGTGTTATTTGGCTTTTCTATGGCACCACTTTGACACTTTGTAGTTGTGCCAGACGCCAACATATATTGTCAATTTGTCGGTTTAAAAGATATTTACTTCAACACTTATAAAATGTTTTGTTTTGCTTTTATTTTTTATTTTTTTCATTAACTTTTTCCCCAAGTTTCTCTATTTCGCCATTACCTCCTTTTCCATCCTAATTTGCTCCATTTAAGTTCTAAATTCACACTTCCCCTGTCAAATTCTTCCCTTTTTCCTTTCATGAAGGTCCATTCTATTAGGATTTACAATCAGTAAGTTACGTGTTGCATAGAATCTTATGTAAATCACCGTTGTCATCTACGGAGGTATATGAGGCTTAACCATTAAAGCCTTGTCAAAAGGTCATGTGGAACCCACACAATAACAATGCGTCGACAAGGCCAAGCACTATTAAAGTGGAGTTGCCTCGTAGACCAAGAGCGATTGAGGAGCCCACATCAAGGTGAGGCATTGCCAGGCATGAACTAGTAACTAGCCGGATTTGAGAGGTAATATTGTGAATCAGAACCCAACACGAACTTGGGTCCAAACATAATAAGAGTTTTAAGTTCCAAATCTTGACCTGGTCCAGTATTTGAATCTGCTTCCTATATTTAATGTCCCAAATTATAAATTACCTTTCGTATACATTTACTTAGCTTAAAGGACATAAAATATTTTAACCGCTAGTTTAGTAAAAAAAAAAATTTGGAGGGGGGTATATATAGTTCGAATCCTTTTCGGATCACATTATCGAACGTTCAAAATCAGTCCAATTAATTGTTTGATCAAAGGGTTTGCGAACTATTAATTATGATTAGACTATTTGAGTACCACTAGTTAAATCCAAGTTCGATTTGGATTAGAGCTACCCCTTCCCGCCCTGTTATATCATTAGTGGTTAAGATTCTAAAAGTTGTAGGAAAACGTCAACTAAATGAAACAAAATCATATAGAAGATGATGAGCTCTACTATTTTGGATATATTCAGTTATATGCATTAATTGTATATATAATTTTCTTAAGAGGCATAGCTTTTCTATATTATAGAATCCAATAAACATTGTTTAGTTTTGACTATGAGGCTTTAAGCATATGATATTTCTTGGATTCACAAAAATGTCCCATTGTACTTGTTTATCTAAACTGTCTATCATTTATTTATCCTAAAAAAAAAATTCTCTAGAGGCTTATTCCTTATACCCCACGGCTAAAGCTCAAGACTCTGGCTAATCTAACGCTTCACCTTATGCTTCACCGTCCAGAAAACATTGTTAACCATAGACCATGATAAATCATTTCACTAATGATTTTCTTACCGAGACCTATACTCATGGAGCTCATTGTAAATTTGTAACCACAATGCAACTTTCGACCTTGCCTTTAGGGTAACGAAAAAAATTCTTTTAAGGGCATACCTTATTCATATGTTTTTCTCATGGTTTAACTAATGCATTTTGCAAGTGCACGCCTAAGGCGTATGCTCTCAACCCTGAAGCTTACAAAGGCATGGACACATACAAAACCCCCCAATCATAATGGTAATCCTAAGTTGTGTCCACAACTTTATGACTATGTTTGGGACATTACAGGTAAGCTTTGCAAATAAACAACAATTGCATGTGTTCCTCACATAGGAATTTGAGAATCTTCACCTTGAAGCCTTTGGCGAGTATTTTCATCATACCTTTGCAAATAGTCACCATGTATAGACACATTTATGTATTGGAAGAGTGTGCCGCATATTTCAAGAGGGGTTCCAAAGATTGTTTATAATCTTTTTCTTTTTTTTTTTTTTTTTTTTTGAAAGACAAGCAGGGTTTTTATAGGATCCAAGAACCCACTAAAGATGTCGCAAGCTGGGTTTGAACCCATGACCTAGTGGTACCATCCGCCAAGCTCTAACCATTGAGTTGTCATGCCATTGGCAGATTGTTTATAATCTTACTCCTTATGCCATAGGAAAACGAGGAAATTTTGGGTTTTCAAGAATGAGGAACTGATCTCTTGGAAGCCAGTTATTGATATCATTTGCATAACATCGCATTGGCTTTTCAGACAAACTTATGTTTAGTTGGGAAGCGAGTTATTGATGTCAGTGAGGGGGAGCCATTAGTCTAATTGGGAAAGCATGGTTAGAGTTCCTCTAATTATAACGTTCTAGGTAATTAATGAAATTTCATCTTCTCTAGAAAATAAAAACATAGGTAGGTCATTAAAAAATGTTCGATTTTGAAATTGAAGTGTTGAAAAGAAGAAATGTGGTCTTCCCACTCCTTTTTTTTTTTGGTCTTCTCTCAGCAAGATACGTTAGGACGTATCTCTTATTCCTACAATGAAGGCTTTTTTATTTCCTCTAATGGATTTTAGGTTTCTCTTTCTTTCACTTTATTTCCTCGAATGCTTATGTGGACTTCAGATCTAAGGTATTTAAAAAGCTTCATTTTCAATTTCCACTGGGATCTTTCACTCTGACTCACTCTCCCAGTAATCTAGGTTTCCATTCTCTCCTAACTTATATATCATGTTAAGTCAAACCCATTTTGTTACATATCAAACCCATCTCCAGATTTAAAATTCCAAAAATATTGCTCATGAGAACAAAGGAAGCAGGACTAAGGGGAGGAAACCTAACATTGAAAAGGGCAAGGAAAAAGAATCCCCACCCTCACATACTCTTGGCCCGGGAATGGGTTAGAAATGAAAAGCGATGACTCAGAAAGCATACCTAACCTAAGACCGCCCCATCGTCATCGCCTATATTAAAAATGTGCACATAATAAAGAGTTGTTTATTGTACAAATTACAATGGCTTTCCATAAAGACTTCCATATGCAATCAAGTATAACCATTAGGACTCGATCCCCATTTTTTACGAAGCACACATACAAAGACCTCGCTCCTTCCGCTCAATATATTAAAGATCATACCTTTCTAAAATAGGTTTTTCCCAATACCTCACTCATATATACAAGAATGCAAATCATTCCAATCACAGTCACTAATCAAATTGATAAACGAAATGCTTCAAAACCCATATTAATTTCCACACTAAACAGTCAAAAATCAAAAAACTGAAAAACAAACGATCAATTACATACCTAAAAATAGCCATCCTCCAAAAACCCTCATCAAATTAGGCCTTTTGAATTGGGAAGTTTAGGTTGAATTCTTCGACCATTCGTCGAGCTTTCCAGGCTCCAGAGGGTGATGAAAATATGGGTTTTCAAAGAAATAGGAATTGGAGTTTGGGTTTCTATAAAGGTGAGAGCTTTGTTTGAGCAAAGCCATGGCGGGAGAGTTTTCAGAGCAACAAATCTTGGTCATGGGGTTTTATATGGGAAGGAAACGAAAGTTCGAGTTTTTAGAGAGAAGGGCTTGGATTTAGTTTTATTGTGTTTTGGTCCTTCATTAATTGGATAAATCATGATGTAAGTGTTTTTTTTTTTTTTGTAATATTTTAAGGAGGAAGTAATCTTGCAATCCTATTGAATCTTCGGAGTTTTCTATCCCTTAACCTTCCTAGCCGCGGGCAAGGTTCCAATGCTGGACTTGTGATTCCATCTGCCACAGGCCCATCGCTGAGCTGGTACCCTATTAACATGATCGTGATAACCCAAACTCTAATGCAATGCTAATGATCACAACAAAAACAACAGCTGACATAACAAAAGTGAGACAGCATAAAGATGTAAACAGTCAGTTTTTTACAGTTATTACAACTTAAGTATTCATCGTTCGAGTCTTTATTAATGTGTGCATGATGTATAGCATAAACAACTACTTGAAACATACAACATAACATTACCTAATAAATGCGGATGGGTTAAGATCTGAGAGTTGTTGCGTCGATGAGAACCAGACAAATAGAAAGAAAGACTTGGGTCTTCAACTTCCTACTGTTCTGAAAAGGTCTCAGATTCTGAGATTTCGGCTACAGGTTCTTTGATGCGGGGACAGAAGCATGAGTATGCCATATAGTTCTTCTTTGTAACATATGGGGAGATGAAATCAGTGACTGAAGCAGAACTGGGAACTTCATCTGGAACAAGTATGTTAGTCTTCCCAGAAGCAATTCGCTTTCCAGCTACATTGGCATAAAAGAGACCAGAAATGGCAAGTACAAAGACGTCACTCTGGGAACATATGTAGAAATCAAAAGACTTTTCGAATTCAGATGCTTCCATGTAAAGGAACTTTTTCTTCTTTTCATTAGGCATTATATCATCCTGCAGCAGTTTTGGAATTAAGTAGACCGATCACATTGCTTTTCAACTACCTGATATTTGGTATGAAGTCTGAATTCAGTAAGAACATAGAAAAGACGTAGAAATGAGTGCACCTTTGTATATGTCTTTGGAAAGATGTCCCTTAAATTGTCAAGGCTGCTATGCCACCAAGTCTGAGTTAAATAGATCGTCGTGTCTTTATCAAAACCAACATTCTTCGGACACTAGGGTTGGGAATGCCAAATCAAATAAATCTCGTACTCTTTCGTAAGTCACCCCTACAGAAATTCAACACAATTTGTCTTGTCATCGATGTCTGCATTTGCATGAAAAGGTCAACAAATATGCTTAAATCCCCCAACATGATGAGCCTGCATACGTACTGATCTTCCTCTTCATTGAAGAGTTCTTCCAGTCTCTTAAAAGCTAGCTACACTGTCGGTGTGAGGAGAGAGTTGTGTCGCTCCCGATCTCTCTTTCAGGTCAGTCATCCTTTTCATTCAAGGTTAATAAGCTTGTGCTCCCCAGATCTCTTTGGCCCTGCTCTACACAAATCTTCAATGACTACCACTGCCTAGACCCTCATGGCCTCCACCGATCCGGTTCTGGATGGAGAAGAGGTTGTCTACAGAGATGGTCTTAGTGGAGATGGAGAAGATTTGGTCAAGAGTCAATCTCAGCTGAAATGGGCTCACTTATTTGGTGGTGGACGCTGGAATTGGGATGGGTTGGAGGCTCCAATCTACTACTCAAATCTCATGTTTGAGGAAGGCGTGTTACTATGCCATCCAGATATTCGAAAAAAGGCCAAACAAATATGGTCAGACCAGTTGGTGGGGATGTTCCTTGAGAAATCTCCTCCATTCAGCCAAGTCAAGATAGTTGTTGAGAGGAAGTGGAAACCAAAAGGAGATCTTGAGGTTACATCGAACGGAGAATTTTTCTTTTTCAAGTTCACGAATGAAGATGATCGAGCCAAAGCACTTGAAGAATCGTCTTTCAAAGTTAGGGACAAACTCATGGTGACTAAGCCATGGAAGGAAGACTTAGAGAGTCTAAGGAAGGAGATCAATATAATTCCAGTATGGATACATCTTTACAATGTTCTCACTTGCATGTGGTCCAAGGAGGGGTTGAGCTACATTGCTAGCTTGATTGGGAAACCTGTCAAGTTTGATCGAGCCACCTCAGCTAGAGCTCGCCTCACATATGCAGCAATTTGTGTGGAAGTGAATCCAGATAAGGAGCTTCCAACCTTCATTAAATTAGATGTGGGTAGAGAAGGAGGTGATTTGGATGAAATTGCAATCGACTATCCTTGGAAATCATTGACGTGTTCTAAGTGTTGTGTCTTTGGGCATGACAAAGGCTAGTGTATGAATGGACACGATAAAATGATGGAACAAAAGGAGAAGATAACATCTAGAAGAAAGAACTTTGAAATGAAGACTCAGTTGAACAATAGGAGGAACAATGACAAAGGAACTAAATAATGTGTCGCAGAATGGGTTGAGGTGAGGCAGAAGTCGATAATCACGAAAAAAGATATGAGGGATGAGAACCATAGGCCGAAAAATAATTCATTCAATGCTCTACAAGGTATTGATGAAAATAATAATATGGAAATGACAAATATTACAGAGCCTCTATGTGCAGATACAGAGATGACAGTGCATGATGTTGACGAAAGTAGAAAGGCAAATCCCAATGATGAAGTATTACCAGTAACAACTACTACGGAAGCAAAAATGACTCCAAAAGTCAAGCAAACTGAGATCAATGAAAATGAGTTGGAGGATGGTAAAAGATTTGGATACCGCGATGTGAAACTACTCACCATCGCAGAACTGAACGAAGCGAAAAACACTATCTCTTTACCAGAGATTGAATGTCTTAATGATGACAAATGAATACGACAAGGGAAACGAAGTTCCTGATGAAATACAACAAAAAATTAAAGAACGTGGCATGGAAGACTTTAAGAAAAGCTACATATGGTTAAAAGAAGTATGGGAAGAGCACAAGAATCGCACAAACAATAGGTTGAGACAAGAAAGTTATCAGGATTCTAAAGAAGAACATGAGCCAGACCCCTCTAGTGATGATGTGGTTATAGAATCGGCTACAATTGCCTACACAAAAGATTTTAGCCTTTATCCCCGAAAATCCAAAAGAATTAAGAAAGCAAACAAAAGGTATAAAGATTGACTTTGTACATTGTTTAGGCTTATAACGATGAATCCTCTCTCCTACAAGAGATTATTTCTTTATTTGCTTTTACTTCAATTCATTAATATAAAGGTTAAGGGGTACTTAAAACTCTGTTTGCTTTTCAAAAAAAAAAAAAACACAACATTCTTCAAAAACTCGCCATTCTCCTATGCATTGTAGCATTTCCTTCTGGTACCACTTGTTCCTTGGCATCCTTTATTTTCCAGCACATCAACTCTCAAGTCTACTGCAATGAACTTTTCCTCTGACTGCTGACTCAAGATTCTTAGCGTATCTACCATTGAGTCAACAACTTCATGAATTTCCGGTTGCAAATCAAGAGTCCCAAGCATGCAATTGAATCTACGTCATTTTTGTCTCCTGTAATTTTCATGCTTGTGGAAGGGAAGAAACTTGCAAGTCTCAAGTTAGGCTTTTCTCAGTACAAGGGTGCAATGTGTTCTGCAATATGGTCTTCGGTAACCCTGTTAGGGACCCTAACAACTGCAAAGTTTCCTAAAGTTAACCCACGAGGCATATTCTTCACTACTTTGACCCACACCATGTAGGCTTTTCACGAATTTTTCAACATCATAAATTCTTGGAAGTGCCTGAAATGAATCAGAGGATTGAGTTGAATAAGAGTGAAAATTTTCTTATGGAAGGGTTAGATGATGAAAATTATGGTAAAAGGAAAACAAAGTTAAGGAACACTAACCTAGTGTAACCCTGCAGATTGCTTTCCCTGATGTCAGGCAAGACAAGTGTGGAGCCTAGATACCTTGCAACTACCACTGCATCAGAGCAATCTAATAACAAAAATAAAAATAAAGGGACAAGTGTGGAGCCTAGATAAGTGAATTGAAGATGGTAACGCAATTAACCGGAGACCTCAAAAACAGTAGAAGGACAAGAAGGAAATAGTTCAATTGTCGAATAGCATACCTGAGAGACATGGTATTCAGGACCATGTGTCAGAGATAATGTAATAAACCCCTTGACTGTTTCGCTTCTGTGAACACCAAGAAAATTGAGGAAAATGAATATGACAAAGATCGGCAATCACAATTTCAATCATATGCACCAAAAGATCCATATATCATAGAGAACTTACTTCGTGCTGGCCTGATCCAGCAACGCTTTAGCTCCAAACCATCCTCTTTCCAATACTCTTTATTACTTAACTTGTGCAAAGAGATGAGAGTTTGCTCTCTGATCTTCATTGTGTTGAACTGAATTCTCATTACTGGCATACTTACCTATCGGAAAAAATAGGAGACACCTCTTAAGCACACTAAGCCCGAACTTAATAAATTGCATTTTTCAGTATTTCCCTTCCCCAGTCAGAAAATCAATCAGAATGAGATGACTCTTTATCTGTAATTACCAATGAAACAACGAATTCAAGAGAAAATCCTGTAATTTTCATTTGCGTCCACTGAATTAAAGTGTTCTCTCTCGACCGCGCTTATGACAACTAAAATACGTCAAGTACAACTAACTCAGCCAAGCACTCTAAAACATTAAGCAACTTCAACAAATGTAATCATGCATGCTGAAATTTTTGTAAACTCAACTAGACATTATACAGTCTTTGATTACTTCCGCTTCTCAACCAAAATTCTTACAAGAGCGTTACAGAAAAAACAAGTCAACAACGTAACATCACTTATCTCTGAACACAGAGTTTCTCAAGTGGAATGATCAATTAAATGATCTAGACCAAAATGGTGACAATAATCTACACCAATTCAATTGCCTCCATGGCATCTGAAATTTCCTTAACAAAACATCAACGGAGTAATCTAACATAATAGATTCACATAAAAGAAACATAACAAAATTGCTGATCAAGCACCAGTCTTCAATCAAAATTCTGCAAATAATTACTCCAAAACACAAACAAACTCAACTCAAACTCGTCAAATACCCCCACCGCAACCAAAACATCAATTAAGCAAAGTAAAACTCTTCAAGTAACTCCAACCAATTCAAACTTCCTTGTACAAAACATCTTAAGTAAACTGAAGTACTAAAACCGTTAGAGTATGTTCCATTTTAGCTCTAACATGCTCAACTTAAAAAACACAGAAATCAACTCAAAAGGCTTAACTAACTCCACCAAATCCATTTCTTTTCTTCACCAAAACATCATTTGAGTAAACTAAGTACTAAACTCAGACCGCGATAAACAGAACAGTGGGGTGAATCTTATTCGACTCATATTCTACCATGAACACTTCTAAACCCACTCAATAAACTCAACCTCTTCAATCAACTCCGCAAAACCCAAACTCTTTTCATCAAACATAAGTAAAGTTCGCTAACTAATCAAAACCAGTAAACCACTGATCACACAAACACTGACATACAATTTCAGTCATCTCCAATCAAGAAACCGCATAAAAAAACTACATAAAATCAACTCAAAACCTCCATTTACCTGCACGGAATCAAAATGATCCTTGATCATGTTAGCCAGCATTCCGAACATGGACAAAGTTAAAAACGCACCCAACATGGATCCATCTCCTTTCTCTCACGCTGCACTCTTCCACTCTCGGATCTCTCTTTTCTTCTTCTTAAACTTTAAGAGTAGTAAGAATATATCGTAAGTTTAAGTGAGCAGGGTTTTTAGGATTCCGAACCTTATATTAATAAAAAAGATGATGATGATAAAGTTTACAATCGCTTATACGTTCACTCGTTACATCATTTACTGAACAATAAAATTTGCTTCAAAACTTCAACAAAGAACCTAATTAGTTCTAGATTCACCGTCTCCAGGTTGGAGAGTAACCTTGCAAAGTATTCTTCTACTAAAGTGGTTGCATGATAGACCTGTCATAACTTTATTTTCTCATAATTATCATTAATCATGTAATCACTCTCATGACCTGATTTATACCTAATGTGAGCTCCAGGATGTATGAAAAGTCGTCGTAAATAATCGAAACACAATGAATCATGATATAAAAACTATTGAAAGAGTATCCATACAAGATTCTAATAAACATTTGCATTCTACCTGTATTATCATCATCAATTACCTAAATTTAGAATTTGTCTTCTTGCTTCGAGAAGACCTTCGAGGAATATTTTTGGGAGGCTGTATTAATGATAAGTGCTTTTGGATCAGAACAAGGTGAGACAGCTAAAAAGATAAGAGAAACAAACAAAAACGGTTGGCTTTTGCTTTGTCAAATGCATGGAAAGGCTTAAGCTTTTCGATGAACGATCAACGAACGTTATGAACGCAAGTAAGCTCCCCAACTGTGTCTGTACTGGAGATAGATGGAGGAGGAGGAGGGCAAGGGTGAAGGGAGAGATGGACGTTTGGGAGGGTGACACCTCTACATGGAGTCCAAGTTTAAGTGAAAGGGTGGGTGGGTGTCTAGTCTCCCACCATTTTGAGATGAAATGAATGATACTAAAGGGGTTTTGTCAAGGTTTATTAGTAGGAAACCTTTATGCTTGTTCTTAATTACAAAAGGTCAATTAGGCTCTTGAATAATGTCAATGCATTTGACTTTGTATGAATCTTTGTTATTGGTGTTGTGTGAAGTATATCACGTGACAGTGAAGATAATTAATCAAAAGAGAGAAGAAAAACAAATGATTATCATGGAAAAGTTATTGAAAGGAAAAAAAAAAAAAAACGCTAGACAAACATGATCTCAAGAGAATAAGTTTTCCCCAAATTTTGTACTTTGAATTTCTTGGGCAGGATAGAAGGTTAGACCAACTAGGTTATTTGCACTGAGCAAGCCTCTAATCATATCAACCTATGTGTCAAAAGTTTTGGTCTTGGTTTAATTTTGGTTGGGTGCGTGATATGATCATATAAGTTATGTATTCTCCTATACTACTAAAAATTCCTCCATATTTTATCAACTTTTCATGAAAATGTCTCCAGTCTCATAGGGTATTTAGGGTGCTCTGATTGCTTCGAGGCAAACAGCATAACCCAAATTCATATTTTACTAGCCCATGAACCAAAATTTTCCAAATCATATTTGGGGTAGGGTTGGTTGATTCACATATCACCAATTTTGCGTCCCTAATTATAGCAGATCTAGTATAGTATTTAGGGTTATTATCCTTTTGGTCCCCAGTAGATTAGGTGTATTTCTTCATGGTACCATTAGTTCTCGAAATCCAAATGAGGCTTGACCGTTAAGTATTAAAAAATTAGCTCGGGACGAGACGGGATTGGCGGGATTGAAAATCTTCATCTCATCCTATCCCATTCTAAATCGGGACGGGACGGGATCGGGATGAAATTATTCAATCCCATTAAGACCCGAAAAAATCGGGACGGGACGGGATCGGGATTGCGGAATGGGATGTCCACCCCTACGTCCAGCCTTATATCATTCCTTCGCTACAAACATCTCCATAGCATTGATGAGAGGAGGCAATGTAGACCCTTAAATGGAAACTATTGTTACATTTACCGAGCTCATAACCAAGACAGGGTAATGATGCGTCCAAATCCGTCCATGTTGATTTTTACGTGCAAAGACGAACATCGGTGAACAAGAGACCACCGTTATGGCGGTCAAAGGCACTCCGATGGTAAAGTCAGGTGACTGAGGAAGGATGGATGCATACCGATAAAAATTGGGGTTGCATGTCCGTACCTTTCTCATTTGTTTTGTTCACCTTATGTAGTGAGTGTTTCATTTCTTCATTGACTCTACCATTGAGGGTGTGATGGGGGGACAATATCTCGTTTAGAATCTTACCCGTCCATTAATGAGTTTCCCTTGACACTTGTCTCTCTTTGGGACCAAATATTGTATTAGACCAAGAGTTGCACAAATGGACCCTGGGTCTGCTATAGTCTAGAGTTCTGTATCCGAGCCTTATTGTCCTGGGCCAAACTTCGAAATTCAAGCCATATTGGGCTTGCGTAATCTAGATTTGGGCACCTGACTTATGGGCTGAATAGTAATTAATCTGACCCTGATTGAATTTGGCTTGGGCTTGTTTTAGAAAATATTAAGCCTTTTCATATCAAGGCTAACCTCTGCCACGTGTCTGGCTGTCATGCGGGTGACTGTTTAGTTCTCATCAATGCCATTTTACAAATATGTCGATCAAAATTACCTTAAGAAATTTACTTGGACCCACCACTGCCATTGATGTTTACAAATAATTGCCACTATCCTTCCACAATCTTTCATTGGAGAATTAGCAAATATTCCTATTAGTTAATTTTTTTTTTTTTTCTTTTTTGTGTCAATTTTCAATTTTGGACAGAAATTTGGGGTTTTCCAAAGTCAGGGTTTCCTTAGTAATGCTTCGGGTGGATTTTGACAACACTCTTTCAGTGCCCTGTGATTTCCGAGAAAGCCTCTGAAGATTTCTAGGTGAGATGGAGGATGTATCAGGAGATAAAAGCAAAAACAACATTTGAGACGTTCAAACAGACAGTGAAGTCTTTCACAAATGCAATAGGGGCTTCCTGGAAAAGAACCTGATATATAAGGGAACACCCCAACTACAAATGTCGAATTACCTGTTGATTTATATGGAAATTTGATGACATTCATAGTTAAGATATATGCATGAAGTTTTGTTCAGAAGTATGAACATGAAGCAATGATTTGAAATCAATGGGAAAAAAAACTGAAATTTGTATGAGAGATCATAAGAAAGATTGCATAGGGGGAGCAAGCGATTGATATTCACAACTTCAACAGAACATGTTCCCAAATTTTTAATCTATTAGTCCTTTTGTTACATGTTGATGTACGCTGCTTATTAACACTATCTTAGCATTTCACCAAAATGGAACAATAAGGCTGCCCAGTAAAGGGCACAACATAGCTAACACAAGTTGTAAGCAATTGACAGCAACATATGATCCACCTTGAGAAACTTGAACTTTCATGGCTGTGAATACTTCCATGGCATTGATGAGAGCAGGCACTGTGGTGTTCTTTGCAGCTGAAATAGTCACATTGGCTGAACCCACAACTGTGACTGGATACACCGTAAGCACCGCAACGTTCCCATACGTGTCTGGAATGTAAACCACCCCTTTATCATTCCCATCGATAAAAACCTGGACTCCCCCGTTGTAACTGTTATTAGGTGGTGGTTGAATGAATACTCTTGCGAAATAGAATACAAAGAAGGCCGAGAGGGAGGCATTTGAGGAAAATGGGACGGTCATGGTGATTGATGATGAACGATTTGGTGCTTGAATGCCAAATGAAACTACTGGAAATGGAGGGTAGTATTTTGTACCATAAGATGTCGTGTTTACAAAAGATGAAGGGATAAGTTCTGTATAACCTGGCATGCTTTTGGGTTTCCAGATACGGTTACCAATATCTTCATCTGGTGCATTTAGTCCCCTATGGAATAAAAATTTTCAACCGATAGAGCATGAGTAAGATGAGGGTCAAACATAATGAATTAAACATGATATTCACTTACCCGACTTGTTGATTATAGCCAAAACGATTCCTGGTCTGAAGGTAAAATGCTGTCTTATTGTCGTTTAATGGAGAATCAAAGTTAATACCAGATGTTGCCTCAAGTGAAGAAATAAAGGGCATCCCTGCAACTCCATCCATGTTTCTTCGAACCAAACACACTTCAACTTTCATTTTTGTTGGAGTATAGTATACTTCATGGAAGACTGGCTCTTCACTCAAGGATGTGACTACAGTAGCCCATTGATTGCCATCAAACTGAAGATCAAATGTTGGAGGCTTTGATAAACTGTCATAGTTACCATAATAGAAACCAGCTCTAAGGAGATATGTCGAGCCTTTATTCAGAGGGAATTCATAGCAATTCTTGTCACCTTTTGGAAAAAAACGAAGGGAGTTCATCTGAGGAGGGCTAAGCTTCATCGATATGAGCATGTTTTGACCAGTTTTTATGAATTCGTCATCCAACCTCCATGTGCTTATATTCAGTTCTTTCAGCGTTTCATTTGAAATTGCTCCACAATCAATTTGCAGCCAGCGGTAGGAATCTTTTGAAAACAAATAGAATTATTAGTACAATTTGCATACTAATCTCTGTAAAAAGCTGAAATTTCAAGGGGGGAAAATGAAAACAGCATAAAGTTTACCATTTTCGGTTAATCCATGAGTGAGTAGAGTCATGAAACCCAACCAGATCACCATTTGCAGTTTCCCCATTATGTTTACAAGGCAGGCAGAACGAAATTGTGTAGAGACCTAGAGAAGGATGTTCTTGTTATGGAGGTCAATTAAAAGCATATAAAAGGAATCATTAGCTAGAGTTAAATTGGGTTTGGATGGATTTAAATGTACGTTGTTTAAACTTTAAACTAACCGAACCATCACAAATAGAGAGACTACAAGTATTAGTTAACATTGCACCGGCCACTCTCTTGTACTTTATTATGGCGTAATTGCTTTGACCAAGTCAATGTTCAAAATTAGCCGGGAGATAGGTGTTGACCAGTAATGGTTCATTGGATGCACACTTCACTTTGTAACATTGCACACGACTGAGATTTTGATAGCAGTCTGGCTAGCTAGGTATCTTAACAAAAAAAAAAATTATGTGGTCCTAGCAAGTGTTATCTTAAAACTTATAACGGATAGTATCACAACTTCTGGATTAAAACCCTGCGAAAGACAATTAAATGCTCAGTTAAGTATCCCATTTACCCTTAAAAGGGAAAAGAAATGACTATTATTGTTTCTTCAATTTTAGGTTTTTTTTTTTTTTTTTTTCTGTTCATTGATTATTTATTTGATGATGTTGTTCTATCTAATGAGTGGGGGAATTCTTTTTGTTGTGTATTGCAGAAGAACATGCGGTTTCCACATCACCACCTACCACTGAATATGAGCCTCGAAGGTCTTCTCGGAGCAAGAAGACAAATCCTAAATTCAGGTAACTGATGATGATAATACAAGTAGAATGCCAATGCTTATTAGAAACTTGTAGGCTAACATTCAATGGTTTCTATATCACGATTCATTGTGTTTCGTTATCTTACGACGACCTCTCATACATCCTAGGGCCCACATTAGAATTAAATCAGGTCATGAGAGTGATTAAAGGATTGATTAGTGATTATGAAGACGGAAAGATATGGCAGATCTATCATGCAACCTCTTTAGTAGCAGAACACTTTGCAAGACTACTCCCCAACTTGGAGACGGTGATTCTAGAACTCAAGAGGTTCTTGGTTGAAGCTTTGAAGCAAGGTTTCTATTCTGTAGTTGATGTAATGAGTGAGCGTATAAGCGATTGTAACCTATATTATCATCACCTTTATTTTCTTTAATTTAAGGTTCGGGGATCCTAAATAACCCCAGCTCAATTTCCAAAAAAAAAAAAGGATTTCAGTTTAATTTCTTCTTTCATTGATTATTCCTTTCATGATTTTATTGTATGAGTGGGTGGATATCTTGTGTTTTGCTTACATGCAGTATGACAATATTCTTACTGCGAAATGGATCTCAACATTCAAGGAGGCACCAGACATATTCTTTTTTTTTTTTTTTGGAAAGCGAGCTAGGTTTTTATAGGATCCCATAACCTATCAACAAAGTGCGAACTACAGGTCAACACCAAAAGAAAGTAACCATTGAGGATGTTTCTGCTTTGCGCACTTCATTCCCCCAATGTTAGATTGAGGATGTTTCTGCTTGGTAGTTGAGTTTCGCCAATGGAAGGGTTTTCTTGTGAATTGCCAACATGAGAGTTGGTAGGGGGTTCCATCTACACTGTATTTCTCATTGCTAGTATGTTCTAAGGAAACCACCAA
Source organism: Berberis vulgaris (assembly GCA_963556465.1). Classification (NCBI taxonomy): domain Eukaryota; kingdom Viridiplantae; phylum Streptophyta; class Magnoliopsida; order Ranunculales; family Berberidaceae; genus Berberis; species Berberis vulgaris. The sequence goes on along the minus strand of OY747137.1, from coordinate 60,401,694 downwards.
CTTTGTTCGTTAAATGAATCTGTCATTTCCCTCGGACGACGCCAACTGATGCGTCCAAATCTGTTCTCCTCGAGATCTGACCTGTGAAACAAGATTAGATTGTCAAAGACCATCTTGTTGGTGGCTGAAGACACTCTGATGCTTAAGTCAGTAAACTGAAGAAGAAGAAGATGAACTTGGACAGAGTATAGTCATAGGGTTTTTCATACCTTCTTCCTCTTTTCTCTCCTTAACCTTATATAATACGAATAATTAATTATGTACGTGACTTAAGCATGCATAGCGCAATAAAGAGTGATGTTTCTCATAATGATCTCCTCTTTCATTGAGATACAACCTTGGGATAGAGATTCCTGCCATAACGTCTCTATCCTCTAATGGGAGAGATTCGTTGGCCTGAGGGATTAAAGTTTGGCAATATCTACACCTGGTGCATATAAACCCTTGTAGGAAAAAAAATAAAAATATTTGTCGTAAGGGATAAAAGTTTGTGAGTCATACTATAAATATATAATCATTGTTTGATGTTGGATACCCATTAGATAACTGAGTCAGTGGCGGACCCAGGATTTTAGTCAAAGAGGGGCGAAATGGCAAGCAAAAAAAAAAAATTTCTACCCAAGTTAGTAAAATAAGAAAAATACAACTATAAAAATGCATTGCATATACCAAATTGAATTAAGTGTAATCCAATTTTAAACCAAAATAAGGTCACAATATCAATAACCTTAGCGCAAACGAGCGTAAAACTAGAATATATAACTAAAATCACAAAATAATTAGGATAAATATCTAATTTAAGCTAAAAAAAAATGGCAAATTTACGAACATAATAAGATCCTAATACAATTTCATCGAAAAATGTTTATATGAGGCTCAAATTTTGTACGAGTTGGCTAGTGGCATATATTTTCATTGAATTTTTTAGTTATTATTTTAGATATTAATTTCAAATATTTTTTTGGTTGGAGGTTTTTCGCCACTTGTGAACAAGCAATTCATTGCTTTAATGTTTGCAATTACATATAAAATTGCGTTGAAAACAAAAAAGTAGGGGAATGTCACAATGATAAAATTGTATAAACATAGAGAAATCATACGCTCCGAGAGGACCAAAAATAAAGTTTTATTAAACTAAACAATTTTTTAATGTTTGCAATTACTATAAATTGTATTGAAAATTAAAAAAAAATTAGGCGAGTAACAATGATAAAAATAGTAATTATCAATAATCATAAATCATACGCTCGATGAGTATCAAGCTCGGGTTGTTTACAAAAATTTACAAACTTCCAACACTACACCAATGGAAAGATTTAAAATAGTTGAATGAACAATTTACATATTATATTATATTATAAAATTGATTTTTTCAAAGGTTAAGTATATAATAAAATTATTTTAAAAGTTGAAGAAGGCAACTGCCCCCCTCGCCCCTTAGTAGGTCGGCAGCCGAACTGAGTTAAATTTCACTTACCCAACTTGTTGATTAGAGCCAAAACGATTCCTAGACTGTAGGTAAAATGCTGTCTTATTTTGGTTGATTTATACTATCAGAATTAAAAGGTGTTAGTGTTGCTTCGAGTGCAGAAATAAATGGCACTCCTGCATCTCCTCCTCCATCCGTGTTCCTTCGAACTTTTATTCTTATAGGAGTGTAATATATTTCATGGAAGATTGCTTCTTCGCTCGGTGATCTAACAACTGTTGCCCATTGATTGCCATCGAACTGAAGATCAAATGTTGGAGGCTTTGATAAATTGTCGTAGTTACCATAATAGAAACCAGATCTTAGCAGATATGATGTCGTGGGCGTTCTTAGAGGTAATTCATAGCAGTTTTTTGTTTCCTTTTGAAAAAAACCTGAGGGAGTTCATTTGAGGAGGGGTTAGGTTCATCGACAAGAGCATATTTTGTCCTGTTTTTTATGAATTCGTCATCCAACCTCCATGTAGTTATGTTCAGTTCCTTCAGTGTTTCATTTGAAATAACTCTGCAATCGATTTGCAGCCAGTTATAGTAACCTTATAAAGACAGACAATTACTTGTACATTCTCCTTTACTAATGTGTGTAAAAAGCCAAAATATGAAAATAAAATTATATAAACATTTGAGTTTACCATCTTCAGGTATTCCTCGAGTGAGCAAAGTCATGAAACCAAAGCAGATTAGCACTTGCAGTTTCTCCATTTGAGTTTACGAGAAGCAGAAATCACATAGAGATTAGCTTTGAGTATGTAGAGGTCACTTAAAAGGATATTAGAAGCATCATTAGGTAGAGCTAACTTTGATTTGGAAGGAATGTCATGGATTTTTTTTTATACTAACGTACCATCACAAATGGCGACAGTGAAAGTCATTGTTAACATCGCAATCGCACCAGTCACTGATCAAGATAACCTTGTAGAATGACGAGGTTCCAATAGGAGAAAAAGAAATTCAGACGAAGTTCAAGATAATATTATACGTCTTCAAAGCTTCATTTATATTATACATTTTTTTTTTTTTTCAGTTTTATCCTAAAGGATTCAAGTCCTCTGCAGGCCAGTTTAGGATAATTCCTTCCCCCGCAACAGTGCACCCAATACTAGGCACCAGATTCTGACCCATCATCGAATTTGCATCAACTCTCATATATCATCACTGGAATATGTACCTACAAAAATACCTGACTGCTGGCCTCATTACCTACATCATTTCTTAGAAGTTTTCCATTGCTGGATGACCTTGTCAACATTTATACTTGGAACGGCTTAATTCATATAGAACTCTTTTAGTAGATGGGTTTCTTGGATCTAAGCAACTTCATAAAATCCAAGTAAAATTCTGAGTATTTCTTCTTTTTGAGCTTTATTTGCAACTTAACCATATGAATTTATTGTAAACAAAGTGATACAATATCACCATGAAGAGTATGGTGCTACAAGTGATACTATTTATGGTGATCCAATTTATTGTAACACTTTTTTTGTGTAATTTTTTTTCATTTTTTTTTTACTAAATTTAGTTTTGACTTGAAATTGTTTCATTGACTGTTACAGCTCAAAAGTGTTACTGTTTTGAGAGTTGTTACAAAGATGTCAATTTAGTGTAATGAAATGAACTATATTATCAAGGTAACAAGTCATTGTTCAAAATCATCCATTAAAAAAACATATAATTGAGTATATTGTTACGGGTGGGTGCAAACTCTTAGCTAGAATACGCCTTTCCATTAAGAATCATACTTATGCTTTAAGCATCTGGATGCATCATTAACAATTGAGATTTCGATAGTCTTTAATTTCTAGCCAGGTGACTTTGCAAATTTGTTTTATCAGTATACTTGTTCTAACAAATTTTGGTAATAGACCCAGTCACAAAAACCTGTTAAAGAGTATAAGAAACGGCAATGAAGGAATCAAATTCACTAAATATTTATTTCTTGTTTTTATCAGTGTGACGACATTATTGTAATCTAATACGTACGACATGAATCTCAGCATTTCAAGGGTTACCATACACACTCTCTATCAAAATGGAAGTACCATACAATCCTTCCCTCTGTTTTTATGTTTGAATACATAAAAAAATACACTACAAGTCTAATTTAAAACATTGTACCAGGCGTTTCTCCAAAACGCAACAATAAGGTTGCCAAGTAAACGAACGAACACAAGAAACACTACTTGTAAAGAAACACTACTTGTAAGTAATACTTCACAGAAAAACTGCCAGCTTTAGAAGTTAGTGTATATGCTTCCATGGCAATAATAAGAGCAGGCAATGCAGTGTTCTCGGTAGGGGAAATGATCACCTCAGCAGATCCCCCTACAACTGTGACAGGGTATAGCGAAACCACAACACATTCCAAAATATCTTGTGGCATATCATGTTGGATTTTTCCCGAAGGATTAGGGAATCGATTTTTCAACAAATGGTCCACGTTGAACCAGTCTTAATAACTTCTGTGCGGTTACAGCTCATGTTGTCCTGATTTTGTGGGAACAAATCTAGTAGCTGTTTGATGGGAACTCGGTTGTTAATAATGTACTTGGCCCCTAAACTCTCTCACTTGAAACCCTTCAGTTTACACCATCTGAGTTTAGAGTTTAAAAGCACCAAAATACTGTGAGGAATCAGAGTTCGAATTTGTGCAAACAATCCTTCCTATTTTTTCGCTTTGATCTATTTGCTATTTAAGTTTGTGTAAAGCATGATTAGATCAATTTAGTCTTTCAGTTTATTCACTACATGATCCTTGAATTTTAATGGTGGCATGCCCTTAGTCAAAGGATCAACGATCACCAAATCAGTACTGACGTGCTCAATGACCACTTTCTTTTCCTTAACACGTTCTCTTATGGCTAGATACTTGATGTCGACGTATTTGCTTTGACTACCACTTTTGTTGTTTTTAGCCATAAAGACAACAACTGAATTGTCGCAATACATTCTCAATGGCCTAGAAATAGAATTCATGATTCTAAGCCCGATTATGAAACTTTTTAACCATACACCATGTAAAGTAGCCTCAAAACAGGAAATGGACTTAACTTCCATCGTGGAAGTAGCAACCAAGGTTTGCTTAGCACTCCTCCAAGATACAGCTCCACCGGCCATCATAAAGATATATCCTAATGTCGATTTGCGTGAATCAACACAACCAGGAAAGTCTGAATCGGACCGTCTATACATAAGCATGTAACTTTTAGTTCCTTGAAAGTACCTCATCACTTTCTATGCAGTTTTCCACAGCAAATGCAATGTAAGGCCTTATGCAGACCTGAGCATACATCAAGCTTCCAAACAGCAGAAGCATATAGAATGTTCTTCATTTGTTCCCTTTCAAAACCATTTTTCGGGCATTGGTTCAAATTGAACCTATCACCCTTCACAATGGGAGCTGCACTTGGTAAACAATCTTTCATCCGAAATCTAGGTTTTTTGAGATAGACCTAAAATGTCTTTAAATCTATCTCTATGGATCTTAATGCCAATGACATAAGATGCCTCACCCATGTCCTTCATGTCAAAGTTTTTAGAGAAAAATTGTTTCACCTCATGCAACAAACCCTTATCATTGGTCGCAAGTAGAATGCCATCCACGTATAAAACAAGAAAACAGATCTTACTCCCAGTGACCTTTTGGTATATACATTGATCCAAGGCATTTTCTACAAATCCGAATGTAGAAATTACATCATGGAATTTAAATACCATTGACGAGACGCTTGTATTAAACCGTATATGGATTTCTTGAGCTTGCAAGCCAAATGCTAACCTTCACTAAAGGAGAATCCTTCAGGAATTTTCATGTAAACCTCTTCCTCTAGATCTCCATTGAAAAATGTCGTTTGCACATCCATTTGTTGCAACTCTAAGTCAAATTGGGCCACTAATGCCAAAATGATGCACATGGAATCTTTCTTAGATACAGGAGAGAAGGTCTCGGTGTAATTGATTCCTTTCTTTTGAGTGAATCCTTTAGCAACGAGTCTCGCCTTGTATCTCTCAATGTTGCCCAATGAATCTTTTTTTGTCTTAAAGACTCATTTGCATCCATTGGCTTTTGCACCATTGGCCAACTCAACAAGATCCCAAACTCTGTTACTTTTCATAGAATTCATCTCTTCTTTCATGGCATTATTCCATAATTCTGATTCCTTGCAACTTATGGCTTGTGAAAAAGACTCGGGATCATTTTCGGTTCCAATGTTGTAGTCAGATTCTTATAGATACACAATATAATCACTAGGGATTGTTGATCTCTTTGTTCTAGTAGATTTTCTCAATGTTGTACCATTATCTCCCTGAGAAGTATGTGGTTCAATCAGTTGTTCAAAAGCTATTAGCAACTCTTGAACTATGTGATCTACTGAAATGTTGTTAACAACTTGTGGAACTTCAATGATTGATCGTTCAACACCAATTTGTACTTGAGGGGTGCTGTGAACAATGACCAATCTATCACTTGAGGTGGAAGGGTGAGATTCTAAATGATCCTTTTCAGAAACGATGTTCCTGGTTTGACTGCTCCTACTGATCAAGTCATTCTCAAGAAACTTTACATTTATTGATTCCACAATCTTAGTGTTGTGGGACAGAGAAAAGCATATGTACCCCTTAGACCTTTCAGTATATCCAATGAAATACCCACTAATGGTACTTGAGGGGTGCTGTGAACAATAACGTTTGATTTCTTCTTTCTGCCACACAATTCTGGTCTGGTAAATCAGGCATGGTGTATTGGCAACTATCTCATTCTCTTGAAGAAACTTTGCAAATGGATCATGTGCTTGTCCATCCTTTATGTATCTACCATAATATTTTCCACCTCCATCTGATCTCATGATCATAATCTGCTTCCTGCAGTACTTCTCTACTTCAGCCTTAAAGATCTTAAAGGCATCTAATACTTCGTTTTTGTTATCAAGCAAGTAGAGAAACATATATCATGAATAATCATCTATAAAAGAGATGAAGTATTTTTGACCATGTGATTCCATGTCTGGACTACATATATCAGTATGTATGATCTCTAATATGTCCGAACTCCTTTTGGCACCTTTCTTTGACTTGTGGGTCTACTTTCCCTTAATGCAGTCCACATAAGTTTCAAAATCAGTAAAATCAAGAGTACTAAGTACCCTATCATTTACTAATCTCTTAATTAGCTCTATGCAGATATGTCCCAATCTCTGGTGCCATAACTTAGAGGAATCCTCACTCAGAACACATCCCTTAATACCAATGTGAACATGCATTGAGTTATAAGTGGTATCATTTTGTAAATCAATAGAGAAAAGACCATCAGACAGTACAAGTCTTGAAACTGAAATCAAATTCCTAGAGAAACTTGGAATATAAAATGTCATTTTCAAATTTAAATAAAACCACTACTTAAAACTAAATTGCATGTGCTAATAGCCTCCACATGTGAACACATCGTTTTTCTAAATTCCACTACGTAGAATTGTTGGATTAATAAAGAAGTGGTTTTGATTGGATGGGATGGCCCAATATTACTAGATAAAATCAAGTTATTTTCAATTATTTGATATCTATGGTCCATTTTCTCTACCAATATGTTTTATGCCCCTACTTTAAATAATTGCATTGTGCGGTAACGGTATTTTAGGAGTTAAATGGTTAATTTAATTCTTATAGCACATGAACAGGTCGCCAATTAATTTCTGCTTAAGGTTCAAAATTGAGAATCATACATCCAACTCCTCTAACCTACAAATTACAAACAGCCCATTGAAGTAGTAAGTGCCTTCTAATTACAGCCCAGCCCAACACAATGAAAACCCATAGCCCAAATGGTCCGCCATGTACAAACTCCACCCAATGCAGGCTTGCCTTTCAGTTGATGTGGGACTAAATCCATCTAACCAAAACATAAACTCATAAAATGTCAATACAAAACAATGGTTATGCTGATGATTGGCATTAGAAATGATATTTTTTTCGAAGTGTTTTTTATATTTTTATCCCTTATATGAATAGTATTTGTGATTGTGTTTTAAAGATGACAGGTAAAAAGTGTAAAAACACAAAAAAAAAAATGGCTGAACTTTCTCGACTGCAAGACATTGAAATGCATTAATACTATAATGAATGAAGCTTGCTATCACATGCATGTATAATCCACTTTTTATTGCATATCTTACATATATATGGCTTCCCTAAAAAAAAATAGTTTAAATCAGATCGGTAACTATTGGAGTGCCCAATTGTCGTAAGCAGGCTTGAGTGAACACTCATCTAGCAATAAATTGCGAGCTTATGACCACTCATCATATCCTGTTACTGCTCGAAGGATCATGGTTTCGTACCCTCACAAATTATAACTTATCTCTTAACCAATGTGGGATTAATACAACTAAAAATGGGTCAAATATGATAGATCGTTAGTTTTACCGTTTAGATGTGGATGTGAAAATGGAGCCAATCATCGGGATTTGGATTTCAACATTTGATGGGCCATTCGAAAATGAGAAAAAGAGTTTTGAGATTAGAATTGGTGGTGGGTTTGGAGGCTCGCACGTCAACACTCGGCCAGCCTATGACCATTCCAAAAATTAATGCGCTGCGAACCACTCTCACAGGACGCTTTGTTTTTCCTTATTAGTTTAAGGCAAGTTTTCGTGCAACCACGGTCCCCATCTACATACAACATCCGTAGGAACTTCTCATTCATTTACTTGATGTGGGACTATTATTTCAAGCAATAGTTTTTCAATAAAAAAACTTGAAAGTGTACTTACCAAACTATTTGGCTACAGCACTGCATTTTTTCTTTTTAAGGATGCCTTAAAATTACTTTGCCGAACTATGGTACGGAATCATCTTCAAAGACCTTGGTTAGAGAAGGCATATGCCACACGCAAATCCCATGAAGCCATAAATTATGCATATGGTTTTTTGGTCCGTCAAATAGGTAGGTAAGTGGGTGTTTGTCAAAAACATGAACAATCATAGCAAAAGCGAAAGATAGATCCTTATGTGTTCAGACCGCGCCAACACCACTTTCTATTAAAATTGGTCATTGTAAAATTGACAAAATAAATAAAAAAACATGAGCAAAATATGATGGACCTATTTTTTCTTCGTCCAAATCTTAAAAAGACATATTAGTCTACCAAAAAGATCTAACTTGTCATGACTTTACCTTACATTTGAAACTAAAATATGATCCAAGGAGCTGAAAAATCCCCCAAAAAGATAAGAGAAATAGATCACAAGGGTCTCTTTCAATATTTAATTTCCAATCTTTCCTCACTTGGAAAAATCATCAAAGATTTGAACAAATCAAAGTTTTCATAACCCAAAACGTGGTGGTGTAAATTGAATTTCTTCACTTATCCTTTATTTGAAGTTCACATTTGGGAACTGAAAACCAAGTTCTTGCAAAGTACAAGAAATCTGATTCACACTGTACCTACAGACTTCACTGATTCAGATGTTGGCCTTTGATTTTAAATAACTTGAACTATAAATGTCACTTTTTATGAGACTCTGAAACTGATTCAGATGAAGTGACCACTCAATCTCCTTGAACACACAAAACTATAACAACAAAATGTTATCTTTTGGGGTCTGTTTTGATGTCAAAGCGCATCACTGATTCGAACCATGTCAGCCATATATAGAATAGGAGGGGTTGGTTTATGGGATTAAAAAAAATTGTGATTAATAAGTCGTCCAAGTGTTAAGATCCCAATTATACTGGTTTTCGATGTTCATTCAAACCAGCTGAAATCACTACCCAACTCAATTGGATGTCTATCAAAGGTCAAGGTCTTGAACATATCTGCTAATCAACTTCAATTCCTACCTAAAACCATTGAGAATTGCAGGTATTTCACATCAATCTCTTTCACATTTTAACTACATAAATTGATATTTATCATTGAATCTGTCCCCATAAATTAATTATTTGGCAACAAAAGTCTTCTAACCTTATCCCTGTCAACCATAGCTCTTAAAATTCTCTTGAATAATGAGGACGCACAACATACAAAATTATTGTAGTTTATTTTTGGTGGCCTTAAATAAAATTCGTCGATACTTATATTCTTTTCTTGGAGAAACATCCTTATCAAACAATGTTTTTTCAGTATTTATTTGTGACGAGTTAGTAAGAGCATCTCCAATAGTACCATAAGATTAGTTTAATTTTCAAATTTAATCAGTTTTCTACATTATAGAGACCTCAAAAATCAAAATATAAAGTTAACGAAAAATCCCAGTCCGGGAAAGGGATTGATTTATGTAAAGAGTGATTCTACATGGCGAGGAAACGAGCGAGGAAAACAGTGAGGGAGGGAGAGAGGGAGGGAGGGGACCGTTCATCCCCTTGGGATGCGTGCAAGAAAAGTCAACGCGCACATCTCAGCGGGGGTGAACGGTCCCCTCCCTCCCTCTCTGTTTTCCTCGCCCACTTCCTCGACATTTAGAATTTTCGTTTACGTAAAAATACTCATTTTTTTTAGCATCCAATAAAATGTCCCAAAGTAACAATCCACCTAGGGATGTTGTTTTTTTTTTGGGGAATTTTAATTGTCGAGGAAATGCGCGAGGGAGGGAGATGGAGGGTCCACCCACCTCCCTCGCCAGTTAGACAAACCTTTTTTTTTTTTTTTAATTCAGATTAGAAGTGTATTTAAGTCCGAAATTCTAGGAAGCGAGGAATGGGTGTAACCACTTATCTCCCTCGAAATGCATGCCCTCGCTTATCTCGAGGGGCTCGTTCCTTAAAAGGGGATGAATCTTTTTATGCTGGGGAGAAAGTATTGATTAGTGTTTGGAGAGAGTGTCCAGCGTCTGATTAGTGCTGGACACCCCCGACTAGGCGCAAGGACCGAGTTGAGTAGATTTTTGCACCAGACTATTCAGACTTTTTTTTAATTAAATTCAAAGCTGGATTTTAATGATTTTGAAATGAAATATTTGTGATTTTTGCTTGATCAGGTGCCTTGAAGAACTGAATGCAAACTTCAACCAATTGAAGAAGCTGCCAGACACAATAGGCTTTGAATTGGTCAATCTCAAGAAGCTCTCAGTCAATTCAAACAAGCTTGACTTTTTACCATACTCCACTTCCCACTTAACCAACCTGCGCCATTTAGATGCGCGCCTGAACTGCCTTAGATCCCTCCCTGAAGACCTCGAAAACCTCGTCGACCTCGAGATACTCAACATCAGCCAGAATTTCCAATTCTTCACCACCCTACCAGACTCCATAGGCTTCCTACCGTCCCTCGTCGAAATGGACATAAGTTACAACAAAATCACGACATTGCCTAACTCGATCGGATGCCTCAAAACGCTTCAAAAGATCGATGTTGAAGGGAACCCGTTGGTGTCGCCTCCGAAGGAGGTCGTTGAACATGGGATCGATGTGATCAAGGAGTATTTGGTTGAGAAGATGAATAATGGGGTTCATAAGAGTAAAATTAAGAAGTCTTGGTTGGGTAAATTTGTGAAATGTGCAACGTTTAACGGTCCGATCAATGTCGATCAAACGCCACGAGTTAGTAAGGATGGGTTTGTTATGTCCGATTATCGATCGATCGATGGTCTTGCTTCGCCGAGGTACATGGGAATGTTCTCACCTATTAGGCTCTTTTCTCCTAAGAGTCATCATGCAAGGTGAATTTTTAGGCGTTTGTGCGAAATTATGGAGAATGTGTGTAAACGTAGAATTTATATGATATGAATCTTGTAGATGGTAATCTAAGCTCCTTTATATATAGATTGTACACATCTCTAATTATACTACTATTTCGTTTTATTTTTATTTTTGGCATGAATTGTTATGCTCATGAATAATTGGAGTCGGCTTAATATTTTACCATTTTCTCTCAAACTATTTCAACATTTTCTCTGGGCTCAAAACAAATATTGAAAATTCTTGCAGTAATTACAAATATGAGACTCAAACCGATGACAAATGCTACAATATTATGTTATATTGATAACTCTCTAAAAGCTCAAATTTGTAGAGAGTGTGAATCTAATCACATATCAAGCGAAAGCGAGAGTAAGGTCGTGAGACTAACATACATCAGTGACTATCAATCGTACACTACACTGTAAACTCACATGGTAATACCATATATAAGCACATGAACAATTTAAGCATATAATTTTGGTCTGGCATTCCATAGTTGCCCCTCCCCACTGGAGGTTAATCTAAAAAAAAAAAAAAAAAAAAAAAAAAAATTTAGGCACATGAATAACCAAAGTGGATTAATATTCCAACATTGAAACATGTTAGTATTACAATTGTTCACAAGTCAAACAATTATTAAATTATCAAATGCTATCTAACTATGTATTTTGAAAAAATCAATCACTTGATATCAAGTGGCCCGTCATACAACCAATTGTTTCTGCCTTTGCTGTAGAAGGGATTCTACTTTTGTTTTTATTAATTAAATTAAAAATAACTGGGATTTTCTTAGCTGTTAAAAAATATTAAAAACTAATAATTTGGTACTATCCTCCTGGTTAGATATTTTTTTTTGGTGAATATGGACATCATTAATTAAACCAGTGTTCTAAAAATCGGTCTAGGCGGCCGCCTAGGCGGCGCCTAGGCGCTAGAAGGTGGAAAACCGCCCAGATTAATGGCTGGGCGGGCTGTCTGGGCGTCTGGGCGGGCTGGGCGGGTCTGGGCGGGTCTGGGCGGCCTAGGCGGGGTCTAGGCGGCCTAGGCGGACTCTAGGCGGTCTAGGCGATTTTAATTTTTTTTAATTTTTTTTAATTTTTTTTAATTTTTTAATATGGCTAATTGTGTTCTTATTTTATTTTATTTCCTACTTTTTAATAATAAACTATTTAATTATTTTTTATTCAGTATATGTCTAAATGTAGCAAATGATGATTACTTAATGGAATTCTCGAATGATCTGTCGGTACCAATTTTACTAATGTAGATTTTATCAAATATAACTGAGGTTATTTATGCTATTTGAAGAAAAATAAAAGAGTACACATTCAAATTTATATAAAGTACCCATCATGACCAACTTCAGTCATTTGAGTTTTAATAAATTTTGTTCACTATTGGTAATTTTTCATGTTTTTAAATTTTGCATATGTATACTGGCATTAAATTGGATGTAATTGATAATGTATTATGCTTAACTTTTGTAAATTATTAAAGTAATAATACAAAACCTAAGACCGCCTAGGCCCCTGGGCGCTAGGCACCTGCTCGCCGCCCGCCCAGCGCCTAGCGATTTTTAGAACACTGAATTAAACTAAGGAAAAATCTAGGCTACCTGGACCTGTGCATGTTGTTGTGCTTGGTGGCCGTTTCTCTGTCTCGAGATGTGAATTATTTCATATCTCGCGATAGATAGACAGTGTCTGGTGGCACCAGGCACACCACCAGGCACTGTAGTAGTGCTCTTAAACTAAATGACATAGATTGCTTTTAGCAGTGGAAGCTAAAACATGTGCTTCACTATTAAGTGCATGTGGAATGTAATTATAAGTCCAATTAGAAAGAAGTGACAAAAATTACCTAATACTATGAATAAGTGGTCTCCAGATTCAACGAAAGTCAGGTTGCTGATCATCCAAGTCGAAAAGTAAAAGAGAATGTAACGCTCCATTGTCTCCCAATACAATCCCTGTCGACCACTGTTTGGCCTGAATAAGCAAGAGTGCGGCTTCAGCAGCAAAAAACTCAACCATCGTACTATCCAAAACACGGCCTAGGATCACGTCCGCCAGTCTGGTATGTATCCTACCAAGATCATCCACCACTACAACTCCAAAAACTCCATCCTCCCGATTATATATGTATCTCCATAATCAAATGATTCCAATCTCTTGCGTGTCTTAATAGAAAAAACATTAAGACATTTCAATGCATAATGTATGTTTTTCTACATAAGCTACAATTTTTTTTTCAATTGATTGGATAAAATTTGAGATAAGTAGGTTAAATTTACTTGTGTTGTACATTTATGGATTAAGATCAATAAAGTAAAATTAATAGGCCGAAATGGTAGACAACAAGTACACATTGACCCTCTTTTTTTTTGGAACAAAGGAGAACTCCATGACTAACAAGTCTAGGAACTAAGTATTTCTTGGACCATATCATAGTTAATGATAATAATAATAATAATAATAATAATAATAATAATCCCTTGAAAACTAGTATAACTTGACACATGTAATATTAAATATTGTGGCCACAATAGTGATACATTTGTTAAAGTCATCGAAGGATTATTTAACATTCAGAATTAATAATTTGAAAAGGATAACCCATTAGCTAAGAACATGTTTCGATTTATAAAATTTTATAGCAACTGTAAATTGATAAAATTGCAAGCTTTTCATATATGCATACGGTCATTCATTATATTAAGAAAAAATTTACAGAGTCTGATTCGAAAGCAACGATTTATGCTTGAGAGGGTGATCCGCACGTGATCAAACCAACTTTATCCCTCTTCAACTTATTCAAATTCATGGAAAGAATGGTAGAGTGGTTCAATCACGTGCGAATACTCTCCTAAACAAAAATCAATACGCTCAAAGGGCTCCGTAGAAGCTCTTTTATATTAAATAAATAAATAAATTTTTAATTTGACAATCCAATTTTCAGATGTGAGAATGCAACTTATTGGAGGTGATTGGGCACAAAGGATGAGAATATATCCTTAGTGGGTGTTTGTCAAAAAGATGAACAATCATAGCAAAAGCGAAAGATAGATCCTTATGTGTTCAGACCGCGCCAACACCACTTTTTATTAAAATTGGTCATTGTAAAATTGACAAAATAAATAAAAAACATGAGCAAAATATGATGGACCTATTTTTTCTTCGTCCAAATCTTAAAAAGATATATTATTCTATCAAAAAGATCTAATTTGTCATGACTTTACCTTACATTTCAAACTAAAATATGATCCAAGGAGCTGAAAAATCCCCCAAAAAGATAAAGAGAAATAAATCACAAGGGTCTCTTTCAATATTTAATTTCCAATCTTTCCTCACTTGAAAAAATCATCAAAGATTTGAACAAATCAAAGTTTTCCAGAACACAAAAACGTGGTGGTGGAAATTGAATTTCTTCACTTATCCTTTATTTGAAGTTCACATTTATGAACTGAAAACCAAGTTCTTGCAAAATACAAGAAATCTGATTCACACTGTACCTACAGACTTTACTGATTCAGATGTGGCCTTTGATTTTAGATAACTTGAGCTATAAATGTCACTTTTTATGAGACTCTGAAACTGATTCAGATGAAGCCCTTTCCCTCGACATTTAGAATTTCTCGACCACTCAATCTCCTTAAACACACAAAAACTATAACAACAAAATGTTATCTTTTGATGTCTGTTTTGATGTCAAAGCGCATCACTGATTGTCCAAAAAATCCAACTGTCAACGGAAATGGCGAGGAAAACAGCGAGGGAGGCGTTCATCCCCCTCGGGATGCATGCGTTGACCTTTCTTGCATGCATCTCAGAGGGATGGACGGCCCCCTCTCTCTGTTTTCCTCGTCATTTCCCTCTACGCCACATATAGAATAGGAGGGGTTATGGGATTAAAAAAAATTGTGATTAATAAGTCGTTCAAGTGTTAAGATCCCAATTATACCACATGGTATGTAGAATGCCAGGGAATATATGCAATTGACCTACATGTCATCGATTTCTAATGCAATTCTAAACCATATCCAACCTATAAGATTGTGTTGGGTCCTCCAGAATCACCATGAAATCAATTATATGACTGTATTTCGTTTATTATGTGTATCATAGGGATCAATATCATATCATGCAACTTTTAATAATATAAAGGTTAAGAAATCCTTAAAACCCTGCTTGCTTTTCAAAAAAAAAAAAAAAAAAAAAATGTGTTCGTGTTTCATTTACGACAACTACTCATGCAAATTACTTGTAACATATGTCTTTGTATTTTATTTTTCAAATCATTAACTAAACAGGTTGTGTCGTGGTAGGCTAATGTACCCGCCAACGCACAATCTACGTGTTACATCGACGTTTCCATCACTTGCTAAACAACATGGTTTCCATGTCCTACACAGGAACATTATTAAGTCTAAACTTAATTTTCCAAGGGCTCCACTGGTGTGATTTTTCCTTCAAGAAATTAATGACGGTCCGAAAAAAATACATTGACTTTATATAACAACCATACTATGTGATACGGTTTCGTACATTATATTACGCTTAGCTATATATGTACGATGTGACATCATTGGTACCATTTGTACGTCTTCTTCTTTATAAATAAAGAACATTATAGACTTCATTTATGTGCAATTAAGCTTAATTAAGTGTGAAAGAAGAGATTAAAGATGATGTTGCATGAAGGTCAGATGATGAGGATGGAGAACAAGAAGATGGAGAGGAAGAGTAGGAGAGGGACGGAGAGATCGAATAACGACGAGGAAGTGAGGTTCGAAGAGGTGGATTTGAGTGGGATGGAGTTGGATTTTGTTCCAAGTTCTAATCTGAATTTGTCGATGATTAGCAAACTTGATCTTTCCAGTAATAATCTTGAGGTATGGTTGTGTTTTTCTTAATCGTCTTGTGATCTTGTGTTGTTTTTCTGTGCTATCTTGGTCTAGTTTAGCAAAGTTAACTGAATTAGTAGTATTAACATCTATGAATTTTTATTGAAACGATTTCAATTTTCATGTCTATTTTTTGTTTTAGACTTGAACTACTGAAAAATCAATATTCCACTGTTCTTTAAAATGAAAATTTTGAAATGGTTAGACCATGAGATTTTAGTTATTCATCATCAGTGGTTGTAGTTGCTGGAATTTTGTAGTTTCATGATC
This sequence comes from Berberis vulgaris, assembly GCA_963556465.1. Classification (NCBI taxonomy): domain Eukaryota; kingdom Viridiplantae; phylum Streptophyta; class Magnoliopsida; order Ranunculales; family Berberidaceae; genus Berberis; species Berberis vulgaris. Next base: position 60,385,360 of record OY747137.1, on the reverse strand, counting down.
TAAGTTTAACATGTAATTATAGTTGCATGTTGGGCGATAGATTTTTATTTCTTTTTCTTCTTTATTTGCCAAACTGTGCTAACTACGCAAATTTGATGCATGTTGCTGCAGACTATACCAGAATCATTAACAGCAAGGTTAGTGAATCTACTGGTTTTCGATGTTCATTCAAACCAGCTGAAATCACTACCCAACTCAATTGGATGTCTATCAAAGGTCAAGGTCTTGAACATATCTGCTAATCAACTTCAATTCCTACCTAAAACCATTGAGAATTGCAGGTATTTCACATCAATCTCTTTCACATTTTAACTACATAAATTGATATTTATCATTGAATCTGTCCCCATAAATTAAATATTTGGCAACAAAAGTCTTCTAACCTTATCCCTGTCAACCATAGCTCTTAAAATTCTCTTGAATAATGAGGACGAACAACATACAAAATTATTGTAGTTTATTTTACGTGGCCTTAAATAAAATTTGTCGATACTTATATTCATGGAGAAACATCCTTATCAAATGATGTTTTTTCAGTATTTATTTGTGACGAGTTAGTAAGAGCATCTCCGAAAGTACCATAAGATTAGTTTAATTTTCAAATTTAATCAGTTTTCTACATTATAGAGACCTCAAAAATCAAAATATAAAGTTAACGAAAAATCCCAGACTAGGGATGTTTTTTTTTTTGGGGGGGGAATTCTAATTGTCGAGGAAATCAGCGAGGGAGGGGGATGGAGGGTCCACCCACCTCCCTTGCGTGTTTCCTCACTGGTTTCCTCGCCAGTTATACAAACCTTTTTTTTTATTCAAATTAGAAGTGTATTTAAGTCCAAAAATTCTAGGGAGCGAGGGATGGGTGTAACCACGAGGGAGATGGGATGGTTACACCCATTCCTCGCTCCCTTTCCTTGCTCCTTCCCTTGCTCTTTAAAAGGGGATGAATCTTTCTATGCTGGGGAGAAAGTATTGATTAGTGTTTAGAGAGAGTGTCCAGCGTCTGATTAGTGTTGGACACCCTTAATCAGGCGCAAGGACTGAACTGAGTAGATTTTTTCACTGAACTATTCAGATTTTATTTATTAAATTCAAAGCTGGATTTTAATAATTTTGAAAGAAAAATTCTAATTGTCGAGGGAAGCAGCGAGGGATCCCACAGGGGGGGAGAGAGCCGTCCATCTCCTCCGGGATGTGCGCAAAAATTTTCAACGCACACATGTCGAGAATTCAAACGCGCATCCTGGGGGAGATGGACAGCTCTCTCCCCCCTGTGGGGTCCCTCGCTGTTTTCCTCGCTGCTTTCCTCGACAGTTAGACGGGTTCATTTTGAAATGAAATATTTGTGATTTTTGTTTTATCAGGTGCCTTGAAGAACTGAATGCAAACTTCAACCAATTGAAGAAGCTGCCAGACACAATAGGCTTTGAATTGGTCAATCTCAAAAAGCTCTCTGTCAATTCAAACAAGCTCGACTTTCTACCATACTCCACTTCCCACTTAACCAACCTGCGCCATTTAGATGCGCGCCTGAACTGCCTTAGATCCCTCCCTGAAGACCTCGAAAACCTCGTCGACCTCGAGATACTCAACATCAGCCAGAATTTCCAGTACTTCACCACCCTACCAGACTCCATAGGCTTCCTACCGTCCCTCGTTGAAATGGACATAAGTTACAACAAAATCACAACATTGCCTAACTCGATCGGATGCCTCAAAACGCTTCAAAAGATCGATGTTGAAGGGAACCCGTTGGTGTCGCCTCCGAAGGAGGTCGTTGAACATGGGATCGATGTGATCAAGGAGTATTTGGTTGAGAAGATGAATAATGGGGTTCATAAGAGCAAAATTAAGAAGTCTTGGTTGGGTAAATTTGTGAAATGTGCAACGTTTAACGGTCCGATCAATGTTGATCAAACGCCACGAGTTAGTAAGGATGGGTTCGTTATGTCCGATTATCGATCGATCGATGGTCTTGCTTCGCCGAGGTACATGGGAATGTTCTCACCTCTTAGGCTCTTTTCTCCTAAGAGTCATCATGCAAGGTGAATTTTTAGGTGTTTGTGCGAAATTATGGAGAATGTGTGTAAACGTAGAATTTATATGATATGAATCTTGTAGATGGTAATCCAAGCTCCCTTATATATAGATCAGAAATTCTAAGTGTCGAGGAAATGAGCGAGGGAAGTGAGGTGGCGGGGGTGGGAGCCGTTCATCCCACTCGAGATGCGTGCGTTGACTTTTTGCGCGCGCATCCCAAGCGGGATGAACGGCTCCCACCCCTGCCACCTCACTCCCCTCGCTCATTTCCTCGCCCATTTCCTCGCTTTGTAGAATCACTCTATATAGATTGTACACATCTCTAATTATACTACTATTTTGTTTTTTTGTTTTTTTTTTTTTTTGCATGGATAGTTATGTTCATGAGTAATTGGAGTCGGCTTAATATTTCAACACTTTCTCTCAAGCTATTTCAACATTTTCTCTGGGCGCGAAAAAAATATTGAAAATTCTTGCAGTAATTACATATACGAGACTCAAACCGATGACAAATGCTACGATATTATGTTATATTGATAACTCTCTAAAAGCTCAAATTTGTAAAGAGAGTGAATCTAATCACATATCAAGCGAAAGCGAGAGTAGGGTCGTGAGACTAACATATATCAGTGACTATCAATCGTACACTACACTGTAAACTCACATGGTACTACCATGTATAAGCACATGAACAATTTAAGCACATGAATAACTAAAGTGGGATTAATATTCCTACATTGAAGCATATTAGTATTACAATTGTTCACACGTCAAACAATTATTAAATTATCAAGAGCACTACTACACCGTCTATTTGTTGTGAAATATGTATTAATGCATATCTCGAGACACAACTCCAAGCATACCACGGGCACCCTAGATTTTTCCAATTATCAATTACTATCTAACTGTGTATTTCGAAAAAATCAATCACTTGATATCAAGTGGCCCGTCATACAACCAATTGTTTCTGCTTTTGCCGTAGAAGGGATTCTACTTTTGATTTTATTAATTAAATTAAAAATAACTGGGATTTTCTTAGCTGCTAAAAGTATTAAACTTGAATTATTGACTAATAATTTGGTACTATCCTCCTGGCTAAATATTTGTTTTTGGTAAATATGGATATCATTAATTAAACTAAATGACATGAAGCTAAAACATGTGCTTTGCTATTAAGTGCACATGAAATATAATTATAAGTCCAATTAGAAAGAAGTGACAAAAATGACCTAATACTATGAATAAGTGGTCTCCACATTCAACGAAAGTCAGATTTTTGATCATCCAAGTCGAAAAGTAAAAGAGAATGTAATGCGCCATTGTCTCCCAATACAATCCCTGTCGATCACTGTTTGGCCTGAATAAGCATAAGTGCGGCTTCAGCAACAAAAAACTCGACCATCGTACCGTCCAAAACACGGCCTAGGATCACGTCTGCCAGTTTGGTATGTATCCTACCAAGATCATCCACCACTACAACTCCAAAAACTCCATCCTCCTGATTAGATATGTATCTCCATAATCAAATGATTCCAATCTCTTGCGTGTCTTAATAGAAAAAACATTAAGACATTTCAATGCATAATGTATGTTTTTCTACATAAGCTACAATTTTTTTTTCAATTGATTGGATCAAATTTGAGATAAGTAGGTAAAATTTACTTGTGTTGTACATTTATGGATTAAGATCAATAAAGTAAAATTAAGTGGCCGAAATTGTAGACAACAAGTACACCTTGACACTTTTTTTTTTTTTTGGAACAAAGGAAAACTCCATGACTAACAAGTCTAGGAACCAACTATTTCTTGGACCATATAAGTACTTCAATATCATAATTAATGATAATAATAATAATAATAATAATAATAATCCCTTGAAAACTAGTACAACTTGACACATGTAATATTAAATATTGTGGGCACAATAGTGATACATTTGTTAAAGTCATCGAAGGATTATTTAACATTCAGAATTAATAATTTAAAAAGGAAAACCCATTAGCTAAGAACATATTTCGATTTATAAAATTTTATAGCAATTGTAAATTGATAAAGTTGCAAGCTTTTCATATGCATACGGTCATTCATTATATTAAGAAAAATTTTACAAAGTCTGATTTGAAAGCAACGATTTATGATTGGGAGGGTTATTCGCACGTGATCAAATCAACTCTATCCCTCTTTAAATTCTTCAAATTTATGGAAAGAATGGTAGAGTGGTTCAATCACGTGTGAATACTCTCCTAAACACAAATCAATACTCTCGGAAGGCTCCGTAGAAGCTCTTTTCTATTAAATAAATAAATAAATTTTGAATTTGACAATCCAATTTTCACATGTGAGAATGCAACTTATTGGAGGTGATTGGGCACAAAGGAGGAGAATATATTGGCTGGCTAATTGTACTATACTAGCACCGGATAAATTTATTCCGTTTTTGTGGCTTTCATATGACCACCATGAACTATAGTACCACTGTATTTTGCAAAAAATCGAAATGTCTGATTATACTAAACAAACCCCCACCATTGATTCTAGTGGGTAAATGTTGATCTGTATTTCATTGGTAAGTGCATGTGTCAATGTTCAAGTAATCCAGATCAGAGGGCAAAGAAGCCTCCCTCAAGCCAATGGTCTACCAGCTAAATGGCAGATGTGTAGGAATTGTAACCACAAGTCACGGGTTTGAACATGGCTGGCGGTATGTTTAAGGTATATATATACTAGTAGTAAACCGTTATGGTCCTTGATAAGTTATGAAATCCCTATAAAAACCCAGCTAACCGTTAAAAAAAAAAAAAAAAAAACAACGCTTTCTTCTTTCCACACATCCAAACACTGTTTTGCAGTTTGAATTCTTCTCTTTCCTCCTTTTACAAGTTTTTTCTTCTTCTGTTTTCTTGATCACCACTTTGAAATGGAAAATTCTAGGGGTCGAGGGAGGGAACGAGGGAGGGAGCGAGGGATGGGTGGAACCCACCCATCCGCCTCGAGATGAGTGTCATCATGCATCTTGAATCAGATATGCTCATCTCGAGGCGGATGGGTGGTTACCACCCATCCCTCGCCCCTTTCCCTCGCTCCCTCCCTCGACCTGTAGCAAAGCTCCTTTGAATTTGAAGCATTGTTAGTGCAAGTTGAAAAGTACAATTTCTATATGGAGCATGTTTTAATAGGAGTTGCTTATAAATATGTCCAAATCTTGACAATAGAATGAGGATTGATCCAATTCAGATCAATAATCTAAAAATATATTTTGGGGCATTTTGTAATTTTCTAGTAGCTTAACTTGATGATAGGTTTATACAGCTTTGTGGCAAGTTATTTTGACTTGAATTGATCTTTTTTTTTTTTCACAAGAAAAATTTTATTCAACCTGGATGACTTGAGAAACAGATGGCGTGAGAACCATGGGGAAGCCAAGATTTCAGACAAACAGGGGCAAACAGCACACAACTATTCAACTACATCAATTTCAGCCATGGATAGTAATTTCGCAAAATTATGTTCACTAAATTTTTTGTTTTTTCGAAATTATGAAAGGAAAAAGGGGGGGGGAAATTTTCGAGGTTTTTTCGTAAATTTTGGGGTTTTTTTTTGTAAAATCACAAAAACTAGTTACTAAAATTTAAATTTTTTCAAGGATTGTTTGGAAAAATTTTGGGATTTTTCTTTTTCTTCTAATTATCATCTATTCTAATTATTTAATAATTTTTGAAATCACCTCATAATTTTCTAATTATCACCTCTTTTACTTATATATTGATTTTTAAAACTACCCATTAATTTTCTAATTATAGGTATTTTGATTTATTTAATGTGTTTGATATATTTATTTACTTGCATATTATTTTTTTCATATATTCAATATACCCTCAAAATTCATTATATATTTCATTTATCCTTGAAATTTTTACGTTTTTTGTTTACACACCACCAAAATATTTCTCGAAATATTTCTTAAAATCAGGAAACGGAAATTAACTCAAAAAATGAAATCACAATCCTTGATTTCAGTAGTGACACAACTCCACTTTCTTCAATTATTAGCTTCCCACACCGATTATTGTCATGAGCAAGCGAAAACGAGCAAGGCTTCCGCATCGAACCTGTCATCAAGCGATCTAGTGTAGAGCATGACAATTTGCTCATAGATTAGGTACAAAATTGGTTCATTCGCTGCAATAGGTGGGAGTTCTAAATATCGTCAGACGCGATGGAGACACGGAAGAGCTAGGAGACATCCACGCCACGGTGAAATTTCTTGAACACGACCACAGAAAATTATGATAAACAATATTCAAAATGCATCATTGTACCCATCAAAAGTTCAAATGAATGAAAGTTTTTTTTTAACGTGAGGGGGACAAGTTACAAATTTAAAGGGGTAATATAAAAAATACAAATATCTTAGTGAATTTTTATGAAAAGATAAGGGGGCAATTGACCCCCTTAACCACATGGTAGATCCGCCCCGGGTGAGAACAATGCCAAAAATAGAGAAATTAATGAATATGCGTGTTAAAAAAAGCTTGAGGATTTAGCATTTCTTAACAAGTGTAATATCACTCCTCAAGTTTGGGATGTTTATGATTCGTCTTAGGGTGTGTTTGGTTGCACCCATTCCATGGGAATAGGAATCCTATTCCTACATGAAATAGCATTTTAGGTGTTTGTTTGAGATTTTATTGGTGGGTGAGAGATGCCAGCACGTGCCGTAGATTCCCACCATTGGTAGGAATCGGACGCCTCACTCACACTGGGAACATGATTCACGGGACACAAAACCTCTCGTCTCGCTCCAACATCAGATCTCCATGTGAGACCACCATTGAAGATCTCTTTCTCCACTGAAGATATCTTTCTCCTCGTCTCTGTCCAGCATCAGATCTCCTCGTCTCTCTCCAGCATCAGACCTCCTCATCTCCAGCATCAGAGACTCACGAAGATCTCTTTCTCCTCGTCTCTGTGAAGGGCTGATCAAAGACCTCTCATCTCCGCGAAGACTCCATCGCATCAGAGACTCACGAAGATCTCTTTCTCTTCATCTCTGTGAAGGGCTGATCGAAGATCTCTTGATCTCCATCGCATCAAAGGCTCGATCTCACCTCTTTCGAAGATCTCTCATCTCCGCGATCTCCTCTCCTCCTCTGTGATCTCATCTCCCTGCTCCAGGTTTGCCTAATCCCTCTTCCTCTCTTCTATTGTTCTCAAGGAAACAACACTTACTAGGAACTGTCGAACAAAATGGGGTTTTCGAATCAGTAGGAAACAACACTTACTTCTTCAGTTTTGACCTTCTGTAGTTCTTGAGTCTCAAAAATTGTTCATTTATTGCTAAATTAACTGTTCCTGAAGAAACAACTAAATGGGTATCTCAGAATTAGTTTTATCTTAGAACTAGTTTGATTGAACCAGTTCGATGAGTAGTGTTTGTTTGGTAAAGGACTCTTGTTAAGATATGTGTACACCGAGTTTAAACTCTTTATGGTTGAACTGAATCTGCATTGGGTAACTTAATTTTTGTGAATTGCAGCTGAACTTGTCACTACTAAAGCACTTTTCCAAGGAGACTCTGAACTGCAACAGCTACTTCATATCTTCAGGTTTGCATACAGTTTCTTAAAGTTAGTCAGTTTTATGATTTTTCTTGATCTCATGTGGTTATGGCTTGTGCATCTGGTGCAGGTTATTGGGCACTCCAAATGAACAAGTGTGGCCAGGAGTCAGTAAGCTGAAGGACTGGCATGAATACCCACAATGGAGCCCAAAGAAGCTTTCGTCAGCTGTTCCAAATTTTGACAACAACGGGCTTGATCTGCTAGGGGTGAGTTTTGAGCACAATTTTCTTAAAATGTTCGTCACCCTCAATCGATCTTTAGTTCTCTTTGTGGACTTTTAGAGGGTGGATGTTTTTTTACTTGTCTGTTTACCTTGCTGCAGAAAATGTTGCAGTATGAACCATCCAAGCGCATCTCCGCAAAGAAAGCAATGAAGCACCCTTACTTCGATGATCTTGATAAGACGTATCTCTGAATCACAGACTGATCACATTGCAACCCATTGTTTCTTTTGATTCTAATGGAAGATACGTTGCCTTGATCCTAGACAATTTCAGTGAATGTAATTATGCTTTTCTCAAGCATGTACTGTGTTTGCTAACAACAATTTAAAGAAGGTTGATTTGATTACTCAACCTCTCAGATAACTACTACATGTGAAAGGGTATAATTAGAAACTTACAATGATGTGAAAGGGTAGATTATGGTTTCAACTTATCTCTCCATCTATTTATTGAAATGAACAAAATGGAGACATGGTTCTGTATCTTTCTCAATGAAATCCTCTCGTACTACCAAGAAAATCCCATATGGTTATGTTTCTATTTCTAGTTCTTGGATCACATTGAATTGCAGCCAGTTGCTTTCAAAGACAGGGAAGATGTTGCCTCGGGTTCTACTACATTGTCTCGCAAATGCAAGCGAACGTGTGACAACAATGATCTCGAGTTTGCTAAGGCCATATCGAGTATATGCAAGGCATTTGAGCAAGCGAATGCTATGCCTATACGATTGGAAACCTTCCCTTGGCAAGAAGTTGATAAGGCTGTAAAGGCGGTTTCTGGACTTATCCAACGTCAAATTTTGAAAATCATGAGAAAGTTCTGTGTGAGAATTGGACTTCATAATAAAAAATAAAAAAATTCTCATGATTAGTTTTGGACAACCAAACACTCACAATAGGAATTGGAATCCAATGCCCATGGACAACCAAACATCAAAATTGGTCAAATCCATGGCATGAGATGCCATGACATGGGATGCCATGAAATGAGATTCCAATTCCCACCTTAAGATTCCATGCAACCAAACACACCCTTAGTGTTATGCCACTGCCATGTGGCTTGAGTGATTTGGAGATAATCTTGGATAAAAATAAAAATAAAAAAAAACTTTATCCGTTGGAGATGGTTAATAAGGTCAAAAAATGCATTTTGTTTTGAATCAAAAGTAGACCTGGTTAAATGGAAAATCACCCCGAAATTTTTGGGTTGTTTTGGATAATTGTGATGAAATTCGAGCTCCCAATACATTTAAATTGTAAGGCCATGAAGCAAAACTTATGAACAAGATATTCTGAACACTGCATCAAAGTTTCGGGTGTAACCCAGTGAATATATGAGAGAGAAACAAATATGAGGACAAAAAATATAATCGTCTTGAAATGTTGAAAATCCAAACATCAAATCAAAGTATAATTACCACATGATCCTCGTGATCGACCTTTATTTCTCCACTGCCCATCGCATTAGATCAACAAATAGATCACCATTCATTTGCTACATATTTATAAGAGTGATTCTACAGGGCGAGGGAATGGGCGAGGAAATGAGCGAGGGAAGTGAGGTGGCGGGGTGAGAGCCATTCATTCCGCTCGGGATGCGTGCGCGAAAAGTCAACGCACGCATCCCAAACGGGATGAACGGCTCTCACCCCGCCACCTCACTTCCCTCGCTCATTTCCTCGCCCATTCCCTCGACACTTAGAATTTCTGTATTTATAATACTACTTACAAGTCAATAACACAGTACTTATATCCTAAACGCACCTAATCGAAAACTTTTTTTTTTTTTTTTTTTTTGTCAAACACGAAAATGTTTAATAAGGAAAGAAAAGGAAACAACAAACGAAGAGAAACATTCCTATATCAAGGAATGTCAAGACATCATGAAAGTGTCAAAATTCAAATTCCTGAACAAATTACAAGCCGAACTGATCATCCACAGCAATTCTCTAATCTCGATAAAGATAGAGTGTTCTGATCTGTTGAGTCTTTCAAATACCCTTTTATTTCTTTCTTTCCACACACACCACATGAGAACGTGAGGGACCCTACGCCATAACCACTCCCTCCGACGGGAAAGATTAGCTTGAGACCACCAACTTAGCCAATCTAAAATGGAGCCTTGAAACATCAAACTCAGACAAGAAACTGCTCCAAATAGATTTGGAGAAAATGCAGTGAAGCATCAAATGGTCCAGCGTCTCGTCAATTTCATTGCAAAGCATACAAAGACTCCCTGTGTGGATTCCTCTTTTCCTTAACATATCTTTAGTCAAGATCTTCTAATGCAACACCGACCAACTAAAGAAATTAATCCGAAGAAAAAAGTTTTTCACCCATACCAGATTTTTGTGAGAGAAAATAAAGAGGTTGGAGTGGGTCTCATAATGAGATGCAACCAACATATCCGAAAATTCTTTTACCGAGAAGCCCACACATTTACCCTTCCACACCAAACTGTCAGATCCCTCTGAGAGCATCTGTCTATCCAACAAATGCATTAGATTATCGAACTCTTCTAGCTCTTCAGTATTTAGGGGTCTTCGAAATGAAAGATCCCAAGAATTGCCGTTAGACCAAAATTTGCTCACACTTTCATATTGATTGTTGTTAATGATAAAAAACATTGGAAACATATCCTTCAAAGATTGGTTACTACACCAAAAATTATGCCAAAAAGAGATGAGATCACCATTTCTACATTGGAGAGAGATGTGAGGGTAGAAGCCACTTGCGCACCAAGTCCTCATAATTAATAACCAAATTAAGGATAAACATCACATTTTCTACCAACAAAAATGCTAGGAAATCAGGTTTTTGCAATTATGTTTTGCAATTAGGATGACGTGTCATGATCTGGAAAGAATGATGAAATCCCCAAAGATTTTATGTGTATCTCAAAGTTGTAAAAAACTCTTCTAATAATGCCACATCATCCTGATTGCAAAACATATTTACAAAACATAATTTCCTAGCCTCACTCTTCCTACCAATGGCCATATAACATAACCAACAATAAATATTGATTTCGGAAGAAAAAAAATGTGATTAATGAGTCGTCCAAGTGTTAGATCCTAATTATACCACATGGTACATGGAACGAGAGGGAATATATGCAATTGACCAACATGTCATCGATTTCTAATGCAATTCTAAACCATATCCAACCTATAAGATTGTGTTCGGTCCTCCAGAATCACCATGAAATCAATTATGTGTGTCATAGGGATCAATATCATATAATGCAATTTTTAATAATATAAAGGTTGAGGGATCCTTGAAACTCCCCTTGTTTTTAGAAAACCAAAAAAAAAATGTATATCATGCCTAATTGTCTCAATCATTTACGAGTAGGGCGAGGGCGGTGCGAACCCCATCCACCGACACTCATCCTCCTTAAGATGCGCATTTCAAGGAGAATGAGTAGTGGTGGGCGAGCCTCGCTCCACCCTCGCCCCCTAGAATCAGGGATCATTTAGAGAACAGATTGTGTTCGTGTTTCATTTACGATAACTACTCATGCAAATTACTTGTAACAAATGTCTTTGTATTTTATTTTTCAAATCAATAACTAAACAGGTTGTGTCGTGGTAGGCTAATGTACCCGCCAACGCACATTCTACGCGTTACTTCGACGTTTCAATCACTTGCTAAAGATTGTGATCATTATTAAGTCATAACTTGATTTTCCAAGGGCTCCACTGGTGAGATTTGTCCTACAAGAAATCAATGACGGCCCAGAGAAATTATAAATTGACTTTATATAACAACCATACAATGTGATACGGTTCGTACATTATATTACGCTAGCTATGTACGATGTGACATCATTGGTACCATTTGTACGTCTTCTTCTTTATAAATAAAGAACATTATAGACTTCATTTATGTGCAATTAAGCTTAATTAAGAGTGAAAGAAGAGATTAAAGATGATGTTGCATGAAGGTCAGATGATGAGGATGGAGAACAAGAAGATGGAGAGGAAGAGTAGGAGAGGGACGGAGAGATCGAATAACGACGAGGAAGTGAGGTTCGAAGAGGTGGATTTGAGTGGGATGGAGTTGGATTTTGTTCCGAGTTCTAATCTGAATTTGTCGATGATTAGCAAACTTGATCTTTCCAGTAATAATCTTGAGGTATGGTTGTGTTTTTCTTAATTGTCTCGTGATCTTGTGTTGTTTTTCTGTGCTCTTTTGGTCTAGTTTAGCAAAGTTAACTGGACTAGTAAGTATCAACATCTAGGTATTTTTACTGAAACGAATTCAATTTTCATGTCTATTTTTCGTTTTAGACTTGAACTACTGAAAAATCAATATTCCACTGTTCTTTAAAATGAAAATTTTGAAATGGTTAGACCATGAGATTTTAGTTATTCATCATCAGTGGTTGTAGCTGCTGGAATTTTGTAGTTTCATGATCTGAGTTTAACATGTAGTTATAGTTGCATGCTGGGCGATAGATTTTTATTTCTTTTTCTTCTTTATTTGCCAAACTGTGACTAACTACGCAAATTTGATGCATGTTGTTGCAGACTGTACCAGAATCATTAACAGCAAGGTTAGTGAATCTACTGGTTTTCGATGTTCATTCAAACCAGCTGAAATCACTACCCAACTCAATTGGATGTCTATCAAAGGTCAAGGTCTTGAACATATCTGCTAATCAACTTCAATCCCTCCCTAAAACCATTGAGAATTGCAGGTATTTCACATTTTAACTACATAAATTGATATTTATCATTGACTTGGTCCCCATAAATTAAATATTTGGCAACAAAAGTCTTCTAACCTTATCCCTGTCAACCATAGCACTTAAAATTCTCTTGAATGATGAGGACGCACAACATACAAAATTATTGTAGTTTATTTTAGGTGGCCGTAAATAAAATTCACAAACGATGCTTTTTTAGTATTTATTTGTGACGAGTTAGTAAGAGCATCTCCAATAGTACCATAGGATTAGTTTAATTTTCAAATTTAATCAGTTTTTCTACACTATAGAGACCTCAAATAATCAAAATATAAAGTTAACGAAAATTCCCAGCCCGGGAAAGGGGTTGATTTACGTAAAAATACTTAATTTTTTGGCGTCCAATAAAATTTCCCAAAGTAATAATCCACCTAGGGATTTTTTTTTTTTTTTTTTTTTTTAAAATTCAGATTAGAAGTATATTTAAGTCATACACCCAGACAAACCTTTTTATGCAGTTTGGGGAGAAAGCATTGATTAGTGTTTGAAGAGAGTGTCCACATGATTAGTACTGGACACCCTCAACCAGGCGTAAAGACCGAGCTTAGTAGATTTTTTCACCAGACTATTCAGATTATTTTTTTTTTATTGAATTCAAAGCTGGATTTTAATAATTTTGAAATGAAATATTTGTGATTTTTGCTTGATCAGGTGCCTTGAAGAACTGAATGCAAACTTCAACCAATTGAAGAAGCTGCCGGACACAATAGGCTTTGAATTGGTCAATCTCAAGAAGCTCACAGTCAATTCAAACAAGCTTGACTTTCTACCATACTCCACTTCCCACTTAACCAACCTGCGCCATTTAGATGCGCGCCTGAACTGCCTTAGATCCCTCCCTGAAGACCTCGAAAAGCTAATCAACCTCGAGATACTCAACATCAGCCAGAATTTCCAATACTTCACCACCCTACCAGACTCCATAGGCTTCCTACCGTCCCTCGTCGAAATGGACATAAGTTACAACAAAATTACGACATTGCCTAACTCGATCGGATGCCTCAAAACGCTTCAAAAGATCGATGTTGAAGGGAACCCGTTGGTGTCGCCTCCGAAGGAGGTCGTTGAACATGGGATCGATGTGATCAAGGAGTATTTGGTTGAGAAGATGAATAATGGGGTTCATAAGAGCAAAATTAAGAAGTCTTGGTTGGGTAAATTTGTGAAATGTGCAACGTTTAACGGTCCGATCAATGTTGATCAAACGCCACGAGTTAGTAAGGATGGGTTCGTTATGTCCGATTATCGATCGATCGATGGTCTTGCTTCTCCGAGGTACATGGGAATGTTCTCACCTCTTAGGCTTTTTTCTCCTAAGAGTCATCATGCAAGGTGAATTTTTAGGCGTTTGTGCGAAATTATGGAGAATGTGTGTAAACGTAGAATTTATATGATGTGAATCTTGTAGATGGTAATCTAAGCTCCCTTATATATAGATTGTACACATCTCTAATTATACTACTATTTCGTTTTTTTTTTTTTTTTTGGCATGGATAGTTATGCTCATAAGTAATTGGAGTCAGCTTAATATTTCAACACTTTCTCTAAAGCTATTTCAACATTTTCTCTGAGCGTAAAAAAAATATTGAAAATTCTTGCATTAATTACAAATATGAGACTCAAACCCATGATCTCCGATGACAAATGCTACAATATTATGTTATATTGATAACTCTCTAAAAGCTCAAATTTTTAGAGAGAGTGAATTTAATCACATATAAAGTAGAAGTGAGAGTAGGGTCGTGAGAGTAACATATAACAGTGACTATAAATCGTACATTATACTGCAAACTCACACGGTACTAACATATATAAGCACATGAATAACTAAAGTGAACTTAATATTCTAACATTGAAGCATGTTAGTATTACAATTGTTGACAAGTCAAACAATTATTAAATTATCAATTGTTATTTAATCATGTATTTCAAAAAAATCAACTATTCAATATCAAGTAGCCCGTCGTCGTATAACCATCTATTTCTACCTTTTATGTAGAAGGGATTCTACTTTCTTTTTTGTATTAATTAAATTAAAAATAATTGGGATTTTCTTAGCTGCTAAAAAATATTAAACTTGAATTATTGACTAAAAATTTGGTACTATCCTCCTGGTTAGATTTGTTTTTTGGTAAATATAGCATATCATTAATCAAACTAATTGCGTTCAGCAGTGGAAGCTTTACTATTAAGTGCACGTGGAATATAATTATAAGTCCAATTAAAAAGAAGTGACAAAAGTGACCTAATACTATGAATAAGTGGTCTCTACATTCAACAAAAGTCTGGTTGTTAATTATCCAAGCCAGAAAGCAAAAGATAATGTAACACGCCACTGTCTCCCAATACAATCCTTGTCAACCACTGTTTGGCCTGAATAAGCAAGAGTACGGCTTCAGTAACAAAAAACTCGGCCATCATACTGTCCAAAACACGACCTAAGATCACATCCGCCAATCTGGTATGTATCCTACCAAGATCATCCACTGCTACAACTCCGAAAGCTCCATCCTCCTGATTAGATATGTATCTCCATAATCAAATGATTCCAATCTCTTGCGTGTCTTAATAGAAAAAACATTAAGACATTTCAATGCATAATGTATGTTTTTCTACATAAGCTAATTTTTTATTTTTTTTCAATTGATTGGATCTAATTTGAGATAAGTGGGTTAAATTTACTTGTGTTGCTTTCACATTTATGGATTAAGATCAATAAAATAAAATTAAGTGGCCGAAATTGTAGACAACAAGTACACCTTGACCCTTGTTTTTTTTTGGAACAAAGGAGAACTCCATGACTAACAAAAGTCTAGGAACCAAGTATTTCATGGACCATATAAGTACGTAAATATCATAATTAATGATAATAACCCCTTGAAAACTAGTACAACTTGACGCATGTAATATTAAATATTGTGGTCACAATAGTGATACATTTGTCAAAGTCATCGAAGGATTATTTAACATCCAGAATTAATAATTTGAAAAGGAAAACGCATTAGCTAATAACATATTTCGATTTATAAATTTTATAGCAACTATAAATTTATAAAATTGCAAGCTTTTCATAAGCATATGGTCATTCATTATATTAAGAAAAATTCTATAGAGTCTAGGTTGAAAACACCGATTTGTGCTTGGGAGGTGATTTGCATGTGATCGGACCAACTCTATCCATCTTCAACTTCTCTAAACTCATGGAAAGAAGGGTAAAGTGGTTCAATCACATGCGAATACTCTTAAACACAAATCAGTGCTCTGGACCAGGCTCCATAGAAGCTCTGTTATATTAAATAAATAAATAAATTTTGAATTTGACAATCCAATTTTCACATGTGAGAATGCAACTTATTGGAGGTGATTGGGCGTAAAGGATGAGAATATATCAGCTGGCTAATTGTACTATACTAGGACTGGATAAATTTGTTCAATTTTTGTGGCTTTCATATGACCACCATGAATTATAGTACCACTGTATTTTGCAAAAAAATCGGAATGTCTGATTATGCTAAACAAATACCCCGTTGATTCTAGGGGAGTAAATGAGTAAGTCTAAGAAGTCAGGCTATCAACCATTTTTTTGTCAGGGTTGGACTCTTTTACACTTTTATCAATTCTCTTTAAAGCACAATCACAAACATCATTTATAAAATGGGTATTAGTAGACCGTGCTGACGGTATGTTTAAGGTATATACCAATAAGTAAACGTGCCAACAGTGTGTTTAAGGTATATACCAATAGTAGACCGTTATGGTCCTTGATAATTTATGGAATCCTATAAAAAAAAAAAAAAAAAAAAAACTCTCAAGCTTTCTTCCTTTCACACATATCCAAACACTGTTTTGCAGTTTGAATTCTTCTCTTCCTCCTTTTACAAGTTTTTCATAATTCTTTTTTTTTTCTTGATCACCACTTTGAATTTGAAGCATTCTTAGTGTAAGTTGAGGAGTACAATTTCTATATGGAGCATGTTTTAATAGGAGTTGCTTATAAATATGTCCAAATCTTGACAATAGAATGAAGATTGATCCAATACAGATCAATAATCTAAAATTATTTTTTGGGGGCATTTGTAATTTTCTAGTAGCTTAACTTCATGATAGGTTTATACAGCTTCGTGGCAAGTTATTTTGACGTGAATTGATCTTATTTATTTTTTTCACTTGACTTTTTTTTTGTAGTGAGAAAAGAAATTTTTTATTCAATATGGATGACTTGAGAAATACATGGCGTGAGAACAGTGCCAAAAATAGAGAAATGAGAAATAGATGACATGAGAACAGTGCCAAAAATAGAGAAATGAGAAATAGATGACATGAGAACAGTGCCAAAAATAGAGAAATGAGAAATAGATGTCGTGAAAACAGTGCCAAAAATTGAGTTTGATTTTTCAAGGTTTTATTTTGGATTGGCTAAGTTGATAGTCCCAAACTAATCATTTCCGACGGGAGAGTAGTTATAGTGTAGGATTACTCACGTTCTCATGTGGTGTGTGGAAAGAGAAAAATATGAGGGGTTTTTAAGGGCTCAACAGATCATAGCATTATATTTTTATCGAGATTAGGGGATTGTTGTAGAGAATAGGTTCGACTTGTAATTTGTTTAGAGACTTGGTTTTTAACACCTTCATGGTGTTTTGGCATTCCTTGATGTAGGAATGATTCCCTTTATCGTTTGTTTTCTTTCTTATCTTTAATAAACATTTTTGTGTTTGAAAAAAAAAAAAAATGCCAAAAATAGAGAAATTAATGAATATGCCTGTTAAAAAAGCTTGAGGATTTAGCATTTCTTAACAAGTGTAATAGGACTCGTCAAGTTTAGGATGATATTCTGAACACTGCATCAAAGTCTCGGGTGTAACCCAGTGAGTATATGAGAGAAACAAATATGAGGACAATAATATAATCTTCTTGAAATGTTGAAAATCCAAATATCAAATCCAAGTATAATGACCATGATCCTGGTGATCGACCTTTATGTCTCTACTGCGCATCGCATTAGATCAACAAATAGATCACCATTCATTTGCTACATATGTATCATACTTACAAGTCTATAACACAATACTTATATCCTAAACACACCTAATCGAAAACATTCTTACACATAACATCCCCAAAACAAGTCCTCATCTCCATTTTTTGTTTTTCTTGTCATGCAGGTTCACAATTATTCTTCATCAAACCAAACCAAACCTAGTTCCAATTGCTTCATTTCGAGAAGTACGTCTTTGGTGAAAAAAGGCGTTTTGGCGAGAACATACCTCCGAACCTAGGTGAAGTTAGACCATTGATCGACCGGTAATCAGACCTAGTGAACATGTCCCGGTCCCTGTCGTCAACTCTTGGGCTGCTACTACCCATGTTGTCCCTAGAAATGTTAAATGACCTCCATTTAGCCATTTTCCCAAGCCATGACTTGCTTTTTGATAAGGTTTTAGGACTTCTGTTCATCCTTTCACTTAAGTACCCCTTAATCATATTTATATTTTGTTCCATGAGCTCCATTGGTGGAGACACTAGGGGGTTCCCTTCAACATGTAGTTTTTGGAGCTTTTTAAGGCACCCAATTGAGTCAGGCAAGACCTTGATCTTGTTGTAACTTACATCCAATTCAACTAGGGAGATTAAAAGACCTATTGAGTATGGTAGGACTTCAAGGTATTGGAAGTTTTGGCTCACATTGAGTATCTCCAGGTTGATTAGGTTCTCGAGGTCTTCGGGGAGGGTTCTTAGACAGTTCAGGCGTGCGTCTAAAATGCGCAAGTTGGTTAAATGGGAGGTTGAGTATGGAAGGAAAGCTAGCTTGTTTGAGTTCACTGAGAGCTTCTTAAGGTTGATCAATTCAAATCCAATGGTTTCTGGTAGCTTTATCAATTTGTTGAAGTTTGCATTCAACTCCTCCAATGACCTGTTTGGAGAAAGACAAATCTTGAGTAAAAATGCTAATTACCAATTCATTCATATCATATTTGATCCACATCATAAATTCATTCATATCGACATCATAATTTGATGTGGTTCATAACTCATTCTACTTTACTAATGTAGTAAAACTTTTATTCGATTGTTGGGTTGTCTTCAATAAAATACATGATCAAATTGTAACTAATGAGTTGTCAAGACACATAAAATACATGATTGACTTGGTTATCAAAACGTGCCCCCAAACACCTCATCAGAATATAACATGTATTATAGATTCCATAATCATGATATTTTTATGGCAGTTTAGAACGGTCTGAACCACAAATCTTACCAATTAAGCTGGCAAAAAAGCAATCAATTGTCATAACGAGGCCCACATTAGTAACGGTCTGAATTAATGAAAAACATTAAGAGAAATAGAAATAACTAGAGAGATTAAAAACCTGCAATTCTCAAGGCTCTTAGGGAGTTCTTGAAGCAAATTTCCAGACACATTCAAGATCTTGAGCCTGGATAAACACCCAATTGAATTGGGGAGATACTTAAGCTGGTTTGAATGAACATCCAACAACACCAAATTGAGCAATCTTGCTGTCAGAGACTCTGGTATGTTCTGCAAATTACCAAATGAGGTTATAAAGATTCTTTCTTATCACAAACGTTGAGAAGTTTTATAACTTATAAGGTGTATCAAATTGTTTGCTTGTGATTATTAATGGCTGTCGAATGGAATGACATCACATGTAACAAGGAAATTTTTGATAGATGAACATGTTTATATTTAAAATGTCAGAAAAATAAAACTAGTGGAAATTATTTAAAATTCCATTAGAAAAAGGTATCAAAATATGGGTTTTCATCATCATTTGTTTTTCATCATTATGTTGTGGACTTTAAGCAAAGATAAAATTTCCAAATAATGGCAGCCAAAAAAGGAAACAGACAGATCACTGGAAATGAAGACTCCAAAAATGAAGGAAACCCAGTTCACTCCATTAAGACTCCTTCCTTCTATACTTAGATTAGATAGAGGAAAACCAAACCAAACCAAAAAAAAAAAAAAGTAAACAAGCAAGAACCCAACAAGTTTAGGAAAACCCAAATTTCATTTTTACAAAAGCATTGATTTGTGACAAGATGGTCAGCATGTCATCGAACCAACTCTATCTCTTTCAACTTCTCCAAACCCATGGAGAGAATGGTAACGTACTATCCTCCCAAACACAAATCAGTGCTTTTCGAACAAAAAAAACAAGGAACCTCAATGTTGATTTTCATTGAAGAGCTAAAAAAAAAAAAATCAATATTGCATGAAAAAAAAATTACCTCAAGATTATTATTTGAGAGATCCAACTTATGAAGCATGGAGAGATTAACAGCAGGATTAGGCAAACTGTCCAAAGACATGCCACTAAGATCAACTTCTTCCACCTTTTCAATCTCAATAAAATTTGGTTTATTGCTATTTTGTATCATCATCATTTTCTTCTCCACCACCACCACCTTATTAGTCTTCTCCTCCTGATCCCTCTTCTTTATTTCTGCCACCTTTTCTTTCTTCTCCTCCTCCTTCTCCATCTCAGCCTTCTCCTTCTTCTTCTTCTTTTTCGTCGTCGTCGCCGCAGTCATCGTCGTCTTCATGTCCATCTTGTTGGTATTCACTTGCCCATACTGGTCATGCAACATCTTCTCACCAGTTTCATACATCATTTGGCTCATGGAAAAAATTTCTAGAGAGAGAGATGAAAATGGAGAATGAATGAGAGAGAGAGTTAAAGAGCAACTTATGTAGAGATCAAATTGTACGGATAGGAGGAAGAGTGACACGTGTGCGTGACGTGAAATGGTACGAACCGTATCTATCGTGAGGTCTAATGAGACCAGGTTTTTTGGGGGCTTGTAATAATAAGTATAAAATTAGCTTATTTTGGTAGAGGGTAATCCCTTTATTTCGGATTTCAAATGGTTTTTTTTTTTTTTTTTCCCTGTTTACTAAATTATTTGATGTTTGATGATGAAGGGGCTTGTTGTTATTTGAGGCTAAAGGTTTTGCTTGGTATACAGTAAAAAAAATGCATTATATTGATGAGAGAAATAAAAAAAAAAAAAAAAAAAATCAGTCACAGACAAAAATGGTATTGTCTAGGATTAAGGAGATATTTTCATACTTAGTTATTACTTATTAGTATTATATCGGGTAAGTTCATAAGATATTTTGAGTAAAAGTTTTGTGAAGTGTAAATTTAAATGTGGGTGTGAATAATATGAATTCATTAGCTAAGAATGTGTATTATCTTTACATTTAGCGTATCATTGAGCGACAATGACTCTCAATTAGGGTTTAATAAATGCAAGTTCGTCCTCAACCATCAAATGGGGTGTTCCAACCACGATAAAGGATTCGCGTCTGAGTTTGTCTTTAATCTTTTTAACAATTTGATCAATTTCGGACCCATTCTCCCCTAATTTCAATTTTGTCAATCACTGAAGTGGAGAACCTCGATGAACTTGTAAGCACGGACTATTTGTATTATAAGTATGCATTGTTCGAAATTTTTTTTTATTAATTTAGAGAATTTGAAAGCTTTTTTTCTATCAATTCATATCACGTTTTATTTTGTTTTTAAATGGAATGTTTCTACATAGTCTGAGGAGAGAACATTGATTAGTAATTGGAGAAGGTATTCAGCATGTGAGTGTCAACTCTATCCCCTGTCTCTATGAACTCGGAGAAAACAGATAGAGAAATAAAGTTGACACTCTGAAACATCCTTTCCAAACACTATCCAGACACAAAGATCGAGTAGATTTTTTTTTCTATAATTTTTTACATAAAATAATTTTAGGAAAGGAAAACTGCAGAAAACAAGGGATGAGTAATTTAGTAGATGTTGACTAATGCAAATAGACAGGTGTCATCCACTGTCAATACATTGAATTTTTGGGGAGTATTTACCCATTAATAAATTTTGTTTTTGGTCTTTAATTGCTACTTGGTTGGGAGTTATAAATTGGACTCTTTTTGTTTAGGTCTTCGCTGAGATTGGATTTTGTGCTATGCATATGAAGTTGAGTAGCTAATCATACATCATTTTGATTTATGATTGTTTTCATCATGGTTCATGACTCCACAAGAAAAAAAACTTTACGAGGCATAGTATAACTAATTAGTTTGATGAAATTTTACTTTCATAGTCAAATCAAGTAAAACAATAATAATCCGTATTAATTTTCATGTGTGCAGGGCTCTTACTAGATCTTAAAACCAACTAAATGTCGTGTGGAGGGTTTTAAGTATGGACCTCCAATGACATCCGTTACAAGTCTTACCAATTGTGTCAACACCCATTACACAAATTAGAATCATTAGAACTAAATGTCATGTTAAGGGTTCTAACTTCTAATTATGGACCTACGATGACATCATTGTTGGAGATGTTGGTTCGCGTTAAGCGTGTAAATTTAATTTCACATTGTGTAAGAAACAATATCATGTGAAGTTAATAAATAATCGGACATGTACTCAATAGTGACGAGGTTTTTTTGGAGCAGTTAAGCCTAATTCATAAAAACTCATCACCCAAGCGTAGCGAATGTTTAAGTTGGGAATAATATCGTTGTTTGAAACATATCTAGCGGCCAGCAATTTCGTGTGCACACTATGAAGATGGCGCCGAAGAGCTTCGCTCTTTTCACCTCGGACCCAACATCCATTACAAGTCTTACCAGCTCTGTCAACACCGATTACACAAATTAAAATCATTAGCTACTATACAACTAAGACCTAACTCTCTTGCTTGCTGTCTTCTTGTCCAAAAATAAAAATAAAAAAATTGTATTTTGCTCAAAATCATTTGCCAGTTTAATCTATGGTGTAATTTACATTGTACATCCAAACATTTTCTTTTTTCTTTTCTTTTTTGCCCTATAGTCAACTGTTATGATAGTGGCTGTGGTGGCTCTAACTCTATCAAATATCAAACAACAGTTTTGCTAAGTATCCTATCCATTTTTTTTTTGGTTACAGTTGGGCATTTTTATAATTTTACTCATTCTCTTTAAAATACAATCACAAACATTATTTATAAAAAGAGAATAGAATTGTATAACGACTCAACCCTAACAAAAAAAATAGTTGGCTGACCTGGCTACCTATAATTGTTCATCAAACAATAGCACCATCTTTGTCCCCTCCACCTAAAGTTTTGCCATATATTCTATGTGCAAATACAAAACCATTTGCTCAAGCCTAAAACTGTGTCCTCAAAGAGTTGACTTGGAACCCTAAATCTAAGCGAAATTGGCTCGTACGGCAACAAGCTTTTACATCATAAAATTCAATGTTAACAGCACCAAAAACATGATTCCTAAATACATATTCTACTAATCAAAGTTTATAATATTCACAGTGTCATATTTTTGTATTCCGCGGGTTTGTAAATCAACTAAATGATGTTTAAGTTATTGACTTTTCGTACAACCAGGACAATCGAGAATCGAATAATTGTTTAGTGCAATATTTATATGTATCGACATTTGCCATTTTGCGTAGGAATAAGAATTTGATTGATTGGAGGGTTAGTACAAATTTTAGTTTTGTTTACTTGTTTTTATTTAATGGATTGATAAGCATATTTCGTGAATTATTCGATAGTATATTCGTTGACGATAGGCATGTTTCATTTGCCATTATAGCTTGCAATGATGATGAGCACGCCTACCATAATAAAAACTAAACCGGAAAAAAATAAATAAATAAAATTAGAGAAATTATAGTTAGGGCTGGTTTGCGACTATGTAAATTAATAAATCATATGTAACTTTGCTTAAATTGTGAAGTACGGTTATGCACTAGGTGATCATTCTTTGTAATGCTTACCTTAAATCTTCGATTTTTATTTCCAATTTGGTCTCCATTAGTTTATGATTATTCTTCTTAGACTCCCAAAAAAATTTGTGTTTTAGTCTAACCCTGATTTTAAAGTTTGATTGTTAAGTCAAACACTTTGATTAGCTTCAACCATCCATATTTGTATTAAATACCAGATTGTCCATCTATTCGAGATAAATACAATTCTATATGTGTGAATCTCGAGGCACTATAAATTCATCTTCTCCAAAAATTGTTAAAACAAAGAAAATATAATTTTGAGGGTTTGGAGAAGAAAGTGAAGAGGAGAGGTTACAATAGAGTAGTCATTTCAGGTCGACTCGACGAGTCAACAATTTTTTGGGTTTGTTGTGGTTATGGAATTGCAAGAGTTGGTGGTAGGGAAGTGTATTCAAGGGCGGAACCAGGATTGCAGATAAAGGGGGGCAAACAATACAAAACTATTTACAAAAATACTAAAAAACTGGGTTTTACAACCATATTTTGCAATCAGGGTGACATGGCGTAATCGTGAAAAAAATGATGATTAATTCAATCATACAAACAATATACATGGCATGATTAATTCAATTGTAGTTAGCTAATTAAGAGCTTCCATTTTTTACTTGAAGAAAACAAAAGCAGGTAAGGTGGTATAAGATGAGAGTTGGCAAGGAGCAGACCTCTTGCTTTCTTTCTGGCTTTGAGGTAGCAGAACGGTATGGTCCAAGTCCAAGGAGTAGTAGCAGCAGTAGCTTGACTGGACTAGATGGATTTAAGTGGATTTGTCGGACAACAATTTTATTTTTGGAATCCTCTTTCCTCTTCTCCTCCTGCTTTATCTGTCCGTATGTCTCTTCTTCTTTGAAACTCACTCCTAAGTCAGAGCCTCCAAGGATAACACTTACACAACCAACCCACTCTCTTTTGTCTTCTTATTCTTGTTTGTTTTCTCGGAAGGAAAATATATGTATGTATAGAGAGAAAGAGAGTTTTCTCCTTTTGGGCTAGCTCAGGTCCAGACAAATAACATCTTAGCTGAATCGACCTACAACCATCGTGTTTTTCCAACCGCCCCAAACCCAAATGAATACTTTTGATTTTGAAAGATCAGAAAGAAAGCAAAGCAAAGCATATCAGATCCCAACCCCCCAAATTAATCTAATATGTTAACTAATCTTTTATCACTCTTACCACCATATGCTAGCTGAGTCTGAGGTAAGATAATCCTAATTATTTCTTTTCTTTATTTTTTTTTTTAACAAAACAAAAGAAAACCGATGATGATGACGATGTAAAATTTCCTCAGCCGGTCCCCAACCCAATTAAAATTTTTAATATGAATATGATCACATGGAAAGCAAACCCACCATGTATGGCATCTCTCTTCTTGTTTCTTTGTTGGTCTCTGCGTGTGTAGGGGGTGAATGGATTAAAATGAGTTGGTAGGAATTAAGAGAGAGTGTGAGAGATTAAAAAAGGAAAAAAAAAAAAAAAAAAAAGGATGGGAATTTAAAAAAAATATATTAATTAACACATTAGTGAGGGTGGAGTTTAAAAAAAAAAAGTAACTTAGTCAAGATTAGTGAGGGTGGATTTTAAAAAAGTAACTTACTCAAGATTGGTGAAGGTGGAGTTTTAAAAAAAAAATTGTTGTTTTAATTTTTAGTGGAGTTAGAAGTCAAGATTTCGTAAAGAGGGCAACATAAAATTTTAAAAAAAGACAATGTAAAAAATACGAATAACTTAGTTAAATTTTTTAGAAAGATAAGGGGGGCCCTTACCTAACACGTAGATCCGCCCATGAGTGTGTTGGAGGGGTGAAGACTAAGAAGCTTATAAGAAGGAAGATTGACTTTAGGTTTGGCCTAAAGACTATGAAGATTAAAAAAAAAAAAAAAAATGATAAAGATCTTTAAAAGATGGGTTATTATTATGGGAAAAAATATATTTGAAAAATATGAGTTTATATTGCCTCGAGATGCAAATATAGAATTATATCTATCTTGGAAAAACGGGCAATCTGGTATTTAACACAAATATGAATGGCTGAAGATGGTCAACTTGTTTGACTTAACAATCCAACTTTAAAATGGCAGTTAGACTAGAACCCAAAAACTTTTAGGGACCATGGAAGAATAGTCATAAATTAATGGAAGACAAATGGGAAATAACCCTTTGCAAACCTTAGGTGAGCATTCTTTGTAACGCTTGCCTTAAATCTTCGATTGTCACATGTAAGCCTTAGCCTTTTAACATAAATAAATAAAATAAAATAAAATAAATTGCAAACCTTAGATGATAAACCATCCTTCTAAAACCTCATTTTCTTTGGCATCTTACATAAGCTCCAATTCTCTTCAACACTCAAATGACATATAATCCTTAGCAAAATCATGAAAAATCACTTTCATAGTTTTCCTTTTCTTAATTATTGCTTTCATAGTTTCCATGCTTTTGTTCATAAGACTCCGGACCCCTAATTTTAGTAATTTATCTTACAATTTATAGTGGTATTTTGCGATTCATTGTTGACTAAAATAAACATCAAATCAATGAATTTGAGATAAAAAAAAAATTTACTATGATTGAAAACTAGAAAATATGTTGAGGATTAAAATCCATTTCCTATAATGATATGTTTGTAAATATAAAACATGTAGAACAACAAACACAATGAAAAATTGTGAAAAAGTAGGTGAAATGTCCATGTGGCAAGGAGAGAAAATTTTTGTGTACCTGTGTGTTTTTTTTTTAAATTAAAATTGTCATAACTATTTACTTGATTGTCAAATTTTGGTAAACTTGATATCATTGGAAATTTTAAAAAAAATATTTTTTATTATTAAAAAACGTCTAATGTATTTCACATCGTTAATATTTTTCAAAGAAATAAAGAGCCGATCATAAAAGGAAAAAAAAATGAAACAAACATCTTAATGCACATTTAAACAAAAACCCTGAACTTCATATTTTGGCGAATTCAAAATTTGAGAGAGAACCGACTCTGGGCGTTTGAAAAAAAATATTTCTCCAACTGATTCAAATTTTAACTAAATCTAACTCTAAAGTTTATAGCATAAGTTTGTATTTCAAAACCGACCGAGGGCGAAAGGGTGAATGGTGACAGAATATTTAGCAAAAATAGAAGAAAACGTATATGAAGTGCCAACGTCACGAAAATACCCTAGTTCAATTACAAAATGCATTCCATGACATGAACTTGTGGAAAATAATTAAACAAATATAATAAAAAAACATAAGTACATAAAAAAAATCTAGGAAGATATTTTCTTATGACATAAGACAAAAGCCAAAATATACATGTTCAACATGCATCTTTTGTTTTTAACCCAACAACCTAACTTGCTGGTTTCCTTCCCCTTTCCTTTCATATTTCAAATATGTTCAACATGCATATGGATTAGCTACTAGCCAATGCAAATTTTCTACTTAAGAGTTGACTTAATAAAAAACAAATATTATTAAAATTATTAATATTTTGTTATTTATGCAACCGACGAATCTAACGTGTTCGATAAAGCACATTGACTTATCGTACAGCCAGTACAACCAAGCATCAAACAATAATCTATCGAAATGTTGTTGTAGTCTATAGGTAACCATCAATGACTAAGTCTTAATGTTTCAATTTACTATGAACAAGAATTGGTGATTGATAGGGTTAGCACAAGTTTTGAAATTGTTTACTAGTTCAAATACGTGGATCGATAAGCATGTTGGATCAATTATTTGTCAGCATATAGCTTGGTGATAAAATTAATGCCCACCTGTAAACATTATGTAATAAACTATAGATTTGATGACAAACTTACAACTCGATGGTTCATCTTGGAGCATCACGTCCAACTTCTCCTCTTTCCTTTTTTTCCTAAAAAAAAATTAGGTTTCGCTAGACTCAATCCGAAGATTATCTGGACCCTCCTGTACCAGATACCTTCAACATGCAATAAACATTCAAACAAAAAGAAAATAATCCAAGCCCCTGTATTTAGAATCCTAACTATCACCACACACACAACCCCATTATAAACTAACCTTGTTTCAACCTCGATTAGGCACCCAATGGCTTCCTTCAACTCTGTCAGAGTGAAACAAACATGAACACAAGCACGAGTAATCTAATTGCATTACATGCAACAATCGATATAAACCACCATATACTTAAAAGTCACTCAACGAATCACAAATAAACAAATTGTTCTGACGAAGCACCGATTCAGAGATAAAGGATACAGGTGTGAAACAACTAGTGACAGTAATCCTGAAAGTCGTTATTTCTACGATAAGAAACAATGCATAAAATTTGCAGTGATGCCAACATTACTATAATGAAGAGGTTGACAATCTAGCTTCCTTACCCATAGTTGCGACTGGAGACTAATCAGTTCTTTGTAATAGTAGAATATGAATTTTTCCATCTGAAAGATTCGGAAGGAACCATACGACCTCTAAAGGCATCTGACCTAGGAAACCCACTACTTCCACTTCTTATCTCTCGTAGGAAAAACATCACTGGTGTAAACTACAACTAGAGATGGTCACCTCTCTCATATGTAACAAAATCGATACCAAAAAGCCCTTTGCAATATTAATAATACAGATTATTCAATCTCCATCCTCAAAAGGCAGGCAAAAAATAAGACGAGAATAACACATTCTTGCATGTCGAAATAACCAAAATCCTCATCCTTCAGAAAAAAGCACTACAACCCAACATAGCATATATTCAAACCCAGTTCTTAGAGTGCGCTTAGATAAACACAAAAATAAGAATCTTTGCAATGACAATAAATAGCAAGAGTGAAATAATCCACATTATTGCACCTACCATTATGATCAAAATAAATAGATGTTGATGATGGTTGCAATTTCAAAATGGCCTTGGAGGTAAGTGGCCCCATTAATTCCAGGAATTGGACTCGATGCAATCAAACACACCCTAAATTGATAAGGAAAGCCTCCATGGAGAAAAGAAAAAACTCTCATCACTCAACCAGCACAGCCATTCAAAACCTATATGCCCTCCTATCCAACATGTCCTGCACAGGCAACTGCTTCCAAATTGAAAAAAAAAAACACTTTGTGGACAGCCCATTGCCTAACCCAAATTCATGGCGAAATCCCACCAAACCTTCAAAAAGAACAGTCACCCATCGGGTACACAACTATCTTCCTCTTCACTAGAAAGCCCTAACATCCTGAATCACATGGATATTTCAATCTACCCCTATCGACCCACCCAAAAAAACGTCCACCCTTGCTTCTTGGCTATTACCAAATTCGATCATGACTTCATTATCTTCCATAAATACCCATAATTGTCCAGGTAAACAAGACTTTTTTTTTGGGAAGGCGAGCTGGGTTTTTAAGGATCCCATAACCTATCAACTGGGCGACCTATAGGTCAACACCCATTAGGAAGTAACCATGCCGAAGGTGGGATTCGAAGCTAGGACGTGGGGGACAAACCCACACAGCCCTAACCACTAGGCCATAACACCATTGGCAGTAAACAAGACTTTAGAAAACCCCAGAATGCCAACTTATCATGCCACAGTTCTGACTTTATAGTTTCCAGGTTAGCGACCCACCAAGCTAAGCAACTAAATATGCTAAGGAATCTGAGAGAGATATGGATTAAGGACTGATCCTAGCTATGAGTACCACAGTGGAAAATGACCTGTTCTGTACTTAAATCATAGTGGTGGGGTAAAGAGAACTACTACTCAAAGAGGGTGAAGGATGAAGGGGGAAAATGAAATGAATCGAAATGGAAAGATGTGATGCATTCTTATGATCAAGTTATCAGAGATTCCACCAAAGATAACAAGAAACAAATTAGAAATCCAATAGAGCCCTGAAATTATCATTTGACCCCCAAAAAAAAACCTCTTCAACCGGAAGATATACATCTTCAAAGGTTCCACAAGTTTCTCCTTTCAAATAAACAGGCACTTCTACTTAGAGATAAGGCTAGAAGCATTGCCCATCCTGGAGAAAACTGAGATAAGTGGATGAGATGCCAAATAAGCAGGCTAGTTATCAATAAATCTCCAACATGATTAGCGCTTAAGTGGGTTCAATGGGCTATAATTAATAAAATCATATAGTGTTCCTCTCCCAAAAAAGACTGCCGTCAGTTCTACCTCTTGATATGTGGCAAAAGAATATACATTTTTCTCTTTAGAGGAAGAAAGGGAAGGTTGATTTTTGGGGAGAACAAGCCAAAAAATAAATAAGCGTCCAGGAACATGGAGTTGTTGAGCCAAAACTACATCATCCCAATTGCAAAGAATATTCACAGACCATACTCCTAATAGAGATGATGTGTCTTCATACTCATAATAGCCACACAAAGACGATCTAGGTTTCAATACTATGCTGAAGATTCACTTGTTGTTGTCCCCCCTAATACCCCATAATCACATAGGACACTAGATCACACAAACTTCGGTTTAGCACCTGGGATCACATTCCACCAGTGCAATAATTTAAACATTAGTCCTTGGAAGGAACTAATAAACACCAAATTTCCTAAATAAAGCAGGCCAAATTGAATGAGCAAAACCCCCCAATGGAGGAAAAAAGATGATCTCCAGATTTCGAGTCCAACTGCAACCAACCTAGATTGCATATATACGAGAGTCGGGTGTCAGACACGGCGAAATGTAGAAAGGGAAGATTCAGGGACACGAGAATGTATTCCCTAATTATATACTTTTATACACATAATTAATACAAAACTTGGGATATAAGGAATCAATTTCATCAAGAAATTCCAAACCATGACTAAAACTTGGGATATACTTTGGTAGGAAGTATTGAAGCACTTTGCATCAAACCAAAGTGATGGTGAAATAGCTCTACGCCCCTGGTTAGGATTCAGCTTTAAAAGAGCAAATGTAAACGAAGTTTTCGTGACCCATCATTTGACAACTGCCACTAGGCACCAGCAACCATCTTGCGCATCATTAAATAGCTTAATAACGGGTGACATGTCAGACATTTGAGATACATTGAAAAAGAGGGATACAGTGATATTATAGTCTGCCACACGAAACTGATGAAACTGAGCTCTCAAATTATCTGACCAATAATTGTGCTACTCGGCAGGAAAATGTGATAGATGATTAGCAGCATGTCAATTGCCAAGTCAACCACTATGACCAAGAGGTCCAAAACTATCAGTTGCCTGATTTCCTTGCAATTATCAAGAACAACCAAGTTGTTTACAGCATTTCATGTTCCCCTATCAGTTGCCAGGCTTGACACCAACAAGTTAGAGAGAAATGTACACTAGCGGGATGTTTGACATATAACTGACCTAAAGCAACCTATAAATAAGCAAGTCATTAATATATCAACTCACAGGGGTTTATGACTTAGAAAGATCCAAGTTATTGGTTCAACAAGCTAAGCAATTAAATTGGTCAAGGAATCTAAGAGATCACGAGTCATGACTGATCCTAGCTCCAAACAATCTCAGAGGAAGATGGTTCTATATTTGAAATAAGGATAAAGCATGATGAGAAAAAAAAAAAATTGGAAAAAAAAAGTGTACTGGAAAAATAGGAACCATTTGACAAAATGAGTAACATGCATTCTTTCTTATAAGGTTATCAGAGATCCATCAAAGATAACTGCAAAGAAACATAGTATAAAATCAACAGAGCCTTGTAGATTTAATTCGAAAACACGTCTTCAACCAAAAGATACATTTTCATGGCTCCACAAGCATCTTTTCTTAGTCAAATGCAATATGAGTTTATTTTTCTATAAATCCGGACAGTGGATATTATGTTTCATGGCATGTGAGAGTGAAACAACAAAAAAGGACTAAAGTGTCATAGAAATTAACATTTCGTCCACTCTTTTAGTGGAATCCAACACACATATTGACACCTTCATTTTTGCTATATATATTTATTTATTTTTTGTCAAAGTAATCTCCATTGATTATCCAGACGTTTACAATGAAGCCAACTGTGTCCCTATAGATGGAGACACCTTACAAAATGCAAAAATTTAAATTACAACTTACCCCCACCCCCTCCTAATGTACAGATTATTGAAAATACGAACCCCCCAGTCCTATACCTAATTCCTTCTCGAGAACCAATGCATGGAGACCCAATGTCTCATCTTGACGCAACATTAACATCCCTGGAATCAATGCTTTGAATATTTCCCCGATCACTTTGTTGTTTCTACAATTTGAGTTAGCCACTACCACATCCCAATACGCAATGTGTCAGTGTGAGTGTAGTAAGTGATCAATGGCGCCAATGGCATGACAGCTCAATGGTTAGAGCTTGGCGGATGGTACCACTAGGTCATGGGTTCAAACCCAGCTTGCGGCATCTTTATGGGTTCTGGGATCCTATAAAAACCTTGCTTGCCTTTCAAAAAAAAAATAGTGATCAATGGCTTCAGATCCCCATCACAAAGTGCACACGTAATTAGGTCTGATAATCCGCCTTTCAAAAAAAAAAAGGTCTATGATAATCCATTTCCCATTCATCGAGTCCACATTTGAAATGAAAAATCCACCATTTCCCATATTATTCCTGCATAGATTCTTCTCAAACACTTAAGACGACTTCTATTCCTCAGGAGGTTAGGCATTGATTATCTACAGCTGCAGTTCACAAGAATTTCACTTTCGTCCGCATGATTCAGAAAAACATAGCCACCAAAACTTGATAAGCCCTCAACAGACCTTTCCTAAGACTGAATGACGACACATTTCCTTCCCTAAGAACTTCGGCCACTAGCTGTCACTCATCGTTACTTCTTGTTATATATTAGATCACAGGGATTATGATTCAAAACAAAGCAGCATCCCCCTTGACTTTCAACACTCAGAGTATGTTACTGCCATAATCTAGTTGATATACCTTGGAAAGCCAAGTATACAAGGGAGAGGTAGAACATTGGGGATTTAATGTCGAAGGATGACTTAAAACGATGAAATTTTGACTAAGGAAATAAGGAAAGAAAAACAAGGAAATCCAAAACATATCATATAAGCATTTTATAAATGGCAGAAAGACCAACATGCCATCCTGAACTTCATATTGACTTTGGTCTACTTGTGTTGCTTGACTTTCTTGCCGTTGGAGGTTATTTAATGGTTATATTGGGGATGAAGGCTTTTTTCTTCTCAAGAGTGAGGTCTTTTCAAGAATCCACTCATGAAAACCAAAAATATACCATTAGCCCCATTACAACCATTAGAAAAGGCCTTAACGGTAATAAGTCAAAAGAACAAGTGAGCAAACTCAAAGAGTGAAGCAAGGCAGGTTAATGTTCATTAATCCGCTCTTTTAATCTTTGTTTTTCATTACTTATTTCCTTAGCCGAAAACTTCATCCTTTTAAGTCTCCCTTGGCCATTAAAATCAAAACTTTTGTTGTCGCTTGATGTTCTGCTTTGTTATGTCCAAGGTACATTAGTTTTGGATTTTTTATCAGGTCTCGAGTTACGCCAAATTTTTTTTTTCAAATATTTGGCTCAGCCTCCTAGAAAGTCTAATGGCCACATTACTTTTGGTGATTCAAAGTGCTTCAAACCAAGACCATCCATAATAATCAGCCGTTCTAAAATAAAATTACAATGCATTCAGACGCAGTTGTATATCTAAAGAGATTTAGGGCTATATCATTTCCCAATTAATGCAAGCAACATCATACCCCTTTGCTATAGGAGTATCATTACTCCGTGGTAATTGATCTACTCTCCTTTTGATGCCTTTGAAACATCAATTGTTCTAGTCTACAGTGTGCTATTCAGTAGGTCACAGATCTATGCATCGATCAGAAATTTCAGTGTTGTGTTTGAACAAACAATTGGGTCAAGAAAAGTAAGACAACAACAATGTGGGATCGAAAAACATCTTATGTTCTATTAATGAATAGTTGGGTGGCTTTTAGTTGAGAAGCTAGTTTGTATCCTAGCAGCCCTTTCGAAACCCAAAACTAAGAAACAAATGGTTTTCATTCAACTGATAAAATGTATACACCTATAACCTAACAAATCAATTCATTTACTCCATCTAATGCAATCACAAATCTGTCTACAGTATAATGCACCAATACAAGCACAAAATTAGAACTACAGGTAACCAATACAGCATGAGAGCACCAAAGTTTCGTTTGGAAAAGAAGAACCCACGTCATGATTGCCCTGGAATTCCAACTTTATAGACAAAAAGAGACGGAGGCAAAAACTGTGTCCAAGTGGGGCAAAGGATAAATATTTTTTTGGAGTAATTACGTTATATGAAGTTTCAAACTTCTTCTCGTTCGAAAGACGAAATTTTGAACATTTTCTAATTTATTTGCAGATATTAACTTTGGATAATTCCCTGAGATGAAAAACGACTATAGCCATTTCATTTCCAAATGTGAAATCTGGAAAACAGCCGTGGATGCTCTACAAGTACCATTACTCCATGATAATTTATTTAATCTCTTTTGATACCAATAAAACATCAATCGTTCTAGCCTAGTCAGCAGTTTTTGGTAAGTTAATGATTCGAGTGTCAATCAGAATTTTAGTAGTGTATTTGGTCAAAGAATTGGGTCAATAAAAGTAAGACAACGGCAATGTGCAGTGGAATGTTTTTGTTTAAGGTTCAGAGCTGACATAAAATATGTTCTAAAAATGGACTTAGGACTTAAATACCCATATTAACCATGAAAGCAACAATTAAATTAACAAACTAACTTTCAAAACCCAAAAACAAAAAACAAAAATGAAATGGTCACCAATCCTAATCCCAATCCCAATCCAACCCACAACAAATCAACTCATAAAAACTCCATCTTTTGCACTCAATTGTATCGTAAATATATCTACAGTAAAATGCACCAATAAAATCGCAAAATTAGAACTACAAAAGCAACCAATGCAACAAAGGAGCATTATAGCATGAACGTCAACAAATTTACTGTCATTCATTATTTAACTAAAAAGTGTCCCTTTATATCCCCATAATATTATTCCTCAATGCGACTAAGAGAAAAATTCAAACTTTAAAACGTAAAATTTACCAAACATGATCAGCCATTACACTAAAGATTCATCAAGTTAATTATGTTTTATTACCCAAAAAAGACCATCAATTCGATATTACATTCCTTAATTAACCTCCATTAAAAATTTAAACTCATCAAGATAATTTTTTTTTTTTTTTTGAAAGGCAAGGAAGGTTTTTATAGTATCCTAGAACCCATAAAGATGCCGCAAGTTGGGTTTGAACCCATGACCTAGTGATACTATCCGCCAAGCTTTAACCGTTGAGCTGTCATGACATTGGCAAATCATCAAAATAATTATACTCTATTAACAAAATATATATATATATATACCTTCAATTTGATATAACATTCCTCAATGTACCCCAGTTAAAAATCCAAACTTTAACCCTAATATCCACCAAACATGCTCAACAACTACAACATTAATACTTAAATTCAACTAAGATAGCCAGGGATCTTAATGCGAATAAACAACATGCTCATAACATAAGCAATCACAACAGAAGCAATACCAGCGGAAGCAAACGAAACCTTAACGCTCTTCGGCCTGTTCCGATCCATAGCGAGGTCCATGAGCACAATGCCACTGCCACCAAGAACAAACATGAAACCCGAAGAGAGACCTTCGATGATGTACTGCCCGTTGACCCGGCCGGGCAAGAACACCACGGGTCTGACCGAACCGGTTCGAGGGTCCTGGGTCGACCCGATTCCGGGTGGCTCGACGATCACGTCGTATACGAAGCCTGAGACGACCATGAAGTAGGTCATGAGGACGAGTGCGTAGACGGTCATGGCGTATGGGAGGGTGAAGGTTGGGAGCTTTAGGCGCATGCGCGGCACGCGCAGGAAGGCGAAAGGAATGATCTTTATGAGGTGGAACAGAGGATCCATGGTGGATTGCGAAGGATCGGAGTGTTGAGTCTATTGGGTTGCTAGGGTTTCGGATTTTGGGGGCATTTTGAGATCGAATTGAGCGAAATTGGATCTAGTGTTCCTGTTTTGTTGATCCTGCCCTCTGTAATGGGTAATTCTAATTGTCGAGGGAGCCTCCCTCGCACGTGCCCGACCTTTGTTTAATCGAATTTGGGGAAAATAAGAGGGAGGGAATATTGTCCTTTAACAGTGTTGAATTTCTGTGACATTTGAAAACTCCTGTGCTGCTTTCACCTAATGCCTGTGGCAATGTTGTATGTTTCACCTAATGCAACACAGGAGTTATTAAATGTCACAGAGTGCAGCACAGGAGTTTTCAAATGGGATCAGGAGTTTTCAAATGCAACACTGTCACAGGCATTAGGTGAAAGCAGCACAGGAATTTTCAAATGTCACAGAAATTCAACACTGTTACAGGCATTGAAGAGCCGACTTTGTTCAATGCGATCTGCCAGTCCATTCATCATCGTAGACTCGAGATCATGGAGCATGTGTTGCACCCTTTCAAATGTGACTCCAAATACAGCCCTTTCAACTTTGCTATTTCAAAAAAACTAAGATGCATATTTTGACTCCAAATACAACAAACTTTCTTCCTCATAATGCATATGCAAAGCTTCACATGCAAAGAAATGATGCAGCAAACTTTCTTCCTTACATGTGCAACGAACTTTCACAGAGATGACATTCTACTTCACATGGAGCAACAAACTTTCTTCCTCACATATATGGAGCAACTTCACAGAGGTGACATTCTACCTCATAATGCATATGCAAAGCTTGCTCATTTTTTGAGCTTGCTTTATTCCCCATTTTTAGAGCATGCTTTATTTTTTAAGCTTCACATGCAAAACTTGCTCATAATTCACTACAAGAAAAAGTTAATATAGCGGCGGTTATTTAGCGACGGTTAGAAAAACCCGCTGCTAAATACTTTATTCAACGACGGTTATTCCACCGTCGCATGATAATATTATGTAACGACGGTTATTGTTAATTGGCAACGATTCTAACTGTCAGGATACGATTTTTTTTTCTTTGGTGCAAATAACATCCCAATTGGGTGCAAATAGCATCCCGGTTGGGGTTTCTTTTTACCTTTTGTCGATCTAAACAGAAGAAGAAAAATGAAGGGTTTGAAACCTCTCAAAACCCTCATTCCATTTTCATCCAAAAAGTTGATTTGCTCGTTCAATTCTCCCCAAAAGTAGGGTTTTTTTTCCCTTCTATCGTTGGATCTAAAACGGTTAGAATCGAACATTATCACTGAGATTTGTCCAAGTTCTTAGAGTTTGAGAGTTCCATATTTGTTTCTTTGTTTTCTAGGTTTGATTTCGGTGAAATTTATATTTGATTATTTTCTCGATTAACGGTGTTAGATCAGCTTAGTTTTGGTTGATTTTTGAACGATTTTTAACTCTTTGTGAACAAGATGGAAGAGGAGAGACCGTCAGTTTCGATTAGCAATGCTCAGTGTAGACGGTGAAGCCATCGAAGCTCGATTCGTAGAGCTCTGCAAGGTAAAACCTTTTTGTTGCTGTGATTTGTTATTTCCGTATTTGTTTCTTGATCGTACTGAGACTGAGATATGATTTCAGACTGGTTTGGCGCTTGATGAGAACCTCTTCGAACAAGCGATGAGGTTGTTCAAAGAAACCTAATGTTTTTCAGTTCAAGTTCATTGATATTCCCCTTTTTGTGATGTTTTTTAGTTAGGGTTTGTGTTTTTTGAATTGATGGAATTGTTAATTTGATTTCAGTCGGAATGGTTTTGGCTTGTGTTTATTGTTTATTTGGTGAGGAGATTAAGTGAGGGGAATATGGAGAATGGAAGTCAGGAGGGTGAACAAAGTGAATTCAATTTATGCCAGATCATGAAGGCCACAAAGCCTGATCTTTGACTTAAAACAAACATTCTTGGTGCAATTAGAGATGGTTCTTTTGTCAAGATGGGCATTGTTGGTGAACCAGTTGACAAGCTCTTTCTATGGGGTCATTCATCATGTACTTTGCATAACAGTCACCCTCCAAAGGTTCTTATTTTTGGTGGTTTTGGAGGCTTAGGAAGACATAAATGATACTTTAATGCTTGACCCCCCTTCTGGTATTTTAGAAGCTATTACGATTGAGGAGCCACCATCTCCACGCTTGGGTCACACATCTTCAATGATTGGAGGATCTCTTTTTGTTATTGGTGGTCGTTGTGATCCTACAAAGATTCTGAATGATGTTTGGGTCTTCAATACAGATAAGAAGAAGTGGGCGTTACTGAAGCGTGCTGGCGTTGTGTTCCATCCTAGGTGATCCCTTGAGCACAATTATTTTTTATGACTTCCAGTTACATGCTTTTCTGAGTTGGTCATTAATCTTCTGTCATTGTCTCCACTCTCTCATGTAAAATATTTACATGGTTTAATTTTAAGACAATTTTTATTCAGGAAGGTAAAATTTTAGCTCCACTAAATTGTTTGCTTGCCCAAACTATTCTATTGATCACTTTTCAGCAATTTCTTATTCTAATTTGCAAGCTAATTGAACATTATGTGATTATTGATGGAACATATAATATATGTTTGCAGGCACCGGCATGTTGCAGCAGTTGTAGGGAGAAAGATATATATGTGAGTTTTTCCTTAGTCTCAGTTGTATCGTTTGAGCAAATGAGATCATTTTCAGTACATCTAACTAATCCTAGTTTTACTTGATAACTTTGTGTTTGATTACTTTTTTTTTTACTACTATGTAGATTAACTATACCCTATTATAATACAAGACGCAACTAATAAGGAAACTTGTCTATTAAAGTTCATATAAAAAGTTTTTGCACATAAAATGTAATACTGTATAGCACCACGCCACCACCTAGATCAGCAATGACAGAAATGAACCACCTTTGTATTCAGTGTAAT
Organism: Berberis vulgaris; assembly: GCA_963556465.1. NCBI lineage: Eukaryota > Viridiplantae > Streptophyta > Magnoliopsida > Ranunculales > Berberidaceae > Berberis > Berberis vulgaris. The sequence continues at coordinate 60,347,014 of OY747137.1, read as the reverse complement.
AATTTAAAATCTCGCATAGCCTCTAATGTTTTATTTATTCTTTAAATTCGGTGGCCTCTTTTAGTATTTTTCCTTGCCAGTGGCCATACTGACCTAATGTTTTTTGTATATTCCAATTTTCCACTCTGTGTTGTTACAAAAGATTTTATGAATATGAAAATAGGCACATCAAGTTCAAGCAAAAGCCCTTGTGTTTTATTATACTGAGAGAAGTTTAATTCAATCCTGCTCTGGTTTTTCAGGTGGGTGATTGTATATCTTGCGCAGATGAAACCATTAATTGTTCCAATCCTCAGTGAAGAATGAGATTTCATAAAGAGTCACATGTTATTCTTTGGTAAATCAGCATCACCTAGTTGTATCTGTATTTGAAAAGGTATCTTATTGCAATTATCCTTTGTAGCATTTGTTATTGTTCTCACAATCTTCATATAGTTCAGTGTCCAAGTGACTAATTGATTTGCACTTATTATATGAAATATATGGCATGGCTTTTCATTTGTAGTTGAATTGTTGAGGTAGTGATTGTTGCTTCATAGTATTTCCAATAATGATGAGAATATAATTTCTGATTAGAATATTGATTAATACCTATTATGTGAATATTTTATCTCTTTTTAATCAAGTCCTCTTGAGTCTTTACTTGTTGGAGACCCCTGAGGTTCTCAAAACTCTATTTCTGCTGCCAAGATCATCCTCTGCATTTGCAGTCGATGAGCAAGCGTAAATTTGATTCTCACTATTTCGTTTTGTGTCAACCATTGCAAGATTTTTTTTCTCATGATCTACTAGCAACCTTGCACCAGTTCCTCTCAAACCTGTATGGTAAATCAGAGGTAGGGCTTGGCATTTTACACTGAAAACAGGACCGATCGGGTCGGTCTGAGCCAGTTTTTTAATACTAATTTATTCGCCGGTCCCAAAACCTGGACCGAACCAAATTTCTCAGTTCGGACTTCGGACCTTGGTTCCAACTCCCAGAGTCTGCCGGTTAACCATCCTGGCCCAGTATTTTTATAGAACTAATTAATTTTCACCTAATTAGTGAAAAAAAAAAAAGAAAAAAAAAAAAACTTTCATCTTCTTGGACATTCCACCCTCTCTGAACATACTCATCTCTTTCCCATTTCAGTTTCACCCAAAAACCTTGTCGACGTAGAAAGTCCAGCAAGATCACAACCCACTTCTTAACAAAGAAAATGAACAATTTGTAGGGTGCAGATTAATAGTTGCTGGAAGTTATCTTTTGAGAGGTTATCAGTGTTCTCTAACAACTTTTGAGATGCAGCATGTCTTACTCCTATTGTGATTAGTAACTGTAGTTTCTGTGATTTATCTCCTCTTGCTTCTTTGAACCATGATAAATTCTACAATTCTAGCTACAATCTTCCTCTAATCTATTTCTATTTTCCATTTTGCTGTCTACTTTCCACTTATCTCTTCTTTGAACCAAATTCATCATTTAATGACCCATTGAAGTCTTTCACATGGGTCAATTCAGTTTATTTGTATTTCGTGGCTTAAGTATCTTTGAATTCTGTCTTAAAAGATATTCACTTGTATTTTAAACTCAATGTTAAGTTCCGTGTATTTTATGCTTCTCATATTATTCTAAACTAATTGTGCCTATTTGTGGACAGAGCTTGTAAATGATGAATTTGGCCAACGACAGAACAAACCCCGCAGGCAAGTCAAACTTTTTGCATTTTCCAACCGAGTGTATTTTAATATGTTACACTTATCAAATATGTTTTTACTTGTGCGCTGCATGGAGTGATTGACAGTGGCAAGGGTATTCCTTTTTGCAGATACTCAGAAATGAGCTTTGGCCAATGATATAGAAGTTGAGGTCGAGTGTATTTGAATAAGCAATTACAGGTAAGTTGTTCCTCACATGTATGACTAGAGGTTTTCCCTCTTCTGGCTGGCTATTTGAAAGTTTCTTAGTAATGGTAACCTCTGATGCTTCAGGCTTTACTCATGACCCACTGTGCCGTCCAGCTTTTGCTCAGGAGCACTATGGGGAGTGGAATGTCTCAATAGAAACTAGGTAACTACTAGCATTCTAGTTTTTCCCTCTCCTGCCCGTTGTTGTACAATGTAAATCTTAATTTCTATTGCACCCAAATATTCAAATGTTGCTCAGAATATAAGATTGTTTGACAGTTTTCTCAATCGTTTTTACCCTTGAAGCTATATTTCGAAATACCTGCTCAAGCTACGATCGACGTGAGAAGATGACAAGGAATGGTATATTTGCCATCCCGTCCTAGGATTTTCTATTCCGTCCTCAACTGTCAATTGATCCAGTTTGGCAAAGTACGTAAGTCATTTTAGTTTGTCATTTTCATTTGAAATGTTTTCAACTATGCAATTTCTTTTCTTTCCATTGATCAGTGAAGGAGATGACAAGAAATGGTATTGACTAAGAAAATTTGATTATGTCCATGCCTTGAGTTTCTTGGAATTGGTGTTATATTTAGATCAGTTATTTATTTCTTTTTTTTTTTGCTTTAACAGTTTTTTGGCTGCCACTTGACATACAATTATTTGTAAATTGTCAGACTTCAAGGGCATTCCATTCCAGGCCTTTCTGATGAGCAATCTTAAGACTAAACTTATATAGCTTAATCTTGGCCAGCAGCTTACTGATGAGATCAAGGTCGGTGAGGCCCTGTAGACAACGACCCTGAGACAATCATTGTACAACTTCGGTTTTGGTTGTTAGATGTAAGCATTGACAATTTGTAACAATTTTAATTTGTATTTTTCTTCTGGACCATGTATAATATTGATTTTGAAATGAAATTAAAGTTCCTCTTAATGTATGATGATGGTATCATATGAGTTTAGTTTAGTGTCGTTTATATTTGATTTTTTATTTTAGTCTAAAAGTTGTAGTGCATATGTTGGATAGATTATTTGCACCCAATGAAAAGAAAACACAAGTTGAAAAATGTGATTTTTATATGGTAAAAAAATTTGAATTATCAAAGGGAATTTAGCGGCGGTTGCAAATCGTCGCTAAAAGGCAAAAAGTTGGATTGTTCATCGAATTTTGTCGACGGTTATAAACCGTCGTTATATTGTATTTAGCGACGGTTATAAACGTCGCTACATTAAACCGTCGCTAAATAGTAATTAGCGACGGTTATGCCAGCGATTGCTTAAAACCGTCGCTGAATGACCTAGTGATGCCTTTATTAGTGGCGGTTGGCCAAGCGTCGCTGTATTATTTAGCGACGGTCAGAACCGTCGCTAAATACCTTTGGCCACCGTCGCTAAATTACTGTTTTCTTGTAGTGATTCCACTGAGCATTATAGTAGCAGTCACACCGAATCCCATATAAACATAATAGTAGAATTCCATCTGAACATTATAGTAGTAGTCACACTGAATCCCTTATAAACATTATAGTAGTAGCATTATAGTAGCAGTCACAGAGTGCATTATAGTAGCAGTATAAACATACATACATATTGATCATTAGATCTATAAACAATGCCCTTAAGCATCGATACAAAAAAGCATATTTGTGACAGTGCCCTGAAGCCATTTGCCACTAGTCTGACCATCATGATGTTGCCTATCTCCCATTTGTAAACAAACCAAACTTCATTGGTTCAACTTCAGTTGGGTCTGTCAAGAAGATAGTACAAGCATCTCTGAAAGCCAATCTCCCAGGAAACTTGACAACAAGGCACCCATTGGGTAGTATCTGCCAAAACATATGAAAACTTGACAACAAACATCTCTGAAAGCCTACCAGTAAACATATCACATTTCATGGCACCAACTTCAAATTTTGAAAACTAGTCTAGTCATTGAGTATTATTAAACAATCTACAATCAACATCAATGATTTTTCAACTTAAGTATATAAGTGTAAACCAATCTATCACTAAGACTCCTATAGTTTGTAACAAAGATTCATCTCTAATATTTGATGAGTTCGTTTCATTATAAACATACAACATAAATAATTTTAAGAAATATCCAAGATGCATCCAAGAAATATTTTAGGATTTTTAAGAAGTGTCCAGGAAGTATTTTACTCTAAGAGGTGTTCTAGGAGCGTCCGAAAATTTGATGTAAATTTGCATTTAAAAAATCTGAACCAACTCAGTCCATATAACGAAATTCAGTCCGAAATAATCGAAAACCCCAATTCTCAACCCAATCAAAAACAGAAACAGGACACAAATTATTTTTTTGAAAACCCCAATTAATCGAAACAATCCACACAATCAAAGAGTTTCATAAACCCTAAAACCACTAACACAACCAACAGTCCAAAACCCTAGATCTAGAAACCCCCTACAAGAAATCACTCAGAAATGAGGGAGAGACTTACATTCGGTTGAGTTTTTCTGATGGGGAGTTTTTCTTCGAATGGGGACAATGGTGGCGATGGAGCTTTTCTTCGATGATGGGGAGAAGGTGGCGATGGACCGTCGGTCTCCTCTTCTTTTTTCTATCGAGTGTGGTTTGGGGAGAGGGAGAACGTCGGCTTCTCTTCTCTATGTGGAGATGTATTTGGGGAGAGGGCGAGCTTCGTTTCGGCTTATCTTCTCTTTTCTTCTCTTCTCTGTGGAGGTGGATTTGGGGAGAGGGAGAATGTTCCCTCCCTCTTATTTCCCCCAAATTCGATTTCCCGCTTTTTTTTTTTTGAAAAAAGGTCGGGCGCGTGCGAGGGAGGCTCCCTCGCCAATTCCCTCGACAATTAGAATTACCCCTCTGTAATAGAGAAAGAGTAATACAGTGAGAGAAATTGAGAGGAGAGTGTGCTATTGTATACTTGAGATTTTGTTTCTTCACCCATTTAGCAACAATTCTAGGTTTGCTAGTATTTTTTTTTTTGCCAAGTTTGAGTTTTTTACACTTCTACCCCTTTTATAGATGGTGTTTGTGATTTTGTTTTAAAGATAACGAGTAAAAAATGTAAAAACACAAAAAAATTAGCCAAAAAATGGTTAGAAAACTTGGTTGGCTAGACTTGCTCCCCATTTAAAGGATGTTTAGGGGTTCGTAATAAGTTGTTATTGGATACCAGCTAATCAGTAAGCATGTGGCGGATGAAATCACAGATTCAAGGTTCGAACCCTGTCGGTGGCATCTGGGGTGGAACACCATGGGAGGGGTTAAGAGATTAAAAAAAAAATGGTAGCACACAATGTGTTGCTGATGTGTAAGCACACGGATAAGGTACACATGGCATGACATTATAGTGTCAAAAGAGTATTATCTCACTTCCCCTGAGTGTAAAAGATAAGAAGATGATGGAATTTGTTTCTCTTTTTGTTTGAGTTTTCATCCATAACTTCTATTTTTCTATCATAAGGAGTATAATGTTTCGCAACCTCCATTAAACTCACTATCACCGTCATTTCATCACATTTGCTTTGTTGATGCAAGTGATGTGACTAATTATTTACATGAGATAACTTCGGAGATGATGTATGAGCAGCAAAAGCTTATGATAGGAATTTTGCTCAGGTATGTAAACAGTCCCATAACTTTGCTCATCCCTACTATATTGAATGTACTTTATGGATATTAATATATGAGCATGAAATCGAACTCTGATCAATTGGAGCATTATAATGGAGAGTTATAAAGGGTGATTAGAACAAAATCCCCCATCCTACATCTCCTCGATTTGCAATGTTTGTATCTCGAAAAAATTAATGCTAATGATGATATTTTAGTTTAATTGTCTACTCATTACACTCTACTATTATTAGCTAGCAGTTTAGAATTGAGAGTTAAGAATAGCTTCACCCATTTTGACTTCTTGATCAAGTCAAAGAAAAGATAAATATATATTAGCATATAGTAAGATGATTGTTCTTCTTCTTCGTGGTGGGTTCAGGTAAGCAGCAGATAATAGGGAGAGAGCTAGACTTCATATGGAAAAAAAATTATTTAAATAAATCTTTTTTTTTTCATCCCCAACTCCGGATCTAGTCTACACCTTCTTCATTGAGCAAGCAAGAACAATATACTTCGTCACCTTTTGAAATCCTTCATCATTTCTTTATTAGTTAACAAATCAAATCGAACTCACTAACTCTGGAACTACTATTGGATTGTACAATGATATAAGGTAGACTTGGACAATCATGAGATTGCAGAGAGAAAGTTCATCCACTTCTTATTCGAAGTCCAGATCGATCGATCTCTTTATTTGTTTTCAAGTAAGCCTCATCTCTATCACGCTTCAACTACCCACTGTTGAATTGTATGTACATCTAAGTTTCAAGCCACTGTGCATGTGGTGTTACAAACTCCGTCCACCAACTATCGTCCTTTGATATTGATGATACAGAAATTCTAGGTGTCGAGGCAACCAGCGAGGAAATGAGCGAGGGGAGGGAGGTGGCGGGGTGGGAGCCGTTCACCTCCCTCGGGATGCGTGCCATCTTTTTTGTGTGCGCATCCCGAGGGAGGTGAACGGCTCCCACCCGCCACCTCCCTTCCCTCGCTCATTTCCTCGCTGGTTTCCTCAACACCTAGAATTACTCTTGATGATATTGGAGTAAGAAAACACAAAATTTACATGCAAAATATGAAAAAGAGTACAATCTGGAGTTTGATCATTACCATAAAACTCAAATGTGTTTTTGAATGTCATTGTTTATTTTTTTTTTTTTTGTCAAACAAGAAGATTTTTATAGAAAGGATGAAGGAAATAATATTAAAAAATGGCACATTCCTAAAGCAAGAAAGCCATGACATCAAGAAAGAGCGCAAACAACAACTCCCTGTTGAGAGAAATCAGCACCAACTTGGTGTTAGAACTCTCTAGAGAAATTGAGAATATGAAGAGAAGACAAGAGTTGGAGAAGATGAAAATAAAACATTGTGGGTGTCTAGAGAATTTTTCACCCTTCTTCCACCACGCTTGATCAACTATAAGTAGGGAGCTAATATATTGATGCAAATCAGTTCATCAATGAGCTCAAGAGATTGTGTGTGTGTGTGAGAAAATTCTCTGTGTATGTGATGTAAATGTTGTAATGTGTAATTGGGTTATTTCTTAGTGTAATTGAGAGTTTGTAATTGATCCTGTGTGCCAAAATTTACAACAATTTGGTATCAGAGCCAGGTTCATTGCGAGGCTACTGTTCATTGAAGGAAGAAGGTATTATTCACGAGAAGATGACATTGTCCATCATTTACTATTCATGTGGTACTATTCACTGTTCATACATATGTATTGTTCATGCGTACGATCATAGATCAAATTCCGAGGAGTTGTTTGTGAGAGGGAAGCCAATTGGTCATGGGCACGTGAAGCCATATTAAGGGTATCACGCCAAGTGCCGACACAATGTGTTTGTGTACGTAGACATAGCGGGTCCTCGTGAAAAGATTGGTAGGCAAGATGATGAAAGGCGACGTACGCTACAACAAGGGATCCTAGGCTCGCATTGTGAGATGAGACATTTGAGTTATGTCACCATATAGTAAAAATAATGGCTCTGCAGTGTAATCAAAATGACAGGCGAAGTTTCGTTGTGCCATGGAGCACATGATGTTGTGAGTGATTATGCCAGAGAACACGTTGTTATGTGGAAGTGCCGAAAGAGCACGTTGTGTGTGAAATTGCCAAGGGAACACGAAGTTGAGTTGTGTGCCAACGGAGCACATGAAATTGATGTTGTGTGCAAATCGTGTTCGTGAACCAATTGATCGATATATTGAAAGAATTGTGATATTTGAGAAATGCAATGTGTGAATGTGAAGAAAGTGTCTGGAAGTGAAGACTGACAAGTAGATGGTGAGCGAAAATGTGAAGATTGGCAAGTTGGTATTGAAGGGGGATGTTGAGAGAAATCAACACCAACTTGGTGTTAGAACTCTCTAGAGAAATTGAGCAAATGAAAAAGTGAAAAAGTCTAGAAAATTCTCTAGAACAATGGAGAATAAGAGAGTTGAAGAAGATGAAGGTAAAAAATTGTAGGTGTCTAAAGAATTCTTCACCATTCCTCCACCCCTCTTGATCAACTATAAATACGAAGCTAATATATTGGTGCAAATCAACTCTTTTTTTTTTGTCCAAACACGAAGATTTTATTGAAGATAAGAAGAGAAACACAATACAATCATCCATATATCAAGGAATGCCAAGACACCATGAATGTGTCAAAAAACAAGTCTCTAAAGATATTACAAGCCGAACCCATCTTCCACAACAATTCTCTGATCTCGACAAAAATAGAGTGCTTCGATCTGTTAAGCCATTCAAAAATCATTTTAATTATCTCTTTCCACACACACCACATAAGGAATCTCCTATGCGATAACCATTCGGCACGTCGGCATGGATTAGCTTGGGACCACCAACTTAGCCAATCCAAAAGGGAATCTTGAAACTTCAAACTCGGACCAAATTCTGTCAAGAAACTGTTCCAAATGGATTTGGAGAAACTGCAACGAAGCATCAAGTGATCCAGAGTCTCGCCATTCTCATTACAAAGCACGCAAAAACTACCTGTAAGGATTCCTCTCTTCTTCAACCTGTCTTTAGTCAGGATCTTCTCATGCAATATTGACCAACAAAATAAATTAATCCGAGGAAGAAGATTTTTTTTACCCAAACCAGATTCTTGTGAAAGGAAATGAAGGGGTTAGAGTCGATCTCATAATGAGAAGCAGCCAACATATCTGAAAATTCTTTCACCGAGAAACTCATACATTTACCCTTCCACACCAAACTATTAGATCCATCTGAGAGCATCTGAATATCTAACAATTGCATTAAATTGGTGGCCTTATCTAGCTCCCCATCATTTATGGGTCTCCGAAAATAAATATCCCATGAATCTTCATTGGACCAAAAATTGCTAACTCTCCCAATTTTTTGGTTGCTAATGAAAAATAACATTGGAAATAGATATTTTAGAGGTTGGTTGCTACACCAAATATCAAGCCAGAAAGAGATGAAATCGTCATTGCCACAATGAAGCGAGGTGTGAAGGTAGAAAATATTTGCACACTGAGAGATGGACTTCCACATAAAACACCCATAGGGTGTATACTTGGTTCTGGTATCCCAATCTCAACTATTTCATCCGTATTTATCAACGATGAACGATCTCCATAAACTGCCATCTTATTCTGCAAATCGCCAAAGCCACTTGAAAAGTAATGCTAAATTGAAAGTACTCACTTGGTAAATGCTTAGACCACCTCGAGTTTTTGGACAACAGATTTTCTTCCAACCCACTATATGCATATTTCTGGAGGTTTGTGAGGAACCCCAAAGGAAATTGCGCATGATCTATTCCATCTTGGTTGCAACTGAAGTAGAAACCTTGATAAGAGACAGACGGAATAATGGGATAAAGGCTAAAGTGGATTGGACAAGTGCTAGTCTGCATGCTTTCGAAAGGAATTTGCGCTTCAGAGAAACTAGTCTCGATTCCATCATTTCGATTGATTCATCCCACACAGTTTTGCTTTTAAATCTAGCACCCAAAGACATGCCTAAGTACATAACTGGAAGTTGACCCGCTGCATAACCAAATAAATCCGCCAATTGCTTCAGATGAGGGACTTCTCCAATAGGCAACACCACTGATTTGTGAAAGTTGATTTTCAAACCGGAAATAACTTTGAACCAGAGCATAATTATTTTGAGAGCAAAAACCTAAGTGGCAGAGGCATCACAAAAAATGATAGTATCGTCCGCATACTGAAAAATGGAAATAGGAGGACTACCCTCTGCGATTGAAAAACCTCTTACTAGACCAACATCAACCGCTTTAAGAATCATTTGTGTCAGACCTTCTGCTGCTAAAGTAAATAGAATATGAGACATGGGATCACCCTGACGCAGGCCTTTAGAGCAATTGAAAAACTCGTGCAGTTATCCGTTAATCTTTAGAGAGAAATTGGCTGTAGATTTGCAAGTGCGAAGGCAATGGATCCATTTGGAGTCAAACCCCATGTAAGTCATTACTAAATCCAAATATCTCCAAGAAACATTGTCAAAAGCTTTTGAGAAATCTAATTTGATGACGAGCCCTGGAACACCTTATTTTTTCCTGGGATCAATAATTTCATTGGCAATTAAAGGGCTATCAACCACCTGCATTCCATTGACTACTGGATTTTGAAATGGAGAAATGACTAAATGAAGAACATTTTTCAATCTATCAGCCAACACTTTGATAATGATGTTATAAGCCTCGTTCAAATTACTAATAGGTCAGAAATCCTTGATAGTCTGCACTCCGACACATATAGGAATAAGTGAGACGATAGTGGTGTTCAACCACCAATCTAGAAAATTTATAGTATTAAAATCTTCAATAACTTTAAGAAAATATATTTTCATTACCTCCCACATTTTCAAGTATAACTCCATTAAGAAACCATCAAGACCCGGATAAACTTCTGATTTGAGCTCTTGCATTGCCCCTCTAATTTTCATCTTTGAAAATTTTTCTACCAATGAAGTAGCCACTAGCTGGGAGATAGAATGAAAAATAATCCCTGAGGAGAAAGGTCATCACTCTTCCTTTTCGCTGAACAACTCCTTGAAGTGAGAGACCGTGATTTCTCTTATGCTGGCTTCATCTACTATCATCTCATGATCCATGCTAATAGGTTCAATAGAGTTAAACAGTCAGCGTCTGTTGACCAACTTATGAAAGAATTTGGACCCCTGATCCATATGACAAGCCCAGTTGACCTCGGACCTGATCCTCCAAAACTCCTTATCTCTTTTGGTAACTTTGTCCACTCCTGATGTAGCTGCACTCTACAAGACTTCTCTTCAGCAGTCAGGTCTCAGATCTCTTCCTCAACATCAATGTTAGCAATCAAAACAGAAATATTTTGAATGCATAAATTGGTCTTACCCCAAATTTTACTCCTCAAACTTTTAAGGTTGCATCTGATCACTTTTAGTTTCCACCATAAGCGGTAGCCAGGGTGATCAGAGATCACTGACCATGATTTCATCTCCTCTGTCAAGGTTGAGTGATCAAACCAACCGTTATCAACGGAAAAAAGGCAAGTATTGCCATCAATAAAAGAGTTAGCCAGCAGAATCGCGTTATGGTCAGAACCTGCCGCTCCCTTGAGCCATTCAACTTTATCACCAAACTTAGCAATCTAATCCACCGAAGCAAAAATTCGATCAAGACGACAAATGATAGGGTGCTATATTTGATTTGACTACGTGAACTTTCCCCCTTTTAGATTGAAATCAGCGAGTTCCACCTCATTAATGAACTGATTGAATTTTTGCATGCTCATGGACCTCCTTCCACAACCTTTATTGTCATTCATGTGACGGACCACATTGACGTCTCCTGCTAACATCCATGGAGATTGCACTCAGCCAATAATGTCATATAGTTTTTTTAAAAAATGCTCTCTTAGAGAAGGATCACACGGTTCATAAATGTTTGACTCTGACCAAAAAGAGTTATCTAAGATCATTTGAAATTGAAAAGAAAGAGAAAAAAATCTCTTTCAACACTTCCCTCATATGCAAAAGATCAGCATCCCAAATAGGTAATAGACTTCTTGAACTGCAAATAGATTCCACCATAGCCTAATCAAAAAAACGGTCACCCCACAACTTCCTGATAAATTCTCTAGTGCATCTCTCTAATTTTGATTCCTAAATGAAAACAAGATTTGGACAATTGCCTGAAATTAATTTTCGGCAACCTCTTTGCCTCTTAGAATTCCCAAGCCCCCTACAGTTCCATGAAAAAATTTTGAGGTTCATGAAGGACCTTCGACCCCGAGGTTGCTGCACTTGTCCTTAGCTCTGTCAGATGTCTCTTCTTGATCCAAACGACAATCAGAAACAGAGAGTTCTACACAGTCATTGACCCTAGAAACAACCTCTGAAGACTGCCTAAAAACTTGTTCGCCAAGAAGAACTCCACTTAGATGGTTCGTTCAAGTGACCTCGAAGCTTGAGGGAGCGCCTACGTGGTCTGGCATGGACGAGCAACTCTCCAAATGCGAGGTGCATTGTTCTATTGTCATACCATGGACTCCAACACATTGTTTTGTTGGTGGCTCAAAACCAGGAGGGTAAGCAAGAGACACCGAACACTCTTGGATGTGGTTGGAATACTCGGTTCTTACCCACCCAATAGGGGCGTTACAACCCTTGAGTTCCACCCGCCCGACTTTGTTGGAAGAGACTGATTTAGTTGATCTTTGTTTAAGCATGAACCTGGATCTGGTTGGAAAAATCGAAAAATTAGCTCATTCAACGGCTCTGTCACGTTGGGCTTTCTTAGCCAGCTTGCGATCCCCGTTGGCTTGCATACCTTGGTCAATAAAGGGTTCAGGTTGAATATATCTTCCTCCACAGCTTCTAAGATCTTCCAATAATTTTCAGAAACCTGTTTTTTGATAGCTGGGCGAGATTACGTTTCAAATTGGACATGGGCCCCTGGCAAGGTGAAAGTCCAATAATACCCTTGCCTTTATCTTGTTGAGTTGGCGAGATGATTCCGAGACCGGATTACCCACTTTACCCACTGAGCCAGAGAGATAAGCATGGGAATGAGGAAGCACTGGATCTTGCAAAGGAGACTAAACACTCAATGCTGGAAACCTAGTCGAAGGCTCTTTCTGCTCCTCATAAGGGATCACCTGTGGGGGTTGGCAAAAACCAGAAAAAGCTTTGTGACCACCGAGAAGAGCAACATGCGACCATTGAATCACTGAATCAGGCAACTGTATCACCTATTTTGTACCGTTCTCTCTTGTAACTGGAGTTGTCTGGAGATGATGACTCCCCCAAAGTCGAGTCAATAAATCAATAGGAGAATCAAGGTGGATAGAGGCTGCGGTAACTGACATCAGAAGAAGATCTAACACCTGAAAGATTGGTGGTCACCACCTCGACAAGGGTTTTGTTGCTCCGAGGGAAGACAACACTAGGCCCTTGCAGAAAAGAGACTCCATCTCTGCTTACTTGTTGCTTGGGATCTGGCTAAGGCACCGAACTTGCTCCTTTAGAGCCTGAGCGAGTTGTTTCCAGCTCTTCCCTTCTACATCAGCTGGCAACCTCAGAGTTTTAGACCCTGACCCCCAAGCCACCATAATAGAAAGAAAGGCTTCTCCTCTATTGGCCTATTTCACCACCATAACCCATCTGTTGTTGATATTCCAATTAGGTGAGAAGGCGTTGGAGCCTGATTCCACAACTTTCTTAAGCTAACACCCTATCCTATCCCCCATCTGCAGTTCTACAAAAACTTTGATTCTAACCCTCGAACTTGATTCAAACAATAATAAACCTCCTATTAACCTTTGAATCCCAAATTCTTTCCCATCAATTTTTAACAAACGCAAATTTTTCGCCTTCTAAACTCATATCTTCACAAATTTAAGCACATTTGGACAAACATACAAGCATCATAGGAAGAAAATGAAGAGATAAGAATAAAAAAAGGCCTATCTCACCAGATGAAGTCCCTCACCAGACCTATCTCACCAGATGAAAAAGGCCTCTCTCACCAGTTGAATACCTCTATCAAAATTAGTGCTCCTTGAAAACCTTTCTCACCAGTTGAAGAAATCCCTCTCACTAGTTGAATTAGTGCTATTTGAAGACCTCTCTCACCAGTGAACCAGATGAAGAAACCCCTATCTCTGGTGAAGAAACCCCTCTTAGTGAAGGAACTCATATCGATCCAGTTGAAGACCTCTCACCAGATGAAGAAACCCTTTTCACTGATGAATAAACCCCTCTCACTGATGAAGAAACCCCTCTCAGTGAAGACGAAGAAACCCCCTCTCACTGATCTCATTGATGAAGAAACCCCTTCAACTAATAAAAAATAAAAAATCAGCTCATCAATGAGCTCAAGAATGTGTGTGAGTGAGATTGTTGTGTAAGTGAGAAAAAATGTGATGTTTGTGTGTAAGAAATTTATGTGTGCATGTAATGTAACTATTGTAATGTGTAATTTGGCTATGTCTTAGTATAATTGAGAGTTTGTAATTGATCCTGGGTATCGAAATTTACAACACTCCCTAAAAAGAAAACATGCCTGACCAAACTCCACAAAAAATCTCTTAAATGGTCCTCCAGTCACTTCAGTCCTTCAATCTTTGGATGTTATCGTTTTTGGATGTCACTGTTATAATGCTTTTTATAAGTGAACTCAATCTTTATTTATATTGAAGCAAGTCAAGATCTCATTTTGATGATAATAGACATTGAAACACTATCCGTGGACTCGGAACCCACAAAATCACTTAGTATAATTAGTATTTGATTTTATGTGATTGTTAATTAATTGCTAATCTTGTGTGGTCGTGAGGATTGATTTACTTCTCTTATTTTATACATTTCAATGATAGTTTACATCTCCATTGTTGTGCAATCTATCACTCTCTCCATCATTCACAACAACTCATGGCAGATGGTCGATAATTTTATCTTTTTATGACTTACATTGATAAATCTTTTTGGATTTCAGTGCTAGGGATATGGAAGATGTAGTAAATAGAGTTTGGCCAGAGCTTGAAGCCGATGATTTGAAAAATCTCTTTCATTTTTCTTATATTCTCTATTTGAATGCAATGACACAAATTTTAGTTACAAATACGTTCCAAAGGTTACCCAAAATGACCACATAAAAATTAATATTAATTATGAACGTAGCATTCAAAGAAGAAACTATTGATCAAAGTTCAAATTACAAAATGGAGGAAATCAAAGGAGAGACCCCCAAATCTACTAAGTGCTACCTCCCTCTCTTCTCTTAAATCCAACCCGCTAAATCCCTCCCTCAATACAAACATTTCTACTAAATACTACCTCTCTCTCTTCTCCTCTCGATCTAGCATTATAACCTCCTTCGCAGATCTGAGAGAGCAAAATCACTTCACACCTCTCTCTCTCTCGATCGATCGATTCACCAAATTCATCTCTTCAGATCTGCTCATCAAATCTCTTCGATCGATTGAGTGAAATCTACTCGAATCGAGCAGAGTCTCTGCGTTACAGTTGGAATTTCACCGGTTCTTTCTCTCGTTTATGGATTGGATCTGACTTATTCACATAAGGTTCGTTTTTTTGATTTCTCGTTTCGGATCTTTTTCTTGCTATTTGATCTCTAGCGTAAATTAGATTTAGAGACCTAATCAGTTTCTTGTTAGAGATTTGAGTACCGCTTCAAATGTAGGGTTTCTTACGTTCTCTATGTCTCAACTATTCAAAATTTCACGCGAATCTGCTCAATTGAGTAAAAAAAATCGGTCGTTTACATGATGTTATTGATCTGATAGTGTGATTTTGAATGCTAGAAATCGGTAGTTCGAATTGCTCGTTTATGCATTTGATCTGATTTCGTGAATGCTAGAAATCGCCGTTTCTGTGTGATTTTGGTTGATTAGGTGAAGTAGAATGTAGATTGAATCGTAATTAGTGAAAATTTTGAAGAAATCGTTTCGTTTGAATAGTGATTAGTCAAAATTTGGAAGAAATCTGTTTGATTTTTGGTTTGTTTGGTTTAATTGTTTCAGATCTTAATCTAGTGAGATAGTGAGAGAGATTTTGGGATAGCAAGAAGAAGTTGCAATGGAGAAGCATTGTAGTTTGTTAATTTACTTTGATAAAGGGACTCCGGCGCTTGCCAATGAAATCAAGGAGGCTCTCGAGGGAAGTGATGTGGCCGCGAAGGTCGATGCGATGAAGAAAGCGATCATGCTTTTGTTGAATGGAGAAACTCTCCCCCAACTGTTTATAACAATTGTGAGATATGTCTTACCTTCGGAAGATCACACGATCCAGAAGCTTTTACTTCATTACTTGGAGATCATTGAGAAGACTGATTCGAAAGGCAGGGTTTTGCCTGAGATGATCTTGATTTGTCAGAATTTGAGGAACAATCTCCAGCACCCGAATGAGTATATTCGGGGAGTGACTCTTAGGTTTCTTTGCCGATTGAAGGAGACAGAGATTATTGAGCCTTTGATCCCTTCGGTGTTGGCGAATTTGGAGCATAGGCATCCGTATATCCGGAGAAACGCAATACTGGCTGTGATGTCGATTTATAAACTTCAACAAGGGGAGCAGCTACTCGTTGATGCGCCAGAGATGATAGAGAAGATTCTCATGTCTGAGCAGGATCCATCAGCAAAGAGAAATGCTTTCCTAATGCTCTTCAACTGTGCCCAAGAACGAGCTATTAATTACCTACTGACCCATGTTGATAATGTATCTGAGTGGGGAGATATGCTTCAGATGGTTGTTTTGGAGTTGATCCGCAAAGTTTGTAAGACTAACAAAGGAGAGAAGGGGAGGTACCTTACAATTATTGTATCTCTGTTGAATGCACCCTCTACTGCTGTTGTTTATGAATGTGCTGGGACTCTGGTTTCCCTCTCGTCTGCCCCCTCGGCTATTAGAAATGCTGCCAGTAAGTATTGCGAGCTTCTTCTCTCACAAAGTGACAACAATGTGAAGCTCATCGTGCTTGATCGGCTGAATGAGCTTAAAATTTCTCACAGAGAAATCATGGTTGAAATGATAATGGATGTGCTTAGGGCGCTCTCAAGTCCAAATCTTGACATCAGAAGGAAGACCCTTGATATTGCTCTTGAGTTGATAACGCCCCGCAATGTGGATGAGGTTGTTCTTACTTTGAAGAAGGAAGTTGTGAAGACTCAGAGTACTGAGCTAGAGAAGAATGGGGAGTACCGCCAAATGCTTGTCCAAGCTATTCATTCATGCGCAATCAAGTTCCCTGATGTTGCAAGCACAGTGGTTCATTTGTTGATGGATTTCTTAGGCGACAATAATGTTGCTTCTGCTATGGATGTAGTTGTATTTGTACGAGAAATCAATGAAACTAATCCAAGACTGAGGGTTTCCATTATAATGAGGCTGTTGGACACTTTCTACCAGATCCGTGCCGCGCGGGTTTGTTCATGTGCTCTTTGGATCATTGGAGAGTATTGTCTCTCACTATCTGAAGTGGAGAGTGGTATTGCCACCATCAAGCAATGTCTTGGTGAGCTCCCATTCTACACAGCTTCTGAAGAAGGAGAGACTGTGGAGTCTTCAAAGCCCTCACAACAAGTGAATTCCATCACTGTCTCTTCTAGAAGACCAACAATTCTAGCTGATGGTACCTATGCCACACAGAGTGCTGCCTCAGAAACTGCTATAGCTCCTCCCACTTTTGTTCAAGGAACTTTGTCTTCACCTGGGAATTTAAGATCCTTGATTCTTACTGGCGATTTCTTCCTCGGAGCTGTTGTTGCCTGCACTCTTACAAAGCTTATTTTGAGATTGGAAGAAGTTCAACCATCTAAAGTAGAAGTGAATAAAGCATCTAGTGAAGCCGTATTGATCATGGTTTCCATGCTCCAACTAGGACAGTCTTCATTCCTTCCACACCCAATTGACAACGATTCATATGATAGAATCGTTCTTTGCATGAGACTACTGAATAATACTGGTGATGATCTCAGAAGGATATGGTTGCAGTCATGCCGTCAGAGTTTTGTTCAAATGCTTGCAGACAAGCAGTTGCGGGAGACGGAGGAGATAAAAGCAAAGGCCCAAATTTCTCATGCACAACCTGATGACCTCATTGACTTCTACCATTTGAAGAGTAGGAAGGTGAGTCAATTTATTATTTTTTGTTCCTTTTATATGAGAGCTGATCTTGAAACATTTCAGTCAATATCTGTCAGGTTTAGATTAATTTCACGTAATTTGTATTAGATTTTTGTAATCATCAGAAACTAATTCATGTTACGAATACGTATTTGTTGTGTGCTACATACTCATGTCATCATATACTGTTTTCAAGAGTTTAAGCGCCCTATCCCATTGTATGATTTTGCAAAGCTTGTAAGTGCCTTTGGAAAAGTTCCCATGGATTGTGTTTGTCTTTTGTTTATTGGTAAAATGTGTGGCTTATTGCAGGGAGCACACATTTCACCAGTGAGCTAGTATGTTGTTCTGACTAATTATCTTCGAATGACTATAGTCAGGTTTCTAGTTGCAGTCCTGTTGGGCTATAATATTAAGAGAATTTACAGTAAATTGTCTTTTGTAGCATCAAGTAAGTTACTAGCTCTCTGTTATCGTTATGTGAAAGATGTAAAGATTTATTGGTCCTTCTTAACGTTACATATATTCTTTGAAACTGTATAACCTCTTGAAGCTATGGTGGAAGCCATTTAATTATGCCAAACTTTATTTCTACTCATTCATATATGTAACATTTAGGTGAAACAATACTTCTTATTGGCCATCTATTAAAGGGTATAGTATCTCCAGTCTCCACTTAAAACTATACACGCAGTCCACACGTTTTGAGAACTTGTTACTAAAGTTAAACAGTAGAACAATACTTCTAGTTGGCCATGTATTTAAGGCTATTGTATCTCCATTTACAACTATAAACGTAGTCCGCGGGTATTGACAACTTGTCACTGAAGTTAAACACTAGGGTTTTCTAGGAAATTGTATGGTGTGTTTGATTGTGACAAACTGCTCTCTACGAAAACCAACTACTGTGAAACTTAAGTGATCGCTCTTTGATTGCACCTGAGAAAATCTATGTTTTCTTAGTTTCAATTGTCTTTCCTTATAGGAAAATGACCAACCAAAGTCTAAAATAAACTAGTTATACTTTGACATGGCTGTACAGTGTATTTCTAGGTGGAAAATTTCATTTTAAGTAGATTGGTGCAAGTTTTTATTTCCCCATTTACAAAAAGTAGTGTATTTCTTCGATCGATGAATTCCTTAAGTTTTTATAACTGATGGATCAATTTTTCCGAAAATATGTGTGTGGTGCATTTGGGGGGAGGGGGAGTGGTGGGGATGTTGCCTGCTCATTTACAGAAATTTGCTCGACAACACTATTTTTTTGGTACTGTCAATTTTTTGGTTGTGGTACACAAACAATCGAGATGTAGCTTGGGAAGGGGAGTCATTTTTATCTCAATAGTGAGTGTGTTAGGTGGAAATAGGATTGTGGTTTGTGAGTGTGTAGGTGCAGGTTTGTACTATATTATGAAGGATTGATGAGTCAAATCAAAGAATGAGGTTTTGGGCTTGGAAAATGGGCTAAAAGGTTAAATTTGGATGACACACGGTGATTATCCCTTGTACAAAGATTTCCTTGACAAGTTGACATCTACTCAATTATGGAGTTGATCTTCGTGATGTATTCTATTGTCGATGTCCGTTACCTCTGAGTGGAGAAAATACCATGGGCTCAGGGCTTAAAATATGTTGCAAATTTAGCAATCTAGCCTCGTTATCGGTTCATTGGATTCCCCACATTCATGCTGTTCTTCACAGACAACGATGGGAAGAGCTCTAGAGAGCTTTACAACTTGCATACCGCCCACGTCAGGCAGACCATACATCTTGTCATCGAAGCACCTTTGGATCTGTACCATTGCAACCGAGGTTTAGGTTTTCTGCATGGTGTTTTTTCATGGTAGACTATTTACGATGGATAATCCTAGGAAGAGGAGAGACATTAGCTGTAAATGGCTGCCACATTTGGTGAATACTGTAACCATCTTCTTCACCATTGTTAGTTCACCATGCTGATTTGGTTATGCATTTGTCCTTGTTAGAGTCTAGGAAGATTGGGTACATGCCTCAAAGAGCCAGGGGTTGTTCTTTAAAACTTCGACTATCTGCATTACCATCCAAAATTAGAGCTCTTGAACCATATTCCATTTTTATGGGGGATAGGGTTGAAAGAAGCACAAGGCAGTTCAATGATATCTAACAATTTTCTTTTCTTGTTGTTTCTTTTAAGTTTTAAACTTTTAATGAACATTTACCGACAAAGGTTACGGGTGGTTGTACTTTTATTGATACAATGTTGTAATTATTTAGTTTTTTTACTTTGAAATAGAATGTGCTGAAAGAATGGCTATGGATACAGTTGAACAGTGAGTTAGTAGTTGTGTGTTTGATCTTACTTCTCTGGGATGAGGAAATTCCTCCCCCCGCCTAATTTTTACCTTTGTTCTTGTATATGCATGATGTATGATAATTACCCTTACCCTTTACAGTAAAAGTGCTGCATAGATGACCCATTTAGGGAAATCTACTGTACTTTCTTGTAGCTGTAGGTTGTTCTTTGGTCACTATGCAAATTTAGTGTTTATGATAGTGCCATATTTGTATTTTAATTATTGAGTCCATCTGTTTTTTCAGGGTATGAGCCAGCTAGAACTCGAAGATGAGGTTCAAGACGATTTAAAACGTGCCACAGGAGAGTTCACGAAGGAAGGAGATGATGCAAATAAGCTAAATAGGATTCTTCAATTGACTGGATTTAGTGATCCTGTTTATGCTGAAGCATATGTTACGGTTCATCATTATGACATTGTCCTTGATGTTACAGTCATCAACCGTACAAAGGAGACCCTACAGAACTTGTGCCTGGAGCTGGCAACAATGGGTGATCTTAAACTTGTTGAACGCCCACAGAACTACACACTAGCTCCAGAAACAAGCAAGCAGATACGGTCAAATATTAAGGTTTCTTCAACTGAAACAGGGGTCATTTTTGGAAATATTGTTTATGAATCATCAAATGTCCTAGAACGGACAGTGGTCGTTCTCAATGACATCCACATTGACATTATGGATTACATTTCCCCTGCTACCTGTGCTGATGTTGCATTTAGAAACATGTGGGCTGAGTTTGAATGGGAAAACAAGGTACCCTTATCACACATTGCATTGCTTGTTGTTTGTTCTCCTTTGTTACCCCGCTCGTCTTCTCGTTAATATTTTTGAGTATGATCATGGTGATGTAAGTTTAGTTATTGAAAACTCGAAATGATAATTTTGGTGATCTACATGTTTGCCATGCGTAAAGCTGTTTGTAACTAAACTAGAAAACCAAGTAACACATGGTTGACACCTATCCATGGTTACTTATTGGGTCCATCTAAGATTCTAATTTTTTTCAGCATGAAGAGTTAGATTATTATACTTATTGAGGATTTGGGATCATCTGATGTGGATTTTGTTGATGATGATTAATGATGTTTACCTCCTTCCTGACCTATTGCTCCAATTTCACCTTGTAACTTGGCTGCATTGTCCACTGAGATAAATGAGTGGCAAAATTTTGAGTGAATAGAATAGATCGAGAAACCAGGTTTTTTAACAGTCATTCATCTTCTTCAGCTCTAATTGAACCTATCTTCATTCTTATCTCATACTAACATTATCACAGCTTACATAGTTCACTGAATTAACTAACTTAGACTAGACTAGGATAGCCAGTAGAAAAAACTAAGATCTTTGCTGCCATCCAAACCAATGAGGGGTTTTAGCTATGTTAGGCTGTTAGTAATCAATGTAGAAGTTCAATTTAAAATGCTATAGTTACAAATAGTTATGCATCTGTAGCTAGGCGTTTGCAAAAAATTTGCATTGCTTATGTTGAATTGTGATTTCTTTTGCACTTCATTTTTAATTATTTCAGCCACTGAAAAATGAACAGAGATTGTAGTATACAATATGTATGGTCACGTGGAACTGTTGGCCGTTGACCTTCAAGGCCACGACTTGTTAACTTCGAGTGAGCTTGACCTATGACTTGGAGCAAGGCTCTAGTGTCAGGCCAGCTTTCTAATTTATGTCAAATTATTACCCATAAAAAGTGAATGCTGCATCTCAACTGTACCACTTTACTTTCAATCCGGTTGATTATATCTAGGAGTGCTCTCCTTTCCTTCTTTTCTGAAATATTTCCTTGCTAATGTGCTAGAATAGTATCTGTGGTATGACTTTCAAATTATTCTATCCGTTTCCAGGTGGCTGTGAACACTGTCATTCAGGACGAGAAGGAATTTTTGGATCACATTATCAAATCAACAAACATGAAATGCCTCACAGCAGCGTAAGTAACTCTTACTTTTCAGTCTGAATGACTTTGGAGTATATACCTTTTGGCATGAAAATCAAAGATCAGCACTTGATAATACGATTGGAGATTGAGTGTGAAAGAAATGATTTATTGGACACGATACCGCATATTAATCTATCTGGCATCTTCATTCTGCATGAACTGCCACCAAGGTCAGACTAGACCAACCTAGATTGTGGCTCATGATGTTTGCTAGCATAATAATTATGTACATGCGTCTCATAAGTGTTTCTTAATCAGTAGTATCAATATTGATTATTTAATTTTCAAGTACTATTTTTAGTTTATTAATCAAATTATATACTACCAGAGTAACTAGTTGAATGTGTATTATAGACTTTGTGATTAGTTTCAATTTCTCAAGTTATCTTTTGTTCTCCTTTCTCTTGGTTTCAGCTCTGCATTGGATGGGGAGTGTGGTTTCCTTGCCGCAAACTTGTACGCAAAGAGTGTGTTTGGGGAGGATGCTTTGGTGAATGTGAGCATAGAAAAACAAACCGATGGAAAGCTGAGCGGTTACATTAGGATAAGGAGCAAAACGCAAGGGATTGCTCTGAGTTTAGGCGACAAGATCACACTAAAGCAAAAAGGAGGAAGTTAATAGAACCAGTGCCAGATCGTTATTTACTTTCTGTTAAAGATTCAATTTTCTCGATAACATTTGTGTCCTCTGTTGTTATCTACCCAAACTGTGATTTTTGAGTAAACCACATGTTTCCCCTACATGGTAGCAAGAGTAGCATTAATAGATTTAGAAGGAAACGGCATTTTGTTATTTTTGTTTTTCTTTTGGAGCTTGGATCTCATCAAGATAAATCTTTGTATTATAAGGCTCTGTTGCTCATTGGCCTCTTGTGATCAGTATACAATTTGATTCACCGCTGTGGTTACCGTTGAATGTTATAGTTTTATTCCGTGTTCCATATAAACTTTGGATATTAGTTTCATGGTTTGGTTCTGCGTTACCTGTTCCTGATGCCAGAAAGTCAGAAAATTTGAAAGCTCTAGCCTCTACTAGAAGTGCGGAAATCTTTTCATAAAACTGAAGACTCTTGTGGCAAGATTGAGGGGGTGGTGGTCAAGTCTTTGAGATTCACAAGTGATCTGAAGCTGTCGTTCTTTTATCTACCTTGAATCTTGATATAGCATATGTGTTAGCTAATTGCAATGCAATTGAAGGTATGGGACTGAATGTCTTCTTTGTTCTTCATGTTGATTTAATCAACACAAACTGTTTTTCCTTGTTTTTTCACTGCAGCTCTGATCGGTACCAATTCTGCAATCGAGTGAATGACGACACTCATCCATACCTAAGTATTGTCAATTGCATTGCGGTGTAGATGCTGCCTTGTCCAAACCAATCTCAAGTGTTGGTACAAATAGTTGCTCTCTTTTAAGGTTGCGCTACTTCAGACAGTGCAGCTAATCTAAGTCTTCTTCAATGTTCATCGTTACTGATAATCTTCACCGTTGCATGTTATACCAACTATTACTGACAATTTTCACTGCCATACGTTATACCAACTATTCCCTATCTGTGGGCCTTCTGGGCTTTCTTCACCAAAACAAGTTTCTTTAGTAGAGAATCCAACAAAAGTGAAAACATGCATTCACTCCTCTCAAGCTGCTCAGCTCGTCTCTTCCTTCCCGCCATCCACTCCTTCACCCCATCTAGGATTAGGGTTTCATCATCAAGACTCCACCTTGCCTCAATCAACTCTGGTTCCCAAATGAGCTCCTCCTCGACAGACCCCTCTACTCTCCCTTCCACCACCCATACACCCAACCCAGACGACGTTCTGATTCAGTACGTCGTTCTGAGACGAGATTTGATCGATTCATGGCCGCTTGGCAGCATTGTCACACAAGGATGCCATGCGGCTGTTTCGGCGATTTGGATTCACAAGGATGATAAGAATGCTGTGGATTATTGCTCCCCTGAGAACATTGATTCGATGCACAAGGTATGTTTGATCTCGTCTCTGTGTTCGGGATTCGATGAAATGGTGTGGGGTTGGTTGAATTTGATGGGTTTTTAGTCGATTGATAAGAATTTGAAGTTTGAATGTGAATGATGAATGCCCATATATCCCAATAGTCGATTTTCATCCCAATTTGAAGGGTTTTGAAGGTTGAATGGGTTGAGAAATTTTATGTATCAAATCCTAACTATTTCACTGATACATAAAAAAAAAAAATACCAAAAAATATGAATTCCCATTTTGCAATGGTCAATTTTGATCCCAATTTCAAGGAACACTTGCCAATCTGAAGCTTTCTTGAATGATATACAAGAAAAGAACGTTCTAGAAAAATTCATCGTATTGGAAGAACTATGTTTTTTTGAATGAAATGATAGAATACCTGGAGACACATAGACAAAAGCTATCGTATAGGAATCCACAAAGAAATGATCCAAAGTGGTCAAGATGCGCATTGAGGGTCATATCCATACTTATTTTGCACTTCTGTGACGAATATAATAAAGTTTTGCTATTCTAAGTAGTTATTTTATTTTGGGTAATGAAGAACTTGTCTAAATTTTGGGTTCGGGAATTTCTCGATAGTTTAAGCGACATAACAAAAGCCGAAATATGTGCAGGATGATACTTTCATACTTGCTCACCTTTGATGAACTGATCGGATTAACCAACTGAAGCTAGCTTTAGTCATTATGTATTAAACCGAGGTAAAAGCCTCGGTAACGGTTGGACGATAGTAAAAAGTCATGACAAACCCCGTATCTACTTGTACTAAAAAACAAGTAAGCGTAGTTCCTCTAGACAATAAAATATGCTGACATGTGGAGGAACATGTTGGATGTTGGAAATACCACAATAAGAAAAGAAAAAAAAAAGTTACATCTCCTTGCCCAAAAAAAGGTGGTGTTTGAATGTAAATGACAAATGCTCATTTTGCAAAAAATAAATCTTTGATTCAAGGTGTTCCAAGTTACAACTTTTTTTTACGAACATCAACATTTTGCAGTAGTCAATCTTTGATTCATGGGTTTGAAGAGTCTATTGTTATCTTTATGAACCACAAATAGATGATTTCAAGTAATTCAAGATTCCAATCTTGTGCTGTAATTTTAGCATTTTTTTTTTGTGATTGCTAATGAGTGCTAAATGAACTTAGGGACTAATAGGATTTTTGTTTGGTTTTGTAGGTTACTTTGGAAGTCAAGGGAGAAACACAAATCAAGAACCTATCTGAAAAGCTTACAGCCAGTAGCATTGATCATAAACTGTGGATTGAACAACCGGAGAACATTCCCACTTGTATCGCTACAAAGCCATACCCGAAATCTGTTGTTTCGTCATTCTTCAAGAAGCTAAAGCTCTGTAAGTGAATGGATTCTGAGAATGTAAAATGCTGTATGCTTTTCCATTGGGTTCATTAGAAACAGAACCCTATTGTTGGTTAACGTCAGGATATTACCATTTTTTGTTTACAAGAGAGTATCTTGATTTGCCTTTCTCCGGGTTCTCACGGCGAACTTGTCAATCTCTGATCATACGTGGTTTTGCTAATGTTTGTAATACACATAATTTTCAATTATCTTTTGAGAATGAAAAAACAATGGTCTTTCCAAAGGTTTCCGAAGACCTAGTGGAGTTGATATGAGAGACTTAGAAGAACAAAATCGTCAAAGTAGTTACCTCAATGTACACGATCTATGAAGTAAATCCTTTACAATGAATATATCATTTATATGATATATTTTGTTGTACAATAGAATAATAAATACATATAGAATGAATGAAAAAAATTTACAACCCCAAATGACAAACCCGTTGATCGATGTCCTTTAGTAAGGCTTTACTCCGATGTAGTTCCCGGGTGGATGATACTCACAAGTGATGTATGAGTCCCCGCTATTGCAAATAATCTTAGCACATCCAACGCGCTGAGTAGCACGCCAAACAATTTGTGTGTAATGTGAGCACTTTTTACCAGAGCAAGTGTTGGTATCATAATTGTACCATTTCTTCTCATCAACCCAAGCAGCCACAGCATCCTTAGCACTCCAACGTCGCCCTTGCCCCCTAAACAAACATTCGCCGAATGCATAGCCTGGTGAGTGCACCAGTTTGCAATCCCGACGCCTTTGGTTTGAGTAGATGCGAGCGTACCTTGCTAACAATGGATCCCATTTCAATGGAGGCACTCCCACAGCTTCTCTAGCCTTGTTATGCCCTTCAAGCATTTGGGTTATCAACTCAGTTTTGCTAAAAGCAGCACTGGAGAGATTAAAACATAGTAGTAGTGAAATAGAGAATAAAAGAGTAAACTTCATGAATGAATGTGTTGCCATTTCTTTTTGTGTTGTTATCTCAATGGCTAGTTGTATGCAAATGAGATGAATAGAAGTGTTTGTTGATGGATGGAAATGTGTTGTGTTTGTATATATATGGATTGAGATTAACACGAATGGTTTTGCTTTGTTACAAAGATATGGGTTAAATTGACCAGTGTAGCTTGTTTGAGTAAACTATATTATCCAAACTAAATCATCAGATTGCTTGAGGAATTGGAGAAGGATGAGAAGGCTAATTGAGTTATTGCTTTGATGCAAATATTTAGGGTTTTGAGATTGAGTACAAGGATGTTATGAGGGCTGTTCCTTTCATTAGGAGCTTAAGTATGTGATGGAATAAATGTTGGCGATAAGGGTTGTGTCATTCTTACTAAATCGGCAGATTAGATAATTCAAGTTTAGTTGTACATTATGTGGGATATTTAATTATACATTTGCTAGGGTTAATGCATTTTCTGTTTGATTAGTGATCGTGGTGTTCGAACCTATGTGACTAATGCTTAAGCCGATTTCTTAAGAATAGGATTACCCCCAAGTCACCTTTTTTGTACTTCATACAGCTTTAACCTCCCTAATCTCCTTCAACTAAGCAATGTAAACACAACTAGGACTTCTTTATCCAACTTTCTATGCTTTGTACAATGAAACTTCAAGTTCTCTAATGCATGCATGTACAATCTACAAATCACTCAAGTTAGCCTAAATCTTCGACACAAAGTATTAAATTTTTGTCTAAGTAGGACACTAAGTACCCAATTCTTCTTGCATTATATATAACAAAAAGACTTAACAAAATCTTCTAAACATCTCACTTTCTCATACTTGAATACAACAAGTTTCAAATGGCACCAACTTCATTACTCAAGTTCAGTCTTCTGTTATGTCTCTATCAAATTACACTCACTAATGGTGCTCTTGTCAAGAGTGAGATGATAAACCAAATGCTAGAAGGGCACAACAAGGCTAGAGAAGCTGTGGGGTTGCCTCCATTGAGATGGGATCCATTGTTGGCCAGATATGCTCGGATGTACTCAAACCAAAGGCGCCGAGATTGCAAATTGGTGCATTCACCAGGCTATGCATTCGGGGAATGTTTATTCTGGGGGCAAGGGCGACGTTGGAGTGCTAAGGATGCTGTGGCTGCTTGGGTTGATGAGAAGAAATGGTACCATTATGATACCAACACTTGCTCTGGTAAAGAGTGCTCACATTACACACAGATTGTTTGGCGTAACACTCAGCGCGTTGGTTGTGCCAAGATTATTTGTAATAGCGGGGATTCGTACATTGCCTGTGAGTATCATCCGCCTGGGAATTATCTTGGAGAAAAGCCTTATTGAAGGATTATTTTAAAGTGATTTTTTTATTCGATTGTATATCAAAAATATAATGTATTATACATAAAAATTATACTTTGAGATGGATATAAATATCACAGACCTTCTAAGAAATATCAAAATTTTAGTAAAAAATAAAATTTAATCCAATTCAGAGGGATACATACCATTACCAACCTGGTGTGTCTCGACTGTAATTCGAGTAAAGTTGAGGATTGATTAAAAGAGATTTTAAATTTTTTTAATTTTTTATGATTGTATAACAAAAAAAAATGTTCTATATATACTTTGAGATGGATTCATGTACATACATACTATCTCGATGGTATAAAGAAGATGATATATTGTTCTATAGTCTAAGCATATATAATTGTAATATTTTGGTTTCGTATGATCTTTGAGTAGGAAATTATTAGTTTTTTTTAGTTAAAATTTATGTGACTTTCTAATTTTATTTTTTGTGAATTTGGTATTGTTAAAAGACTAGAAGTGTGATGAAATTGTCGAATGGTGAATACATGTCTCGCAAGTTCACTTCTCCACGTTTATACCTGTTAGTATGTAACACACGGTGTTCTTAAAGCAGATTCTCGATTTTAAGGACAAGTAACTTGGTGGATGGTGCAAGTACACAAATATATTTTATGAGCCTTGGCCTTTTATGTGGAACAAACGCAACCACGTCGCTCACAACCACATCTTTCTCTATATTTAGGGAGCAATACCTTAGAAAAAAAAAATAAAAATAAAAATAAAATACTATTTTTATTGTGGAACAAACATAATCTTCCTAATTTTTTTGCTCTATCCTCAATTTCATTTTTGTCATTCCTTTCACACAAATTTCATTCGGCAAATTATAGGGACACAATTTTTTCTTCTAGACACTGATAGCTTGGGAAATCAAGATAGTTTGATATTTCATCTACTAATGTACTAAGAATTGAAAAAGGAATTTAAATCCAAACACGCATTATAAACATCATAGAGGACACAACCCAATCTCCCTACTTATTAGACTCATCAATGGATAAATATGATGAGATGAGAACTTGTGGGGAAATTATGATAAAAATTTCAATAATTTTTTTTGTCCAGAACCCCTTAGATTTAAAAAAACAGATTTGATATTTATGATTGATTTGATCAAGGGTGGAAGAAGATGTCTTCAACTTGGACCCCTTATTGACCAAGATGTCTATGTAGGCCAGCAGGGATCGCAAGCTGGCTAGAAAAGCCCAGCGTGACAGAGTCGCTGAATGGGCTAATTTCTCAGTTTTTCCAACCAGATCCAAGTTCATGCTCAAACAGAGATCCGCCAAATCAGGCTCAACCAACAAAGCAGTGCGGGTAGAACTTAAAGGATGTAGCGCCCCTGCTAGGCTGACAAGGGGAGAGTCTTCCAACCAGACCCAGGAGTGTTTGGTATCTCTCTCTTACCCGTCGGGTTTCGAGCCACCAGTAGAACAATGTGTTGGGGCCATGATTTGACCACAAAACTATGTGTCTCTCATTTGGAGAGTTTCTCATCTACACCAGACCACGTAGGTGCTCCCCCAGGCTTCGAGGTCCCATGGACGAAAAATCTTGGTTTTGTTCTTCCTGGCGAACAAACCTCTGGCAAGTCTCCAGGGTTTGTTTCTAGGGTTAATGACAGTGTGGAGCTCTCTGTCTCTGACTGTCATTCGACTCAGGAAGATGTATCAGATCGTTCGTCTTTCAAAGAAATTGGCTTGGTAGTGGGAGTGGACCTTAGTCTGGATGAAAAAAGGCTTTAGATATGGTTCAAGTTGAGACACATGGTTCAATATCTGATAAAGCAATGGACAAGTGCAGCAACCTCAGGGTCGAAGGTCCTTCACGAATCTCAAAATTCTTTCGTGGAACTGTAGGGGGCTCGGGAATACCGAGAGGCAAAGGGGCTGCCGTAGATTAATTTCAAAGAATCGTCCAGATCTTATTTTCATTCAGAAATCGAAATTGGAGAGATGCTCTAGAGAATTTATCAGAAAATTGTGGGGTGATAGCTCTTTTGATTGGGCTATGGTGGAATCCATTGGCAGCTCGGGAGGCCTTTTAGCTATTTGGGATGCTGATCTTTTGCAGATGAGGGAAGTGTTGAAAGGAGCTTTTTCGCTTTCTATTCAATTTCAAATGATCTCGGACAACTCTTTTTGGTCAGGGACCAACATTTACGGTCCGTGTGATCCTTCACTAAGATAACACTTCTGGAAATAACTATATGATATTGCTGGTTGGGTGCAATCGCCATGGGTGTTAGCAGGAGACTTCAATTTTGTCCGTCATATGAATGAAAAAAAAGATGCAAAAGGAGGTCCATGAGCATGCAGAAATTCAATCAGTTCATTAATGAGGTGGAACTCGCTGATTTCAGTCTAAAAGGGGGAAAATTCACATGGTCAAATCGGAGAGATCGTCCTATCGTTTGTCGACTTGATCGATTTCTGGCTTCGGTGGATTGGATTGACAAATTTGGTGATAAAGTTGAATGGCTCAAGGGTGCAGCAGGTTCTGACCATCACGCGATTTTGCTTGCTAACTCATCAGTTGGTGGCTGTACTCGCCTTTTTTTAATTTGATAATGGTTGGTTTGATCACCCTAACCTGGCAGAGAAGATGAAAGCTTGGTGGAACAACTCAGTAGTCTCTGGCCACCCTGGCTACTGTTTATGGTGGAAGCTTAAGGCTATCAGGTGCAACCTTAAAAGTTGGAGGACTAAAGTTTGGGGTAAGACAAATTTAAGTATTCAAAATATTTCTGTTTTAATTGCTAACATTGATGCTGAGGAAGAGATCTGAGACCTGACTGCTGAGGAGAGAACTTGTAGAGTGCAGCTGCATTAGAAGTGGGCAACATTAACCAAAAGAGATGAGGAGTTTTGGAGGATCAAATCAGGGGTCAACTGGATTTGTCATATGGATCAGGGGTCCAAATTCTTTCATAACTTGGCCAACAGACGCAGGTTGTTTAACTCTATTGAAGCTCTTAGCATGGGTCAGGAGCTGGTAGTGGATGAAGTCAGCATCAGAGAACTCTTGATTTCTCATTTCAAGGAGTTGTTCTATGAAAATGAGGAGTGGCGACCTTTCTTCTCAGGGATTACCTTTAAGTCTATCTCCCAGCCTATGGCTACCTCCTTGGTAGATAATTTTTCAGAGATGGAAATTAGAGCGGAAATGGAATATCTAAAATCTGAAGTTTCTCCAGGTCTTGATGGCTTTTCAATGGTGTTCTATTTGAAAATGTGGGAGGTAATCAAAATTGATTTTCTGAAAGTTATTGAAGATTTTAACTCGAGAAACTTTCTGGATTGACGGTTGAACACCACTATCATTTCGCTTATTCCTAAATGTGCGGGAATGTGGACAGTCAATGATTTCAGACCTATCAGTATTTTTCATGGGGCTTATAAGATCATTGCCAAGGTGTTGGCTAATAGATTGAAAATAACTCTTCATTCAGTCATTTCTCCTTTTCAAAGTGCAGCAGTCAGTGGCAGACAGGTGGTTAATAGCCCTTTAATTGCCAATGAACTTATTGATTCTAGGAAAAAACAGGGTGTTCCAGGGCTCGTTATCAAATTAGATTCCTCTAAAGCCTTTGACAATGTCTCTTGGAGATACTTGGATTTGGTAATGGCTCGCATGGGGTTTGACCCCAAATGGATTCATTGGCTTCACACTTGCAGATCTACAACTAATTTCTCTCTGAAGATTAATGGTCAGCTGCACAGGTTTTTCAATGGCTCAAAAGGCTTGCGTCAAGGCGATCCTCTGTCTCCTCTTCTCTTTACTATAACAGCAGAAGGTCTAACCCAAATGATTCTTAAAGCGGTTGATGCTGGCCTAGTGAGAGAATTTTTTGTTGCAGAGGGTAGTCATTCTGTTTCTATTCTTCAGTATGCGGATGATACTATCCTCTTTTGTGATGCCTCCGCTACTCAGGTTCTTGATCGTAAAAGAATTATGCTTTGGTTCGAAGTTATTTCTGGTATGAAAATAAACTTTCACAAATCAGTGGTGTTGTCTATTGGAGAAGTCCATCGTCTGCATCAGTTAGCGGGTTTATTTGGTTGTTCAGCGGGTCAGCTTTCAGTTAAGTACTTGGGCATGCCTTTGGGTGCTAGTTTTAAAAGTAAAGCTGTGTGGGATGAGACGATCGAAAGGATGAAATCGAAACTAGCGTCGTGAAAACGCAAATTTCTCTCTAAAGCATGTAGATTAGCTTTTGTCTATTCCACATTAGCTTCTATCATTGTGTTCATTCTGTCTCTTATCAAGGTTCCTTTGTCAATAGCGGCCAAGATGGAACAGATCATGCGCGATTTTCTTTGGGGTTCCACTCAAAACTCTAGAAAGATGCATTTAGTGGGCTGGGAAAAAATTTGTTGCCCCAAATCTCGAGGTGGTTTAGGTATTCGCCAGGTGCTCACATTCAATTTTGCATTACTTTCCAAGTGGCTTTGGCGATTTGCAGAAGAAAATGACAATTTATGGAGATCTCTCATTATTGATAAATTTGGGCGCAATAGATGGGTTTGGGAAAAGAGAACTAAGTACACTCCCTATGGATGTTCTTTGTGGAAGTCCATCTCCCGATGCGCAAGTGGTTTCTACCCTCACACCTCTCTTTGATGTGGGAATGGCGATCTCATATCTTTCTGGCATGATTTCTGGTGTAGTAACCAATCTCTGAAGGATCTGTTTCCAAGGTTCTTTATCATTAACAACAAACAATATGGGAATGTGAGCAATTTTTGGTTTAATGACAATTCTTGGGATCTTTCCTTTCGAAGACCCCTTAATACTGGGGAACTAGAGGATGTCGCCAATTTAATGCATTTGTTGGATAGACAGATGCTCTCAGAGGGTTATGATAGTTTGGTGTGGAAGGGTAAAGGTGTGGGCTTCTCGGTGAAAGAATTTTCTGATATGTTGACTGTCTCTTATTATGAGACTCTCTCCAACCCCTTCATTTCCTCTCACAAGAATATGGTATGGGTGAAATTTTTTTTCCTCGGATAAATTTCTTCAGTTGGTCAGTGTTGCATGAGAGAATCTTGACTAAAGATAGGTTAAGGAAAAGAGGAATCTACACATGGAGTCTTTGTGTGCTTTGTAATGAGATTGACGAGCTGGATCATTTGATGTTTCACTGCAGATTCTCCAAATCAATTTGGAGCAGTTTCTTGTCAGAATTTGGTTTGAGTTTGATGTTTCAAGGCTCCATTTTAGATTGGCTAAGTTGGTGGTCCCAAGCTAATCCTTCTCGATGAGCGGAGTGGTTATGGCGTAGGGTTCCTCAACCTCCTAACAGTTTGGTGTTTTGGTTACAAAATTTTAGCAAAAACATTATGCGATAGAAAATGATTCATACGCCTTCACTTGAATGAAAACATGTCATAAACTTCACCAAAAAAAAAAAAAAAGCTGACTTTATGAGAACCTTTTCCTCTTTCTTTATTTTTCATTTTCTTATCTAAAGGCACATATTTACTAAAGCAATAGGAAAAAAAAAAAACAAACAAACAAAAGATTCAATAGGCGGCAAATCACAATTAAACGGGAAAAATCCTTAAGTGAATCCCAAATGCAAGCATGATATAAGCATTTGCCTCAAATTAAAGGCTCAATAACCTATTTTTTATTAACACATTACAAATTATAATTTTTCTCATTTACTGAATAAATTTTTGACATAGCTGTACCAATATTGTAGTAATAATAAAACCATTTTTCATATTAGCATAATCTCATTTTAGAATGAATGAATCAGCTATGGAAAAGTTATGCTATAAAGACATCCATCATGAAACTAACACTACTAGTTCATCTACAAAGTTGACATATCAAAGAAACTAAACTCAAGAGTAGAAATAAGTAAAAAACTAGACAATACACTTCAAACTAACATTCACACACTGCTTCTTCTTTCTTGCTGCTTTCCATGTGTATGTGCTAATTGACTGTAGAAAATATATCTCATTTTAGAATGAATTTGTGAAGGAAACATTTTGCTATATAAAATAGAACACAATGCACGTCTCTTATATCCAAATGAAAACCTGAAAGTACATTCATGGAATACCTGCTGAATTATCTTATCTATTTCCTTTGTTTCCCCTTCCGAACCTGAACGATCATAGCTAATTCTTTGTGGGATCAAGGCTGCTTTGTAATTTGTTCCCATCTGAAATGTAACAAAGAATTTCCTTAAATGAACTGCATAGAATATTGTAAGAAATGATTTCATATGGCACTCCCTGTTTCTGGCATGCATCAAATACAAAATGATGATACTTTCTATCAAGTTCATATTATACCCAAACGTGTC
The DNA here is from genome assembly GCA_963556465.1 of Berberis vulgaris. Taxonomy (NCBI): domain Eukaryota; kingdom Viridiplantae; phylum Streptophyta; class Magnoliopsida; order Ranunculales; family Berberidaceae; genus Berberis; species Berberis vulgaris. The sequence goes on along the minus strand of OY747137.1, from coordinate 60,313,071 downwards.
CGAAATTTGTAAGCCTGAGTGAACTAAAAATAGAATTATCAACAATGTGAATCTTGCCACTAATGGAAGTGCAACATGAGTGTAGAAACTTCAAATCCAGTGGGTGCTGGAAATTTACAAGTCCGCTCACATCACTTCATATAGAACTTTTCGAATGGGCTTGGTGCTCTTTAATGAGCATGTCATGCATAAGGAAAAATATTATACACATGGATGTGAGTTAAGTAGCAATCATATATCTTAAATTGAGGAGACAACTACCTTATCACCTATTGCATCCTGCACAAGAATTGCATCACTCGAAATGCAAAAAATACCTTGCAACAATATTATGCAGTGGAATTAAATGTCGTGCCGCCCTAGTTCTTCAACTGGCTTCTTTCTGGTTACGAAGGATGGGAGGGAGTGGTGCAGTAATTTCAAGCACCTACAATCATGACAGAGATCGTATACATGTTCTTAGCTTGAAACTGAAAGAAAAACAGGGAACTTATTTTAACAGAATGAAAAGGTGGTAAAAGTAAGGAAAATGGAAATTTAGATCGAACTAGTTCAGATTCAGGTGTGATTTTAAGCAGTAGTTGAGCAATATATATCTTACAATGCAATTTAACCATGTGGCAGCATGAAGATCGCTCAATGGATTCATGGACCATAGATATATTTTATTTTTCAGTTAATACAGTTTTTTTTTGTTGGAAAGCGAGCTGGGTTTTAAGGACCCCAAAACCTTTATACAAATGAAACAAAAGCAAAAAAAAAAAAAAAAAAAAAAAAGAATTAAACTCTCACAAGAAAGAGAATTCTAGTGAGAGTGAACATGGTTACTAGGTCTATAGAAATCTTCAACTAGCATCGGCCAAAGAAATAACCTCTTGTTTTTTATCTCTGTCTCCTTTGTTAAGGAGAAAATGATTCAACCTTTGTATTTTTTGTTTGCTTTCTTAGCCCTAGAGGATCTTCGAGGGCAGAGACTAAAATCTTTAGTGCAAGATTTTGAAAACAAAACCTCTTCACTAGAAGGATCTTGCTCATGTTCCTTATTACTACTCTGCTCATCTGTTGTGGTAATAGAGTTATGAAAGCAAGAATGAAAACGAAATGACTTTTTGTGGCTACAAGTCTCCAACAAGCTACCATCAACTTAGATTCATGAAAGACTGTCAAACAAGTTGTGATGCTTACTGTAATAATGATCATGGGCGGGGATCGATTAGCATACATGTTATCTGTCCTTGACTGACCTGCATAACAAACTTTCTGAAATGGAAAAATCCCAAGGGCGCGTAAGAATTAAGCAAGTACATTTAAGCTACAACCACAGTTTGGAAATCAAGGCAATATATTTTGCCTTCCATGCTTGATTGTTGAGAACTGCTTATGCTCTAGTTCCAATTGTCATCTGACATGTGCGCTTTGACCATGGGTTCTTAGTACTCTTAGGCTCAGTTTCTCACAGTGAGGATGCATCATCTTAGGGATTGATAGTTGATTAATCAAGGACTGTACTGCAGGAATAACGGATACTTTTAGCTTAGACATATATTTGTGCACATCATGATGTCATACAGTCTAGTATGAGTGCCTGGGTTCTCAGGACTAGTGTTGATCAAGTTGTATGGCTAGCAAAGCTTACAACTACAACTGAGTATTTAAAACTTGGACTAAAAAATGACACTAAAGAAAATATTACCTCATTCTTGGTTGGATGCTGAAGAATCAATTGATGAGCATGCAAGTAGTAACCAGTCTCCTGGAACAGGTTTTGCAGGCCTCTCATACCCTCTACATAACAGTGTCCGAGAATGTAAGAATTATACAAGGCATACATGATAGTGTAAATGTAAGATGATTGACTTCATATATCAAAGAATAACCATGATGAAAAAACTACTTAGTCGATGGAAAGATCAAGGAGACTGTTATCCTCTCTCAATAGGCTTTAAAAGATTATGGTTCATACCCTTCCATCACATAATTCTCGTCTATTAATTCAGATTCGAAGCAATTAGGATTCCCACCAGTAACATACAGAGGATCCCCTGATAAATGACAATACAAAAATATCAATTTCCATTAATATTACTAAGATAAGAAAAACATGGAAAAAAATAATGTAAATTTTGGTTTAAGCGAACATGCACATGAGATACGCCAATAATTACGTTTGGATCAAACATAACACAAATTTTCAAATTGATACAAATCTAGCAGTATGAACTTCTCAAAATCAAACATCTCCAAAGTTTTCATAACTAATCAACTCTACAAACAAAAGTTAAAACTAGATCAATTTTCACGATTCACATGTGCAATGTGAGACCCATGCACCTTGAATTTGGGCCTATAAGTGGTGTGAAACACACGTCGTGGGCATTCACCATAACACTAACTACTGGGTATTTACCTTTCAAAAAAAAAAAAAAACTACTGGGTATTTCAAACACATCAAACATGGAACATTCATCAATAACAAAGTAAAAGAGTATATTACAAATTTAAACACATCATCATCATCAAAGCCCATTCCCGATACTTAGGCTAAAAAATAATGAATCATTACTGAGTGTACTATCCAATTGATATCCTTTGCAAAAGCATAGAGTACAGTTATTGTCACCCGGAACAAACCCACAGCTGCCTCCAGATCCTTCGCAGTTTTCACAACCAAGATGTTTATGCCATTTCAGTTCAAACCCAATTTGCAAGGTTGAACTATTACTCATGCTAACATTGTTGGAAATGTTATTATGAAACACTGGGACTACAAAAATCTCCTCACATCTCCTATACCAATCGAATTCTGGAGCTGCATCAGGATTGAATATATAGGAATTGTTTCTAGAAGTTGAGCCTAGACATGAGAGATATGTTGTAGATAACGGTGGGGGTGAATCACAATTACTGGAATATGTCTAAAAATTTGGTCCTTCTCTGTAGGCAAAATTTGACAAACTGAGGTTGAAGGTGTGGTAGTGGCGTGGTTTAGTACAGTTATTTCCCACAAAGTCATCATCCAAAACTGAGAGAGTTTGTTTTGAATAATCTATGTTTCTCACAATGAAAGAGTGATTAGAGATGACAAAAAATGGTTTTCCTTTAGAACACTGGATACCAAAACCAGGGTATCCACAATATCTACGGTTGCCATTGATTGATCAGAAAGGATAAGTGATGTTCCCGCAGTCGAAAGGAATATACTCTTTTAGTCTTCCCTTCACCAAAACTACATAACTGCAACTAAATATGATGACAATGATGAGGCAGGAGTACTTGAATTGTAACATGATCGATGTTTTAGCTCCTAGATGAAGAATAACTAACGCAAGACACACTTCCTAATCCTTCCATTAAAGGTGCAGCTAGTTCACTAGATGACATTTCTTTCCCAAGTCAGTCAACTCCTGCCATTAAAGGTGCAACTAGCTCCATGTATTAGTATCACCTACATATGCAACCATCAAATTCCTGAAGCCAAAATATTTATGTCTTCGAAGTTACAAGTTATTGTGAGAGGTTTACCAAGTGTGACTTTTGTGCTCCTTTTTCCAGTATTACATGCACTTACAATGTGTGGAATTCATCAAGCTAGACTTAAATGCTTGTGGGAATCTTAAATTTCAAATGTTTCAATATTTTGGATCAATCAGCTTTGTGAAATTTAGAGGCTTACCATGTGTGGTATTTGATGTCCCTGTATTGTTATTAACACCATCTGCAAGCATGAAATTTGTAAATCAAAACTATAATGCATAGGGAAAGGACTACTTGTAGTAAAATTTGTATCCTGAAATATTTGTGAAACTTACTATTTCTGCTGCTTGCACTGTTACCACATGTATTTGCAGCTGAGTTGGTTTTGTTTGTCCACGGATCACGACCTACATATGCAAAAACATAATCATTATATCTTTATCCTGGACTGCTGATGGCTTGATGAAGTTCTTGTGAAGCTTACCATATGCGGTCTTTGTATCATTGCCACTTGCATCTGCATGTGCCAGGATGAAATTCGTCAAGTCAAAATACAACATATATGTGACACTAAGACGTAGGCTGCATGTAAACTGATACTACTTAGAAATTCACTTCAGGCTGTTGCCAACCATTTATTTCTTCGAACATTAATTTTCCAACAACAATTAACCATAAAAACGATGATGGGTGGTGCATTATTTTCTAGTGGCATCTTGATCTCCATTGTGCGACAGATCTGAACCCTTTAGTTTTCTAAATCTTGGGTTGTTGTGTTTGCTTTCCTATTCCACCAAACTCCCAAAATGTAAGAGTGATATTAGAAATTACAATTTTTTTCTTCATGAAGAGTATCTGCCTTTGATTTGTAAAAAAAAAAAAAACTGTAAGACACAAAGATTGTAGCATGCAGATTCTCTGTAACTAGTCTGATATCAAATATATGATGCGAAATTGATTATGAGAACATGTACAAACTCAAGCAGAATATTCAATGTGCTCTCCTCCCTAGCAGTTCCCAAGTATCTTTGCAACCAAATATATCAAACCATGTAACAAGAGACCAAGCATAAATGTCACCAAACACAGACACAACCAAGAAATCATACTCACGCCAATGTTTGGATGCGTAAGATTCTTAAGAAGCTTCACTTCCTCCTCGAGCTCCTGGATATGAGCCTATTGTACACATATATCCAAAACCTCAATCAAAATCTAAAAAATCTATCGCCAATTCGAGCAATCCAAAATTCAAATCTTTTACAATTGAATAGACTGTAGGAAGAAAAATCTACAGATCTACATCTATCACACTGAAGTACAGAACCCTAGTTCAACTAAACCTCAAAATCAACTCAATCGAATCGGAAGCGAAACCTAATTCAACAAACATTTGATGAATAAATCAGTTATTCTCACCTGTGCTTTCTCCTTGGACGCATTATTCACCGTAATCAAAACCTGAAACCAAACCCAAATTCAATTGAAATTGGAATTAAAAAAAAGGAGAAATGAAAATGAACGACTAATGACTGACTTGTTTAACAACAAGAAGCTCTCCAGAATCAAGATTCATCCCCATGTAGACTCTGCCTAAGGCGCCACACCCATGTAGACCCATGAAAAGTTTACAATCAAATCAAACCCCCAAATTAGGATACCAAATAAATCTTTCACAAACCAGATTTCTTGTATTGATCTCAAAACACAAATCTAGAAAAACCCATTACAATCGTGAACTAATCTAAGATTTGTGAGAGCAGAGAGGTGCGACAAGAGAGAGATGCGATCAGAGAGAGAGAGGCGACAAGAGAGAGATGCGAGCGGAGAGAACGAGAGAGGCGTGCGGGGACACCAAATAAATTGAGGCTTGATGCGGGAGAGAGAAAATGGCGCTACGTGAAATGTTTGGGCAAGCGCTATAGCGTTTTCAAATCCCGCCCAATTTTAGGCAACAATTTTGTATTTTAATAGTAACAAAACTGACTTTTCATAGCAAAGATGTAAAAAATATTGTAATCAAATGCTATTAAAGAGGACTTGTGGTGGAGTGTCAATAGTGATGATGAAATTGATGATGACGACGGAAGCAATGAGGATTAGGAGTTCATTATTTAGTATTTATGCAATTATGAATTTATGAACCATCTTTGTGTTTACTATTCTATAGACCATGTTATATTTTTTGTTATGTAATTATGTATTGCTATATTTCATGTTTTATCGTATTTGTGTCGTTAATGAGCCTATTCTCGTGCTTATGAGTTTGTGACGATTAAATTTCTATCTCTCATATTTTATGAGTTTATGATTATTTTATGATGTTTATGTTTTTGCTTAAAAGTATGAATATTATCTTTCATACATTAAGCTTTCCAGAAGGCAGCAACATCGACATGATGAGGTAATTTTACCACCTCAACCAATTTTATGATTGAATTCATGTTATCACTTGCATTAATAACCGCTTTGTTTATTTTTTTTTATTTTGTTTGTAGTTTTTCACTGCGCCGCTTTGCCTAGAAAAAACTTGATTGCCTCGAAGATGAAATTTTTTTTTTAAATCACCTCGTTTGTGAAATCAAGAAAAAAATAAACGACAACTAACTTTGAATCCGAGAGATTCTCCTTCAAAACTTCACAGCTAGAGATCATAAATCTCAGCTAAGATCAAGCCAGAGAAACTGATATCAATTTAGTTTTGCTAGATATTGAGCCTAAGAAACTGATATTCGTTGGAGGAAGAGGGATCAATCTCTTTAGAAATGGAAAGAGATCGAACTCTGTTGGAGAGGAGAGAAACCAATCGATTGAGAGGCAGAGAAATCGATCATATTTTGGGAGAAGGAAATGACTCAATCATTTCGCCAGAGAAGTAGTTTAGGGACTTTCATAGAGTTCTTCAAAGAGAGGAGAATGTCTAAAAGAGGACAGATAGAGGGGGAAGTTTGAAGTCCTCTTAATCAATTCAACTTACTTGTGTACTTTTCTCTTTGTCATGGTTTATACCGACCAAATTATTTCATGGGTCACGATTGGGAGAAAAGGAGTTATGACCCAATCCATACCAAATTTATTGAAAATTTAGAATTAATCATTTGGGAGAGGGAAATGAATTAATCATTTCGCCAGAGTGGTAGTTTAGGGACTTTCATAGAGTTCTTCAAATAGAGGATAATGTCTAAAAGGGGAAAGATGGTAGGGAAAAGTTTGAATTTGTTCGAATCAGTTCAACTTGCTTGTGTACTCTTTTCTTTGTCATGGTTTTTACCAACCAAATTATTTCACGGGTCACGATAGGGAGACAAAGAGTTATGACCCAATCCATACCCAATTTATTAGCCATAAATCGATATATATATTTAACTGCTGAGATTACGTATTGAGTTGGCTTGAGATATTTTCCGAAATATTTTGATTCAAATTATAAGGATACAATTTTCTAACTAAAATGAAAATTAAATTTTAGAAAACCTGTCCTTTAAATCATTCTTCTTCGATTGTGCTATCTTTCCTCATTCTCCAAGATTTCAATGTTGAAAAAACTTTCATGGTAGAGAACTTTGGTTCGCAAAGTATAACAACACAATAGAGTTTTGGTAAATAACGAGTTTTCACTTTTCAGCAAGGATAAAACTTTTGTTTGGAATTCCAATGGCAAAAATAAAGTTTTTGCAATAAGAAATTTTCAATATTCATATTCGTAAAATATATATGTTGCCAACAAAATTAGAGGTTTACTTGACAAAATTTTATTTTTGTTAGGAAAAGGTACCTATTTACCAAGGAATTTCATTTTTGTTAGGAAATGATAACCTATTTCCAAGGAAAGTGAATTGTTGGAAAAGCAATAGTTACTAAACATAAAATTTCTTTTAGTAAGGAAAAGTAATTGTGAGTCTTGAATATACAACTCAATATGTACGATTGTACCCCATGATTAACTAGTGGGCCCAAATTGTTATGTTTTATTTTGTAACTATTTGCTCTTTGTTATCCACAAAATCTTGGTGAGCTTCATTTATAGTTGTTTCTGGCGATCCCTAACTTGAGAATTTTTTATCAGTTCCAACAATTGTGAGAAAACAAGAGAAATATGACAAAGAAAATGGTTTGTGTTGTGTTGATGATCTGCATTGTTGTCCTCTCAACTGGATGTGTGATTGACGCAACTTCTGTGAAATACCCCAAGAATCCTACCATCACTTCCGACAAGCCTACCAGTGGTTTCATGAGTTTTCACTCTAACTGCTATACCAAATGTCTTAAAAAGTGCGGGGGTGGCCAAAGCCTCACATGTGGAGTTGAATGCCAAAACGAGTGTCAAAAGTGAATAAATTATTTGATTATTTCTACTATTTTAAAGGACGAAGCCCTTACGAACACTAGAAACATTATGAACCATATTTTATGGACGTTCAAAATTCAGTGGCATTGTTATAATATGTTCATGTTCTACCTTTTTTTTTTAATTGGAAAATGATGTATTTACTAAAGAGTAAATGTGGTAAATAGGAAAGAATGGGATGTACATCACTTTTTGGTATTAAATGGTTGAAGGTTTAGAGTTTTTTGGGCACCTATTTTACAACCTCTCGATTGTGGCTTTGTTACCTTCATAGGAAAGCATTTAAGCATATTACAACATTTGGGCACACAAAGAAAGCCATGGATTTCATGGTTGGATTTGTGAGTATCGTACAAGGGGCGGAGCAAAACAAATTTGTTGTCCCAAGCTAAAATAATATAAAATTTTAAAATGGCAATAATTTTCCTAAAAATGCATTACTTAATATTCAAACCAATTGTTACACCAAAACGTTATCTGATCAGTACCGTATATGTGTCATGGCAATCTCGTCAATAGAACAAAGCCGACCCGATTGCATGCTCATCAAGGCCCAAACAATACTAAGCCCATCATTGGGAGGATCCAGACATTCGGGTCCGAGTTGCATTGAGCCATTAAGCCCACACGTCACGCGGTTAGGCCCAATACTCGTAAGACCTCTAAGGCAAATATCTGAAAGATCTACCCAGGAATGGCAGGCCAGTCACACATTTGATCATACTAGGAAACATATATTAAAGTATAAGTTGGGCAAGGAAACTTCCTTGCATGAAACATTCAGGCCTATTAACATTCATATCATGTCATGATTAGGCCAATTTTTATTTTTATTTTTTATTTTTTTTGTTGTTTATTATGGATCTTGTTTGTTGTTGAATATGAATAGAATTGTTTGCCTAATTCTAAAAATGTTGCCAGACAATCTGGTTTCATTGCATTTCTAGAAGCAAATGCCAATTACAATTTAAAAGGGGCATGACAAGAATATATATCTTAGAAGAAGTGACACATCCAGAAGAGGTAGACAAAATGACTACTCTAGTAGAACTAGTCCCTTTAACAGTGGTAATTACCCCAACAGAGGTAATTACTTTATCAGAGGCGGTTATACTCGTAGAGGTCATCATCATCCAAACCACACATGGTCCAAAGCTCCTGCCCCGGACAATAATCAAAATCCTACCCAGAATAGTTTGAGTGCTGCTAGAAATGATGCTTGTGGTAAACATGGACATGACTCATATGTTTGTCCAGCACCAAATAAAACAGTAGAGCAATATCAAGCTTCCAATGCTCAACATGAACATAACTGTTTTATCAAAATTGTTGAATTAGAGCACATGCAAAACGTAACTACCCCCGAGTATGAGGTCACTCTAGCAGAGATGGCCATTAGCGAAAGTAATATATCTGAGCATTCAACAAATATGTCGCAACTCCAGAAGCCGTAGCCACTAGCCCATGTACTCATCCCAATAGTGGTTATTACAACAATGTTACTCCACGCCTAATACTTATCTTAGAAACAACCCTAAGTGGTCTAGGACACCTACTCCAGAAAATCTTTTTTTTTTTCTATTTTCGCTAAGCTCAAGGATACATATGATATATGATGTTGCACTGGAATACTTAATCATTTTAATTTCTTGTCATTTTACTCCTAAGTGTGCAACATATGTAGTATATCATATTCGTTGGATTGATTTATCTCCTGCATATATTTGTGTCGCTACATTTTTTTACTGCATACATTTTCTTTGTCTGTCTGATTTATAAACTGCAAATAATGCAAAATCGTACGTCTATTTGCTAGTGTCAAGTCCTCAAATTTTCCTCACCACTGACCTTTAAGACACAAGGGTGTTTATCATAGCTGGACATATGCAATTTCATTATTGCAATTTTTAAAGAAATTTGCGTTATTTCAACATATATGCATCTCATCTAATGTTGGAAGCCTGAAACTTGCATTAGAGATCATGCATTAAGCCTGAAGCTTACATTTCAAATATATGCATTGCATCCAATGTTGGAAGCCTGAAGCTTACATTCGAAATAATTTTCATTAATGTACTGAAATTACATAAAACTCTTAGAGTTTTTATATCACATATCAGAAGCTTCTGAACAATAACTTTATCGTTATACGTTTCCACTTTGTTTGGAAGACTTTTACTTGTGTGCTCTAGATTACCCCATTGTGAGTTTTCGTATTGCATATTATAAAATTGCATTTTATTCCCACCGTTAGGGGGAGATATGTAGATAGAACGGTGTTGAATACTTTCATGCGGTCTCATCTGGACCCTAAAATCAGATGTGTTTGTTATGAATACGCCTACTCGAATTTGTATCCTTGAAGGACAAAGTTTAAATAAGGTAGCCCTTGAATCTGTTGTATGCCAGAAGCATATCAGACATATAGGTTTCAAAGTTTTCACTTCTCGGAAAAGGAGAATTAGTAAAATTTCATGCCTTAATGTTTTCGAAGAAGCAACATTTGAAATTCCTGCAGAAGTTATATAGACTCCCGAAGAAGTTATACATATAGCTCCAGAAGAGCATAACATGACGCTCCTGAAGAGGTCATGAAACTCCAGAAGAGTATAACATGTCGCTCCTGAAGAGGTCACGAAGCTCCAGAAGTAGCAACGCTCCTGAAGAGGCCATGACGCTCTAGAAGAAGTCATAAAACTTCGGAAGCAACATTAAATGACGCTCCAAAAGAGATCATTCCAATTTCTCCATTACCTAGAAGTGGTTATTCATATCCCGGAAGTGACTTACAAGCCCTGGAAGAGGTTCAGGTACCTGATAATAATGAGATCTCAATATATTAAGGAGAAATGTGGAAATGAAATGGTCATCGATGACATATACACATACATGGTAGCTACCGAAATATCAAAGGGCAATGATACTGAAATTACACCACATATTTATAAATGTTGACAAATAAATAATTGGCCAAATGAAAATTTATTGTCCAAGGTGCATTTGGTCCACCAAATGGAAATATATTATACAAGTGGAATTAGGTTCCCTTGAAAACATGATGTGTTTAGACCTATAGTACAAACAGGTCCAAACACTAAACATGCATATTGCAATATGAACTAGTGTAATACCCATGCCGTTGGCACTACTACAGAATACATCGTACTTTCACAGAATTGTCGAATAATTGCAATTGGATTTTTATTTCATTTAAAAAAAACACTTACAATGAATTAACTTTGATTAAAAAAAACTCATGTAATCAAGAACAACAACATAAACCAACCGAATCTGATAAAAAAAGGTTCAAAATTTTCTTTTTCAATCTGAACTAATGGAAAATTTTTCTTTTTATAATTCAGTGTTCAGTAAAGTGTAATAAACCAATCAAATCAGATAACATTTTTCTCATAAACTACACCTAAGAAAAGGGTGGACTGCATTCAACATTCGAATTGTGTCCTCTAGAAAATAATAACTGCTTAATTAATGAGATGATCAAAGATCAGAAACACACCCAGTCATTAAATAAGCTCAATCAAACCAATGAAACAAAACCATATCAAATAAACCCAAAAAAATAAACAACCCTAAAATCAAATTCAAAACCATACCGTGAGCCTCTCTAACCCTTTCTCATCAACACCACCATCATTTCTGCTAACCTGCGCCGTCTGAGGAGAAGGAAGATCTTCAAGAGGAAGCTCAACTGTAGGCAAGGGCTTGAAAGCCTGAGAAGAAGCAGAGGAGGAGGAGGTAAGCAAAAGGTGTCTAAGACCCACAAAGTTGAGAACTTGAGCCATGGAAGGCCAATCAAACAAAACCCAAAAAAATAAACAACCCTAAAATCAAAACCATACCGTGAGCCTCTCTAACCCTTTCTCATCAACACCACCATCATTTCTGCTAACATGCGCCGTCTGAGGAGAAGGAAGATCTTTAAGAGGGAGCTCAACTGTAGGCAAGGGCTTGAAAGCCTGAGAAGAAGCAGAGGATGAGGTAAGCAAAATGTGTCTAAGACCCACAAAGTTGAGAACTTGAGCCATGGAAGGCCAATCAAACAAAACCCATATCAAATAAACCCTCAATGGGTATCTCTCTTTTGCTCTAAATTTCTCTTTGTGGAGCGATTTGGTCTAAAAAGGCTTCAAATTAGTGAGTGAGGCGTTGAAGTCAAGAAATATAGAGTGAGATGAAGAAAGATGGAAGCAAGAGGATGGAGAAGCAGGAAGCAAGAAGATGGAGCCCTGTGGAGAAGAGAAAGATGGAGAAGAGGGAGAGAAGAGGGAGTGAAGAGGAAAGCTTCGGGGGGTGAAATCTTTACTTAAGTTCTGCCAAACTTATAAGTTTGCCACGTAGGACAAAAAACCAAGCTGAATTGTAAGATAGATGTTTGTCAGAAAACAAATGAGAAAATGAGATAGTCTGATATAAGGCAAAATTTCCTGGAGAAACCCGACGTTTGATTTTGAATGAAAAATATTCCCTAGTTAGGAATATAACTACATTTCCAATATGTCTTATAGTTTTCTGAAAATTGATATGCAAATTTTGAATGTTACAACTAATTATTTATATGGGAATTTAGACATCGATATTTAGAAATCTCTGAAGGATTTACTTTGTTAAACACACACATGAAAAACCGTGAAGGATTTACTTTACCTGAAGCAAAGTCATGAAATAATTACTCAATACATCTAGGACATGATTTATACGATTTGAACCATTCTAGAAGAATGTGGTATAATTGTCTTACTAAATATCTATGTACTAAGGTTATGAAAATTTGACCATGTGTCTTTGTTAAGAAATAATAACTGTTTTTGTCATACTAACAGTATATGACAATAATATAACTCTTTTTGGACACTGAAAGTATTGTTAATTGTATAGTGAAAAAATTTACAATTAAAGACCTTGGAAGAACAACTTTTGTCTTGGCCTGCAGATCGAGTAAAGTATGGTCGTCTGATCTTGAGATCTTAACAAAGACTTGTATAAACCAATTAAAGGATACTAGGTCCTGAAGTACCGTATGTGAGTATCATTGGTGCATTGTTATATTTGGCATATACTTTTTATTTATCTGTGCATCTACTAGCATGGTATAGTTTTGCACAAACTTATAGATATTTGCATGGCATGCTATCTTCGTGGGATCATTTATATGAGTTTATTTATGTGATTTTTTTAATCATTCCCACCTAGTTGGATATGAAGATTTAGTATCTCTGTTTGACCCTTATAAGGATAGATCACAAGCTTCATCAAAGGAGATTGAATGAAACACATGACAATCAAATTCTTCTACCCACACGAGCTTCAGAAGAACCATGTGCTTGAAATTGAACAGATTCAATATATGAACAACCTTGGAGATCTCTTCACTAATGCATTATCTATATCAAAGTATCCTGAAGTATACTATATTCGGGCAAGCTGTGCTCTTTTTCCTTTGATGTGATTTTATCCCATTAGGTTTTTCCGTCAAGGTTTTAATGAGGTAGCAGCATCCAGAAGTATGCTCCATGAGAAAACATCCAAAAGTATGCTACGAGATCATATAAAAGTATATTTGATTTATACATGTTGTACTCTTTTTCCTTCGACATGTTTTTTCTCATTGGGTTTTCTTGTCAAAGTTTCAACGAGACGACATTATGCACATTAAGCATCCTAAAGTATGCAAAAAAAATGGCTGTACTATTTTTCTTTTGATATGGTTTTATCTCACTGGGTTTTTCTATTAAGGTTAAATGAGACAATATGATGGTGGGCATACAAGAAAGAGTGTTGTAATGATTTTTGTTTGCCCACATAGACATGATATAAGGAGTGGTCTGTACCCAATTTTGCATGTTATAAGGAATGGTTCTTGTCAGCCACTTGGCATATTATATATAGGATTTATGGAATGGTGTCAGGCCTCCTTATTTCTATCCTGATATTCTAAAGTGGTGTTTGTCCACTTTCCACCGCCTTTCTCCTTTGTATATAAGTAGATGAATGGATGCAATGAAACAGAGAGATGCGAAATGAAATTTATAGAAGAATAATAGAAGAGAAAATTAGAGATAACAAGAATGACATATAAAGGATACTAATGAAGGATTTCCAACACTGACAAAATTATGTACATAGTTATAAGGAAAAAAGTTTTGAATAATAAATGACAGTAAGAATTGTTGTACATATGCAATTGCCATATTTAGGTGCACCCATTTTTGCAATTTTATTGAATTGATAGTCTTGTACCTAGCAACTTCTTCATCCAATCCTTACCAAAAAAAAAAAAAAAAATGGGAAAGAATTAAAAAGAAAGAAAAATAATAAAGTAGAGAGGCTTTTGTTTTGCATGAGAGAGATGAAATTTGATATGAAATGACAGATTCACCTTTGAATTAGTTTTGTTCTTTTTTTGTTTGGTTATTGGATGTAATTTTCTTTGCGTTTGTCGGCATATTATGATGTAAATTGTAAGTAAATATTACTTATAATAATAAATACTGTATTGTATTGTCGATATGCTAACCTCGCTTAAGCGGATGAGTTTACAATCTCTTTAAGAACACACAGTCGAGTTGTTATTTTGTTTATGTCCACCTGCATTAAAAAAATTATTATGTTATTTTCTTGCGGATGGAAAATTAAATATTAGTGATGATACATCAAAATAAATGGTCATTGTAGTCATACACGTGACAAAGATCACCCATCACGAAGATTAAGTGTCCTAAAATCAGACTGATTTATAAAGCCTAAAAAGGGCGAATTCAGTCATAAAAGCCCAATATGGCTCATCAGAATAATTTATAACCAAAAGCCCAAATCCAGACCCAAATGAGTTCTCTCATAAATATGAGGAACGTTATACAAAAAAAGAGCCGTGGAGGGAGTTACGCCTCTGTGGACGTATCTTCATAAAAGGGGAGACCGTTGCGAAGAACGTCTTCCCTCGTTGCACCTCACATGCTTAAGTCATGTAGAGAACTAACTACAACCATTATATAAGGTAAAAGGAACATTCGACAAAGGTTTATAACTTTAACTGAGTTCTGTCCAGATTTATCTCCATCTCCAACTAAGTTACTGACTTAAACATCGGAGTGTCTTTGACCACCAAAAAAGTGGTCTTTGGCAATCTAACATCTGTTTTGCATGTTGGATTTACAGGAGACAGGATTTTGGACGCATCAGTTTGGTGTCGTCCGTGGGGAACGAAAAGTTTCCTTTCAAGATGAAAATTTACAGTAGCAAACTTCCTCAGCTCTGATCAATGATCAAAAAGCCTTCAAAACACCCTACGGACCCTTAACCTGACAACAATCAAAGCAACCCCTTACAGGCGAAGTTGCAATGCCAGTGGCATACACCCTAAATCCAGCGATGAGCACCAGGCCGATCGTGCCAGACAACGAAGATCCACAATGCCCGATAACCCAAACGTCTCAGACATTCGGTGGCGCTACCATGGACCCTTTTGTAGATCAACCCATGGCTCAGATGGGCCGTATGATCAAAATGGTGGAGAAAATCGCCCAGAAGCGCATTCAGTTAGTCGACCCTGTCCGAACACTGCCCCAACAAAATTTGGAGCAACCAAATCTGAGAAAGCAATGAAGCTCCTGCGACGCCTCAGCAAATGGACTTTGAGAGCAATGAACAACTTTGAAATGATCCCTTGTAAAGCAATGGGACTCCTGCCAAAATCCCGTTCAGAATAGGGATCACGGACCCTAGCGCGTTGTACGAACTGGCCAGACCACCGTTCTCTGAAGCACTTACGGTGATTCCCATACCAAAAAAGTTCACCTCACCGAAGTTTGAAGCATATGATGGCACCACCAATCCTACAGAGCACCTGCGGAACTTTCACCATATGATGGCGCTGAAGGCAAGCACGGAACCCATCTTATGTAGAATGTTTCCGATCAGTCTCACCTCCACAACAATGAGTTGGTTCAATAGCCTACCACCAAAATCAATGAACTCCTTCCATGCACTAGCCATCGCCTTCATTAGAATATTCATCGACAGTCAGCGGATGAAGAAGGGACCACATTACCTCCTTCACATCAAACAAAAACTTGAAAAGACAATAATAGAGTACGTCACTCATTTTACTAATGAATTGACAATGATCGACGACTGCAACGATGACATGGCCATTGCTACTTTCACTTTAGGACTGGAAAAAAGACCATTCCTTGATTATCTAAATCTTGACCCTCCGAAGGATATGGCGACCTTGTTGAAGACTGCTAAAAAACACACCACTCTTGAAGAGATGTTGGCTGTCAGGAGGATAAATGAATCGGAATAGAGACACGTTTCATCCAACGGAGAAGAAGAACGGGAGAATGATAGGCCTCGAGAAGAGAACTGTCAACCGAGAAGGCCTTGGACCAAGGGCAGGATTGAATTCGATCAACGAAAGCTTGGAAGATTTCAACCTAGAAGATCCAAACATGAGTGATCGACGGGCAAATCATTCACGGCTTTGAAAACGAGTCAAGCTGAGATCCTCAAAGCCATAGCCAAGTGAGATGACGTTAAGTGGCCACCCAAAATGAGAGGGGATCCGGATAAGCGAAGTAAAACAGATATTGCTCTTTCTAGGATGAGTACGGGCACAACACCGATAACTGCTACAACTTAAAGGACGAGATCGAGCGTCATATTCGAAAGGGAGGACTTGAAGAGTTCATTAAGCGGAGAGAGTCCACAGGAAGAAAACCACATAAGAAGGGCAACCAAGGGAGCTAATATATGTCTTGCACGACGCAATCGGAGATAATGAACTATCCAATTGATCTCGGAAGCCAACAATTTGGGATTTACGAGCCATGATAAGATACTAGGAACCCTTTGTACAACGCGTCAAAATGACTTAGAGAACTCTGACCTTCTCCAATGAGGACGCAGAGGGAGTCCATTTTCCCGCATAACGATGCTTTGGTAATTTTACTGATAGCTAGGTGGGAAATCAAAAGGGTACTGGTTGACAAGGGTAGCTCAGCTAACCTTCTGTACCTAACAACATTTCGGAATATGCGATTCACCAATGAAATGTTCTTGCCCAACGATCAACCAATCGTAGGTTTCAGCGGAGAACAATGCCGTCTATTGGGGATGATCCAACTGCCAGTCGAAGCGGGAAAACCAGGGAGGCAATGAGTCTTATTGACGAATTTCCTTGTTGTTGACGTTCCATCTGCATACAACTTGCTACTCGAAAGGCCATGGGTACACAAAATGGGTGCGGTATCCTCCACCATGCACTAGTGCTTGAAGTACAATACCGACAATGGCATCGGGATAATCAAAGGAGACCAGCCAGCTGCATGTGAATGCCATTATGCAGCGATAAAAGATCTTCGCAAATAGCAATTACTACATTGACCAGAGGAGCCGCCACAACAACCTGGTCAGACGGACCCCAACCTTTCGGATGATAGTACGACTCCAAATAGTCCAAGAGATCGACCAAACACCGGGCAACAGAGGAAGAAAAGATAGTTGTATACTTGGATGATGGAAAAGGCAAAACAATTTGGATCGGCAAAAAGATCCACCCAGAATTCACCACAAAGCTAATCCAACTGTTGAAAAATCATGACAATTTTGCTTGGACAATGAAGGACATGGTGTGAATACACCCATCTGTCATCAATCACAAATTACAAGTCAATCTGAATAAGAAGCCAATCCGACAAAAAAGAAGTCCAGTTGCACTAGATCATAACCAAGCAATAAACGAGGAAGTGAACCATCTAATAAATGTAGGAATGAACAAAAAATCTCACTTTCCGAAATGGTTAACCGACACAGTGCTAGTAAAGAAAAAGAACGACAAGTGGAGGGTATGTGTAGATTACACTGATCTGAATAAAGCTTGCTCGAAAGATAGTTTCCCACTCCTGCGTATCAACCAGATAGTAGATGCCACTACCAGACACAAATTCCTAAGCTTTATGGATGCGTATTCTGGGTACAATCAGATACAAATGTACGACCAGACCAAGAGAAAATATGTTTTATAACAGAGAGAGGTACATACAGTTACCGAGTGATGTTGTTCGGACAAAGAATGCAGGAGCCACATACCAATGATTGGTCAATAGGATGTTCAGAGATCAGATCGGTAAAACGATAGAGGTGTACATTGAAGATCTCAGACATGCCTTCTCCCAACTCCGGAGATACAAAATGAAGCTGAACTCGGAGAAATGCACTTTTGGAGTAGAATCGGGGAAATTCTTTAGATACATGGTCAACCAGAGAGGAATCGGAGCAGACCCAAAATAGATACAGACACTTCTCAACATGCAGTCACCAACGAACATAAAGGGCATGCAAAGTCTCAACGGCAGAATAACAGCTTTAAACAAATTCATCTCCAAGTCCTCGGACAAATGTCTACCTTTCTTCAAGATATTTAAAGAAAACAAGTCATTCGAGTGGAATGAATAATGCGAGAAAGCTTTTCAAAGTTTAAAAGCGTACATGGGGAGCACAAAATTGCTATCAAAACCGAGAACATGGGAAACGTTGTACCTATACTTATTCGTGTTCGACCACGTGGTGAGCTCAATAATGATAAAGGAAGAGAAAGGCGCACAAAAGCCAGTATACTACATCATCAAAATGCTTGCAAATGCATAGATCAACTACCCAGCTTTAGAGAAACTGGCACTCGCCCTGAACATGTCTTCAAGAAAGCTACGACCATACTTCCAAGCACACCCAGTCATTGTCATGACCGAGCAGCGACTTTGGACAGTGCTGCACAAACCAGAGCTATCCAAAAGAATGGTGAAACGGGCGATAGAACTCAGACAGCTCGACATCAGTTTTGCCTCGAGAACCGCAATAAAAGCCCAAGCAATGGCATATTTCATTGCCGAATTCATGGGCAGCAGCGACCGCTAGCCAAAAAGTAACCATGCGGAGAAGAAAGCGAAACAAACCACCCATGAATGGTTCCTCCGTTGTAATGGAACATCCAATGAGAAGGGAAGTGGAGCTGGAATGGTCTCGTACAACTCGGAAGGCGTAACGTTAGAGAAGGCAACAAAATTCAATTTCAAAGCCTCCAACAACGAATCTGAGTACTAAGCAGTAATAGTCAGGCTACAATTAGCAAAACACTTGGTAATGAAACAAATTAGCATCTTCACTGAGTCCAAATTGGTATTCGATCAACTAAACAACGAATTCCAAGTCAAAGATGCTCAAATGAAAGCCTGCCTGCAAAAACTGCTGAACTGATAGAACATTTCTAGACTGTAACCATTCAGCGACTCGCAAAGGCGGAGAATAAAAGGGCTGAGGAGTTGGCAAATAGGCATCGCAAGCTAAAGAAAATGATAATTTGCTCGTTACAATGCAAGAAAACTCGATAGTAGAAAATCAAGTGCAGGAGGCATGCTTCACAGAGCAGGAAAGCAATTGGATGACTCCAATTCTAGAATATATAGCAAACGACGAACTCCCAACAGATAAGATGGAGGCCCAAAAACTGTAAAATCAAGCAGCACGATACACAATGATCAATGGCAAACTCTACATGAGGTCCGCTACCAACATGCTGCTAAGATGTCTCTCGCCTGACAATACTGACAATGTTCTACGAGAAATCCACTACGATACATGTGGAAATCACCCAGGTGGAATAACATTAGCCCATAAAGCACTGACACTGGGATACTTTTGGCCAACTATGCAAGCTGATGCCAATATACTTGTTCACACTTTTGACAAATGCCAAATATTTGCCCCATACACTCACATGTCGGGCCAAAATCTGATTTCGATAAGCAGTCCTTGGTTGTTTGCACAATAGGGGATGGGCATCGTAGGATTGTTCCCTGCGTCCAACATAAAGAAGTTTATCCTCGTGGCAGTGGATTACTTCATTAAGTGGGTGAAAGTGGAACCCTTAGCAAGGATAGGGGAAATTCAAGTCAAAAAGTTCTTCTGGAAAAATATAATATGCAGATTCGAAATCCCAAGGGTAATTGTCACAGACAATGAGAAACAATTCGAAGGCAAGAAGGTCAAAGAGTTGTGCGAAATCCTGAATATTCAACAACATTTCTCAGCACTCGTCCATCCACAGGCAAAAGGGCAAGCCGAGGTCACTAACAGAACAATCTTAGAAGCAATCAAGAGGAAGCTTGAAGTGGCAAAGGGATTGTGGACGTCCAAACTACCTACCGTCCTTTTTGCATAAAGAACAATGAAAAGGACCCCAACAGGAGAAACCCCCTTCGCCTTTGCATACGGGTCTGAAGCAATGACACCCCTAAAAATCGACATGCCAACATTCAAAATCGAAGACCTCCGTGCCAAGAATAACACAGAAACACTAAGAGTTGGATTGGACCTCCTCGAGGAAAAGCGGGAAGCGACTTCTATCAAAATTGCAACCTACCAACAACGTATGGCCAACTATTACAACAAAAAAGTAAAGCTTCACACTTTCAGTACCAACGATTGAGTACTCCAAAAAATCCAGCTCAACACAAAGGAACCAGGCACAGACAAGTTGAACCCGAATTGGGAGGGGCCATACAAAGTAATAAAAATTAATAGACCAGGAACACACTGGTTAGAAAACACAGAGGGCGAACAACTACCATGACCGTGAAATGTAGAGCATCTGAAAAAATATTGTCAATAAAAATCCTTTACACCCTCCATTTTTTGTTCGAACGACAAAAATCTAGTTGGGAGAAAGAAGTCAGACTAAAAACCTTACTCGACAAAACACATAGCACGACTAAAGCAATGAGCTACGAATAAGGTATGAACATATGCATCAGGACGAACGAGTCTGGCATAAACATGAAACTTCTGTCTGATCAAACAAAAAGCAATAAAATACCGGGACATATGAGCCAGACTTTTTCTTGTCGATTATTATGTACGATGTCGTAATCCATACGCGGAAAGTCAAATTTCATAAAAAACTTCTACACGACTAATATGTCGAAGATCGAAGCACATCATTTGTAAGAATTGGGACGAATGAGTTAGAATTCTACCGGGAATGTCACAACAACAAGAGATTGCAGGGTGTTCACACTCCAAATCACAGCCAACCTATTTATTCTACTTCACGAACAACAACCAAAAGTAAGCTAATTCAGCAGCACGAGAGGGAGAATCACAACCCTTTCAACTTCTCTGTCACCACTCTTTACACCCGAGTTCTCTTCACGCCAACAAGAAGAAGGCAACAACCTAATTCCTTCACGCAGCAGATCAAAGTTTTAACCTTCACGCACAGCCTGATCTCAACAGGTTCTCATGCCTCTTCTTCCTTTTCACAAAAAAACAAGAAGAGGTCAATTATAGCTTCTCGCTGTAGAGAGGAAGATAAAATACAACAAAAAACCTGCAATTTAGCCCGACAAGAAGAGATCATGCACAACAGCAATAGCAAAGAACAAGTTCAAAATTGTGGCTAAAATCCTCTTCAGCAGCCACTCTTCTTCACAAAGCAACCAAGGAAAATAATTCTTCATGCAAGAAAGAGTGAGAGAGTTTTCTCTTCTAATGCAGCCAACTTGCAATTTCTCTTTAAACAACAACACGAAGAGGAAGAACCAGCAAAACAGAAAGAGCTTTTCTCCCTCTAACGTCTTCTAAAAAAATCAGATCTCCAAATTCAACCTCTCCGAGATCTAACCAAGCCCTAAATTGACTTTGCATTTTCAAGATATCTGTAATGAAAATCGAGATCCGTAATTGATTGTGATGGAACCCTAATCCCAGTTGGAGAAGGAGAAGGAGAAGGAGAATAAACAAATGAGTATAAACAGACTGGTATGGAACAGTGGAGAATCGACAGCAATTCTTTCTACTTTCCCTTGTTGCTTCTTATTTTCGAACCATGATACCATATCAAATAAAACAATTTTTAAATAATTTAGAGCGTAATTTTATTCATCTCAAAAAGAGGTATTTATAGGAATACAAATATAACCTAATTAGGAAAGAAAAAAATAATTTTGATCGATATTAATTCGATATTCCTAAATAACTACAATCAATCATTGTTAAATAAGTGTTTCTAATTATATAACTATTATAATGGTAAACAGATTATGGATCATGTTTTGGTTCAGAAGTATTTGACTAAAAATTATAGTTTGACGGATTTGAATTATTCATTTTAGAGATAAAATTGTCTTAGGTTGCCTTTAATACTTTGTGTTTCATTGAAACCAAACCTTCTCGATCTCACTCTTGATTTGCCTATTGCATATGAAATCATTGAAGATTATTTTGAAGCTAATTTAGATGGATGTTGTCTCTTATCCATTCTTTCTACTAATGTGGGATGATATTTCAATAAATATCACGAACAAATTTCTATTTGTCATTAAATTGTAGTTTAGAAGATCCGTCAAAGGTAGGTAGTATGTTTGGTACAATTATTTTTTTTTATGTTTTATGGCAGTGAGAATGTGTATATAAGCATCAATTCTTAAGTTTTGTTCCATATTTTATTTTGAAACTTTCAGTAATTAATTTGTTGTTTGCACTTAGATAGTACTCAGTGAGAATATTCATGATTCTTAAGTTTTTGAGGAATATAAAGTTTACACTAAGGGTTCTTATCAAAACCTGGATGAATCAAGTTCATAGAGAAACATTAAAATGATACTCTAGAATCATTATTCTAAACTCGGATTTGTTTTGCCTGTATTGGGAGGTGTGATTCGACTTTTTGTTGTTGTTGTAGTACACATAACCTTAGTTGCGGTCATTCTCATGTACTCCATTTTGCTTCATGGTGTCAATTTATTAACTTGTAGCCTACATTCATATTTGTGTTTTATACCTTTTGTGATTTTAATCCCTGATTTTTCACTTAAAGGAATATCGAGTAAAACCTACTTGGTTATCTTCATATTTATAAAGGAAAAATCTAATTGTCGAGGGAAATGGCGAGGAAAACAGCGAGGGGGGGAGTCCATCCCCCCGGGATGCGTGCGTTGACTTTTCTTGCACGCATCTCGAGGGAGATGGATCCCCCCTCGCCGTTTCCCTCGATGATTAGACAAGCTCATTAATAAATTTATCAATCACATTCATCGATATCATTTGGCTTTGAACTCCTTTTAGTTTACCATGTTGTTCATCTTGACACTTGTGATCAATTTTCTATTGTATTTTAATACCCATATTTGCTTCTATGCTTCTAGTGGGATATCTATGATATCATCGTTCTCTTAAGGTCTTATGTTTAGTTCTTGTTGTTTTATCACTTCAAGTTGAAAATTAGTTTCATTGCCACATGTAGGTTGTTCAATTAAATGGAGGATGTGAGTGTTATGAGGTATGAAAAGATCGATTAAAATCAGACAACATTCTAGATACTTTTTCGGTCATGTGAGAAAATATGACATTGAAATTCCTTGTAGTAAACTTGAATATCATGAGTTTTGTCGGATAATGTTTTTCTCATTTTGCTTACATAAAAAATATTTGGTTTCATTAAATTATCTCAAATTTCTAGACAAAGAGACATCCAAATATTGACCATCTTTGAATTTCGGTGTCATCCGGATGAAAGTTGATCAAGTTAGCTTCAGAGTATTTCATTCTTGTGTTGTTATTCCAAGGGATGATAAGTTTCAAATTTGGTTTTTTGAATTGTGGAAACATTCATTTGGAATGGGCTCCCTTTGTTTTGGATATCTGGGTCAGTTACAGTAATTACCTTGATTTTTATGATTGTTAAAGTGTTAGATTACATACATCGATCCTCTAGCTTCCCTATTTGAATGAATATGAGTTCGTCCTTTTATAAAATTGACCATTGTTCTCACTAATATGACTAGCATCTAACTAGTTTCTATTTCTGCTATAGTTGTTATACCAGATATTCCTCAACTCTATCGCTGGATTTACAACTTAGAGATAGATTAGACACAACTGTCATTTTCAGTGGTACGTCATCCTTGCATTGTATAAAGAACCTTTAGAGCATTTAAGTGTCTTGCTTGGCAGATTGAAATCTTTTGATCAAATTTTGATTGAGAGCTAAAAGTTGTGTGAAGAATTCATGACATGTTATTAGGGGAATTTCATCATGTCAATGAAAATGGTTGCTAAAAGCTTTTAAGCAACATAAAGGTACCAATTTTCTTGAATTTTTCGACTATAGTTATATAAAAATCATTCAACTTGTTTTACTAAGTATTGTATTGAATGTAACTCAAGCTTAAGAGATGAAGACGAGCTATGGTTCATAATTGGTTATGTCTTCATTCTTGCATTAGGTGTGATCTCATAAGGAATTGTTTACTTGTTTTATCCTCCTTTGAGGCGATGTATATCAATTTCATGATTTGTTGAACCCCCAATTCTAATTGTCGAGGAAACCAGCGAGGGAGGACTCTCCATCCCCCTCGCGATATGTGCAAAGGATGAGATGCACGCATCGCGAGGGGGATGGAGGGCCCCCCTCCCTCCCTCGCTGTTTTCCTCGCTAGTTAGACGAGTCCTTGTTGAACATCTCATCTAGAGTTTAAGATAGTGGACCCTATTGATAAATGTATCATTTCATTTACTGCCAAATGAGTCATCACCCAGATGTCAATATGATACATTAATTCAAACTATTAGCAAATCGACATCCAATATTCTTTGTGTGGACGTATATGTTAGTTATGATTCTACTAAAAATATGGTTTACACCCATTCTAAAGAATCTAGTAGCTACATATATAATTCATTTTGGTACAAATTGATAGTGGAATCACATTCATGATTGTCGATTTGAGTAAAAGAGTATATTAGTTTGAAATTTTTAGTACTGCCTAAATGATTTCTTATAATATTTTATATACTTCAGATAATGTGGTTGATTGAGATTTTATATACTTCAGATCATATGAGATTTCCCAGACTGGGTGGGAGTTATCCCATATCATTACACTTAATTAAAATAAGAGCTTATCCTATTTAATTTAGTAAAATTGTACAAGTATGTCGACAATTTAATTGAGCATTATGATTATCCATCTAGTTGGTTTTGTTAATTGATGGAATGTCATTATATGAGCAATGTAGCTATAGTTATTGCAGTAACATGATACGAGTGATGATTTTCAAATGACGGATGTCTAAGTGTCAAGGCCTAAAGAGAACATTTGTAAAAGGGTTCTCAAGAATGCCTGAGCTGACGGAGGTAGACCATGTCCTTGTGCATTCATTTCAATATGAGTGATGGACTTCACATAGCTTTTTCCCAGACTATCGAGATGACATGTGTCAGGTGAACATATGTTGCATGGCTACAAGGAACACTTAACTATAAAAGGTTTTCAAGATCAACAATCTTACTTTTCATCTTTAATTCTTCCGCCATTAATTTCAAAAAATAAAGTTCCATTTCAAACCCGTAAGCCATTTACATGTTGGAATTAAGTTTCAGAGGCTTAATTAGTTGTGCCTCAACTTTAGCCAATCTCCTAAGGAAGTTTCCAAATTTCAACTTTCTCTACGTGCCATGGTTGACAAAGCATCTACACCCATCTTCTTATTTTTCTCTCTCTTCAAGTAGGCCAAGTTATGCTTGAAGTCTGATTGTTTCAATAAAGTTCTATATCTTGCTAAACCCTTTCAAGATTGAAGGCTCTTTACGAATTTGAAGTACTAATTTCTCACCATATCATCTAGTGTATCTGGATAACCACTTTTGACAGCAACATTTACACAAACTTGCAGTCAAGGATGGAGCTATAGTGCAGAAGCGTGGGGCAAGTGCCCCACCCAAAATGTCAAAAAGACATTTTACCTCACTGTATTTGCCGTCCAACATGAGAAGTTGCAGCTATTCACTTATGAGAAAGTAAAAAATGGTTTGAACGAAGACGGTAACACAAAATAAATAAATAAAAAGGGAATATATATAAAATAAATTTTGTGCCCCACTTGGAAAGAATTCTGGGCTCCTCCCTACCACTACACCACAAGGGCTTTTTTATTTTTTTAATAAAAGCAAAATGTCTATTTTTTTTTTTTTTTTAATAATCAAATTGGGATGTTGACCCATTTTATTCATTTAAAAATTCACGCCCGAAGGCTACATGACTGACCCTATAGGGTTAACAAAAAGCCGAAACAAACTCTCACAAAATCAGTCTTTGTACCTTTTGTTTTTTTTCCTAGTTCTATTGGATTTTCGGGGACAAATGCTGATATCTTTGGTGTGGCGCCTCTTATTCATCTTTCCGTCTGACATAGCCCCTAAATCCAAATAACTGTTCGCTGCCTGTGTACCAAGCTCAGATTCTGAGTTGACTTCATTACTATCCTCAGTAGTACTTTCGAGTGTATTGATATTCAATTTCTGCAGTCAAAGTAGTCTATTTTCTTTAAGCAAAGATATAGCCTTATTCAAGTTGTCTCCGACTCTTTTATAATCCGGGGAAGTTTTGATAGCGTATTTGTCAAAATGTCTCTTTAACCTGACCAAAGACTGAAATTCATCATCCAAGGGTTCCTGCACTTGCTGACCCTGCATAGCATCCCCTAGCTCTGTGCTAGTAGCACCGAGGTGCCCCCCTCATATGAGTAACATAAACCAATTGTGCCGACTGAATTCCAACATCACCGGGTTCAATATGATGTTCTCCATTTGGCCTAGAACTACTAACTGCGAGCACTGGAAATGACCCTGCATTTCTGCTCTGAGTGGTGCTTGCTCTGAACGTGGCGAACTGAGGACACACCCTGTTTCTATCGCAACGTCCCCTGTATTGGGCGAAATGCACTCTATTTTAGGACCAGAGTGGCCAATCTCTTCACTCCCTGGATTGTCAACGTGCTGCATCCCTGGAGCCTATCGCTGTGGCGACATGATCAGGTTTGTTCGCTGAAGACCTGGAGCATCCTGCCCAATCGAAATAGCTCCAGTCGAAACACTGGCTGCTCCTCGCGACGCTGACAGTTGAAGAACTATAGGACTGCTATTATTGTATGTGTTCGTGTCGTCCAAACGACTACTCAGCGCCCCTGAATTGACTGCATCCTCCTGATTTAATGTCATTGCTTGTTTTTCACATACATTTTCAATCTCCGAAACTGTATACCCTGCCTCAAGTAGGCATTCCTTCGTAGATTCTGGAACAACCTCAGCATTATCATGAGCCGTTTCCTTCCCAACCAATTGCTTATCCGCTTGATCACACACCACTTCCTCAACATCCTCCGTAAGTGACGCAAAATTATTTGACAGCACCAATTTAACCAGATCATTGGCCACTTGCCTCTGAACACCAAATTCCTCCTTAATCTCCACACCTTGGCTATTCTTTACACCACTCGTACCCACTTCTGGAGTGGGCAATTTCTCTTTTTTGGCAATAGGGACATACTGTTGCTTTATAGTTTTGGTTTCGACCTTAGGCTTGGCATTGCCCTTCTCTGCTTGAGCTAGGTCAGGGGCTCTCCCACTACCCTTAAGACCTAACTTTTTTCTACAAAACTCCTCCTGATGCCCTATCAAAGAACAAAAAGCACAGTATTTGAAGCCTGGATATTCAATCTTCTGCTAGAAACCCCCATTGTTAGCCCTATCAATCCAAACTCTATTTGGTAAAGATTCTGCCAAAGTCATCTCCACACAAACACGGGCAAAACCCGGGCGTGATAGGCATCTAGTATGATCATCTATTCGCAAAAAACCACCAAAAGAATTCACAATTGCTTTCAAGAGAGGATGATGAAATAAATGCAAAGGTAAGTTAGGCAACTCTACCCACAGTGGAACCGAGACCGGATCGACTTTCAGACTGAAACCATCATGCCAGCGAAAGGCTTTGAAACGCACTCCTCAGATCAAGAACGAGTCCCTGGACAATACTTTCTTTGCTTCCACCTCAAACTGAAGCCGGACGAGAACGTGTCGTTGATCAAGGAGACCTAGAGAAAAATCACCTGGTATCCCCCAAGTTCGATGAATAGAATCTCGGATATCGACCAATGTTGGCCGATAGCTAGAGAACTTTAAAACTATTACGTGATGTTCCATGAAAGCCTCCCCACGGGATTCATCAGAAGCCGTAAGCCCAATGGCTGACTCTCCTTCTTTCCGGAATCTCGTTCCCTCCACATGTGTCTCCTTAACATCATCCACAAGAATTTTTCCAATGATTTTGGCGAAAGAGGGTTTTGGAGACTCTTTCGGGGGTTCCTTGTCCCCCAATGGGGGAAAGGAAGTGTTGACGACTAAGGGAGCCGTCATGTTGCAAAAAATCTCGCCAGCCCTTTAGAAAAAACAATGCAACAGGAAGTAATGCAACAAAGTAGAAGCAAAACCAATCAACAGTCCAAGCAAAAACCAAGCAAACAAGCCAAACAGATCCGCCAAGCAATGCAACAGCGCAATGCAACAACGACGCAACAAAGCAAGGCAAGCAGGGCAGAGCTTGTAGCCCAGGCAGAGACGACCAACACCGGCCAAAACAGGACGACGGCTTAGCGCCGGCGGCACAAAAACGACGCCCTAGATGTTCCTTCACCACAAGGGCTTATTAATAGCAATGCATATAGTGTTTTTTAGACTTATGCTGTCAAAAACCCAAGTTTAATTTCGTTCCTAATTTAAAACACCGTGAAAAAAGTGAGCACGAGATCGAAAATTAGACCGCGCGTTATTGACCCACGCTCTCATCTCCTCCCTCAAATGCAACTCTCCCTCACAAACACAGCTCTCCCTCTCATTTCCTCATCTCTTCTAGCAGTCACCTTGCCTCGCCTGATCTCTCTCGCCATCACCTATCCTCTCACCGTCACCTGACCTCACCTAATCTCTCTTGCTCTGTTGCATCGCCTGATCTCTCTCGCTTTCTGTCACTTCGTTGCTTCGCCTCCACTTCACTCTGCCTTTGCTACTCACTACTTCTTCTTTACTCTTTCGTCTTCTCCATCTTGTACAAATTAGGGTTTCAGATTAAAGAATCTTTGTATACTTCCATCCCAGATTGAAGCTCTCTATAAGTTGGATTCTGCCATTGCATTTCATTTTTGAGTTTGTTGAATAATTTATTGAGATGTTGATTTTTGGGTCTCTTTAAATACTGAGAAAGTGTTTGTATATTCAGAGAGAGAGCAAATAGAGTTTGGTTTCTCTTCACCAGCGAAGAAATACCAGATTTTAACATCTCTCTATCGGCGAAGAAATACCAAGTTTCTCTCTAACGATTTTCGAGTCATCTAGAGGCAATTTTGAGGTACGAAGACCGAAAACCCGGACCGAACCGACAACCAGACCGATCGGGTAGGTATTTTATTATTAAAATTTCTGTCTTAAAACCCGACCCGGCCCGATGTTTCTGGTCCGGTCCTCAGTTATCCTTTTTGAAACCCGTCGAGTAACGGACCCGGCCCGGTATGAATAAAAAACCTCAAAAGGCCCTCTCCTCCTCTCAGCCAAATCCAAAGGCCCATCCTCTTTCACGAAAACCAGATCGATTCACAATTACAGCTTCCAAAATGCTACTAAGTACTAACAGACAGAAAATTCTTCAACCTGAGGATGTCTTATTCAAACTGAAGAAGACGATAGAGAGCTCGGTGTCGCTAAGATCACGAGATCGGTGTTGCTGAGATGGAAATGAGAGAGCTTGGTGTCGCTGAGATGGAGATGAGAGAGCTCAGTGTCGCTGAGATCACGAGAGAGAGCTCGGTGAGTGAGAGAGCTGAGCTGAGAGAGCTCTGTGAGTGAGAGAGTTCGGTGAGTGAGAAAGCTGAGCTGAGAGAGCTGAGAGAAATGAGAGAAGTCAACCACTGATGGTTGCAACTTGCTCATAATCAACCGACCACTGATAGTTGCTCATAATCGACCCTCAATTGACCATTGATGGTTGCTCACTTGCTCATAATCAAGCTCCAATCGACCCCCAATCGACCACTGATGGTTGTTCAGGATTATTGTTGCTCATAATCCTCACCTCCGCCACCCCCAATCGACCCCCAAGCTCCAATCGACCAACCCTGCATCCACTACTGTCAAGTTGTCAATCATCTATCTATGTTTTCTTCTAAAAAATAATCTATTTGTTCTTCTCTGATGGAGAGAGAGGAGAAGGGAGAGGGGAGAGAAAAAATAATCTCTTTGTTTTCTTGTCTGATGGAGAGGGAGGAGAAGGGAGAGGGGAGAGAAAAAAATCTGGCTGAAAGAGATTTGACCGAGACCGGCCCAACCCGAACCGAGATCCGGTCAACCGGCCTTATTTGGTCCGGTCTCAGTTTTCAAATTTCAGTTTTAAAAAATTCGGTCCAGGCTTCGATTTTAGGTTTTCGGGCCGGTTACCCGAACTTGCCCAGCCCTAGTTTTTAGTATGAGATTGGTTGTTGTTTGTGTTTGATGTCATTTGTGTTTGTTGAATCTGTGAGATTGGTGGTTGTTTGGTTCCCATCTAGTTTGCTTTGTTCCAATCTGTGAATGTTTAGGTCCCTTATCTGTTTTTTGTTTAGAGGAAAAACATTTTTTGTGTTTTAGGTTTTTCTGATTTTGTTTTTAGGGATTTTTGCTTTTGATGATGAGTTTCTGCCTTTTATTGGTGTTGATGGAGGAGTAGTCACGATGGAGTTCTGATTTGGGTTGTGTGTGTGTTTTTTTTTTCTTCTTCAGATTGTAAGGGGTGCTTTGTGATTTTACCAGAAGAAGGGAGATTGGGTTTTTAATTGGGCTTGTATTGAACTTTGTGTGTGTGAGAGTGTTTTTTTTGCATCAAATTGTATGTTCATCATTTCTCTGAATAATCTCAAATAACCAATTGGTTGACATGTTCAATATATTGTTACTATATTTTTCCCTACCTTAATCACTTGATGATAGGGGGTACTTGTTGAAATGTGATGATTTATGTTAAATCGTATTGATTTATGTTAGATCGTATTGATAATCGAGTAATCTCCTGTGTTCTAGAGATCGATTTATGTTAGATCGTATTAATTTCGTGTTTCTATTGGATATCGAAATTTGTTTTATTGCTTTTTTTCTTCCATCATTTCATGTGTTTTGAGTTTGTGTAGTTTGAGTATGGAAAGATGAGATCTTTTGCTGAATTGAAGGTCATTTAAGAAAATATTTGATTTGATGGAACATTTGATAAAAATGATTGATTGAGATTGATTAAGAAAATCTTTTTCTGTGTTGTTGTTAACCAAATTTGCATGTATTGTTTTTGTTAATGGATGGTTTTGAAATCATTGAAATTCTAAAAGAGGATGAAAAGATATCGATTGTGAAGCTTGATTCCTTGCTTTGCATTTGAGGAAAATAGAGGATATTCTTGTGTGTGGTTTTCATCTTTCTGTGCCCGATTTTATTTCTCACTTATCCTCTCTCTGCACTTTGCAGCTCTTGTCTCTCGGGGCCGGTTTACTTGGTCGATCTATTCTCTCCAAAGGTTTGTGTTTTCAATCTGTCTAGGGCACCCAAATTGTCAAGGTATTGGATTGGTCCTTTCCTTTTAATTTTCATCGATTCTATGGAGTTATGTATGTGGGTATAGCGTATTGATAATTGTTATGCAAATTTTGGTGAGTTATTGATTCTGGGTTTGCCATTGTTGCTAAATTAATATAGTTTGTTCTTCTGTATTTGTATGAACCCTAAGTGATATGTATCATCTGGATTTTCCAATTTCATGAGTGGTTAATTTAAAAACGACAAAATATGAGTTTTCGGTCATCTCATAATATGAGTTTATGTTGCCTTTATAATTAACTTTCTGATGGCATACTTCTAAATTGTTTGCGATGGTAATGCAGTTTTTAGCTATTTTATCTTAATGGCTTTCCACAAAGAACATTGACAGTAACAAACTAATTCCATGTTTTTTTAACACAATTGGGGGACTAAAGCAAGGTGTAGCATTCTTATTTCCTTCTGAAGGGAACATGAATATTTTCTAATTAATATCAAAAACTCGTCAATTTCCTTTTCTATTGTATTGAAAACAAATAATGCACTTTTACCATTTTATGCGTTCTTGCACTTCTCAATTCATGAATATGTCGACAATGATTTAGAAGCAAGTAGATTCCTAGATGAGTAGACTATTTGCCTTCTTTCACATTTAAATTCATCAAATGAATAAGCATTTGTGGTATAATGGTAGCCTTTGAAAGAGGAGTAAACCATTGCATGAAGATTCGAATGACATATTGTCATCATCTAGATCTTGGAATGGTGCAGTGTCACTTTCAAATTCCGTCAAACATAAGTCATCATTCTCCTCACTCTTTCGATAAGGAAGGTATCGTATGGGGAGTTGATTTGCCGGATCGGGATGGATAGTTGAAGATTTTTCTTCTGATAAGAGATTAAACTGTACCACACTTTACATACTAGCTTGAATATGGAGAGGGACTCGGTCGGGAATCTAAGTAGAATATCTGAGATTATCTCCACAGATAGATCATTCAAAGGAAAACAATGAACCTGCTTATGCATGTTCAAAATTGTCTGCCTACTAGTTGGGATTTTTCATTCAAATGGTGGTTTTTTTTAGGAAGTCAGTGGTGGTTTCTTGGGATTTTTCATTGGAGTATTCTTCTTCTATTTCCGATAAGTTTACCTGTGTTGTAGCTATTTTTCCTCTTATAGATCCTATTTTTTCTCTTTGCAATTGACGTTAGTGTTTTTTTGAGTTTGACACTCATTAGCTTATATGTATTAGAGTTTGGCCCTCGTTTTGAAAACTATTTAAGTTTAACCCTCATTTTCTGATGAAACCATTAAGTCTATGTCATTGACCGGTCAAAATATATTTTAGACCATTTTGCCCTTACGTTTGGTTAAACCATGGTTAATAAGATATGCCTAAATCATAAAATCTCCTTAGATAGCAAATTTGGATTAGTCTATTTTAAAATAAAGAAAGACAAGGGGAGGACGTAGTGAACCTAACCCCTTAAATAAAACAGAGAACCTGCTATCCGAACAAAGTAAAGAGATTGTATTAGCATGCGGCATTGGCGTGGGCATTGCATGCATGACCATGGGACACTGCATACCCTGGCAAATTTTGTTTTTATTTTTATTTTTTTCTATTTACAAGATGAATTAGCAACCCAATCATTCTAATCAAATAAATGAATCAACTACAAAATAATCAACCATGAGTTCCCATGCTGATTTTGTACGGTTTCATGTGATTGACATGCTTACTGATGATAGTTTGGTGTTGCTTACCAAATCTAAAATCGATGAGAACAATCTGGTCATCTATAGCCCAAGACAAGATCGCCTTGATTTTATGTATCCTATTCCGAAGTCTTTAACTCTCTGTAATTTTGTACCAAGCTTTGTCTCTCTCGAACTTTAGTGCTCATATATTACAGCGAGGTTACTATTTTCCATTGTAGAGCTTCAATGTATCTTTTTGTTCAGCTGTATTTTGATGAAAAGCTTTTATAGTTCAGTTCTTGTATGCACCACTTCATGAACGAACCAACATTATCTGTGATGCATGTGTTTGGCATGAGTTACGTTTAGCAGGGAATTTGGCCCACAGTTGATTTTAAGTTTGTTTGCTAAAACTTCTAGTTTTGATTGTGTTTTGATCTACAAGACATATATTTTCACAGTAGAGTTTTCCATTGCAGAGGTTCAATGACTGTTTGTTCTCAGCTGAATGCAGAGTTAATATTCTCTCTATGTCTTGAGATCTTTTAAATTCAATACTTGATTGGTATGACAATTATTTGAGGTTTGTTAGCATCAATCAGTCACATGAAAATAATGAAAAGTATTGACAGATATCTGGTTTTCAAGGATTGTTATATTAGAATCATATTAGTTCAACGATAATATACATACTTGTTTTTAACGAGTTGCAACTAATATGCCTGAATTGAAGGAACTGGAACTTGCAGTCGAATTGCTCTACTGTTTTAAAACACACTGAATTTCATTATGTACAAAACATGATACAATTTACACTCGAGGCAATTAACCATTACAGGTATCTACACTGCTTATTTATGATAGTGGATGCAATACACATTCAATTAAGACACTAGTCCAAGAAGGTTGTCGTAGAACGAACTAGGACTTTTGCTTTCCTCTTCCACATCTAAAGTAAGCAAAGAATTTCTATCAGAGGAAACATATGAGTGGATGTCTGCAACTCTGTTGTACAAGACTCCGCTGTACTCATAGTCACTGCTACTCTGTGATTGTTGTCTTTTGTCGGCTCCCTCACTTTCATTGTCGCTTGCACTAGAATTCTTCTCCACCAGTTCCTTGAACACTGAGGATTGGAGGAGGAGACTAAGTGCAGTTGGTGAAGAGGATTAACTGATCATAGAGCTAGCAGGCAACTCTTTTGGGAGAACTTCAAGCTTTTGAGGAGATCGGAAGTAATCTATATATAGTAGGGTGTGTAAAAATGATGATTTGGGGGCCACAAGGGATTGAGCAAATAATTGTGGTTCCTGAGAAGTAATTACTGCATTCGACCCTGGTCTAAGCCACCTGATATATTTGCTCAAATCAAAGCTGGTCACTGCATTGATTCCTCGGTATTCGATTGCGGCAATGTCATAAGCGCGTGCAGCCTCCTCTTGAGTACCTTAAACAATACAGAAGGGAAGAAAAATCAGTTTTCAGACTCCCAAAATCATCAGTGTGTATGCTATCTATTTTTGTTTAATTTGTAGCAAAATGATTGAAAATATAGGAGGAACTTGCTGTAAGTGCCGAGGTAGAGGTACTTGTTTAGTTGACACTGGGTCTGTTTCACTTTGTGACATATGGCATCAAAATAAGTACCTTGTATAACCTTACGCATAAGTATCTATAATAGTCCTGTATTAGTCTTGTTTTAAGGTTTTCATGTGTTTTGTTTTTTGGGTTTGCGTTTTATTTTCTTAGTACTGTGTTGGTTGTGTTTCTAGTAATACTTCAACCTTCTTCCTACTCTTGGGGAATCACTTGATTTGTTTCAGTTTCACTGCGGTTTGAATTACTAGTGGTCTAAATTCTGTCTAATTATTACTCTTCTGGCTTACAGGGTCTAAATCTTTATTACTGTGGTCTGAATTTAGATCATTTACTGGGTTTCTAGTAATGCTTTTAAATTCTGCCTAACTATTACTCTTCTGGATTGTTTTAGTTTCAATGTGGTCACTGGTTAGAATTTATTGGCTTTGAGTTTAAGGAATATGAGGTACATATTAGGGTAGTCTGAGAAGGATTGAGTGTACTTTATTTAACTGTGTTGTCTGAATTTAATTTATGTCTTTGTGTTTAACATTTATGCTGCCAGTTTGTAATGCTTTCAGAACTGATATGAATATCTATTTAGTATGAAATTGGACTTGTCTTCAAATGCTGCTTATATATATCAAACTTTCAATTACCCCATGAAATATTAATTCGTTATTTGTTTGAATTTTAGAATTTGTTGGGCTGAGTACTACATGAATATATGATGCTAGATAAAGGTTGGGTGGGTCTTCACAGGTACAAAATTAGTGTACGTAGTTAGATATTTATTATAGAATTAGAAAAGTCAGAGGTCTTGAAGCAATAGGTTTTTCTTGTCTTTCTTATCATAGAGCTGATCCCGAGTACGAGAAAGGAACATGGAATTTTGTGAAAATGGTTATAAACAACTTGAGAAATCCTGAAATGATCTTATGCCCTTGCATAGATTGTCGCAATGTAGAGCATCAGTGTGGCAGTACTGTTGTTGAACATTTGGTTACAAGGGGAATGGATGCCAAGTACAAACAAAGTAAAGATTGGTATGAGCATGGGGAACAGATAATTATTTATGACAACTTTCCTAAAAAAATGTGGAACGACGAGACATAACTTATATAGAGTTGCCCACTTTTTTTATGAAGAATATATGAAGCCTACTCAATTAGTTAATGAAGACTACATTGAGCCTACTAGATACATTCATGTTGATGATTTTATAGCAAAACTAAAATATGCAGAAACCGCTTTGTACCCAAACTGTTCAAATTATAACAAGCTATCAGCCATTGTAGCTTTATATCGACTTAAAACTCAAAGTGGATGGTCTGATAAAAGTTTTAGTGAGCTTCTTGAGACATTGGCTGGCATGGTTCCATAGGACAATGTACTTTTGAAGTCGTTTTACTTGGTTAAAAAGTTTCTCAAGTCATTTGAGATTGATTATGAAAAGATTCATGCTTGTGAGAACGATTGTTGTCTATTTAGAAAAGAGTACAAGGACTTGGACAGTTGTCCTAAATTTGGTGCTTCAAGATGGAAAAAAAATAAGAGTACCAAAGAGATTAGAAAAGGTATTCCAGTTAAAGTTTTGAGGTACTTTCCTATAATTTCAAGATTCAAAAGGATGTTTAGGTCTGATAAAATTGTTGCAGATTTAAGGTGGCATTTCAATAATAAAAGCAAAGATGGAAAAATGTGGCACCCTGTTGATTCCGTAACATGGGAATTGGTTAATGATTCCCATATTAATGATAAATGGGAATCATTTGTAGCTGACCACGCAATTTAAGACTTGGTCTTTCTACTGATGGTTTTAATCATTTTTTCATGTTAAGCTCTAAATACAGTTGTTGGTCAGTGATGCTAGTTAACTACAACTTGCCTCCTACGTTGTGCATGAAGAAAGAGGATATCATGTTAACGCTACTGATTTCGGGTCCAAAGCAACCTGGAAATGACATAGATGTCTACTTACAGACACTTAAAGAAGACTTGCAACATTTGTGGCACAATGGAGTGGAGGCCTATGATGCGTTTGGTGGAAATACTTTTAATCTTAGAAAAATTTTGCTATGGACCATAAGTGATTTTCCAGCATATGGAAACCTCGTTGGATGCTGTACAAAAGGTAAAAAAGGCATGTACGCTTTGTGGCAAAAATACGCATTACAGATGGTTAACACACAGTAAGAAATTTGCATACAAGGGTCATAGGAAATTTTTGTCACCTACACATGAATATCGAGGAAAGAAGGTTTGGTTTGATAACAATGTGGAACATGGAAGGAAGCCTAGAATCTTGACTGATCGGAACATTTCTATTGCTCTTAAGAATTTTCCAAATGATTTTGGAAAATGTCATAACAAAAAAGAAAAAGAAATGATAATGCTAATGATGCTGATGATAGTGGTGATGACAATGCCGATGATGATCATGATGAGCTATCAAGGTGTAAGAAAAGGTCAATCTTTTTTTATTTACCATATTGGGAGGTTAGTTTTTATGTTTTTAATCACTTTGTTTTTTTTTTTTTTATATTCAGTATTG
This sequence comes from Berberis vulgaris, assembly GCA_963556465.1. Lineage (NCBI taxonomy): Eukaryota > Viridiplantae > Streptophyta > Magnoliopsida > Ranunculales > Berberidaceae > Berberis > Berberis vulgaris. The sequence continues at coordinate 60,275,949 of OY747137.1, read as the reverse complement.
GTCTAAAAAAATAAGTATTAATTGTTACCTTCATGTTTTTGTAGGAACTTCCATTACGTCATAATTTAGACGTAATGCACGTAGAAAAAAATATTTGTGAAAACATTATAGGCACAATGTTGCACTGTGGAAAGTCAAAAGATGGGGTTAATGCTCGTAAGGATTTACATGATATGCAAATACGGAAGGACTTGCATCCACAACCTCATGGAAGCAGAACATACCTTCCATCTGCTCCATGGACATTTTCAAGGTCTGAAAAGAAAAAAATTTGCAAGAGATTATATGACTTCAAGGGAGCTAATGGCTATTGCTCAAACATTGGGAGGTGTGTATCTTGTGAGGAATGCAAGGTCATTGGCCTGAAGTCCCATGATTATCATGTTCTAATGCAGCAGTTGTTGTCGGTTGCTTTACAAGGATTACTTCCAAAAGGGCCTGAAAATGCAGTACTTCGGTTATGTGCATTCTTCAATAGGTTGTGTCAGTGTGTTATAGATAGAGAGAAGTTAGAAATATTGGAGGAAGATGTCACTAAAACTGTGTTCATGCTCGAAAGGTTCTTTCCACCTTTTTTTTTTATATTATGGTACACTTAACGGTTCATCTAAGAAGAGAAGCTAGATTATGTGGACATGTTCATTTTCACTGGATGTATCCCTTTGAGAGGTAAGGAATCCTTCCTTTTTTTTTTTTTTTTTTTTTTAGTCTGAATAGTTCTATTTGAAGCATAATATGTTGAATATCTTATAAGTTGTTATTTATGTACAGATATATGAAAACACTAAAAGATTACGTTAGGAACCCTGCACGGCCGGAGGGGTGTATCACTGAATCATATCTTGCAGAAAAATGCATGAGGTTTTGTAGCGAATTTCTGAAAAAATCAATACAAGTGGAGGAAAAAGAAGTTCGCAATAATGATTTTGCAAATGAAGTTATTCTGGAAGGCCGTTCAATTTCTAAAGCCACATCGATCACACTAAGCGATAGAGAAAAAAAAAACTTGCACGTCTTGTTTTGTTCATGAATACAACTGTGGTGGATCCATATTTAGAGTAAGTAAAATGAAATTCACAGATGTTAGATCTCTATCATTACACCATAACCATTTTACTTATTCAGTTTTCTCTCTTACTAGCATGCACTTAGAGAATTTACAAGAATCAAACAAACATCTTATACACGATGCAACCTTACTTTGGAGTAAACATACTGAAAATTTTGCAGAATGGATAAAAAATAAGGTTCGATTATATCTTCCAGGTTTTTTTTTTACCTTACTTTGTGTTTCATTTAATAACTACCTACTTACTTTGTATCTCTTCATTAAATTTCTGCATTTTAACAGATTCCTATTGATTCAAAAGCTGACTCGGGCACATTGAAATGGATTGCATATGGTCCACAGAATAGTGCATTGTCTTTTCTGGGTATATTATCAATGGGCAGTGTTTTCACACAAAAGATGTCATCCGGGAAATCCAAAACAGTGGGATTATTTATGAGGCAACCAACATGTGTAGGGCAAGCACAAAAGATAATGCACAAGTGCTTGATTGGGTTACTTACTATGAAATATTGACAGATATAATATTACTAGACTATCATGTATTCTATGTTTCGGTCTTTAGGTGTCATTGGGCAAACAAAGGTAATGGTGTTAAAGCTGAAGATGGATTTACCCTTGTGAACCTCCATCAAATTCAAGTATCATTTGCAAGAGATCCATATATTTTAGCATCTCAAGCAAAACAAGTATTTTATTCAAAAGAAGATGATTCCTCTAATTGTTATGTTGTAATGAAGGCACAACCAAGAAGTTTCCATGAGTTAGAGGCCGATGATGTAAGTGCAGAAGCTTCAATACCACTAGAAGTTGACATGGACATTGAGGAGTCTAGTGGCGAAGTTAGATATGTGAGGGAGAATTGTGAGGGCATACTTGTGTAATATATGTTCTTAACCTTCATCTTGATTAAGTTTGCATTTTGGCTGCCTTCGTCAAAAGTGTGTCTTTGTTTTTATATTAGTTACACATGTCATATGTTGTCTCTTTTTCTGTTTTCTTTATATGATTAAGGTTATTAATGCATTACATATACTGAAAGTCTTATTTTTTTTTTTTCTTAAACAGGTGAACAACAATGGTTGTTGTAGCCAAGAAGAACGACATATCTCACAAAAGAAAATGTCCTTTGATACCCACAAACAATCCAAGGTCTCTCAAGGAATGGATAAAAATGTCCAAAAGCATGTCAACAGACTTTGATCCAACAACATGAGAGTCATGAACCTAACCTCCAACAATAATAACCATTGGCAACCAAAGAAGTGGTCGAAAAAGATGCACCAGCATCACAAGAGTCAGCTGCAGACCCGAGAGGACTTAAGAAAGCTAGGGGTCCAACCAAAATGAGAGATATTGCTGTAAAGCTTGGAAGTCGAGTTCATGTTGAATTTAGTGATAAAGGTGAACCATGTGGAGAGGGGTCAGTTAGTTTGTCTTCTTATTTAGGCCCACTTGTACGAGAGCACGTACCTGTAACACTATGCAATTGGTGAAAGCTTGGTAATGACATAAAAGTAATTAATCTTGTGGAAATCAATTCAGGTACTATGAATCATTACTCTATCCTCTCTCTTAACAGTACTTTTGTTTCATAGCAAAAATGCAAATGACTTTTCCCTTTTATGTGAGCAGTTATAATTCATGGCGTAGTTGTAGATGTTTATAGCTAGTTGAATTTCTTGCTACACATCATCTTCAATGACATGTACATTTCAGTTTACAGAAGTTGTGATAGAATTCTTACAGTAAAATTACCAGTGTTGAGTTGCTTAGTGATAATTTTATATAAACTCCAAACAAGATTCGACTTGGATACAGAATGGAAAAAGGTTATTGTATTTAAATCGATGGGATCGATGTACATGGAGGGCCTCAAAATCACGGTTAGTTAGCCAAATACAAGAGGCAACTATTGAGGAAGAAAGACTTCAGCTTCAACCTAAAAACATTCAAAGTAGAGTAGAGTGGATAAAGTTCGTCAGGACAAAAACTTGTCCAGCATTTAAGGTATGTTTTAAAACTAGTTGTAATATATAATATATGATGAAAGATTATAATTCAGTTAAAATCATGCTAAAGTAATCCAATTTCAGGCTGTAAGTGATAAGTATAAAGCAATCAGACGTAAGAAAATCCCACACACATGCAGCCAAAAAGGATTGGCTTGATTGGTAGAAGATATGGTGATACATATTTCATATTCATATGCATTCTTATGTTGTGGTCAAAATAATTTTGTAGGTCAAATTACTAATTTTTTAGAACCTGATATCAATTTCTTTTTCTTATAGAAAAGAATAGTATCGAGCCATCTTCTGTCTCTAGGGTTAAAGTATGGATTAAGTCACGCATCAGAAAAGACGGTAAAGAAATAAATACAGAAGTTTCCGAAACCATTGTGAGTGAAATGTTATTTGTAATGTAGAATTATGTGTAATTTTGTATAGTTTCTGAAACCATACACTATGATATTATATGTGTTGAATTATATAGAAGAAGCTCAACGAAGTTGAAAGTGATTCACCATCGAACTCGACAACAAATATGAGCGAAGATGCTCTTTCCAAAGTCTTAGGAAATGATAAACCTGGACGACTAAGAGGAATGGGAAGATGAATGACCATCAACAAATTGGCATTCTTTCAAACTAAGGACAAACATGTGGCCAAGATGCAAGAGCAACAAACTATCATGCATGACAGGATCCAACATTTGGAGAACTTGGAGAACACATTATTGAAAAATAAGGTAAGTTTGATACATGTGATCAGTGAATAAGTAAAATTCCAGCTTAGTCATTGAATTTTTTTTTTATTAACTGTTTGTTGTGTTGTTAGATTCAACAAAGTGGAGAAGAGAACAAAACATCTGCAGTGGTACAATTGATTTCAATATTGTGGCATTAATCTTCAACCCAAACTTGTATCAATTGTGACATTAATCTTCAACCTAAACTTGCTTCAATTGTAATGTTTGTATTGATTAATTGCAAAGTGTCAACACCAAGTCACTAGAGAAATGCAAGTTGTTAGATTGGAGTGGAACAAAGGAAATCGTTGCTGAAGGACATTTGATATCAAGGGATCTAGAAGAGCTTGTCAATAAAATTCCTATGTGTCCTAATGCAATCAAAGTCTGTGTTGATATTCCAACTAAACCAGATGCTTTCCTATGGAGGCCTACATCTAGTATGACTTGTATAGAACAAGCTCAAGGTAAATCAATAGCATGGCCTGCCGAGAAAGTTATTTTGCAACTTGATCAATATTCTGTTGAACAAGATAATATGGACACACCTTTGGTAAGTAATTATTGATTGCTCTGGTATTTATATCATGTATTTGTGTAACTTAAATAGTTGTATTCTTGTGTATATAATTCTTGTTTTTTATGCATTCTTTCTTGATAGAGTAAGTACAACAATTCAAGGAACAAGTGCACATTGTTTGATTGGAGTGGAAAAGATGAAATAGTGGCAGAAGGACGTTGGCATTAGAGTGATCCAAAAACGCTGATCAAAGATATTCCTCTTGGACCTAATGCCATGATTGTTTGGGTAGATATTTCAAAAAATCATAAAGCATTTTTATGGAGACCTACATCTAATATGACATGCATTGAAGATGTCGTTGATTCCACTATAGCTTGGCCTGCTAACAAAGTTGTTTTGGAAAAAGTACCTGAAAATCAAAAAGTCGAAAAATGCATCCTATCCTTCGGTAAGTTAAATGTGATTGGAATAGATAATGCATAATTGAACCTACTTTAATGTTTAATGTGCAGTGGTTTAGTACATCAGTTTTATGTATGTTATGATTAAATTAATGAGTAGAAGATTAGACTACCAAGCTTGTGATCAATTTTGGTATAGTTGAACTTGCTTAAATCTACTGCTAATTGGTATGTTGCAATCAAATTATTGTATGCTTTCAAGCTTCTCAGTACTATCTGTATGTTAAAGCCAAAAGTAATACTTGTATATGACTTGTTTGCTTTTGGTGTGTATTTTTCAAAGCAATGTTATATACTTATCACCTGAATATCTTTTTTAAAATGACAATTGGTGCACTTTGAATATTGTTGGCATGCATATGATGTGTTAGCATTTTTTATATTCTGATGGAAGATGAAGTGTATTGGGGTAGAACTATATATCTCAGGAATCTATTAGTAAAGTGATTCCTCGGTTTAATGTATTTGTCTTGTTTGACTTGTTTAATATCTCTCTTGGTCTTGAATTCCTGAATATATGCTTGAATTCAAACATGTTTGTCTTAGTATAAAACTTAGCAATTATTTCATGATTAAAAATAGGTTCTTAAAAGCCTAAGTGGTCAAATCCTTACACAAATTAAGGTGAACTACTACCAATTTTGTAGATCCACTTGTATCCATGCATGTGTATTGTGTACGTATGCGTCCATGTCAAGCTTTATAAATGCAAGGGTGATAAAGCATATCATGTTTAATTCTCTTTGATTCATTTTAAGAAGAACTGAATTGGAGATGGATTATCTTAATTATGGTTTTTGGTGGACCATTCTAGTTTGTCAAGTTATTTACTTATTTTTTGTAGGTTCGGATCGATAATCTAATGATGGTGCAAAATGATTATTAGGGGTGGATATGTAAGGATGCTGTAACACCCCTGAATTTCATAAAACTAATTTATTTTATTTTGAATTAAATAAAATAGGATTACATTTAATTGAATGTGAATTTCGAAATTTAGGGTTTTATTTGGTGAGTTTAGAAGGTGGGTGCTTTCAAAAGTCCAGTGGGGGCGAATAGCCACCCACACTATATAAAGGAAAACCCTTCCTTCTTTTCTTCTCTTGTGCAACAGGAAGAGTTGTTCTTCCTCTCTCTCTTTCTTTGATGGCGGCGATGGGTAATGGCGGATGAAGCGTGGGCGTTGGGGTCCAAGGCGTCGCAAGAATTGGAGGTGTTGTTTGCAGTGGGTTTTGAAGGGTTGCTCATGCTCTTTGAGAGAAGCATTCGAATTGGGTGCTTGAACAGGGACATGGAGAGTGAGAATTTGGAGGTTTGTTTGGATTTCATTGATCAGAGTAGGAAAGAGGGGTCCGTATTAGTGCATTGTTTCGCTGGGGGTTCCAAGAGTGCTGCTATCATTACAGCATATCTGATGAGAAGTGAAAAGCTATCGTAAGAAGATGCACTTGAATAACTACGGCAAAGTTGCGAGTTTGTTTGTTCCAATGATGGTTTTCTTGATCAGTTTAAGATGTTTGAAGATATGGGGTTTAAAGTTGATCCAACAAGCCCCATATACAAGAAATTTCTCCTCAAAGTATTGGGTGATTTGTATAACCGAGGGGAGAAGATAGACAGTTCCAAGTTTGGGGTTGATCCAGGTTTATTTGCGGAAGTCTCTTCTGGGTCTTCAACATCTTCTATTGAAGGAGCTAAACATGCCTCCACCTATCGCTGTAAAAAAAATGCAGTAGAGTTGTTGCTTTGCTGGACAATGTGTTGGGACACATGCCTGGTGAGGGTGAGACATGCTTTGAGTGGCAGAAGCGGAGAAGTTGCAACCCCTATAGCAGGCCTGATGAGCATGAGTGCTCATCTATCTTTGTTGAACCCTTAAAGTGGATGATACCAGATGAAGAAGGTGGTGGGGTTGGACATGTTGAGCCTACCATGTTTTTGCAAATGGTGGTTGGTTGTGGTTTGCAGTCTAAGTTTGATGTGGAGTTTTGAAGAAATTGGTTGCTGGAGACTGTGCTACTAACTAGTGAGTTTATTTTCATCCCCTTTCTTTTTAATTTTTGTATTGATTTTGGTTATTGTTAGATTGGGTATTTTGACATAGCATGTGAGTTTTCTTCATACTCCTTTTATATATATCTTTTTATGAAGTTGAGAATGTTGGGAGTGTTAATTATATCTAAAATTGTGAGTTCTTTCTTCTGTCACCTCGCGCCCCTTTTGTTCTTCGATCGCAAAGCTTGCCATGTTGTTGTTCAATTGTTTGTTAAATGTTTGATGGAATGCCTCAATGAAACAACACCCCATTATTGGTATATCAAAGTGATACCCATGTTGCAAAATTGTAGATACTGTTGTTGTTCCACATGGAGGGTTAGTTTGGGTTTTGTGTGTTGTGTCTTCTTCAAGTTTGTGTTTTGCACGTATTTGTTATGGAAAATATCAACTTGTTATGAATTGATTCTAAGAAGACCACTCCAATCTATTCTTTAGAGCTACTTCCAGTCCTTACTAGTGAACTGAATAGAGTATACTCTATATATCTGATCATCTTCTTCTTGTGGATTTTTATGTTATGAAATCTATGCTAATAATTTCTAATTTTGGGTTTGCTCTTAAGAGTTAGTTTTTTTTTTTTGTGCTCTCTGTTTACTTATTAAGATATGGTTTGATGTGAATAAGTATGCCAACTAGGTTCCATGTTTCTATGACAAATTTACCATGTGACGTGTTTGTCACGCCCCGACATTAAGCAGGCGTCTTGGTTTTGAGTAAGTACAGTATCATGCTATATACCAAAATTTTTCTGTTTGAGTCTAGTTTTTAAAGGATCTTACGGTATCATAATCTGAGTTTTGTATAGGAAGATATACTCATTTTAGCGACAATAGGTAAATCAGCCGCTGACAGATGGCCTGCTTTGTTTGTAAAAGCTGTATTGTTATAGACACAATCATGGGGTATGGCTTATATGGTTGGAAACCTCTTGGTGTCTACTTTCTTTTGCCCCAAACGGTATGCAATTTGGGGTTTTAACGTGAGAGTTATGTACATTTGAGTGATGATTGGTCAAGCTATCCGGTTAGGACAGCTTGTTCATTTCGGTGTTGTTGGCAAGGTTATTTGTTTGACTGTTTTGGGATGGGAACATAGTTGTTTAGGGTTTGCCTTAGGGTGTCTGGAGTTGCATTTGATGTAAAGAAAAATATTGTTTGGATCCGAATGAGGCTGGTTGCTTTGGTGTAAGTTAGTGTTCACCCATGATTGTCATGCACTTTCATGTTTGTGTTGAAATTGTCTTTTTGGAGATTGCAAGTTTTGGCTTTTGGATAGTTGTTTGAAAAGGGTATTTTCCCCCTTCTTAGTTAGACCTGACATAGTTTGGGAAACCATGCTAGCTTATTGTTTCGGGCATTGTTTGGGTAGAACAAGAGGAAATTGGATTGGTGGGTTTGAAACTGCAAATAATTATTAGTGAGTTTAGGTATAGTTTTTGGATTTTGATTTTGGGTTTGGGTTTGATTAGTGGCGAAACTGGGTGCTCTTGATATCAAGTTGGTTGCTCTTCTTCTATTTTGTTTCTATTATGTGCATTGTACACAAACAAGGGTGAAGTTATACTTATTAAGGGAAACTTAGGTTCAAGGCTTTTGTTAAAGACAGGAAAGAATACTATGGAAAATACTTGTAATACATTTGAATAGTTTGTATTTTTGGTTTCTTAGGAAGTATAATTAGATAATATAATTCAAGTTTGGGGTTCTCAATAGTGACCTTTCATGGAGTTTATCAGAAACAGAACTCAATTGTATTATGTTTTGCTTAATTGAATGTCATATTTCTTATTAAGGCACTGTAAGCTAAGTTAGCTCACACAGAAATCAGTGTTTAAGAAAGGCTATTAGATATGGATTTGTTTGGCTTGGTTAAACTACAGTTATTAGCTCAGAACTATGTTTTGTATACTCTAAGTTAATAGTGATGTTTGAGATGTGAATGGTTGATGAATATTAATGCATTGTGATAAATTTGGAGATTTGTATTATTATGCATATTGACTTGTTTATGCATTATGAATAATTTGGATATTTGAATCAAGGAGTGACTTGATTGCCATGTTGTTATAGAACATGATTAATGAATATGCTATGTTTTCCCCAAAAATGTGGGTGGATACGATTGTGAATCGACTTATGTATGACAAAATGTCATTGTGGAGGGATTCTGAATTATCAAAAATAAATGATATTGGTAAACCTTGATTTCTGAAAATATAAACCACTTGGACTTGTATCACTTAGAACTACAACACCTCTTTTGTTTATTATTTCCCCCTCTCTTACTAGAGAAACTAAATAACCTGCGGGTCGTCTTGCGGAGTTGGGGTACCCATTTCTTACTAGAGAAACTAAAATAACCTATGGGTTAGTCTTGCGGAAATGGGGTGAATTGTTATGCCTAAAATAGGCTTTGATATTTATCCGTAAAAAATGTGACGTGAGTTTATGCGCATTGATAGCCCAAGGGTGGCTTTTGGTACTCATATAGTTAGGGGTATCCGCGATGCATGTCTGTATGTGATGTCCCCACTTGGGCATGGATGACGGAGTAGTCCTCCTTTATATGAGAGAGGCATACGAGCATGTATGTTTGGCACGGAGGTGGTGCGAATGTGGTATCGTCTAAGTGATCAATCCGTTAAAAAGATGAATCAAATTCAAATAAAAACGAATAAATTACGTTTATGTTGTTTCTAATCTTTTTCATGCAGGATGGCAAGTCCACTAATCTTTCTGCAGGTCAGACTTGCCATAGTCAACTTCTACAGGGTAAGTACAAGTAAATGCATATTTACTTATTTGGATGATGACATGTTTGCCTCGTTGAGGAACTACAAATTGGTGTGATGGTTTGTTGTTTGTGTTTAGCTTGATGTTTATCACGTGCGATTTTATTGATTTTGGGATGAAGATTTCTCACACCAGCTTTATTGCTGACCCAAGTGAGCTTTTTCTTCTTGGGTACATTCCTTTGGGAATGTAGCCAATTAGCCTTTCAGGTTTAGAGACTTTTGAGCAACGTTACGGGAGTTCCGCTAGTGGGGCTAGCGACGTCAGTTTTTCCTGGTTAGAGTTTTGTTATAAATTTTAGTTTGTTCCTATTTTCTGAACTATATTTTTTTCATTGCTGCTAAATGTTTCTGTTGTTATTGAATTTCACGTCTCGAGTTTTGGGGAAACGGATTATCCTACGTGGATTTTGGGATTTTCGTTTTCTTTGAAAATCGGGGCGTGACAGTTTGGTATCAGAGCATTTGGTTAGCCTAGGCTGGTGTGAGACCCTAAGTGGGCGGACCTGAGGTGAGGGTGAGGGAGTGCGGCCCAACAGGCCCAACAGGCCGAGAGAGGTTGGACGAGCTACAAGGGGGATCATAGTCCCATATCGCCTGGGTGCGGGAAGGGGATGTGCTTTAAGTGTGCGAGGTCGTTCTACATGACATAACGCGTTTTAAAGCCGTGCGGGCCGGTTGGTAGCCCAAAGGGGACAGTATTGTGTCGTGTGGGAGCGGGTCGTTACAGTTGGTATCAGAGCCTGACCCAGCCGAAAGTATGCCACGTGTTGGTGGGCCCTCTGGCGACGTGTACGTTGTGGGTGCCTGTGTGGCCAACGAGGACGTTTGGCCTTAAGGGGGGTGGATTGTAAGACCCTAAGTGGGCGGACCTGAGGTGAGGGAGTGCGGCCCAACAGGCCGAGAGAGGTTGGACGAGCTACAAGGGGGATCATAGTCCCATATCGCCTGGGTGCGGGAGGGGGATGTGCTTTAAGTGTGCGAGGTCGCTCTACATGACATAACGCGTTTTAAAGCCGTGCGGGCCGGTTGGTAGCCCAAAGCGGACAGTATTGTGTCGTGTGGGAGCGGGTCGTTACAGCTGGGGTAGAGTCTAGGTGATCCTCGGAATGTGGATATGAGTTTCGTTTTATTTTCTTCGTGAATCTCATGATGAGGCTTCATTGACTTGTGTGTGCGCGAGTAATCTTATTTATAATTTCGATATTTGCGTGACATTATTCCGTATTATTTTTTAGGGGTTTTGATATCCGTAGTGTTCACTTAGCACTTTCCGCGAATCTCGGGACGAGATTCCTTTTGAGTTGTACATAATGTAACACCCCTACTTTTTCAATAACAATAAATAATTTATGTTTCTAAAATTCAATTGAAATTTGTGTTTTAAAATCTTCTTTTGTTTGACAACTCGTATTTTTCGAAATTCAGTTAATTTTCTTACCTTTCGAATCTCGGGACGAGATTCCATTTAGTATAATGTAACACCCCTGAATTTCATAAAACTAATTTATTTTATTTTGAATTAAATAAAATAGGGTTACATTTAATTGAATGTGAATTTTGAAATTTAGGATTTTATTTGGTGAGTTTAGAAGGTGGGTGCTTTCAGAAGTCCAGTGGGGGCGAATAGCCACCCACACTATATAAAGGAAAACCCTTCCTTCTTTTCTTCTCTTGTGCAACAGGAAGAGTTGTTCTTCCTCCCTCTCTTTCTTTGATGGCGGCGATGAGTAATGGTGGATGAAGCGTGGACGTTGGGGTCCAAGGCGTGGCAAGAATTGGAGGTGTTGTTTGCAGTGGGTTTTGAAGGGTTGCTCATGCTCTTTTAGAGAAGCATTCGAATTGGGTGTTTGAACAGGGACATGGAGAGTGAGAATTTGCTGGATTATTTGGAGGTTTGTTTGGATTTCATTGATCAGAATAGGAAAGAGGGGTCCGTATTAGTGCATTGTTTCGCTGGGGGTTCCAGGAGTGCTGCTATCATTACGCATATCTGATGAGAAGTGAAAAGCTATCGTAAGAAGATGCACTTGAATCACTACGGCAAAGTTGCGAGTTTGTTTGTCCCAATGATGGTTTTCTTGATCAGTTGAAGATGTTTGACACCTTTGATAGTGCAGGGCGTGTTTTTATTGACCTCAATAAGGAATTATTGTTTCTACAATCACCACATTGCGAAGTATGAGACTGCCCAACAACTTTATGTCAAATTCATGTAATGATGGGAGTGAAGAGATCAAATTTCATTGAGATATAGTGTAATACTTTTGAGACAAATGTTGTCATTGAGATAGTATTTTTATTGTATTGTATTCAAATCGTGATGGTAGTTCGTATGTTTATGATATGATTAATATATATTTTTGGATCATTTGGATGCTTTACATATAATATATGCAATATTATCTTCTATAGTTAAAGAAGTCAGTGTTATAAAAGGTCATTTGATAGCACTTGATGAGTGCTATAGAAAAAAAAGGGACTTGAAAAACGCTATAGAAACTAATACAATAGTATTTGTTAAATGCTACGTGAGGGAAGACAATAGCGTTTCAAAAACACTATTGGTAACTAGACAATAACGTTTCTTAAGTGTAGTCACAAGCTAAACAATAACATTTTTTATACGCTATTATAGGTTTAACCATAGCATTTTTAAAACGCTATTACAAGCTAAACAATAGCACTTTAAAAACGCTATAAATGGTATACTTACAATAGCGTTTCTGAAACGCTATAAATAACCCAGTACTTATTATAGCTTCGGCAGACACCGCGTTTAATAAAATGCTATGATATCCTACAATATCGTTTTTGAAACACTGTGAATAAGCATTTGTGGTGTAGTGTGCTTGCGGTCCATCTAAAATAGCTAAACATTCTTCATATTGTCATCTCTATGGACAATCCAATCGTGTGGCATTATTTTCTAAAGACAATCCACATCCAAAATCCAACGTGTGGCATTATAATAAAAAAATGATGTGGGCTCCTCTTGGAATAACTTCTTGAAACAAAAGGAAGTAGATACCATATAATGAGAGATTGATTGCAAAAAACGCATATCAACCTAGGGAGCCAAAATTTTTGCAAACAAGGTGATATGTCAGGATTTGAGAATATTTACATGTATCTCAAGAAATACACCATCCTCACAGATTGTGCCACGTTGCCTTGGTTCCCAAATATTTTCGTTTTTGTATTAGTGTGGTTGCGAGAAAACTTTTTTCCTTTAATTTTTTTTATTTATTAGAAGAAATATTAATAATATCTCTCCGTATAAGTATATGACATACCAAAAAGTAAGTAAAGACATAAAAATGAAGGAAGAGAGAGCTAAGGGTGATCCCTCCGAGGAAAGGAAAAAAAAAAAGGTGAATCCACAGAAATGGAAGGAAGCGAGACCACTGAGGAGAAAAAGGAAAGGGTTGGATCTGTGAATACTAGAATAGAAGGAAGAGAGAGTTATTCAAAGGGTCATTAAATTGGGTGGTGGAAGAAAAAAGAACATGAGAAAATGAGGCTCAGCCGTGCACATTTTTGTGTGATAACTCACCTTGGTTGGCTTTTTCAACATGGGATTCAAAAGTGTTCCACTCGAAACACAGGCAAATGTTAGCCAACCGGTAATTCCGCTCCTCCAAATATCTTGTTATTAAAAATGGTGCTATATATATTTACTTTGCCCATACATATAATTCATAGACATTTCTTCTATTGCTTAGATCTCATTGACCACTTCATTTCTAAAAAATGGAGTCTGCCGTCATAAGATGCATTAATAAGACTGAAATGGTGGAGAACAGACTAATTATTTTCTCACAGAATACATACAAATATTTGATGCAGGTTCTTTTTGCCCAAATAGCTATGGTTTCTTTGTTATATTACCTATTTCAATTAGCCATGAAACCTCTTGGTTGTACTCCCACTGTTGCACTCATTTCGGTAAGCTCCTTCAAAATTTATGATTTCATATCTGACCATTCACTTTAAATCTTGCAATTTCCTTCAACCTGAGAATTCTTCATTATCGATAAAAGATATGCCGTATTGTCATCTTACATTTTAAAATCTTTCACAATCACATACATATATAGTGCAATTCAAGGAAATTGAAGTTTTGTATACTGTAAATGCACTCTGCTTATCATTGTTTTCACATTGATGATCTCATTGCAGGCTGGTATCATATATGGAGCAAGTGGTTTCGGACAATATGTTTGGTTTCGAAAAAATTTTCATCCATCCTTAGGACTGTTTCCAGTTCAGACACTTGGATTGGTTGGGATCATGGTTTATCTCTTTCTAATTGGAGTAAAATTGGACCTGGGTATTATAAAGAAGTCGTCTAGAAAGGCATGGATTATAGGCATCTCAACCTTCGTCATTCCAATGATTCTTACAGTTCCCTTGGCTTTCTTCTTGAGTCATTCCAATTACAAAGAGACTGAACACTTGCCCATGGTTGCATTATTGGGGTCCACAACTTCTTTTCACGTAGTCAATTGCTTTCTAACCGAACTCAAGATCCTAAATACAGAGTTAGGACGCCTAGCTACTTCTATATCGAGCATAAGTAGTATATGTAGTTGGATCACATTGACAATTTCTTTTGCCGTGGTACAACAATACTCTGATAAAGAAGATGAAGTGCGTTATGGAGAATTTTATTTCGTGCTTTCGACACTTTTTGTGGTCATATTCGTAGCAGTTGTGCTACGAAAGTATGCAATTTGGGTTATCAAACACACTCCCAATGGTGAGACCATAAAGGATATTCACATAGTTGTCATATTTCTTATGATCTTTGGAACAGGATATATTGGGGAAGTGTTTGGTTTACATTGCTTATTCGGACCTATGTTATTGGGATTGGCCATACCAGATGGAAAACCTATTGGTTCAGCAATGACAGAAAAATTAGAATATCCTATTATGGCAATCCTATTGCCACTCTACATGTTAAGCGTTGGCCTTCAAACACAAAAGTTCTACTTCGAACAGTTTCCAACGACCACTAAGTGGACATTGTTATTTTCGTCACTTTGTTCGGTTGGAAAGCTCGTTGGAACTATTGTTCCTTGCCTCGTCTACGAAATACCCATAAGAGATGCTGCCATACTTGGCTTAATATTGAGTACACTCGGCATATTTGATATAGCAAATTACAACGATGGATATCTCAGAAAGGTACAATTGTCACACTCTTTCAATTAATTTTTAAGTTATTGTTGAATCTATAAAACATGGGAAATTAAAGGGTTTCTAGTGACTGAACAAATAGAGCATGAATGAGAAGTCAATTAACTACACTTGATTCCTTTTAGTGACTGAACTAAATGATGTTCCCTTGATTCGAAAATTTAGGGTCGCTGCCTAAAGACTACATTTCTACTAATTAACCTGTTAAGTCGTCCATTGTCAGAATTAAATATGAATCAAGGCCTATATTGATACACTTTTAAGCTCTTTTACAACCCCCTCCTGTGTTCAAGACCATTTCTAATATGTCTCCGACTCAGAGTTAAGAGTTAACAGATCAAATGGAAATGTCATCATGGGCCATGACCTAAATAAATACCATTCATCTTCTATAAACTAGACCCTGCCAACATATAACATTTTAGTTAAGTTTTGTTCTTTTTTTAATCACAACATTAATCACATTCACATAAATCAAGCGTTATTCACATGCATAGCACGTGCAAAGCTCTAACTCAAATATGGAGTTTTTTTTTTTTTTTAAAGGCAAGCAAGGTTTTTATAGGATCCCTGAACCCACTAAAGATGCCGCAAACTGGGTTTGAACCCAGGACCTAGTGGTACCGTCCGCCAAGCTCTAACCGTTGAGCTGTTATGCCATTGGCAATTCAATTATGGAGTTGCTGCGTGTACCCGACCATTTGGCTCGGTTGCACCAACTCTTTATTGCTGGTATCTTGAGATGTTTCAACTTTGTTGCATCAACTTAAAAAATGTAACAATAACTTAATTTTTTTTGGCGATAATAAATAAATCGAAAATTCTAAAATGCACTGGAGTTTCGCCTGGATGGTGCTAAGCACGCGCACTCCCGCGCATGCCAGTCACGTGGGCATCAAATGGCAAAAAAAAAATAATAATAAAAAAAAATCGACAGAGAACTCTCCATCTTCATCATAATCTGTGTATCCTAAAAAAAACCCCAATTCGACATCATGTTAATCTTCGAAATCTCCCATCTTCTAAAACCTAAAAACCCGAAAACATCCCAACAATTCCTACAAACAACAACCCAATCTTCTTACCTATATTCATCTTCTGATGTGGATGGTGCTCGATTCAGCATCACATGCTAAGCATCCATTCAAGCACTTTTAAGCCCACGTGACTGGCATGTGCGGATGGTGCACGTGCTTGGCACCATCCAGGCTAAACTTCAGGTAAAATAGCAGTGCACCCTAGCATTGCTCTAAATAAATTATAAGAAATGTAAGTGGTTTCAACTATTATAAAAATACAATGAACCCCAAAAACATTACATCCAAAAATTTAAATAAGAATCATCCGTACAAATTCCTAAATCAACAAGTAGTTTTATTTTAGGATTAAATAAAAAGTGATTGACAATTGTTAAGCATTTTTTAAAAGCTAAATCTAGGAAATAAATTTGGTGGCATTGATCAAAACAGTTAAATACACATAGCAACTTCTTTTTTTAAATTGATGCATTCGCTTACATATTATTTATTTATTTATAATACATTTTTTCTCAACCCATAGTGTTTGTTATTTATTGTAGAACTTGTGATGATGGTTAGTGTATCTTTGATGTTTATTCGCAAATTTGAAAGTTAAGAATTTGTGATTAAAGTTTAGTTTTATCGATAATATTTTTTTTTTTCGTCAAAAACCAATTAAAGCTCTCAAACGAGAAAATTTAACCACCAAATTGTTTTTATTGTTTAAAAATGTAAGTCGGTGTTAGATATTTTAGGTTGGTGCAGTAAAATCGAAACATTCCAAAATGTCAGTGCAACAAATAGTGGGTGCAACCAAACCAAATAGTCGGACACACATAGCAACTCCCTTCAAATATACATGCAAAGATTCAAATCACTCACAAATTGATGTATAATAATTACATTAATAGAAGAAAAGAAAGTGATTATGCACGCACATGGCGCGTGTCCAACACTAAGTATAAGTGAATGCGAGTATGCTAACAATAATTTTTTTGGTAATGTCAATTTTCTTTATATTTGCTTTATTTTTATATCATTCGAGAACTTAGTTTATGAGCTAGATTATTTTCTAAAATGCTTTAAACAATACATAATATTTTTAATTTATGAATGGCAGCACATTAGCGATGTTCATTTTGCAGCAATGGTAATGTATGCTCTAGGCGTAGCTGCAATTACTTCACCTTTAGTATACTGGTTCTACAATCCTTCAACGAAATACATGGTTTATAAGAATCGAACCATCCAAAATACCAAGCACAATACTGAATTCCGCATGCTTATTTGTGTTTACAATGATGAGAATGTGCCTACTATAGTCAACCTTCTCGAAGCTTCAAATCCAACAAAGAAAAGTCGCATTTCCATTTATGCTCTCCATATAATTGAGCTCCAAGGTCGTTCAACGCCACTTTTAATTGCGCATCAACCAAATGACAAGTTATCGAGTAAAAGTATGCTATCAGAGCACATAGTCAACTGCTTCAGAATCTATGAGAAGCAAAACCAAGGAGCTGTCACAGTAAATGCTTTCACAGCAATGGCACCTTTTGTGTCAGCCCACGAGGATATATGCACACTGGCACTTGATAAAAAAACTTCTTTGATTATCCTTCCTTTTCACAAGCAATGGACTGCGGATGGAGTAGCAGAATCTTCTAAGTGCAGAAATGTCAACAAAAAGGTGCTTAATAAGGCGCCATGCTCGGTGGGAATTCTTATTGATCGCGAGAAATTAAGCCATGTTGCCAAATCTGTTGTTACGTGTTGGTCAACTTATATTGTTGGTGTTGTATTCTTGGGTGATGCTGATGATCGAGAGGCACTTTGTTATGCAATGCGGATGGCGGAGCACCCGAATGTCAATTTGGTTGTACATCGACTTGTGCCAGTGAACATCACACTACATGATATGAATGAGAAGATTTTGGATGATAACTTAATCAATGAATATAGGCTTCACAGTTCGATTAATGATGGCAATATGTACAGAGAAGAATTGGTTAAAGATGGTTTAGAGATTGTCAGTGTGATCCGTGCATTGGAAAGTTCCTATGACCTTATACTTGTGGGAAGAAGTCAAAATAACTACTCATCACTTTTTCTTGGCCTTATTGAATGGAACGAATATGAAGAGCTTGGATTTTTTGGTGACATGTTAGCTTCATCAGACTTCAAGGGAAATATTCCAGTGTTAGTTGTACAACAACATTCAATTGTCTGAGTCTAGGAAGATTGGGTCATGCCTCAAAGAGCCAGGGGTTGTTCTTTAAAACTTCGACTATCTGCATTACCATCCAAAATTAGAGCTCTTGAGCCATATTCCATTTTTATGGGGGATAGGGTTGAAAGAAGAACAAGGCAGATATCTAACAATTTTCTTTTCTTGTTGTTTCTTTTAAGTTTTAAACTTTTAATGAACATTTACCGACAAAGGTTACGGGTGGTTGTACTTTTATTGATACAATGTTGTAATTATTTAGCTTTTTTACTTTGAAATAGAATGTGCTGAAAGAATGGCTATGAATACAGTTGAACAGTGAGTAGTTGTGTGTTTGATCTTACTTCTCTGGGATGAGGAAATTCCTCCCCCCGCCTAATTTTTACCTTTGTTCTTGTATATGCATGATGTATGATAATTACCCTTACCCTTTACAGTAAAAGTGCTGCATAGATGACCCATTTAGGGAAATCTACTGTACTTTCTTGTAGCTGTAGGTTGTTCTTTGGTCACTATGCAAATTTAGTGTTTATGATAGTGCCATATTTGTATTCTAATTATTGAGTCCATCTGTTTTTTCAGGGTATGAGCCAGCTAGAACTCGAAGATGAGGTTCAAGACGATTTAAAACGTGCCACTGGAGAGTTCACGAAGGAAGGAGATGATGCAAATAAGCTAAATAGGATTCTTCAATTGACTGGATTTAGTGATCCTGTTTATGCTGAAGCATATGTTACGGTTCATCATTATGACATTGTCCTTGATGTTACAGTCATCAACCGTACAAAGGAGACCCTACAGAACTTGTGCCTGGAGCTGGCAACAATGGGTGATCTTAAACTTGTTGAACGCCCACAGAACTACACACTAGCTCCAGAATCAAGCAAGCAGAGACGGTCAAATATTAAGGTTTCTTCAACTGAAACAGGGGTCATTTTTGGAAATATTGTTTATGAATCATCAAATGTCCTAGAACGGACAGTGGTCGTTCTCAATGACATCCACATTGACATTATGGATTACATTTCCCCTGCTACCTGTGCTGATGTTGCATTTAGAAACATGTGGGCTGAGTTTGAATGGGAAAACAAGGTACCCTAATTATCACACATTGCATTGCTTGTTGTTTGTTCTCCTTTGTTACCCGCTCGTCTTCTCGTTAATATTTTTGAGTATGATCATGGTGATGTAAGTTTAGTTATTGAAAACTTGAAATGATAATCTTGGTGATCTGCATGTTTGCCATGCGTAAAGCTGTTTGTAACTAAACTAGAAAACCAAGTAACACATGGTTGACACCTATCCATGGTTACTTATTGGGTCCATCTAAGATTCTAATTTTTTTCAGCATGAAGAGTTAGATTATTATACTTATTGAGGATTTGGGATCATCTGATGTGGATTTTGTTGATGATGATTAATGATGTTTACCTCCTTCCTGACCTATTGCTCCAATTTCACCTTGTAACTTGGCTGCATTGTCCACTGAGATAAATGAGTGGCAAAATTTTGAGTGAATAGAATAGATCGAGAAACCAGGTTTTTTAACAGTCATTCATCTTCTTCAGCTCTAATTGAACCTATCTTCATTCTTATCTCATACTAACATTATCACAGCTTACATAGTTCACTGAATTAACCAACTTAGACTAGACTAGGATAGCCAGTAGAAAAAACTAAGATCTTTGCTGCCATCCAAACCAATGAGGAGTTTTTTTAGCTATGTTAGGCTGTTAGTAATCAATGTAGAAGTTCAATTTAAAATGCTATAGTTACAAATAGTTATGCATCTGAAGCTAGGCGTTTGCAAAAAATTTGCATTGCTTATGTTGAATTGTGATTTCTTTTGCACTTCATTTTTAATTATTTCAGCCACTGAAAAATGAACAGAGATTATAGTATACAATATGTATGGTCACGTGGAACTGTTGGCCTTTGACCTTCAAGGCCACGGCTTGTTAACTTCGAGTGAGCTTGACTTATGACTTGGAGCAAGGCTCTAGTGTCAGGCCAGCTTTCTAATTCATGTCAAATTATTACCCATAAAAAGTGAATGCTGCATCTCAACTGTACCACTTTACTTTCAATCTGGTTGATTATATCTAGGAGTGCTCTCCTTTCCTTTCTTTTCTGAAATATTTCCTTGCTAATGTGCTAGAATAGTATCTGTGGTATGACTTTCAAATTATTCTATCCGTTTCCAGGTGGCTGTGAACACTGTCATTCAGGACGAGAAGGAATTTTTGGATCACATTATCAAATCGACAAACATGAAATGCCTCACAGCAGCGTAAGTAACTCTTTACTTTTCAGTCTGAATGACTTTGGAGTATATACCTTTTGGCATGAAAATCAAAGATCAGCACTTGATAATACGATTGGAGATTGAGTGTGAAAGAAATGATTTATTGGACACGATACCGCATATTAATCTATCTGGCATCTTCATTCTGCATGAACTGCCACCAAGGTCAGACTAGACCAACCTAGATTGTGGCTCATGATGTTTGCTAGCATAATAATTATGTACATGCGTCTCATAAGTGTTTCTTAACCAGTAGTATCAATATTGATTATTTAATTTTCAAGTACTATTTTTAGTTTATTAATCAAATTATATACTACCAGAGTAACTAGTTGAATGTGTATTATAGACTTTGTGATTAGTTTCAATTTCTCAAGTTATCTTTTGTTCTCCTTTCTCTTGGTTTCAGCTCTGCATTGGATGGGGAGTGTGGTTTCCTTGCCGCAAACTTGTACGCAAAGAGTGTGTTTGGGGAGGATGCTTTGGTGAATGTGAGCATAGAAAAACAAACCGATGGAAAGCTGAGCGGTTACATTAGGATAAGGAGCAAAACGCAAGGGATTGCTCTGAGTTTAGGCGACAAGATCACACTAAAGCAAAAAGGAGGAAGTTAATAGAACCAGTGCCAGATCGTTATTTACTTTCTGTTAAAGATTCAATTTTCTCGATAACATTTGTGTCCTCTGTTGTTATCTACCCAAACTGTGATTTTTGAGTAAACCACATGTTTCCCCTACATGGTAGCAAGAGTAGCATTAATAGATTTAGAAGGAAACGGCATTTTATTATTTTTGTTTTTCTTTTGGAGCTTGGATCTCATCAAGATAAATCTTTGTATTATAAGGCTCTGTTGCTCATTGGCCTCTTGTGATCAGCATACAATTGGATTCACTTTTATTTTGCTGTGGTTATCAAGTCTTTTAGATTCACAAGTGATCTGAAGCTGTCATTCTTATATCTACCTTGATATAGCATATGTGTGATACTTAGCTAATTGCAATGCAGTTGAAGGTATGGGACTGAATGTCTTCTTTGTTCTTCATGTTGATTTAATCAACACAAACTGTTTTTCCTTGTTTTTTCACTGCAGCTCTGATCGGTACCAATTCTGCAATCTGAGTGAATGACGACACTCATCCATACCTAAGTATTGTCAATTGCATTGCGGTGTAGATGCTGCCTTGTCCAAACCAATCTCAAGTGTTGCCGTGTTGGTACAATCAGTTGCTCTCTTTTAAGGTTGTTGCGCTAATTTAAGTCTTCTTCAATGTTCAGACAGTGCTGCACGTTATACCAACTATTACTGATAATCGTATAACTGATAATCTTCACTGCCGCATGTTATACCAACTATTCCTTATCTGTGGGCCTTCTGGGCTTTCACCAAAACAAGTCTCTTCAGTAGATAACCCAACAAAAGTGAAAACATGCTTTCACTCCTCTCAAGCTGCTCAGCTCGTCTCTTCCTTCCCGCCATCCATTCCTCCTCCACCCCATCTAGTGTTAGGGTTTCATCATCAAGACTCCACCTTTCCTCAATCAACTCTTGTTCCCAAATGAGCTCCTCCTCCTCTTCCTCGACAGACCCCTCTACTCTCCCTTCCACCATCCTTACGCCCAACCCAGACGACGTTCTGATTCAGTACGTCGTTCTGAGACGAGATTTGATCGATTCATGGCCGCTTGGCAGCATTGTCACACAAGGATGTCATGCGGCTGTTTCGGCGATTTGGATTCACAAGGATGATAAGAATGCTGTGGATTATTGCTCCCCTGAGAACATTGATTCGATGCACAAGGTATGTTTGATCTCGTCTCTGTGTTTGGGATTCGATGAAATGGTGTGGGGTTGGTTGAATTTGATGGGTTTTTAGTCGATTGATAAGAATTTTTAGCTTTTTTTTTTAAAATCCCAATTTGAAGGGGATTGAAGTTTGAATGTGAATGATGAATGCCCATATATCCCAATAGTCGTTTTCATCCCAATTTGAAGGGTTTTGAAGCTTAAATGGGATGAGAAATCTATTATGTATCAAATCCTAACTATTTCACTGATACATAAAAATAAGTACCAAAAAAGATGAATTCCCATTTTGCAATGGTCAATTTTGATCCCAATGTGAAGGAATACTTGCCAATGTGAAGCTTTCTTGAATGATATACAAGGAAAGAGCGTTCTAGAAAAATTCATCGTATTGGAAGAACTATTTCTTTTGAATGAAATGATAGAGTACTCGGAGACGCATATACAAAAGCTATCGTATAGAATCCACAAAGAAATGATCCATAGTGGTCAAGATGCGCATTGAGGGTCATATCCATACTATTTTGCACTTCTGTGACAAATATAATAAGTTTTGCTATTCTAAGTTGTTAAGTTGTTATTTTATTTTGGGTAATGAAGAACTTGTCTAAATTTTGGGTTCGGGAATAAGTGACATAACAAAAGCCGAAATACGTGCACATCATCATTAGGACTTTCATACTTGCTCACCTTCGATGAACTGATCGGATTAACCAACTGAAGCTAGCTTCAGTCATTATGTATTAAACCGAGGTAAAAGCCTCGGTAACGGTTGGACGATAGTAAAAAGTCATGGCAAACCCCGTATCTACTTGTACTAAAAAACAAGTAAGCGTAATTCCTCTAGACAATAAAATATGCTGACATGTGGAGGAATATGTTGGAAATACCACAATAAGAAAAGAAAAAAAAAAGTTACATCTCCTTGTCCAAAAAAAGTGGTGTTTGAATGTAAATGACAAATACTCATTTTGCAAAAAATAAATCTTTGATTCAAGGGTGTTCCAAGTTACAACTTTTTTTTACGAACATCAACATTTTGCAGTAGTCAATCTTTGATTCATGGGTTTGAAGAGTCTATTGTTATCTTTATGAACCACAAATAGATGATTTCAAGTAATTCAAGATTCCAATCTTGTGCTGTAATTTTAGCATTTTTTTTGTGATTGCTAATGAGTGCTAAATGAACTTAGGGACTAATAGGATTTTTGTTTGGTTTTGTAGGTTACTTTGGAAGTCAAGGGAGAAACACAAATCAAGAACCTATCTGAAAAGCTTACAGCCAGTAGCATTGATCATAAACTGTGGATTGAACAACCGGAGAACATTCCCACTTGTATCGCTACAAAGCCATACCCGAAATCTGTTGTTTCGTCATTCTTCAAGAAGCTAAAGCTCTGTAAGTGAATGGATTCTGAGAATGTAAAATGCTGTATGCTTTTTCATTGGGTTAATTAGAAACAGAACCCTATTGTTGGTTAACGTCAGGATATTACCATTTTTTGTTTACAAGAGAGTATCTTGATTTGCCTTTCTCCGGGTTCTCACGGCAAACTTGTCAATCTCTGATCATACGTGGTTTTGCTAATGTTTGTAATACACATAATTTTCAATTATCTTTTGAGAATGAAAAAACAATGGTCTTTCCAAAGGTTTCCGAAGACCCAGTGGAGTTGATATGAGAGACTTAGAAGAACAAAATCGTCAAAGTAGTTACTTCAATGCACACGATCTATGAAGTAAATCCTTTACAATGAATATATTATTTATATGATATATTTTGTTGTACAATAGAATAATAAATACATATAGAATGAATGAAAAAAATTTACAACCCCAAATGAAAAACCCGTTGATCGATGTCCTTTAGTAAGGCTTTACTCCGATGTAGTTCCCGGGTGGATGATACTCGCAAGTGATGTATGAGTCTCCGCTATTGCAAATAATCTTAGCACATCCAACGCGCTGAGTAGTACGCCAAACAATTTGTGTGTAATGTGAGCACTTTTTACCAGAGCAAGTGTTGGTATCATAATTGTACCATTTCTTCTCATCAACCCAAGCAGCCACAGCATCCTTAGCACTCCAACGTCGCCCTTGCCCCCTAAACAAACATTCGCCGAATGCATAGTCTGGTGAGTGCACCAGTTTGCAATCCCGACGCCTTTGGTTTGAGTAGATGCGAGCGTACCTTGCTAACAATGGATCCCATTTCAATGGAGGCACTCCCACAGCTTCTCTAGCCTTGTTATGCCCTTCAAGCATTTGGGTTATCAACTCAGTTTTGCTAAAAGCAGCACTGGAGAGATTAAAACATAGTAGTAGTGAAATAGAGAATAAAAGAGTAAACTTCATGAATGAATGTGTTGCCATTTCTTTTTGTGTTGTTATCTCAATGGCTAGTTTTATGCAAATGAGATGAATAGAAGTGTTTGTTGATGGATGGAAATGTGTTGTGTTTGTATATATATGGATTGAGATTAACACGAATGGTTTTGCTTTGTTACAAAGATATGGGTTAAATTGACCAGTGTAGCTTGTTTGAGTAAACTATATTATCCAAACTAAATCATCAGATTGCTTGAGGAATTGGAGAAGGATGAGAAGGCTAATTGAGTTATTGCTTTGATGCAAATATTTAGGGTTTTGAGATTGAGTACAAGGATGTTATGAGGGCTGTTCCTTTCATTAGGAGCTTAAGTATGTGATGGAATAAATGTTGGCGATAAGGGTTGTGTCATTCTTACTAAATCGGCAGATTAGATAATTCAAGTTTAGTTGTACATCATGTGGGATATTTAATTATACATTTGCTAGGGTTAATGCATTTTCTGTTTGATTAGTGATCGTGGTGTTCTAACCTATGTGACTAATGCTTAAGCCGATTTCTTAAGAATAGGATTACACCCAAGTCACCTTTTTTGTACTTCATACAGCTTTAACCTCCCTAATCTCCTTCAACTAAGCAATGTAAACACAACTAGGACTTCTTTATCCAACTTTCTTTGCTTTGTACAATGAAACTTCAAGTTCTCTAATGCATGCATGTACAATCTACAAATCACTCAAGTTAGCCTAAATCTTCGACTCAAAGTATTAAATTTTTTTCTAAGTAGGACACTAAGTACCCAATTCTTCTTGCATTATATATAACAAAAAGGCTTAACAAAATCTTCTAAACATCTCACTTTCTCATACTTGAATACAACAAGTTTCAAATGGCACCAACTTCATTACTCAAGTTCAGTCTTCTGTTATGTCTCTATCAAATTACACTCACTAATGGTGCTCTTGTCAAGAGTGAGATGATAAATCAAATGCTAGAAGGGCACAACAAGGCTAGAGAAGCTGTGGGGGTGCCTCCATTGAGATGGGATCCATTGTTGGCCAGATATGCTCGGATGTACTCAAACCAAAGGCGTCGAGATTGCAAATTGGTGCATTCACCAGGCTATGCATTCGGGGAATGTTTATTCTGGGGACAAGGGCGACGTTGGAGTGCTAAGGATGCTGTGGCTGCTTGGGTTGATGAGAAGAAATGGTACCATTATGATACAAACACTTGCTCTGGTAAAGAGTGCTCACATTACACACAAATTGTTTGGCGTAACACTCAGCGCGTTGGTTGTGCCAAGATTATTTGTAATAGCGGGGATTCGTACATCGCCTGTGAGTATCATCCACCTGGGAATTATCTTGGAGAAAAGCCTTATTGAAGGATTTTTTTAAAGTGATTTTTTAATTTGATTGTATATTAAAAATATAATGTATTATACATAAAAATTATACTTTGAGATGGATATAAATATCGACTGACCTTCTACCAAATATCAAAATTTTAATAAAAAATAAAATTTAATCCAATTCAGAGGGATACATACCATTTCAAACCTGATGTGTCTTGACTGTAATTCGAGTAAAGTTGAGGATTTATTAAAAGAGATTTTAAATATTTTTTTTTTTTTTTTTTTTTATGATTGTATAACCAAAAAAAAATGTTCTATATATATCCTTTGCGATGGATTCATGTACGTATATACTATCTCGATGGTATAAAGAAGATGATATATTGCTCTATAGTCTAAGCATTATTGTAATATTTTGGTTTCGTATGATTTTTGAGTAGGAAATTATTAGTTTTTTTTAGTTAAAATTTATGTGACTTTCTAAATTTTTTTTTTGTGAATTTGGTATTGTTAAAAGACTAGAAGTATGATGAAATTGTCGAATGGTGAATACATGTCTTGCAAGCTCACTTCTCCACGTTTATACCTGTTAGTATGTAGCACATATATAATATGAAAAAACAGGTTTTTTGAACGATGGATGAAACAACATAAAAATACAAGAACATAAACTGAATACAGAACTTGAAATCTAAATCACATAACAAAAATATTAAACCTAAGCCCGTGTTACACACGGTGGTCTTAAAGCAGATTCTCGATTAGAAGGACGAGCAACTTGGTGGATGGTGCAAGTACACAAATATATTCTACGAGCCTTGGGCTTTTATGTGGAACAAATGCAACCACGTCGCTCACAACCACATCTTTCTCTCTATATTTAGGGAGCAATCAATACCTTAGAAAAAAAATTAAAATAAGAATAAAATACTATTTTTATTGTGGACCAAACATAATCTTCCTAATTTTCCTCTCCCTTTTATCTTTGCTCTATCCTCAATTTCATTTTTGTCATTCCTTTCACACAAATTTCATTCGGCAAATTATGGGGACACAATTTTTTCTTCTAGACACTGATAGCTTGGGAAATCAAGATAGTTTGATATTTCATCAACTAATGTACTAATAATTGAAAAAGGAATTTAAATCCAAACACGCATTATAGGCATCATAGAGGAGACAACCAAATCTCCCTACTTATTATACTCTTATGACATTGAAGATTGAACGGTTTCGGTGGATCAATATGATGAGATGAGAACTTGTGGGGAAATTATTTTCAATAATTTTTTTTGTCGAGAACCCCTTAGATTTAAAAAAATAGACTTTATTTTCATGATTGATTTGATCCAGGGTTGTAAACATATTAAAGAAAAAATATATATAAGTCAGATTTTCCCACCTCAAATCAAGTATTGTGATTTTGTTTTGCGAGTTAATTTGGTCCTCTGGTTTTAAGAATTTTTTCTGTTATGTGTAGAAAAAAAAAAGAATTTTTTTTTATTATGATTTTGAATTTAACAATATTAGTTATGTATTTTAAACTTTTAAATACTACATAAAACGTCTCACACCACTCGTCGTGTCATACAAACCTCTTACTACATAATAATCACTCACATATCAAACTTTTGATACTAAAATAACATTATAGTAGGTTAAAATATCAGAGATTAAAATATTTTAGATTTCGAAAGATATTTCGGTAACTTCAAAATATGAAATATTTCGTGAATTTTTTACATATTTCGCAAAATCACACTCCTTGCATCTTAAAATCTTTACGGTCAGACATCAACTTACATATTCTCAACTTACAAATATTATAAAGGAGACAACTAAGAGGGTGTTTGTTTTTGCTTTTGAATGAGGTCAGAAGTCTTAATAAGAAGTTTTTCACTTTATTTAGAATGTTTGTTTCTAGTTCTGATTAGAAGTTCTACTTCTGATTGGAGTAAGCAATAAGTAGATGCTGATCACTTAGCACTGAGTGCTGAGTAAAAAATTATTCCAATAATAACTTTAAAATAATTTTGTAATGACAATTGTTGTTCTCATCTTCTTAAAAATAAGTAGGGCTAAAATTTGATTGCATAAATTCATTCTCTTGACCAAACTTGTGATTCTACCTACCTTCACAAGGACTTGGTAAGGAATTTATCTCCTCATCTTTGTTGTTTTTTTCCTTTGTATTTTTAAGTTTAATTTTCTTCATCTCTCCAACTCTCCCTCTCATGTTTCGATATTCTTGTAATGAAAGGTATTGTAACATTCTCTAGTATTTGAATAATTATTGGGTATGATTTTAAGCACAATATTTATGTCACAAATTTTTCAGCTCAGTGGAGCAAAATTGCCAAACAGTTCTTAGTCAGTACCTAAAAACAAACACATTTTAATTTTACAGCTTTTAATCAACAACACATTCAAAAGCAAAACAAATAGTTCATTCAAAACTTCTAACTCCAGTTAGAAGTTTGCTTCTAAGCACTTAAAAAACATAAACGCCCTCTAAATCTCCCTACTTATTAGACTGTGATTATATTGAGGATCCAACGATTTCGATGGATCAATATGATTAGACCCTTGTTATTCAGTAATTTTTTTTTATCAGCGGCCCTTAGATTTTCATATATAGACTTGAGTTTCACAGTTGATTTGATCAAGGGTTATAAACATCTTCATGAAAAAAAAATTAAATATATATATATAAAAGTCAAAATTTCCCCTTAAATCATGGATTGTATTTCATTTTGCAAGTTAATTTGGTCTTCTGATTTTATGAAACATTTCGTGGTGTAGAAAAAAACGTAATTTTTTTTATTATAATTTCAAATTTAACAATATAAGTTATTATATTTCGTAAATTTTTGACATATTTCGAGAAATCACGATTTTGCTTGAGAATGCTTAGGGGCTTTGGAGACTTCTTCTTTAGTGGTAATGACAGTTTGGGTTTGGTTGAGCACCTATTTTGGGTAAAAATTGCTTGCACCAATCATATCCCTAACCTCAATTTCCAAGCTTCCCATCATCGAACCTATCTCCTTAGTAGGGCTGAACAAAAAACCGATCAAACCGATTAAATCGACCGAACCGATTGGTTCGATTTAAATTCGGTTCGGATCGGTTTCGGTTTTAAAAAATTCAAAACCGAAGTGATCGGTTCGGTTTTCGGTTTCTATGTGATTTTAACCGACCAAACCGAACCGACCGAATATATATAATAAATAATATATATTTTATATATAAATAATACAATATGTTTAAAATAGTCAATCAGTTCGGTTTTATTTCGGTTTTGGTTCGATTTTAGTCGGTTCGATTACGGTTTGCATAAATTAGAATCGGTTCGGTTTCGAATCGGTTTTGTTAATGGTCGATTCGGTTTCGGTTTGAAAATTTTAAAACCGACCTAAATCGGTTCGGTTCACGGTTTAGGTGAAAAACCGAACCGTCGGTTCGGTTTTCAGCCCTACTCCTTAGTAATGTTAGCATCCACATTCCCTTCATCTACCTTTTTTGTCTCCTCCTCTCCCTCTGCTCTGGACCCCCAAGGGTTTTTTTTAGCATGGAGAAAAAAAGTTTGCCTCGAGATACATCATACAAATCTTGAGGTTTCTTTCATGTGATTTGGACCCTTGATTATATTCTCGTAAACATTATGTATTTTGGTCAATTTAAAAAATCAAGTGAGTCATGTGCCTTGTGCAACACTTTATAGTCAAGATGGTGTGAGTCTTGAAATGTACCACTAATTTTAAAAAAAGTTGAGGGTACTTTGAGTTTCGCATTATAAAGTGGAGTATCTCTTAATGTCCTTTTTCTGTGTAAAAGTCACCTTAAAAGATTTTTGTCCACAATTTCTTGCTCGGTCAGTAAAAATATTAAAATTATCAATTGGTTTGTGGTTGTTGCTGGTAAGATGGTTTCGACTTGTAATTTGTTCAGGGACTTGGTTTTTGACACGTTCATGGTGTCTTGGCATTTCTTGATGTAGGAATGATTTATTTTGTCCTCTGCTTTCTTTCTTATCTTTAATAAACATCTTCGTGTTTGGCAAAAAAAAAACCCCCCTTCAAAGTTAAGCATCCAGTAAAGAATCAAAGAAATCTCGAGGAAAAAGTTGAACCATTTGATATTCAATACTATTGAGTGGTGACGACAATACCATAGCTTATGGAAGTTGCTGATTTGTTGACAAAATTTTATGTTTACTTCGTAAAACAAAAAGTTACATACATTTCCCTTAACAAATAAATATATCAAGCCCTTGAAATTTAATTCGTCGTCTCAATTTGGAATATAATCTATAGATGGTTGTGTGTCACTTAACAAGTTCCATTTTTCATGTTTGATACACCTACACACAAATTTTCATTCCTTTGAAATTGATTTGCAAAAATAAAATAAGTGTTTCCACATTTTTCATTCTTTTGAAATGATTTGCAAATATAAAAGAAGTGTTTACCTATCTATTTTCATAGAGGTAAGAACAAATATCAACAAATATTATGGTTTATATTTCTACAAAAATTCTAGAGAGTCGGGCCTCTAGCATCAGGGGCTTTATGTGTGTTTGTGTTGATTGGTGGATTATGAGAATCTCTAGGATGATGGAGGGTATTGAAACTCTCCGACACAGACCTGGCATGCCTAGCCTGACTCTCTAGACGAGGTGTTATGGGCCAATGAGAAGCGTTTTTTGAGAGGAATTAAATAGTCTATTCCAACAGCATTTTTGACCTAGAAGTTTATGCTGATCTCTTACTTTGAAACAGAGTTCCTGGTCGAACAAAAAAAGTGAAACCTAATGTTGTTTTCAAATCAACGTCATTGTCAAATCGAGGTAGATGTTAATTTCATGATATTTACTGTTGTTTTCAAATCAACGTCATTGTAAAGAGTAATTGTGTTTGAAATTGTTTTGTCATTATTTACTGATTTTGGCAATATATATCAAGACAACTATAATGTTAATTTCATGATATTGTTTCTATGGTAAAAATTTGGTGTTAGGGCTTGTCTAATTGGCGAGGAAACGGGCGAGGGAGGGGGTGGAACCTTCTATCCCCCTCGAGATGTGTGCACTCGTGCATCTCAAAGGGGATGGAGGGTTCCACCCCCCTCCCTCGCCCGTTTCCTCGCCATTTAGAATTCCCCATAAATATGACATTAGGAATTCATTGAAAATGATTAAACCATTTTTATACATCATCTAGAATGAGTAAGTCTATGCAATCAGGACCAGTCATTTTTTTTTGTTAGGGTTGGGCTCTTTTACACTTTTACACGTTTTCTTTAAAACATAATCACAAACATCATTTATAGAAAGAGTATAAATGTAAGGAGCCTAAACCTTAACAAAAAAATGACTGATAACTCTGACTGCTTAGAATTATTGATCTAGGCATTTTAACTATAATTTTCTATATATTTAAATCAGATTTTATCTGTACAGTGTCCCCTATTTTGTTTTTTAAACAACAAACCCCATGAATCACGGTAAGCCACAGTCTCACAACCTTTTTTTATTTTTTTATTTTTTATTTTGGTTCAAACACGAAAATGTTTATTAAAGAAAGAAAGGGAAACAAAATACAAAGGAAACCATTCTTATATCAAGGAATGCCAAGACACCATGAAAGTGTCAAAAACCAAATCCCTAAACAAATTACAAGCCGAACCCATCCTCCACAACAATTTCCTAATTTCGATAACGATAGAGTGCTATGATCTGTTGAGCCCTTCAAATACCCTCATATTTCTCTTATTCCACACACACCACATGAGTACGTGAGGAATCCTACGCCATAACCACTCCGCCCGTCAGGAAGGATTAGCTTGGGACCACCAACTTAGCCAATCTAAAATGGAGCCTTGAAACATCAAACTCAAACCAAATTCTGACAAGAAACTGCTCTAAATTGATTTGGAGAATCTGCAGTGAAGCATCAAATGATCCAGCGTCTCATCAATCTCATCACAAAGTACACAACTTCACAAAGCACACATAGAAGCATCAAATGATCCAGCGTCTCGTCAATCTCATCACGGTCTCACAACCTTACACTTCAAGGAAGTATAAAAATATTGCGCAAATACAAATATTGTGCAAATACATATAAAATGTACCCATACAATCTTCAATCCAAAATAAAACACAAACATATACACTTCATATCAAATTGATTCATCGTACTCACACAAACTTCACTTGAGCTGATGAGCTGATTAGAGTGCTTCTAGGGAGCATGGGTCTGCTGCCTGGGTTTGCAGTCTAGGTGGCATTTTTACACTTTTGCCCCTGCCTTTTTAACTACTCTTTAAATATAACAACAACAAAGGAGGGGCAAAAGGATAATTTCGCCCCCCCCAGGCTACAAACCCAGGCTCCCTAGAATTATACGATTAAGAATAAGATTAATGTACCTTTGTTCCACACAGCATGAATTAACCTCCAATTTTAAGTTACTCCCTTATCTCTTTACGCTCAACCCTAGCTCAATTCTTTCAACTAAGCAAAAATAACCTCCACGTCTTGGATTTCATATCTACTAGCGCAGAGTAATTCTAGCCAGCCTTTTTTGGTGGCATTTTCTTGGCCTTGTTTTGGTGTTTTTACACTTTTTGTCCCTCCTCTTTAAAACACAATCACAAATACTATTTATATAAGAGGTAGAAGTGTAAAAAAATCCAAACAAAACCAAAAAAATGCCAGCAAACAAGGCTAGCTAGAATTTTGACTAGCGCATGTGTATGAGGGGTTAAGGGTAATATTTAAAAAAAAAAAAACAAGGGCGACATTCGAGTTCTAAGGATGCTGTGGCTGCTTGGCTTGATGAAAAGAAATGGTACTAATACTTGCTCTGGTAAAGAGTGCACACATTACGCACAAATTGTTTGGCGTACTACTCATCGCGTTGGATGTGCCAAGATTATTTGTAATAGCGGGGATTCTCGTACATCGCCTGTGAGTATCATCCGCCTGGGAATTATCTTGGGGAAAAGCCTTACTGAAGGATTTTAAAATAAAAATATAATGTATTATACATAAAAATTATTCTTTGAGATGGATATCATAAATATTGACGAACCTTCTACCAAATACCGAAATTTTAATAAAAAAGAAAACTTAATCCAATTCAGAGGGATACCAATACCTATTCTGGTGTGTCTAGACTGTAGTTCGAGTAAAATTGAGGATTGATTAAAAGAGATTTGTTTAACAAAAAAAATATTTAATATATACAAAAGTCATTCTTTGAGATGGATTCATGTACATACTATAGTCTAAGGATTATTGTAATATTTCATATGATCTTTGAGCAGGAAATTATTAGTTTTCTTTAGTTCAAATTGTGTGACTTTCTAATTTTCTTTTGTGAATTTGGTATTCTTAAAAGACTAGAAGTATGATGAAATTGTCAAATGGTGAATACATGTCTAGCAAGCTCACTTATTCACATATATACCTCTGGTGTAAGTGTTAAAGAATAGAAGTCTACATATGTTACAAAATAGAAAAGTGTTATAGAATAGAAGTCTACATAGGAACTTCTATTCTGTAACACTTTCCTATTTTGTAATATAGGTAGACTTCTATTCTTTAACAGTAAGTACAAAAATATATTCTATGATCCTCAGACTTTTAATTATGTGGAACAAACGCAACCACGTCGCTCGCAACCACATCGCACCTCACAACCACATCTTTCTCTCTATTTTTAGGAAGCAATACCATATAAAATAAATAAATAAAAAGAAATTACAGTATACATTACTAGAAGTGTTATTTGTTTATTTTTATTGTGGACTAAACACATTCTTCTTCATTTCCCTCTCCCTTTTATCTTTGCTCTATCCTCAGTTTTATACCCTTAAATTTCATTTCTGTCATTCCCTTTCACACAAATTTCATTCATCCTGGTTAAATGGCAGTTATATTATTAAGTGGGATGAAGCAAATATTATGGCTTCCACAAGAGTTCTAATCAAATAATGATTTGGGTAAACAATTCAATTCTTTCTTTTAGATAAAGAACTTAATTTCACCACATAAACTAATTTTTGATTTATTTGTCCTAGTGAGTCATGACTAATTATAATGTTTTTTTTTTCATTTGTCAGTTATTTATATTTGTTCTTGTGAGTCATGACTAACTATAATTTTTCTCTTTAACTAGACATTGATAGCTTGGGAAATCAAGTTATTTTTAAGTTTTATTCGAGATAAATAAAAATGAAAGAGATAAAAGTAACGAGCAATAGAAAGATATTGGTATTTCATCAACTATTGTACAAACCAGCACAAAATATTGCTGAGATTCTCATCTTACAACATTATAGAGGGCACAACCATGTAGAAAGAAATACTTCAATTTGTGTGTATTGATTCATCCCACAACAGGGGTATATATACAATAGGGTTTCTTGTCTTACAAGAAACAATCTTACAGAATATATTCTAGATTACCTAAAGTTACAGAATATATTCTAGAATATCCTGAATATATATTCTTACAGAATATATATTCTTACCTAACAATCTTATAGAATATATACATGTTTCTATAATTAGAATATATACAGCTTTCTATACTCCCCCTCAAGTTGGTGCATAGATATCTATCATGCCCAACTTGTCAACTGAGCTGTCAAACACTTTCTGAGATACCTCTTTAGTAAGAACATCAGCTAATTGCTCATCTGAGGTTACAAATGGAAAGCGAATAACTTTCCTGTCAAAATTCTCTTTAATAAAATGGCGGTCAACTCCACATGCTTTGTTCGATCATGTTGAACTGGATTATGTGCAATCTGAATGGCAGGTGTATTATCACAATGTAAATCCATAGGCCTTTGTAGCTTGAAACCCAATTCCTTTAGGACATTAAGGATCCACAACATTTCACAAACTCCATGTGCCATACCTCGAAATTCAGCTTCTGCACTTGATCTAGCAACAACTTTCTGTTTTTTACTACGGCAAGTTACAAGGCTCCCACCAACAAAAGTGAAGTACCCTGATGTAGAGCGTCTATCAGTTTTATCACCAGCCCAATCCGCATCTGTGTATCCAACAACTTCCAATTCATTTTTTTCAAACAATAATCCCTTACCAGGCACCATCTTCAGATATTTCAACATACGAAAGACTGCATTCATATGCTCTTCACTAGGATATTGCATAAACTGACTAACAACACTCACAACATAAGCAATGTCAAGTCTAGTATGAGAAAGATAAATTAACCTTCCTACAAGGCGATACCTCCCTTTATCAGTAGGGACTTGATCAGGAAGAATAGCAAGTCCATGATTCATCTCAATGGGTGTCTCTATTGGTTTGCAGTCCAACATCCCTGTTTCAGCGAGCAAATAAAGAACATACTTCCTTTGTGAAGTGAAATCCCTTTCTTCGACCTTGCAACTTCAATACCCAGAAAATACTTCAGTTGCCCGAGATCCTTCATTTCAAATTCCTTCGACAGATACTTTTGCAAATCATTTATTTCTTTCGGATCATCTCCTGTAACGATCATGTCATCAACATACACAATTAGAGTTGTAATCTTAACATTCTTGTGTTTGATAAACAAGGTATGGTCAGAGTTGCTTTGTTTGTACCCAAAAGCTCTCATGGACTTCGAAAATCTTCCAAACCAAGCTCTTGGAGACTGTTTCAGGCCATACACAGACTTTTTCAATTTACACACCTTACCAGCGTCTCTTGGGTTATTCTTCACGTCTAGGGGCATATCCATGTACACTTCTTCCTCCAAATTTCCATTGAGAAATGCATTCTTCACTTCAAGCTGGTGCAAGGACCAATCTTTATTTGCTGCAAGTGAAATTAAAATTCGGACAGTATTAATATTCGCTACAGGTGCGAAAGTCTCCTCATAATCAATTCCATGGCGCTGTGTATATCCCTTGGCAACTAATCTTGCCTTGTATCTATCAATAGTTCCATCTGCATTAAGCTTCACATTAAACACCCAACGACATCCTACAGTCTTCTTTCCAACAGGCTTGTCTACTACCTCCCATGTGACATTCTTTTGAAGAGCTTCCAATTCTTCATTCATTGCTGTTGTCCATTTTGGATCCTTCAATGCGTCCTGCACGTTACTAGGAATACATACAGTAGATAATTGATTAATAACAAGTGCAGGTGACTCAGAAAGCCTATGGTTAGACATAAAGTTAGCTATAGGGTATTTAGCTTGGGCTTTGATGTCTGGTTCATATTGCTTTTTAGGAACTCCCTTAGTAACCCTTTGTGATTTCCTAGGTTCAACACTTTCTAACACAGAAGACTCATTAGGGGTTAAAGGTACCTGAGGTGGATCATTCTGAGCGAGATCTTCAGTTGCTGATGTAGAAGGGGGAATGTCGTGTGTTTGAGTTTCAGATACATTTTGATCATTCGCTTCTGTCTCATGAGGGAATTGATCGCTAGGAACCAAGTGGTCAATTGTCTGCCCATTGGAAGTGTCTATCTCTCGAGACAAGTCATTTTCTGCTGCTGCGGGAACAGTTTATGCTGCTACAGGAACTTCAAATTGTTCCTCCAAGTGTTCCAATTCTTCAAAGACATCAATATTAGCAATAGAACGAGGATTCCCTTCACTATCGCTCTCCCCCTGAAGGGAAGACTGGGAAACTCCCCCTGAGTAATATGGCTCAGATTCATGGAATGAGACATCAAGAGATATATGCATTCTGTCAGTGAGCGGGTCATAACATCTGTACCCTTTTTGGAGCTTTGCATAACCCACAAAAATACATTTCTTCGCACGGGGATCAAGCTTGCTCCGATGTGGTTTTGGTATGTGGACATAAGCTGTGCACCCAAACACTCAGGGCTCCAAATTAGGCATAGATGGGAAGGAGAAAAGTGTATGAAGCTTCTGATGAGGATTCTTGAACTCAATTACTCGTGAGGGAGTACGGTTGATAACATATGCTGCAGATTTCACTGCTTCACCCCAATAGGATCGAGGTACATTCATGCCAAACAGGGAAGCACTAACAACTTCCAACAACTGCCTGTTCTTTCGTTCTGCTAAACCATTCTGTTGAGGAGTACCAGAATTGGAGGTTTGATGACGAATTGCATTTGACCGGCAAAACTCAGACATAAGGCCATTTACAAACTCTCCACCATTGTCAGATTGAAACACTCTGATGGATTGTTGGTACTGTGTCGCCACCATTTTGTAAAAATCAGTAAACATTCCAAATACATCTCTCTTACTTTTCAGTAATGACACCCAGGTCATCCGAGTGCAATCATCAATAAAAGTTACATAATATCGAGCTCCAGAAAATGAAGGAATTTTTGCAGGACCCCAAACATCGGAGTGAATTTTCATAAAGGGAACATGACATCTATTAATACTTGGCGAATATGGAATACGGTGGCTCTTGGCCAGTTCACAAATCTCACAATGAAATTCTGAATCACTAACAACCGAAAACAAATGAGGCTGCAACTTCTTAAGATAACTAAAAGACAAATGTCCTAAACGACGATGCCATAACCATACCACTTCCTTCGCATTATCGACCCTTATGACCTGATTAGCTTGCCCCAAAAGATTCTTGCATTTCTCTCCAGTCTCTGTCAGATCCAAGTAGTACAATTTCCCCCTTCTAACACCATAACCAAGAATCTGCTGAGTCAGAATGTCCTGAAATACACAGAAAGATGGATAGAACGTTACAATACATGCAAGTGTTAGAATAATTTGACAGACAGACAAGAGGTTATAAGCTAGTGATGGAACAACTAAGACAGATTCAAGAGTTAGGGTATCAGATAACACAATAGAACCTTCTCCGCTAACCAGAGTTGGAGTACCATCAGCAGTAAAGACAACATTTTGAGGGGAAGCTCTAAGATTTTCCACAAGGTTAGGGTCATTTGTCATATGATCAGATGCACCTGAATCAATTATCCATGTACTATTCGAAATAACTTTATCATTCATACCTGATTGTGCTACATTAGCAGAAGCACTGTCTAGATGTTCATTCCCAGTAGTAGGAATGGCAGTATTGCTTATATTCTTTCGTGGCTTCTTGGTGAAGTCTCACCAATCAGGATAACCAATCACTTCATAACATCTCTCATTGCTATGGCATAATTCTCCACAAACATTACACTTCTTATTTGCATATGGATTTGATTTACCTGTAGGACGACGAGAAGGAGGACCGGAGAAGCCTGGAGGAGTAACTGCCCTGCTATGAACAACCAAAATAGAGGATTCAGTAGATACAAAATGCCCCATAGCCTGTTTCTCAGATTGCACCTTGCGGATGTAAGCATAGCTCGGTTCCAAGGAGAATTTAGGTTCCTTGCGCAGGATCTCTCCACGTACCTGATCATACTCTGAGTCTAGTCCACTCAAAAACATATGAACACGCAATCGTGACATCATTGAAGTCTCATGGACTACACCTGCAACATTATTATTCTGAGAGGTCACCCTTTGATCAATCTCCTGGAACATGGCCACCAATTCGTTGTAGTAGGTAGGAATAGGTCGACCATTCTACTTTGCTTCAAAGCACTTCTTGTTTAATTCAAAGATCCGAGTTTCGTAAGAGTCGTCATAAAAAGTTTTCTCCACAGCTTCCCAAATATCTTTTGCAGTAGGAAGACGAATGTATCGGTTCATAAGAGAGGTCTCCATGGAATCAATAAGCCAACTTTTTACCTTTTCATTGTCTGTGGCCCAAACTTCATATCCTGGAGAATTCATATGGGGTTCAGCCTTTGCACCAGTCAAATAACCAATCTTTTCTCGTGCTCCAATGCGCATCCGCATGAGGGGAGCCCATATGGTGTAGTTGGATTCATCCAATGAAATAATTTTTGGAAACGCAGAGTTGTCTTGTTGGGTGTAGTGGTGATGAATGACTTGCTAGGATGATTGAGTCTGGCATAATTGAATTTTCGGGATTTGACTGATTGTCATCAATTACAAATCTGGCCATTGAGGAATTCAGGTCTGAGATTCAAGGATTTGGGGATGGTTTGATTTCACTGGTTGTAGTACGCAGCGGTTTTGTGGTGTTTTTCGAGATTCAGGATTCAAAAAAAGAGAAAAAATATACAAAACAAGTTCAAATGATTGAACCTGCTCTGATACCATGTAGAAAGAAATACTTCAATTTGTGTGTATTGATTCATCCCACAACAGGGGTATATATACAATAGGGTTTCTTGTCTTACAAGAAACAATCTTACAGAATATATTCTAGATTACCTAAAGTTACAGAATATATTCTAGAATATCCTGAATATATATTCTTACCTAACAATCTTACAGAATATATTCTAGAATATCCTGAATATATACATGTTTCTATAATTAGAATATATACAGCTTTCTATAAACCAAATCTCCCTATTATTAGATTGTGATCATATTGAGGATTCAACGGTTTCGATTGATAAACGTGATGAAAACCCAAGCCTTTCACGATTGATATGATTAAGGGTTGTAAACATGTTACAGAAAAAATATATAAAAGCCATATTTTCCCCCTCAAATCAAGTATTGTGATTTCATTTGGCAAGTTAATTTGGTTTTTTGATTTTAAGAAA
Source organism: Berberis vulgaris (assembly GCA_963556465.1). Taxonomy (NCBI): domain Eukaryota; kingdom Viridiplantae; phylum Streptophyta; class Magnoliopsida; order Ranunculales; family Berberidaceae; genus Berberis; species Berberis vulgaris. The sequence goes on along the minus strand of OY747137.1, from coordinate 60,236,429 downwards.
TATTTCGTTATATGTGGAGAAAACGTAAAAATAAATAAATAAAAAAGTTGTAATTTCAAATTTAACAATATAAGTTATACAATTTAAAATTTTAAATACTTTATAAGAAGTCCCACACGACTCGTCATGTCATACAGACTACATATTACATAAGAATCACTCACATAACAAACTTTTGATACTAAAATAACATTATAGTATGATAAAATATACGGAGGTTGAATTTTTTTTCTTTCTCTCAAGGGAATTGAGAAAAAATTATATATTTTAGATTTCGAAAGATATTTCAATATATAATTTTTTCTAAAATAAGAAATATTTCGTGAAGTTTTCACATATTTCGAAAAATCCCATTATTTGCTCGGGAATGCTTAGGGGCTTCGGGGACCTCTACAATGATAGGTTCCGAGACCTCCTCCTCAGGGGTTTTGGTTGAGCACCTATGTTGGGTAAAAAGTGCTTGCACCAATCATAAATCTAATCTCCTTGAATGAATCTAATCTCCTTGCACCAATCATAAATCTATTTTAGGTTCGGAGACCTCCTCCTCAGGGGCTGGTGATCTTCTTCCTTCTTCTCGATCTGTCATCGCGAGGGTTTGGTGACTACTTCTCTCAAATCTGTCCATTACGAGGGCTTGGTGAGTTTTCTTCTCAGACGCTGGTGAGCTCTTTCTCAGACTATATGGAACAAATTTGGCAATTTTTCGAGCAATGAGTAATTCCTTTCAGTAATTTTTAATCTTACTTATTGCTATGATGCTTGTATGCTGGTGAAATTGTGCTTGTATGTTTGTGAAATTGTGCTAAATCTTGAGAGAGATGGGTTTCAAAGAAGGAAATCTTCGTTTATTGAAAATTGATGGGAAAGAATTTGGGATTTGAAGGTCAAGAGGAGGTTTGTTGTTGTTTCAATCGAGCTCGAGGGTTAGAATTAAAGTTTTTGTTGAATTGCAGATGGGAGAATGGATTGAGTTTCAGCTTAAGAAAGCTGTGGAATCAGGCTCTAATGCCTTCTCAGCCAGTTGGAAAATCAATAATAGATGGGTTATGATGGTGAAAGAGGTCAATAAAGGAGGAATCTTCCTTTCTATTATGGTAGGTTGGGGTTCAAGGTCCAAAACTCTAAGGGTGCCAGCTGATGTGGCGGGAACGGACTGGAAACAACTCGCCCAAGCTATGAAGGAGGTGGTTTTAAACAAGGTGCCTCAGTCTTGTCCTCAGCAGCAAGTTGGAAGAGATGGAGTTTCACCTTTGCCAGGAGCAAGTGTTGCCCCACCCTCGTGCAACAGAACTTTTGTTGAGGTTGTGACCACCGATCCTTCAAGTGTGCACCCTACTTCTGCTGCTAATAAGGGCCCTTTTGCAGCAACCTCTATCCAACAGAATTTCCCTATTGATTTCTTGTCTCAAGTATGGGGAAATCATCTTCTTCCAGATCCCGTTGCAAGAAAGAATATTGTGAGATCTTTGATAGAATTGCCTGATTCAGCGATTCAATGGACACCTGTTGCTCTTCCGTTTGGACACACAACTTTCTTGGTCTTCGCTAACTCTCCACACGTGACCTCATGCAAGGAACACGAGTCGTCTCCTAGGTTGCCGACACTGAGTGATCAGTCTCCCCAGCAATACCCAACACTTCCCCATTCCCCTGCTTCTCTTGCCGGTTCAGTGGAAAAAGTAGGTAACCCGATGTCTGAGTCAGCTCGTCCATCTCAGCAGGATAAAAGGCAAAGGTATTGTTGGGCTTTCGCCTTGCCAGGGGCCCAAATCTTATTCGAAGCATAATTTGGCCAAGTCTAATGATCAACAGACATCTGGCAATTATTGGAAGGTCTTAGAAGTGGTGGAAGAAGATGTCTTCAACTTGGACCCTTTATTGACCAAGATGTCTATGCAGGCCAGCAAGGATCACAAGTTGGCTAGAAAAGCCCAGCGTGACAGAGCTGCTGAATGGGCTAATTTCTCAATTTTTCCAACCAGATCCAGGTTCATGCTCAAACAGAGATCCGCCAAATCAGGCTCAACCAACAAAGCAGTGCGGGTAGAACTTAAAGGATGTATCGCCCCTGCTGGGCTGACAAGGGGAGAGTCTTCCAACCAGACCCAGGAGTGTTCGATATCTCTCTCTTACCCGCCGGGTTTCGAGCCACCAGCAGAACAATGTGTTGGAGTCCATAGTTTGACAACAAAACTATGTGTCTCTCATTTGGAGAGTTGCTCATCTACACCAGACCACGTAGGTGCTCCCCCAGGCTTCGAGGTCCCATGGACGAAAAATCTTGGTTTTGTTCTTCCTGGCGAACAAACCTCTGGCAAGTCTCCAGGGTTTGTTTCTAGGGTCAATGACAGTGTGGAGCTCTCTGCCTCTAATTGTCATTCGACTTAGGAAAAGGTATCAGATCGTTCGGCTTTCAAAGAAATTGGCTTGGCAGTGGGAGTGGACCTTAGTCAGAATGAAAAAAGGGCTTTAGATATGGTTCTAGTTGCGGCACATGGTTCAGTATCTGATAAAGCAATGGACAAGTGCAGCAACCTCGGGGTCGAAGGTCCTTCATGAACCTCAAAATTCTTTTGTGAAACTGTAGGGGGCTCAGGAATACCGAGAGGCAAAGGGGTTGCCGTAGATTAATTTCAGAGAATCGTCTAAATCTTGTTTTTATTCAGGAATCGAAATTGGAGAGATACTCTAGAGAATTTATCAGAAAATTTTGGGGTGATAGCTCTTTTGATTAGGCTATGGTGGAATCCATTGGCAGCTCAGGAGGCCTTTTAGCTATTTGGGATGTTGATTTTTTGCAGATGAGAGAAGTGTTGAAAGGAGCTTTTTCGCTTTCTATTCAATTTCAAATGATCTTGGACAACTCTTTTTGGCCAGGGACCAACATTTACGGTCCGTGTGATCCTTCACTAAGAGAACACTTCTGGAAAGAACTATATGATATTGCTAGTTGGGTGCAATTGCCATGGGTGTTAGCAGGAGACTTTAATGTTATCTGTCATATGAATGAAAAAACAAGATGCAGAAGGAGGTCCATGAGCATGCAGAAATTCAATCAGTTCATTAATGAGGTGGAACTTATTGATTTCAGTCTAAAAGGAGGAAAATTCACATGGTCAAATCGAAGAGATCGTCCTATCCTTTGTCGACTTGATCGATTTATAGCTTCGGTGGATTGGATTGACAAATTTGATGATAAAGTTGAATGGCTCAAGGGTGCAGTAGGTTCTGACCATCACGCGATTTTGCTTGCGAACTTGTATATTGGTGGTTGTACTCGCATTTTTTCCTTTGATAATGTTTGGTTTGATCACCCTACCCTGGCAGAGGAGATGAAAGCTTGGTGGAACAACTCAGTAGTCTCTGGCCACCCTGGCTACTGTTTATGGCGGAAGCTTAAGGCTCTCAGGTGCAACCTTAAAAGTTGGAGGACTAAAGTTTGGGGTAAGACAAATTTAAGTATTCAAAATATTTCTGCTTTAATTGCTAACATTGATGCTGGGGAAGAGATCCGAGACCTGACTGCTGAGGAGAGGACTTGTAGAGTGCAGCTGCATCAGAAGTGGGCAACATTAACCAAAAGAGATGCGAAGTTTTGGAGGATCAGATCAGAGGTCAACTGGATTTGTCATATAGATCAGGGGTCCAAATTCTTTCATAACTTGGCCAACAGACGCAGGCTGTTTAACTCTATTGAAGCTCTTAGCATGGGTCAGGAGCTAGTAGTGGATGAAGTCAGCATCAGAGAACTCTTGATCTCTCATTTCAAGGAGTTGTTCTATGAAAAGGAGGAGTGGCGATCTTTCTTCTCAGGGATTACCTTTAAGTCTATCTCCCAGCTTATGGCTACCTCCTTGGTAGATAATTTTTCAGAGATGGAAATTAGAGCGGCAATGGAAGATCTAAAATCTGAAGTTTCTCTAGGTCTTGATGGCTTTTCAATGGTGTTCTATTTGAAAATGTGGGAGGTAATCAAAATTGATTTTCTGAAAGTTATTGAAGATTTTAACTCGAGAAACTTTCTGGATTGGAGATTGAACACCATTATCATTTCGCTTATTCCTAAATGTGCGGGAATGCGGACAGTCAATGATTTCAGACCTATCAGTATTTTGCATGGGGCCTATAAGATCATTGCCAAAGTGTTGGCTAACAGATTGAAAATAGCTCTTCATTCAGTCATTTCTCCTTTTCAAAGTGCAGCAGTCAGTGGCAGACATGTGGTTGATAGCCCTTTAATTGCCAATGAACTTATTGATTCTAGGAAAAAACAGGGTGTTCCAGGGCTCGTTATCAAATTAGATTTCTCTAAAGCCTTTGAAAATTTCTCTTGGAGATACTTGGATTTGGTAATGGCTCGCATGGGGTTTGACCCCAAATGGATTCATTGGCTTCACACTTGCAGATCTACAGCTAATTTCTCTCTGAAGATTAATGGTCAGCTGCACGGGTTTTTCAATGGCTCAAAAGGATTGCGTCAAGGCGATCCTTTGTCTCCTCTTCTCTTTACTATAGCAGCAGAAGGTCTAACCCAAATGATTCTTAAAGCGGTTGATGCTGGTCTAGTGAGAGGATTTTCTGTTGCAGAGGGTAGTCCTTCTGTTTCTATTCTTCAGTATGCGGATGATAATATCCTCTTTTGTGATGCCTCCCCTACTCAGGTTCTTGCTCTTAAAAGAATTATGCTTTGGTTCGAAGTTATTTCTGGTATGAAAATAAACTTTCACAAATCAGTGGTGTTGCCTATTGGAGAAGTCCCTCATCTGCATCAGTTGGCGGGTTTATTTGGTTGTTCAGCGGGTCAGCTTCCAGTTAAGTACTTGGGCATGCCTTTGGGTGCTAGTTTTAAAAGTAAAGTTGTGTGGGATGAGACGATCGAAAGGATGGAATCGAAACTAGCGTCGTGGAAACGCAAATTTCTCTCTAAAGTAGGCAGATTGGCTTTTGTCCATTCCACATTAGCTTCTATCCCTGTGTTCATTCTGTCTCTTATCAAGGTTCCTTCGTCAATAGCGGCCAAGATAGAACAGATCATGCGCGATTTTCTTTGGGGTTCCACTCAAAACTCTAGAAAGATGCGAGTGGGCTGGGAAAAAATTTGTTGCCCCAAATCTCGAGGTGGTTTAGGCATTCGCCAAGTGCTCACATTCAATTTTGCATTACTTTCCAAGTGGCTTTGGCGATTTGCAGAAGAAAATGACAATTTATGGAGATCTCTCATTATTGATAAATATGGGCTCAATAGATGGGTTTGGGAAAAGAGAACTAAGTACACTCCCTATGGATGCTCTTTGTGGAAGTCCATCTCCCCGTGTGCAAGTGGTTTCTACCCTCACACCTCTCTTCGATGTGGGGATGGCGATCTCATATCTTTCTGGCATGATTTCTGGTGTAGTAACCAATCTCTGAAGGATCTGTTTTCAAGGTTGTTTATCATTAACAACAAACAATATGGGAGTGTGAGCAATTTTTGGTTTAATGGCAATTCTTGGGATCTTTCCTTTCGAAGACCCCTTAATACTGAAAAACTAGAAGATGTCGCCAATTTAATGCATTTGTTGGATAGATAGATGCTCTCAAAGGGATCTGATAGTTTGGTGTGGAAGGGTAAAGGTGTGGGCTTCTCGGTGAAAGAATTTTTTAATATGTTGGCTGCCTCTCATTATGAGACTCACTCCAACCCCTTCATTTCCTCTTACAAGAATATGGTATGGGTGAAAAATCTTTTTCCTCGGATAAATTTCTTCAGTTGGTCAGTGTTGCATGAGATAATCTTGACTAAAGATAGGTTAAGGAAAAGAGGAATCCACACAGGGAGTCTTTGTGTGCTTTGTAATGAGATTGACGAGACGCGAGATCATTTGATGCTTCACTGCAGATTCTTCAAATCAATTTGGAGCAGTTTCTTGTCAGAATTTGGTTTGAGTTTGATGTTTCAAGGCTTCATTTTAGATTAGCTAAGTTGGTGGTCCCAAGCTAATCATTCTTGATGGGCGGAGTGGTTATGGCGTAGGGTTCCTCACGTACTCATGTGGTGTGCGTGGAAGGAGAGAAATAGGAGGGTATTTGAAGGGCTCAACAAATCAGAGCACTCTATCGTTATCGAGATTAGGGAATTGTTGTGGAGGATGGGTTCGGCTTGTAATTTGTTTAGGGATTTGGTTTTTGACACCTTCATGGTGTCTTGGCATTCCTTGATATAGGAATGATTTTCTTTGTATTTTATTTCCCTTTCTTTAATAAACATCTTAGTGTTTGAACCAAAAAAAAAAAAAAAAAAAACTATTCCTAACCATATCTTCACTAGAATTACAAACTACTGAAGCTGCATCAGTAAATGAGAATTCCCCCCATCCCCCAAATCATTGGTTTCACCGAACCCACCGTCTAACCCTCCATTTCCAAACTTTCCATCATCGAAACCATTCGAACCTATCTCCTTAGTAATGTTAGCATCCTCATTTCTCTCACCCACCTTCTTCACCTCCTCTGCTCTTCAGATCCCTAAGATTTTAGTTTGGAGAAGAAGGGTTTGACTATTGATTATATTCTTAAATATATGACAATTAGGCACTTTGGTCAATATAAAAGCGCTAATTCTAGGGGGCGAGGGAGTTGGCGCGAGGAAGGGGTGTAATTACAAACACTTTAAAGAAGAGGGACAAAAGAGTAATTCAGGCCAGCAGACCAGACTGGCTAGAATTTCAATATCTCTTAATGTCCTTTTTTAATTTTTTTGTAAAGTCACATTAAAATATTTTTGTCCACAATTTATTGCATAAATCATTAAAAATAACAAAATTATCAATTAGTTTATTGTTACTGGTGAGAACCCATGAACAACAGTTTTAAGCATAATGACACACATCTTGATTAAAAGTGACGGTACGTGCATCAATTTTCCAATCAAATTATAATAATACCAATTCCTTATTTTTGGCATCCATAATTTATGGAACTTGCTTAAACAAAATCAATAACCAAATAAATCTTGAGAAAAAAGTTGAACAATTTGATATTCAAATAAGTGTTAGTTTTTAAGACTTTGGACTACAAGAAAAATCCATTGCCAATTAATAGATAAAAATAGTTTATGTCGTATTTTTTGATAAAAAGATTTATGCTTACTTCGTAGACAAAAAAACTACATACATTTCCTTACCAAATAGATATATCAAGCCCTTGAAATTTAATCCATCGGTCCAATTTGGAATATAATCTATAGATGGTTGTGTGTTAATTAACAAGTTCCATTTTTCATGTTTAATACACCTAAACACAATATTTTTCATTCCTTTGAAATTGATCTGCAAAAATAAAATTAGCGTTTCCACATTTTTCATTCTTTTGAAATGATTTGCAAATATAAAAGAGGTGTTTACCTATCCATTTTCACAGAGATAAGAACAAGAGACAAACATTATGGTTTATATTTCTATCTGCCTCGATGAAAGATCGGAGGAAACCAAGACTGACTTTCTGGATTAGAAGAAAAGAGTTGTTTTGTGTTAATCAGAAGCACCTTAAAGATGTTTTAAAAAGAAGTTAATAATCCATGGCATCAGCCTTCTTGACCTAGAAGTGAAGGCTAACCTCTTACTTCGAAACAGAGTTCAAATTTTAATGCTAATGCATTTTGTTTATCATAATGTAACTTTTACCAAACTTTTTTTTTTTTTTTAATGTTTTGTATTTTGAAATTAACTTCAACGGGTTTCCGGACTTAGTTATCAAATTCGCTTTTTCAAAAGCCTTTGATAATATTTCTTGGAGATATTTAAATTTGGCAATGACTCGCATGAGATTTGACTCTAAATGGATCAATTGGCTTCACACTTACAGATCTACAACCAATTTCTCTTTGAAGATCAACGGACAATTGCGCGGGTTTTTTTTCAATAGCTTTAAAGTCCTGCGTCAGGGTGATCCCATGTCTCATCTTTTCTTTACTTTAAAAGCAGAAGGTCTGACCAAAATGATTCTTAAAGCGGTTGATGTTGGTCTAGTAAGAGGGTTTTCAGTCGCAGAGGGTAGTCCTCATGTTTCTATTCTTCAGTATGCAGATGTTGCTATCTTTTTTGTGATGCCTCTGCCACTCAAGTTCTTGTTCTAAAAAGAATTATGCTTTGGTTAGAAGTTATTTCAGGTCTGAAAATCAACTTTCACAAATCAGTGGTGTCGCCCATTAGAGAAGTCTCCCATCTGAAGCAATTGGCGGGTTTATTTGGTTGTGCAGCGGGTCAACTTCCAGTTAAGTACCTAGGCATGCCTTTGGGTGCTAGATTTAAAAATAAAGTTGTGTGGGATGAGTCAATCGAAAGAATGGAATTGAGACTAGCTTTTTGGAAACACAAATTTCTCTCGAAAGCAGGCATACTAGCACTTGTTCAATCCAATTTAGCTTCTATCCCCATATTCCTTCTGTCTTTTATCAAAGTTCATTCTTCGGTTGCAATCAAAATGGAACAAATTATGCACGATTTCCTTTGGGGTTCCACAAAAACCTCTAGAAAAATGCATCTAGTGGGTTTGGAGAAAATCTGTTGTACAAAAATCCGAGGTGGTCTAAGCATTCGCCAAATGAGTACTTTTAATTTAGCATTACTTTTCAAGTGGCTTTGGCGATTTGCAGAAGAAGATGACACTTTATGGAGATCGCTCATCATTGATAAATATGGGGCGAAATAGATGAGATTGAGGTACTGTAACATAGTACATTTCCTATGGGTGCTCTACATAGAGCACCCATCTTTCGGTGTGCAAGTATTTTCTATCTTCACACCTTGCTTCATGTTGGCAATGGCGATCTCATATCTTTCTGACATGATTCTTGGTATAGCAACTAGCCTCTGAAGGATTTGTTTCCAATGTTGTTTTTCATTAGCAACCAGAAAAAGAGGAGAGTTAGCAATTTTTGGTCCAATGAAGATTCTTGGGATATTTCTTTTTGGACACCCCTAAATGATGGGGAGCTTGAGGAAGCCGCCATCTCAGGGCAATACATCAGTCATGATGAGTGTTTTTTTTTTTAACAAGAAGTTTGAACCAATATGAAAATGGATTAGACTCTGGTGATATCATGATCACTTGGATATTCAGATGCTCTTATTGGGATCTAATAGTTTGGTGTGGAAGGGTAAATGTGTGGGTTTCTCGGTGAAAGAATTTTCGAATATGCAGGTTGCATCTCATTATGAGACTCACTCCAACCCCTTCATTTCCTCTCACAAGAATCTGGTTTTGGTGAAAAATATTTTTCAACGGATTAATTTATTTTGTTGATCAGTCTTGCATGGGAGGATCTTGACTAAAGACAGGTTGAGGAAGAGAGGAATCCTCACAGGAAGTCTTTGTATGCTTTGTAATGAAAATGACGAAACTGTGGATCACTTGATGCTTCATTGCAGATTCTCCAAATCCATTTGAAATAGTTTATTGTCAAAATTTGGTCTGAATTTGATATTTCAAGGTTCCTTTTTGGATTGGCTAAGTTGGTGGTCCCAAGCTAATCCATCCCGGCGCGCGGAGTGGTTATGGTGTAGGGTTCCTCATGTGATGTGTGTGGAAAGAGAGAAATAGGAGAATTTTTGAAGGGCTTAACAAATCGGAGCACTCTATCTTTATTGAGATTAGAGAATTATTGTGGAAGATGAGTTCGACTTGTAATCTCTTTAGAGACTTATTTTTTGACACCTTCATGGTGTCTTTGCATTCTTTAATATAGGAATAGTTATATTTTGTTTATCTTCTTTTCTTTGATAAAAATCTTCGTATTTGTATTTGGATTAAAAAAAAAACTTCAAATTCTAATGCACGTACATCGTTCATGTTATTTTGGAAGTTTCTCTTTGTATTTTGGATTGATGTCTTCAACTTTATATTTTATATTTAATATTTATAAACTGCCTACTGTTCCCAACCACATTTAGTTAACAATAAAATAAAATACTTGGCATGTACATCTTTATTGCTCAGGTTAGCACAAACTGTAATTGTTTTGCATGAAAATTCCTCCATGCATCAAAGTAATTTTAGGTTTTCCGGATTGTAAATTTTGTGAATTTGGTTGATTTAGAGAGTGGTAACTTTTGTATGCCGTGCCAGTAATAAGTGAGTAGTAACTTTGGTCACATATATACATAGTAATAATAGTAAGTTGATGTACATTGAGTGATAACTTTTTGTAAATGTATCGGACATCCTAATTCGTGTATGTACCGATCGATTGTGGAAGTCAGACATATACTTCTTTTATATACGAGAAGAACGTACCATTCCATTCATCTCATTATCTCACACTTGAGCACAAGTTCCTATAGATCTCACAAGAAGGGGGAAACAAAATTGGCACCTTCATTAGTCAAGTAAATCCCACTCACTATTGTAATGCATGAAGGGCACAATAAGGCAAGACTAGCTGTGGGGATGCTCCCATTGAAATGGGATCCATTGTTAGCCACTTATGCTCAGGTCTACTCGAATCAAAGGCGTCGAGATTGCAAACTGGTGCACTTGCCTGGGTATGCATTCCGCGAATGCGTCTTTTGGGGTCTACGGAAACAATGGAGTGCTAAGGATGTTGTGGCTCCTTTGGTGGATGGAAGGAATGGTACAATTATGATACCAATACTTGTTCTGATAAAGAGTGCACACACCACACACAAATTGCTTCGAGTATTATCCACCAGGTACTCACCATGTTGGAGAAAACCTTACTGATTTGGAGAGTTCTCCATTCTCGATTCTTGATTGAAACCATATCCAAATTCTGATGTTCTGAGTAGAAGTTGGAGCAAAGCTTAATTTGAAGAACCTAAAGTGCCATTTATATATATATATTATAATAGTATATGTATAATGTATTGTGTAAAAGATTCGTTTTGTTTGCCGTTGCTAAATAGAATAAGGTGCATTTGTGTGTGAGAGTGTGTCTAGCCAAAATTAGGAAACCTTAAAATAAAACTTAATAAAAGAGGTTGCCCTAAGTAAACTAATTAGCCACACTCTAAAAAAGGGGGTGTATATATACTTTAATTAAACCCTAATGTTGATGGGTTGTTACTCAATTGTATTTGAGCTTTCATTAAAATAATGATTAGGGCATTGGCTAGGGAAAAATATTAAAGGAATAAGATAAATGAAAGTTGTTTTGTTCTCTATTCTTTTTACAACATAGTGAGTATTGGAAGTGAAAAAAAAAATGGAAACATAGAATACAAGAAGGAAGAGAATAGAGGAATCGGGAAGAGAATAGAGGAATCGGGAATGAGCTGTGGAGTGAGGCGATGGAGAAGGAGGTGCGATTTGTCTTCGATCATCTTCATCTCATTAAAGAGTTGGGACCTTCATGCCCATTCTAGCCTCGCCTTCATAAGATGCTCTTAGCACTTTGTCTTCTCCAGTTGGAATGGAGATTTTGGTAATTACATAGTCGGGTCTCGCTGGATTTACGGCTGCAATCTACATCACATTGACAATCTGAAGTTGGTGGTGTTTGCGGGTCAAGTGTTGTTCACGTGATGTGAGTTTTCTCCATTCCCTTCTTAACATTGTTCGCTTCAATTCAGATTCATTTACCCAACCCCAAAGGATTCTTCAATTCTTAACATTGTCGAAGAATGTTTTCGATGCATAAAATTTCCCATAATCATATCTCAAATCGGAATCACCATCCTCAAGATTAGGATCAGGAGTGTACTTATCTTTGACAGGATTGTAACTCCCAATTGTGTAGCAATCGTGTCTAGTATCATCCAAGCTAACCTTAAACACATGTTTTACGTTGTGTTGAAACAGAAACATGGTTCGTACTGTCAATAGGAACTAGATAGAAATCTGGGTACTCCCACATCCCGGAGTTGTTCGATGAATGCAGGGGATGCTGGTGTTTAGTCCAGTTAACAAAGTCTCTACTTATATACAACAATTGCCATTCCTCGGGGTTTTCTTTTGCTTCCTACAATTACTATCCATCTCTCATTAGGACCGAACCAACCAGTAGTGGGATCCCTGAATGTACTTCCATTGATACCATTGGATCTGAAAGGTATGGATCTAAAAGGTTCTTTGGCATTGCTAGGTTTTATTTAATTCCCGTAATAAAAATATATCTGCGCAATCTTGGTGTTTGCAGTGGATCGAGACCTTATAGTAGGCAGAATCTATTCAAATTAAATCGGTAGACAAATAACATAAGTATGAAAAATATATCGTTGGTTTGGAATCCATCCAACGGTTAGATCTCCCTCGAGGTAGAGAAAAATGTCATTGACAAAATTTTAGAAACCCTTGTATAAAAAAAATTAGTAGTAGAAGTTGGTGAGTTTTTCCTCCATTTTTTTTTCATATATTTTTGTTTGGAAGAATTTTTATATGTAATATGGATATTTTTATACCAAATAAATTTGAAAAAAATTATATTTGGGATGAAGTAGAGTTTAAGAGATCATGGTCAGTTGAAATTGTTGATTTTATTTTGATGGGGTTTTAGTTTGTTAGAATAAATCATGTCTTTTTGTGTAACCATCATGCATTGTTACTTGTTATTGTGTATCTTTGTTTAAAACTATTATTACCAAGTGAGAGGTTAAGTGAGTTTCTCCTCTTTTTTTTCTTTTAGAAATTTAGGTGTTTTTGGTTATTCTTAAATATTATAGTAAGAAGAGATTTTTGGATGACTTGGGTATTAGTATTATTTTGTAAATTCGTATTTGCATTTTTGCGTTATAACTTGAAATGCATGTTTAGTATGAGATTATACTGTAAACTTGAATTTTATGGTTATGCAAATTGACATGCTAATCCTTATAATGAATAAGTGTGATCCATGCTTTGTTATATAAAATTTACTTCTAAAAGTGTTATTTGCTTCCCCAAAAGAAAATGTGAATATTTGTGGTCGATGTGTTTATGGTTGACAAAATGTCACCGTAAAAGAGTTTTGAGGATTAATTGATTTTTTATACTTTTTTCCACAACTCCGAAAAAAAATGTGAAAAAAAGAATTATTTTTTTGTATACAGACTTGCTTGTATACGTGTGATATAATTTTGGGTATGCAGACTTGCTTGCATATCGGTACGCCATTCCATGTTAGTTCGACAGTACGTGTAGTATTTAGGAAATGTTTGTCATGGATCGAACTTCGGGTGAGATGACATATTCCTCGATGTGGCACCCCACTTGAAACATGTACGCTCCGAGTGGTTTCGAAGGCAAGGGAGACACACTTGGGTGAGGTGTGTTCGACACAAGAGGGTAGTGCGATTGTGGAAAAGAAGTGAGATTTTTGTGTATGTGCATGATTGTCTTAATGGAATAAACTAAATGCTTATTCGACTTTAGAATGAGAACTACATGTCTCCCTTAAGGTAAAATGTATTTGGTTGACATTTAAATAATGGTGATTATGAGTATGATTTGTATTTATTTGAAAATAATTGTATTTATGAGGACCGATAAATTAGGAATTTTATTCATTTATTTCTAAACGTTTTGTGCAGGATGGTAAGTCTACTAACATTTTTTTGTCAGACTTATTGTCACGCCCCGATTTTCGAAGAAAACAAAAATCCAAAATTCCACGTAGGATTATCCGTTTTCCCCAAAATTCGGGACATGAATTGTCATTCAATAGAAGTAACAGTTGGCATCTACGAGAAATAATCAAATGCACAATTTACCAAATTAGAGGGAAATAAAACAACTGATCTAAAAGCCCATCAAAAGGAAGGAAAATATATTAAATCTCGTTGAACCAACTCTAACAAGTTCAACTAATCACGGATGTATCTCTCCCAATAAATAATAAATAAAACTCCAAGTTCTATTACAAAAGATTAAACTGTCACCTACAAACAAAATGACCTAGACTCTCGAACAATGTGCAACTCCTCAGCAATGCTCGTCACGTAAGAAACAAACTTCTCTAAGCTCACCTGAAACTATTAAATCTTGAAACAAGCTAGTCGGCTACATTCTCAAAGGAATGTACCCAAGAAGTCAAAGCCCACTTGGGTCAGCAATTAAGCTGGTGTGAAATTCTTTGTTCCCAAAAATCAATAAAAGAAATAGCATGGCATGACGGAAAAATATAGTACGACAAAATAACCAAAACAAACAGATAGTTCCTCCACGAGGCAATCATGTTGTCTTACTAAATAAATACGTATTTACTGGTCCTTACTCTGTAGATGTTGACTATGACAAGTCTGACCTGCATAAATATTAGTGAACTTGTCATCCTGCATGGGTAGGGTTATATAAACAATATAGATGTAATTTAATAATTAATACAGTTATCTTCGTACTATTTGACTTGAGCATATTATTCATTTTTAACGAATTGATTACTTAGACGATATCACACTCGCACCACCTCCGTGCCGAACATACATGCCCGTATGTCTCTCTCATATAAAAGATGACTTCTCCGTCATCAATGCCCAAGTGGGGACACATCACATACAGGCATGCATCACCGGACACTCCTAACTATATGAGTAACAAAAGCCGCTTTTGGGCTATCAATGCGCATAAAGTCACATCACATTTTTTACTGATAAATATCAAGCATATTTTAGGCCTTCCAAAATCATCACCTTTTCGCAAGATTAACCCGAAAGTTATTTTAGTTTCTCTATAAGAAAGGGGTGCCCCACATCCGCAAGACAACCCGCAGGTTATTTAGTTTCTCTATAAGATAGGGGAAATAATAAACAAAAAGAGGTGTGGTAGTTCTAAGTGATACAATTCCAGGTGATTTAAATTTTCAGAAATCAAAGTTTATCAATATCATTTATTTTTTATATTTCAAAATTTCCTTTACAGTGACATTTTGTCATTTATAAGTAAATCTACTCATTCTTTTGGGAAAACATAGCATATTCATAAACCATGCTCTATAACAACATGACGATCAAACCCATAAGAATAGGAATTCACAGTGCTATGCACATGGGGAAATCATACTTTCAATAATAGCTCCTTGTCGAGCCTAATACAATCCATCAAGGAATACATCTTTACTTTAAGTATTGTTAACATATAAAAGCTAACATATATATGAACCCATACTCAAATTTTCATTATTGTACAACAATAATAACTCCAAATCTCATTATTGTACATTACCACATAAATACCATTACATAATAAAATGGATATAAAAATGATGTATCAACCAAAGGTCCTGAAAGAACTAAAATGCTGAAATGACCTCAAAACCACCACTAAATTGCAAATCAATCAGAACAATCAATAATTGCTTCACTAAACCAAGTATCATAATATTCCTCCCATGTCTACGCCTTGTCATCCTCAAAATCAATGTCTAATCCAACTTTCCATTTCATTTGTAAAATGTTGTCTATGAAAATCCATTTCATTCAGTTCAATTGAGTTTGCTGAGTAAAGTTAATTGTAAGTTTTGATTGTGTAGTGACCAATGACCAATGTCACAACACATCAATTGTCATCAATCGATGTACAATGACCACATTTAAATAACCAAAAAAAAAAAAAACTAAATTAATTTACATTGACATTGACATTGATTTCTCTATTTAAACAATTAGGGTCATAAGTAAAAACACCACATTAATCGATCGCTTTAAATAGGTCCCACCTAGGTTCTTATGTCAACCCAACCTAGTGATAACTATGAATTGATGAAAAAAAAAAAATAACAAAACAAAACAAAGGACAGAAGTTGAGACACAAAAAGATATCAGGATTACTGACACAAAAAAAAACGCTTATTCTTTACGAAGCTGCAAAATTTTGGACCCAAACAAGATTTCTTACCCAAACACCCATACACTTCTCCTCGACGAAACTTCAGGTTTACTGATACAAACACACAAAAACTTGAATACATAAACAACTCCATCTATAATAAGACCAATTACATCCCAGTAATCACCCAATTACCCATCTCAAAATCATGCTATTTCAAACTCATGTTACAAAAGAGTCATCCAGAAATAAATAGAAATAAAGTAGAAAAACTGGTTTAGGGAACTAAGAAACTCACCTTTTACTCTTCTCTTCTTTTTCCTTTTCCTTTCTTCCTTTGCTCATTCTCTTCTTCTTTTTTACTTTTTTATTTTTTATTTTATTTTTTACAGACTTTGTATACGGCTGGAAAGATTTAAATCTTTATTTAACCAACCTAAAGGGTTTTCACAAGATTATATTGACACCCCCGTATTTATTTATTTAGTTATTATATGACTCAACTTCAAATTTAATAAAGCCTTAAAAATTTATAATGTGCATTAATTCGGGTCGTTGCACTTACCATGTCTGAACTTCACTTTGTAAGTGTTGGTAAAATAAATATATATTTTAAACATGATAGAACTTTGTAGTATGACATGTTTGCCTCACGGAGGAACTACCAGTTAGTGGTGTGTTATTTATTGTGTTGGAACATTTCATGTTAAAGCATGTAATTTATTTTATTTATAAGGAAATTGAGATTACTCACACCAATTACCTCGCCGACCCAAGTAAGTTTTTGCTTCTTGAGTACGTTCTTATTGGAATGTAGCCATTTAATTTTTCTCAGATTAGGAAGTTATTGAGGCGGCGTTATGGGAGGTTTACTTGTGGGGCAGAATCTCTAAAGAGTTAACCTGGTTAGAATTTTGTCTATGTTAATTTTGTTTAATGTTTCTATTGTTAAATTTTCACGTCCCGAATTTTGGGAAAGCGGATTATCCTAATCCTACGTGAATATATGGATTTTCGTTCTCTAAAAAATTGGGGCGTGACGATGTATATCATTCAATTGTATAGAAAAACGTAACGTATATGCAAAGGTTATCCTGTGAGATGGATTTATGTTTGTATGTACAATTACATAATGTCGTCTTTACCTGATACTTGTTACATTGGCCCTTCGCTAGCTATAAACATCTATGTGTTTTTGTAGTATTTTTTTTTCCTTCTAAAATACCACAATTTTTTGCAATTTAATGATTGATCATACAACATGTTCATACATTTGAGTCGAAAAATTATCCAAATTGGAATTCTTGAAAGACTATCTCAGACTGTCAATGATTTCAAGATGTGTGATGAAATTATGCGAAGTAGAGTATATTCTACTAGCTTACGAATTTTGATCATGTGGATCAAACGCAACCACATGTATTTCCATCTTTTGGCAGGTACGGTACCTTGAATGAGTTAAGTATTTTGTATATCTCCAACCTTTGATTTCCTCGATCATTTTTACTTATAAACTTCTTTAAAACGACTCAAAGCCCTCTATTGGTTTCCTGTAATTTTTCAATCTACTCCAACTTTGTATACACCATCTTAAGATCTAATTAGATGATCAATAGGTAAAAATAAAATTTGACATTTTTTAATGTGAAAATTTGTTTTTACATTTCACTGCATACTCTGTTTTATTTAAGGTTTTCCTCATTGCATACTCTGTTTTGTTTGAAATTTCAGCATAATTGAATTGTCAGGTTCTTTTGTGATTTTCTTTTTAGGTATTTAGGCAAATTGCAAGTGCATAATTTTATTTCTCTTTAGTTAGACATGGATAGCTTGGAAAATCAGGTAAGATTTTCGTTTTCTTTATCTAAATAAAGTTGTCATACTGTTATTTAAAGGAAAATGGGCTGGTCATGCTTTTCTAGATGTTCAATATTTATTCAGAATATTACATTCTAGAAAAGAAAAATGAAAAAGAAATAGGTTTTTCATTTTTAATCTATCATGCTCCTAGTCATTTTCTTTCAAAGCTAATTTTTAAAAATAGTTTATTCATCTTTATAAAGATTAAGTTCAAATTTCTCATATTAACTCTTGAGTGAATATTGGATATGCATTAACTATTTAATTCATTCGAAACAAGCTTGTATACTAAACTTCTGGCAATTATTACTAAGATAAAGTTTTCTTAGTTGCGAATATTTTTATGTGTGGAAAATTGCAGGGATTAGTAGCAAAAAATGTTGCAAAAAAGAATTTCTCATGCAAAATTTTGGTTCTTACAACCATTTCTGTTCAAAGAAAAAACCTCCCAATGTATCCACTATCTCTCATTCCTGATTGACCATTAACGTTGAAGATATTCAATCACATGTACTTGTACATCTTCTAATTATGCACTGGCTGGATTGTATTGGTTGTGACAAAATGGAACGGGAGAAAGACATCGAAGACTCAAGAAATTTGCAGGGTTTCGGATTAAAAACTAGAAATCAATTTTTAAGCGAGGCTTAGTTTCTTATTTGCTTTGTTAATAGTACTTTGTTTTACCTGTACAACACTTTTGGTAGTATGCATTGTGTTAATGTGATTGTGTTAAAATTTGTTTATCTTTTAATTCACTTCTTTATAAAACAGCTTAATCTCCCTTTATTTTTGTCATTTAGTTTTAAAATTCCTCTATCTACTAGTCTAAATGTTTTAGAGACACTGGTTTACTCAAATTTTCTTTACATGCTAATTATACATGTTTGAAACTTCGCCATAATAAAGTTGTTGAGGCTTTGTGATTTTGTTTTTATATATTTTAATCAAAAGCGAGTGCACCATTTATATCTATATTTAGCTATTCAATTTTATTCACAATTATAGAGAAAAATGTGTTTCATATTTCAAAAGACTAGGGAATTAAGTTTTGGCAATCAAGTTAGGTATGGCTTGATTTTGGATGATGATGAATTCTTCGAAATGTGTTAAAAATGGAGTTTGAAATCTAACTCATCATGGTGAATCTCCACATAATTTATGGAACTTGCTTGAACAAAATCAAGAACCAAAGAAATCTTGTGGACAAATTTGAACTATTTCATATTATAAAACTAACGATTTGTGACGGCCACAGAACTTGTAGATTTGTAGCTTGAGCATCCAGCAATCCCCAGAGGACTCTACTTCCTTCTCAATCATACTTGTTGATTTAAATGCACCATTGCATAAGTTCATGAAAAATATGGTTTAAATGACTTTAATACGTCACGGGCAAGCTAAACATGGAACCAATTTTGTTAATATATTGTGGTTAGAGGGTTATATTTTAAGACTTTGGACCAAAAAAACGAATGTATTTGTACCATATAACGACCAATACATGCAAAGCAAATATATTGTTAACTCTTACTTGTGGCAAAAAAGATTTATGTTGTTTTCATACTATGGAAAAGGTACGCTTGCCAAATAGTTATATAAGCACTTGTAATTTAGACCATAAATTTGGAATATTCCACATCTAAACATGATTATTTATTTATTTTAAGGGAAAATATGATTTTTATTGGACTAACATAATCAGGGACTTGTGGTACTATCTGCCATAAGTCTACTAGCTAAGCACATCGATTGGCACATAGTCGGATGTTAACTAGACAAATCTATATTTCATGTTGATACATTTACACTCATAATTCATGAATTTAAATTTAATTATTCATTCCTTAATATAAAACAAAGTGCTCACCTATATGCTCTTAGAAAGTTAATTATAACGAATAGTAATGATATGCTTTTTTATTTATTTATCATATAAGAGATTGGAGAAAACCAAGACCGAATTTATGAAAGCAATATGGTTTCTTTGTCGGCAAGAAAGATAGAAATGACACAACTTAAAAATTCATGGGCAATAAAGAAGATGATCGAAAAATAAGAACTAGAAATTTGTAATTAATAATTTTGATTAAAATGTTTTTTGTTGTTTATCTAATTTTAACGATATATTAAAACAAAACAAAACTACTATGGTTGATTTCTCAATATTAATTATTTGAATTATTACATAGTGAAAAACTTATCGAAAATGCTAGAAAATCATGTTTTTGCAATCAGGATTTGTAACTATGATGACATGGCGTGATCTTGAAAGAATGATGAAATCCTCAAAGTGTTAATGTATATCTCGAAGTTGTAAAAAACCTCCTTTGACGATACTACATCATCCTGGTTACAAAACCTGATTTCTTAGCCTCACTCAAAACTTATATCATAAAACCCTTTTTTATGTAGTATCTATTACGGGTAAACTAATCTTTGCCCTGGTCTTTTAACTAATGTTTTCTTTATAATTAAATCAGATTTTGAAATCTACACCATTCATGCCCGAAGGCTACATGACTGACTCTATAGGGTAACCAAACCAGGCCCGAAGGCTACAATATTGTTGCCACTTAATATACTCGTCGCCTCCATCTAGCATAGAGACTTGCTTTCGCTCCGGTCCATCGCCTCCACCTTGCATGAAGACTCGCTTTCGCTTCGCTCCGGTCAAGTCAAGTCCATCTAAACAGCTGTGATAATCACATAATTATAACATTTTTTTACCTCTTATTATATTTTTGTTAGTCATTGTTTTCTTTTATTTTAAATTAATTATTAAATTTTTGTGTTTTTGTAGAATTCGGAGCAATAACGAAGAAATCAAAGAAAAATGCAATGAATAAATCACAGACGATGACTTCAGAGGAAGTGGAGGTGAGAATAGCCTAAGCCCATAACCTAAACTCAAAACCAAACCCAAAACCAAATCCGTAAACCCAAACCCAATGCCAAACCCAAAGCATATTCTCTTAATTATCCAAGATTCTAGTTTGATTTCAGCCTTAAATCACTCATTGAACCCTCCCCTTAACTTATCCAAGTTCATTTTCTTAATTCTCTATGAATACAATAGAAATGAATAAGAAAAGGGAAGATGAGAAGTGAAAGAAAAAAAATACAGAATACCAAAACCTCTCCTTCACAATTTGTGATTCTCATCACTATCCCAATCAAGCAAAATCACCACCCACAACCTATCCATTTCTGTTTTCTCTCCTTCACTCCACCGAAACAGGGGCGTGACAACCATGTTTCAATTCATCTTCAACCACCGTCACCGGCTGCACCACCACTCACCACTCGGTTCTCATCTCTCATTCATTTTCTTCATCACAACGCCCATCAACCACCACCAACATCTTTCGCCGGAAGACCACATCAGCTCTTGTCGTAGTCCCTGCTCACCACCAGACAGGAGCAGATCGCCCACAGCGTCTTCCCGCCTCTCTCTCTGTTCAAATTGAGGAAGAAAGGTTGGGGTATTATTTGCACCCCACCTTATAACTCAGTACCACCACAAATACTTATATCAAGTTGACGCTACTGGCACCTTGTGGACCTTGCTGAGAGCACCTCGGCTGAGAAATATCAGAACTATTTGCACCCATTGGGATCTGCTAAGCCACACTGGACATATTCCTGTTTGCACCCTGCTGAATGCTCTGTAACACCATAGTGAATTAAGTCTCAAACTCTAGAATTAATTTCATTTTAGTTTATTATTCCATGATTAATATTAATTGATTCGCGATTTATAATATTTTACTTTCACCTAATATGTCATGCATCTTAGGTTGTTAGAAAAATATTATGTTATAAATCAAGCATGTTTTAATTGAATAATTAAACTTGTGATTAGTTGTGCCCTAACAAGACAATTAATGCTAAGAGTTTATACATTGCTAGAGTCATTTATTTGAAATTGGAATAATAAGAAAAATTGAATATAATTTTAGGAGCTTGAAAAATATTTCGCAAATTGTGGTTTCCCTCCAACTCTTTTCTTTTATTTATTTTTATTACTTTTGTTTAACTCGTATTTTTAAACACTGTAACCCCCATTTTATCCAAATTAGTTTAGGTAAATTATTAAATTCAATTTAATCCACCTTCCTCGTGGGATCGATCCGTACTTGCCGTTGTCTACCAATTAGACACCGTGCAGTTGCGGCTATTACAAGTGGGTCAAATTAGTCTGTTTGTTTAGGCCAGTTAAACCCGCAACAAGTTTTTGGCGCCGTTGTCGGGCAAGGTAGCGGTGTAATTTAATTTAAGATTTATTTCCACTAATTGAAAAAAAAAATTCAGAAAAAAAAACAAATTTTTATTTTTATTTTGTTAAGTTCTTTTTACACTCATTTAATGTTATTTGTTTGATTTTGCAGAATACACGCTTTTCGAGGAAATTGGTTGATCCTGCAAACATCAAGCAAATTAATTTTTTATTTTATTTTGTGAAGGGAGTTTTAATTTTATTTTCACCTCGTTTTACGAGTTTGTGGTGTAATAATTTTTGTAAACTCTATTGTTTTCCATTTTTAATCACCTAAAAAAAAAACCCAAAATTTTCCAAGTCAAAAGAAATTATAGGGAAACAATTTTAATTGTTACCCAATAAATTTTTTTTTTTTTATGATTTAGAAATCGACTTCTAAGACCAAGACCAGTAATTTAATTGCATATGCTTGTGTGCTGATTGAAACGGATAAAAAGAAGTCGGACATTTTTTTTAATTGTGCTAACTTTTTGTGCAGAACGGAATACGCACACTGTAAGTACTTTTATCACACGCAATATATTAGCGACCCGGGTGTTTTATGTAATTGTTTGAAATTGTGTGATTGGTTGTTTAATTTCTGTAATTTTGGATGCTAAACTTTAGTAATTCATAATAAGCAGACCCAGCTTCTAAATAGAAACTGGTGGGACTTGATATCCCCACCTCATCACTCCAGCTGTGTGCAACCAATAGCCAAACATAATTAAAATCAGTTAGCAAGTTAGATAGAGCCATCTTTTAGGTACGGTATTCATAGGACAACCAAGACCAAGGTGAATCCAATAATTTTTGTGTTGACCAAAGCTAAAAGTGACGATGGGTTTAATCATTCAATGAACTCCGAGAGGCCACTGCCACAAGGGTAATTTACCCGGTACGCCGAGTCATAAGTAAGCTACGATCCACAAGAAGAATTGGTGTAACTAACAGTTTTGGGCTAGGAACACAAGCCTCAAATGTATATTTAACATCACATCGTTCTCACATCTATTGGCTTACAGAGCGGTAGCACAAGGAAGTACTTAATTGGACCATTGTGACCTCCTTCTCTTGTGCGATAATCCGGTTTCTTTGAAACAAAACTCCAGCCTACTGATTTTGAACTTTGTGGTGTAAAATATACACTCTTAGGATCATCTTGTAGCACCAATTGCTCTGATATAAAGATTACATAAGAAATAATTTGTCCCCCAAAGATAAAAAGATAATTAATCTCAAAAACATTGATTGCTTAGGGAGGCATTTTTTCTTGTGCATCAATTGGTTGTTGATTGTGTTTGAGTCTGTGCGTGATTTTTTTTAAGGTTAGTAAACATTTCAAACCTCACTTGGTGTAGACCTGTTTATGCGTCTTTGGGAATGAGATTCGAGAGGTAGACTAATTCGAGAGGATCCTGTAGAGTTGTCTGAAGTCCCCATTGACCTTCTAGAATCGTTCTCCTTGTCGAGTGAGACCACTGAAATGGCTGGAGAGAGAGCATTTAAGGATTATTTCTCTCCACGTTCCAATAACACCCCATCTTGCATTGTCTTACCTGAGACCACTGCAAGTAGCTTTGAGCTAAAATCATCAATTATCCACCTTTTGCCTTCCTTTTATGGTCTAGAAAAAGAGGATCCCTATCTTCATGTCAAAGAGTTTCTTGACATTTGTGCTACTCTGAAATATCCCAATTTTTCTGATGATTCAGTTCGTCTTAGGTTGTTCCCCTTTTCTTTAAAAGATAGGGCGAAGTCATGGTTAAACTCCTTAGAAACTGGAACCATCGACAATTGGGATGCCCTATCAGGAAAAATTTTGACAAAATATTTTCCTATTCATAAAACAAATGCCATCCGAAGAGATATATCTAATTTTCAACAGAAAGAGGGTGAGCATTTCTATGAATGTTGGGAAAGATTCAATGATCTCATTGCTAGGTGTCCCCATCACGGCTTTGAAAAGTGGCTCTTGGTTCAATACTTTCAAGATGCGTTAACCCCTCAAAACCGTCGAATGATTGACGCCACTAGTGGTGGGTCACTTATGATAATGAGTGCTAATGAGATTTGGGAATTCTTTGAAGCTATTTCTGAAAATTCTCAACAATGGGATTATTCAAGAAAAGACTCGGATAGGCGAAAGGGTGGTTTGTATTAAGTAAGGGATACATCATCTACTCCTCATCTTCCTCCTTCTTCAAGGTTGGAAGCAGTTATAATGACAATGGCACAGAAGATTGATGCATATCTGGAAAAGTCTCAGCCATCAGTCCAAACCAATGTTCCATCCGAGGTTTGTGCTGCATCTTCAAGTTCTAGTCATTCCACATCAGTCTGTCACTTGAAAAATGAGTACCCTGCTTATTTTACTGAGCAAGTCAATGCATTCAATACCTTTAGGCAATCTGGTTATAATCCACACTCAAATTTTTACAATCCAGGTTTAGCCAAACACCCTAATCTCTCATGGGCTATGGTCAACATCAAGGAGGCCCAGTTGTTATCCCTCAAGCTCCTCGAGCTCCAATTCCTGCTAATAGGCCTCAATTCAATCAAGATGTACCTCCCTCTAACACTCAGAGTTTATAGGATACAGTGAACCAATTTATGCCGAGAACAACAACCATGCTCGAACAGAACTCTCAGGCTATCACCGAACTAAGAGCTACTTCTCAACAACAATCTCAAGCCATCCAAAAGCTTGAGATGACTGTGAGTCAAATAGCAAAATCCTTTCCTGAAAGAGAAGCAGGAAGATTCCCTGGTCAACCCATTCAAAATCCTAAGGGCCAATTCGAAATAGGCAGTGCATCTCAGCCACGCAATGAAGATGTCAAATCTATCATCACCCTTAGGAGTGGAAAACAAGTTGACAACCAAATTAGAATGCCTAATTTGATTGATCCTGAATCCCAATCCACGCCAAAGCAAGTCACACCTCCATCTGAGAAGGAGGCTGATAAAGCCTCATCTTCTCAAGAGGATCATCATCTTGACTCTGATCCCACCAAGGCATCCTATATGCCTAGAGCACCATTTCCATCGCGGTTAGTTCCGGTGAAGAAATGAACAAATGCCAACGATATAATGGAAATTTTTAAACAAGTTCAAATCAATATTCTATTACTCGAGGCCATTAAGCAAGTTCCCTCTTATGCCAAGTTTTTGAAGGATTTGTGTACACAAAAGCGAAAACTTAATGTGCACAAAAGAGCCTTCCTAACTGAGCAAGTCAGCTCCATCCTTCAACACAAAACCCCACCTAAGTACAGAGATCCTGATTGGCCGACTATTTCATGTGTGATTGGTGATCATATGATTGGGAAGACACTGTTAGATTTAGGGGCAAGTGTTAATCTATTGCCATATTCAGTATATGTGCAATTGGGTCTTGGTGAGTTGAAACCAACTCAAGTGACACTGCAATTGGCAGATAGATCTGTCCGAGTCCCCCGCGGTGTGATAGAGGATGTGATCATTAAGGTTGACAAATTTTATTTCCTTGTGGACTTCATAGTCCTTGACACACAACCTGTTCACAATCCCTCTAATCACATTCCAATTATTTTGGGTCGTCCATTTTTGGCCACATCCAATGCTATCATTAACTGCTGAAATGGAATCATGAAATTATCATTTGGTAACATGACCGTCGAACTCAACGTATTCAATGTAAGTCAACAACCTCCCGAGTCTGAGGATTCTTTTGAGGTTAACATGATTGAGAGTTTGGCGGAACATTCATTTCCTCAGTTTAATGATCCTTTAGAGGCTTGTTTGACTCATTTTAATTTAGACTTCGATATTAATGATTCCATCAGGGAAGTCAATGCTTTGCTTGACTCTACCCCTATAATGGAAACCAGTTATAAATGGAAGCCTAGGGTGGAACCTCTTCCACTCAGTGAGTCAAAACAAATCCCTTCCGTTGAAAAACCACCCAAGCTCGACCTAAAAGTATTACCTGACAACCTCAAGTATGCATTTTTAGGTGTTGACAATACCTTACTTGTTATTATTTCATCTGCATTGACTGAAGAACAGGAAGGAAAATTGTTAGATGTTTTAAAAGAACATAAAACAACACTTGGGTGGACTATCGCGGATATTAAAGGAATAAGTCCAATCGTTTGCATGCATCGCATTCATATCGAAGATAATGCCAAAGTATCGCATGAAATGCAACGTAGACTTAATCCTAATCTAAAGGAAGTTGTCCGAGCCGAAGTGCTCAAATTGTTGGATGTGGGTATAATCTACCCGATTTCGAATAGTCCTTGGGTCAGTCCTGTTCAAGTTGTCCCAAAGAAGTCAGGGGTAACGGTAATCAAGAATGACAAGAATGAATTAGTACCAACCCGCATGACCACGGGGTGGCGAGTATGTATTAATTACCGTAAGTTAAACTTGGTCACAAGGAATGATCACTTTCATCTTCCTTTCATTGATCAGATGCTTGAAAGGTTAGCCGGACATGATTACTATTGTTTTCTTGATGGGTATTCCGGTTATAACCAAATCCCCATTGCACCCGAGGATCAAGAGAAGACCACATTCACTTGTCCCTTTGGTACTTTCGCATATCGAAGAATGCCCTTTGGATTGTGTAACGCACCCCGCTACTTTTCAGCGGTGCATGCTTAGTGTTTTTTCCGATATGGTTGAGAGGTTCCTCGAGGTGTTTATGGATGATTTCTCAGTATTTGGTGATTCATTTGATGAATGTCTACATCATTTAACTTTAGTGTTAAATAGATGTGTGGAGAAAAATCTTGTCTTAAATTGGGAGAAATGTTATTTTATGGTACGACAGGGCATTGTTCTTGGACATGTAATTTCACACAAAGGAATTGAAGTCGACAAAGCCAAAATTGATTTAATTTCGAGTCTTCCACATCCAAATACGGTTAAGGAAATTAGATCTTTTCTAGGCCATGCTGGATTTTATCGGAGATTCATCAAAGACTTTAGCAAAATCGCTCGTCCTTTATGCAATTTACTTGCTAAAGACGTGGTTTTTGTTTTTGATGAAGATTGTTTGAAAGCTTTTGAAAAGCTTAAACAATTATTGACTTCAGCTCCAATCATCCAATCTCCTAATTGGAACTTTCCCTTTGAGCTTATGTGTGATGCTTCCGACTTTGCACTCGGAGCTGTCCTAGAACAACGATTGGACAAAAAGCCACATGTCATTTATTATGCTAGTAGAACTATACAAGACGCAGAACTTAATTACTCCATCACTGAGAAAGAGTTATTAGTTGTAGTCTTTGCTCTAGACAAATTTCGGTCTTACCTTATAGGATCCAAAGTAATTATTTTTACTGATTATGCGGCGTTAAAGTATCTTTTCTCTAAAAAAGATGCCAAACCTCGCTTAATTCGATGGGTCCTATTGCTACAAAAGTTTGATATTGAAATTCGGGACAAGAAAGGTTCGGAAAATGTTGTAGCTGACCATTTATCTAGACTTCTGGTCGAGTCATCTAGCGAATATTAACCATTGAATGAGTCATTTCCTGATGAGCAATTATTTGCTCTCTCCCAATTACCTTGGTATGCAGATATCGTGAATTATCTTGATACAAGTCAACTTCCTTTTAAGTGGTCTAAACAAGATAGATCCAAATTTCTTGCTGAGGTTAGATATTTCTTCAGGGATGATCCATACTTGTTCAAGTATTGTCTTGATCAGGTTATCGGGAGATGTGATCCTGAGAGTGAATTTCACAGCATCATCTCATTTTGTTATGAGCAAGCTCGTGGTGGTCATTTTAGCTCTAGAAAGACAGCTGCAAAAGTTTTGCAGAGTGGTTTTTATTGGCCTACCCTTTTTCGAGATACTCATGCCTTTTGCACCACTTGTGATCGATGCCAACGAATGGGTTCCATTTCTCGTCGCAACATGATGCCCTTTACTAATATTCTTGTGGTTGAAATTTTTTATGTTTGGGGTATTGATTTCATGAGACCATTCCCGCATTCGTTTGGCAATCTTTTCATCCTTGTTGCTGTTGATTATGTGTCCAAATGGGTAGAAGCGATACCATGTAAAACAAATGACCACAGGGTTGTGGTAAGATTCTTGAAAGATAATATATTTTCTCGTTTTGGTATTTCGCGTGCCATTATAAGTGACGGTGGTTATCATTTTTGCAATAGACCGTTCGAGCTATTAGTAAAAAAAATACTCCATCACTCATAAAGTTGGCACCCCCTATCATCCACAAACAAGTGGGCAAGTTGAGATTTCCAATCGGGAGATTAAAAACATTCTAGAGAAGACAGTCAGACCAGATCGTAAAGACTGGTCTCAACGTTTGAGTGATGCTCTCTGGGCTTATAGAACAACATTTAAAACCCCGATTGGAATGTCTCCATATAGGCTTGTTTTTGGAAAAGCGTGTCATTTGCCTGTGGAATTGGAACATCGTGCATATTGGGCCATCAAGACGTTCAATTTTGATATGGTCAAGGCTGGATCGCATCGTAAGCTTCAACTTAATGAGTTGAAAGAGATCCGAAATGATGCGTACCACAATGCCAAAATCTACAAAGAACGAATGAAGATATTTCATGATAAATCCATTCTTCGTAAGTCCTTTGAACCGTCTCAAAAAGTTTTGTTGTTCAACTCTCGGTTATGATTTTTTCCTGAAAAGTTGAGATCTCGGTGGTCTGGACCTTATATTGTGAAAGCAGTGTTCCCACATGGAGCTGTGGAGATCGTTAACCTTAAGGATGGCCATGTATTTAAGGTAAATGGTCAACGAAGCCATTCTTAGAGTTACCTCGATTAGAAGTCGAGGTTGATGTGATTATATTAGAGGACCCTGTGTATCAGAATTGAGGATCTTTTGGGTTTTGTCGAGCTGATGACGTTAAACCAAGCGCTACTGGGAGGCAACCCACCTTTTGTTGTAAGAGTGCATGTTGAGTGTGTATTTTATCTATTTTTATTAACTAATCCACAATTCTTTTGTCTCTGAGCTCTCATCGGTGGATTACTTGTGAAAATTGGTAAAATCTTCACCGCGGTAATACTGTTCTAACCTCCTCTCATGTACTTATTTCATTCATTTGTAAGAACTATTTTGTTAAACATTGAGGACAATGTTTGGATTAGGTTTGGGGGTAGGGTTCATGAGTCGGTGAATATTTCGTAGTGTTTTCTTTTCTTATTCTTAAAAAAAAAAAAATAATAATAAATAAACAAAAAATAAAATTAAAAAATTGTGTTTTTCTGTCAAGAAAACTTGGTCTTTTGCGATTATGAAAATGGATTTTAAATGTTTTATGCTCAAAAAAATGCAAGCCAACTTGACATATTGGTATATTGATAAAGACTGAAAGTTTAGTATGATCCTTAAGTTAGATCTAGTTCATAAGATTTTTCAACACGATTATCTTTGCACCATGAGCCATATTAGCATAACTTGAAGTTGATGAGTGAAGTATATAATAGAAAACCTTAGAATAATAGTGGAGACTTAACCCTGAAATTTTTGAACCTTTCTATTTTTTCGAGGGTTATACATAAACTCTGATTTTTCTTGAGTCCGTATTATCTCGTTGATGATCTCATTATTCTCATTTTTCTGATCAATTGGTTTGGGAATGACATCAAAATTGAATTGTTACACTAGAACTTCTTGGCTTATTCAATTGAGATGTCATAATACTGACCCGAATTTAGGAAATGATCTAGGCATTTTTTTCCTTTTCTTTCTTTAGACCATTAACTGGCCTTTTAACTTACCCATAACATTAACCTTTTTATAGCCTTAGAATAACTTCTATTTGTTAACCCATTAACCTTTACCCAACTTTTCTGGGAATGTGTATGGATGAATATACTTGGTGTAAAAAGGGCATTAAAGAGCAAAATATTAGATATTTCATAAATCCTCTATGTGAAAAAAAAAATTTGATTCCTCAATGAGGATAAAGATGTGAGAATGAAGAAAAAATTGATGGTGCTCAACATTGGTTTATTCTTGACAGCCCTAATTGTTTGTGAATAAGTGTATACATTCCTAGAAAAAAAATTTAGAATCCTTTGACATTCCTTATTAACCATTACCCAAGCCCCGTTACAACCCAACAAAGTCCTAGTTTATCTTAGGTAAAGGTTGGTTCCGTAGATGTAGAGATTTAATAACCAAGACCTATGGTGTTTGATTCAACATTCCCAAAAGTAATTGATATTCTTGTCCATGAGATCATGTTCATTCCATTATTGAAAAGTCCGTTCTTCATAATATTATATGTGAGATGATTGTTTTCCATTATTTACTCTTTCCTCACATATAAACTGAGTGAAATACCAAATCTCTGAGTGCTTTATTGTGAGTGACATGAGAGGTTTGAAGTCAAAACAAATTTTCTACAGGAGATTTAGTCATTATTTTACTTTGAAATGAAAAGTTATGTTGATAGTGTTTTTCACACACACACATTGAGTTGAGGATGATTATGAATTTTTTCTAACTTTTGGAGAATATTAAATTATTTGGAGATTTGTTGATACACGAAAATGACACTGTTGATTTTTTGCATATCTTGAAGTTTTAAAATAAACACTGTTTGACCAAGTTTTGTTGAGTCAGTAATGTTTGTGGGTAACATTTTCTGGAAACCCTCACGAGACTATAACTCGTCCCCTAGAGGTAATCTAGGGGTTCAAAGCCTTGTTGCACGTTTTCAAAGGTAAGTGCAATCGACGATGCCTACGAAAGTGAGTTAGGATTTTCTTTTCCATTTTCTTTTTTGTTTTGCTCGAGGACTAGCAAAATATAGGTTTAGGGGTATTTGATAATCACATAATTATAACATTTTTTTACCTCTTATTATATTTTTGTTAATCCTTGTTTTATTTTATTTTAAATTAATTATTAATTTTTTGTGTTTTTGTAGAATTCGGAGCAATAACGAAGAAATCAAAGAAAAATGCAATGAATAAATCACAAACGATGACTTCAGAGGAAGTGGAGGTGAGAATAGCCTAAATCCATAACCAAACTCAAAACCAAACCCAAAACCAAATTCGTAAACCCAAACCCAATGCCAAACCCAAAGCATATTCTCTTAATTATCCAAGATTCTAATTTGATTTAAGCCTTAAATCACTCATTGAACCCTCCCCTTTAACTTGTCCAAGTTCATTTTTTTAATTCCCTATAAATACAATAGAAATGAATAAGAAAGGGGAAGAAGATAAGGGAAAGAAAAAAAATACAGAATACCAAAACCTCTCTTCTTCACAATTTGTGATTCTCATCACCATCCCAACCAAGCAAAATCACCACCCACAGCCTATTCATCTCTGTTTTCTCTCATTCACTCCACCGAAACAGGGGCGTGACAACCCTGTTTCACTTCATCTTCAACCACCGTCACCGACCGCACCACCACTCACTACTCGATTCTCATCTTTCATTCATTTTCTTCATCACAGCGCCCATCAACCACCACCAACATCTTTCGCCGGAAGACCACATCAGCTCTTGTCGCAGTCCCTGCTCACCACCAAACAGGAGCAGATTGCCCACAGGTCTTCCCCCTCTCTCTCTGTTCGAATTGAAGAAGAAAGGTTGGGGTACTATTTGCACCCCACCTTATAACTCAGTACCACCACAGAGACTTAAATCAAGTTGACGCTACTGGCACCCAGTGGACCTTGCTGAGAGCACCTCGGCTGAGAAATATCAGAACTATTTGCACCCACTGGAATCTGCTGAGCCACACTGGACTTGTTCCTGTTTGCACTCTGCTAAATGTTTTGTAACACTACAGTGAATTAAGTCTCAAAGTCTAGAATTAATTTCATTTTAGTTTATTATTCCATGATTAATATTAATTGATTCGCGATTTATAATATTTTACTTTCACCAATATGTCATGCATCTTAGGTTGTTAGAAAAATATTATGTTATAAATCAAGCATGTTTTATTTGAATAATTAAACTTGTGATTAATTGTGCCCTAACAAGACAATTAATGTTAGGAGTTTATACATTGCTAGAGTCATTTATTTGAAATTGGAATAATAAGAAAATTTGAATATAATTTTAGGAGCTTGAAAAATATTTCGCAAATTGTGGTTTCCCTCCAACTCTTTTATTTTATTTATTGTTATTTTTATTACTTTTGTTTAACTCGAATTTTTAAACACTGTAACCCTCACAAAATTCTAACTCGTGAGTCTCGAACCCGTGACCTCTCGTAAGGAGATTGAATGTCTGACCAACTGAACTACAATTAGTGGACATAAAAATGTTGCCCAAAATCCATATAAAAATGCACCCACACAATTTTCAATCCAAAATCCAACACAAACACATTCAAGCTTCTAATCATCAATGGCATCATCATCTCTACAACAAACTTCTTTATTCATATTCCTCAATTTACTTGCAACCCTAAATGTAACAGAGTTCATAGACCAAATCAGGTCAAAATAGTGCAAGGAATGTGGTTGGACTGCCGCGGATGCTGCCACCAGCAATCGTACAATAACGACACTTGTTCATCCGCCGAGTGCACACATTACACACAAGTAGTGTGGAGAATTACTACACCTTTTGGTTGTGCGCAACTTATTGGTGGTACGTTTTATCACTTGCGAGCATTATCCACCAGGGAATTACATCGGAGAAAGGTCACGTTGAAATTGCTCAGCAAACCCAAGAAAAATAAAGCCATTTCTTTTTTATATTCTGTGTTCCTTTATTTGATTGAATTGTTGTATGTGTTTTACACTTTTACTTTTACTTTTACTTGCTTTCAGAAATGGTTAGAAGGTTATATCATAAAATTTCTTATTCAAATTCAAATTTTGGAGATTCTCATATCATGACTTTTCTTTTTCTTTTCACAAAAAATGAGCTAGTCTATGCTATAAAGAATTAACTTTGTCTTAGCTAAAGGTAGTTTTTCTTTAATAAGTTAATTAATTTTCCAGTACTTTTATGCTAATTGATAGACCTTTTTTTTAATCATTAACCCCTTCACCCCAAAATGTCGCAAGTAGAGTTTGAACACTAAATCTGTAATTTCATCTGCCACAAATATACCAATGAGCTGATACTCCGTTGAAAATAAATAAATAAATAAATATGAAGAAACAACCAGTCAAACAACAGAGCCAGCAAGAAATCAATCCCAAACACTAGTCTAACTCTAATGTGTCCCTTGTTCAAGTAAATGCACATTGCCTCTATTGTCTTTACAAATTTCCATCTCATTCAACATGAACATAATGAATGAAAACACACATAATGGCTATTGGCCCCACTACCGACAATCACGGCACATAGTATGGTTTGAAATAAACACTTTAACGGTTCTTTTAGTCTATCAGTGATTCTTGTGAACATGTTTCAAATGATTGGAGTCACTAAGTTTGATTTAAGAAATAAATAGTGATGATGGATTATATAAAGATCTAAAATAGAAGAGCTTTGCTACAGAGCGAGGGAAAGGAGCTTAGCCACCCATCCGCCTCGAGTTAAGCGCATCGGATTGGAGATGAGCGATGGCACTTATCTCGAGGCGGATGGGTGGCTACCACCCATCCCTCGCTCCCTCCCCCGTTCCCTCCCTCGACCCCTAGAATTTTCCAAAATAAAATTTGAGAAGATTCTTTCATTTGAGGTGGAACAATTCAATAAAGTTTCGTGAAATGTTGAACAAAGCTGATGTGTCTCGAGATCTACAACATCACCTTCAATGTTAATCATTGGTTGTTATCCAGCAATCACATAACCTTTATTTATTTTCACAATTTTAATTGTTAGATTGTCATCTACTCTAATAACTTCAATTTGTTGAAAGATGTAATCATTCAATATCAAGTATCAACTGTATTTTTTTTCGAATTCTATATAAGAGTACTAGTATTCTGAAGGTGTTTAATAAATCCCATTTCTTTTAATAAATAAATAAAAAGTAAATTATTCTGCGCCCAGTACAATCCATCTCAATTGTAATTGAGCATACAAAAATTTAAGCATACATTAACATGCTTCCGGCTTGTCAATTTCATACCCTCCTTAAATACTGTCTCATACCTTTGTCATACGATAGCACGCCTTAGGTGCCATTGCTTGTATAAACTAGAATTATTCATCTACGTCATTATAAATCTAACCTAATCAACTACACTAATTATATCAAATGTTGACAAATATTATTGTTATACAGAATACAAGACATTATCATTGTTGCTTGTATGTATAAACAAAGGTATTTCAAAATTTTCAAGCAACATCAATTAGATTTAGGATTTGGGGTTTACAGAATTAGATCCATGGAACTCACATGATATCTGTTGGGTTGGTTGGCACTTCTTCATGCAAGGATGAAATGATGAGTTAGGTACAATGAAAACAAAGTTGCAAGGAGAGATGTCATGGGTTGGAGAATACCAAGATAGTGAGTTTGCTATAAGTGTGTATAAAGCTAACTCTGGAATATAGATCTTCATTCACCTAACTATGTCAATGCAGCCAATTGTGTGACACAGCTCAATGGTTAGAGTTTGGCGAATGGTATTATTAAGTTACGATTTGAATCTAGCCGGTGGCATCTTTATTAATTTATGGTGTGTTGATCGGTTCTAATCTTTAACAAATTTTGGAATTCTATAAAAACCCTTCTTGCCTTGAAAAAAAAAAAAAAAAAACTAACTGTCAATGCAAATGCAAATGCAAGAGTAGAAATTTAGTTTGTGGGGTCAATTTGTTTCTAAACCATTATCTCCAACCCCTTCAATTGAACTTGGAAATGTGTTTATGTTATAAACCTAAAAAACAATTTAAATTCATTTCTTAATTCAATTTTTATAGAAATGGATATCCGATTAAAGTAGATTTAGGTGGTGTTTGTTTTTAGTCAGCAAAGAGTTTGATGTTTACTGATTCTGAAAAATGCAAACGTAGAATTTTGTTCTAGTTGGATCAAAAACACAAACGCCCATTTCTAGATCGGCATTTGCAATTTAGTCATCCAACATAAATCTCAGTTAACTAAAATCCCTTAGTTAGAGCATAAATTTAAATTAACTAAAAATCATTAGTTAGAAATTAGATCTAGTATTTAACTTAGGGGGAATTCTAAATGTCGAGGAAATGAGCGAGGAAACCAGCGAGGGGAGTGAGGTGGAGGGAGGGGAACCATCCCCTCCCCTCGGGATGCGTGCAAGAAAATTCAACGCGCGCATCCCGAGGGGAGGGAATGGTTCCCCTCCCTCCACCTCACTCCCCTCGCTGGTTTCCTCGCCATCTAGAAGAGCTCTTAACTTAGTAGTGTTTACAAATTAATTGAAAGTTTTTTTTTTTTTTTAAAGACAAGCGTGTCGTCGATGGATATAGAATCCAAGACATGAAGAATAAACCAAAACCTTAACCATCCAACCAGGTTACATTGGCTTAATTGAAAGTTCATAAAATAAAAAAAAAAAAAAAAATTGGATGGCAAGTTAAAAACAAAAAAATAGAAAAAGCAACATTGAGATATCAAGTTTTTTTTCCTTCATGTATTTGTCATTTTTTTTTCTCATCATGCCCCATCGAAACCAAGTGAGTAAAGCAAGTTCATTTATGTTGTAACCCCTTTTAAAATCGGTTTCTCTTTGCCTCCCTTCAAAAACTCTTTCGCCATTTCTTATTTTCCTCACCTTTTATTGAATTTCCCACACGTCACATTACTTATGTTACTACTTGTCTATGCATGAATTGTATGTACATGTATTTCATACACTTATAATCTAAATTTTTTTTATCGTCCACCAATTATAGCACAGTTGGTCAGACATTCACTCTCCTCGTGAAATGTCGCGATTTCAAGATCACCAGTTACGATTTTGTCAGTTTTTGCCTGATTATTAGGAGTACATGTGTTATGACGTTGATAAGCCTTGGATATGGAATCTAATTGCTTACGACTGGATCGGAACGAATGAAAGCAAATCTCCATGCGAGGTGGAGACGATGGTTTGGGTCAATCATGTAGCCTTCGGATATGGATTATCTTCTATATTACATAACAGGATGGTTTTTTAGGTTGGAGATAAAAGACGGCTGAAATTTACCCAAATATAATAATATAACGGATCGTATAAAACTTAAAGCACCAAGAGTGCATGAGTTGTCGAGAAACCTACAGAAGTTAGAATGGGAAGAGGAAAAGGAAATCCTACGGGTTGGATTGCTCGTGTGTCCACGGGACAAATCCCATTTGATATTTATTTATTTTTCTTCAATTGTTGAATGATGAAAACTTAAGGATAATCATTTTTTACAAGTTTTAAACTTTTATCGTGCCAACAACACAGAGAATACCCTAGTAATAATCTAACAGTTCACATGGAACTTAAAGCACCAAGAGTGCATGAGTTCGATTTTCATACCCAACATTGTGATATTTATTTATTTTTCGTTAATTGTTGATGGTGATGATTATGTATGCAAGTACGAATGATGAAAACTTAAGGGTGATTATGTTTTGACAAATTTTCAATTTTTATTATGTTTTGACAAATTTTAATTTTTTTTGTGCCAATGGCATGACCATAGTCTATATTACAAATCGGAACGGTGTTTTGGGTTGGAGATAAAAGACGGTTGACATTTACTCAAAAATAAGAATCTAACGGATCACATATAACTTAAAACACCAAGAGTGCATGAGTTCGATTTTCATACCCAACATTTTGATATTTATTTATCTTGATTTTTTTGATAATATATTTATCTTAATCTTAATATTTAAAGTATACTAAAGTCTATTTATCAATTTAAATTTTTATCGTGCCGCTGGAAAATACCCCAGTAAATAAATAAAAAGGGTAAAAAAAAAACAAATTAGGAAAGGGCAAAAGAGGAGATATAAGGCTCCTGAGTTAACTGAAATTGGTAACACTCGCCCTCAAACTCTGCTCCACTCAACTGTCGGCGTGTTGTTTTGTGTGCTCTCCTCTGTCCTTTTACTCTCTTCTCCGCGTGATTCCTTCCTCCTATCTCTCCGCCTTTTCGCACTTTCGACAAAACTTATTCATCTTCTTCATCGTCTTCTTCTCGTATCCTCTCTTTCATCGCTCACTCTTCTCTCCACGCGTCACTCTTCAGTCTGTCCATCTTTGATCAACAAACCCCCACATTACCACCTTTCAGTCTCACTGTTTACGTGTATTGAAGAATTGGGGAGGAAGAGAAGGAAATGCTGTGCAGCAGAGAAATGTTAAATTTCCTTATAAAGAAGGATGTGAGGAAGATTCTCAAGCGCAAGGACAGTGATGCTGGTGAGAAAGGTGAACCACACCCATCTCTTAATTTTGTATAATTTGCTACCCCATTTGTGTTTTTGGTGTTTTTTCAAGGTTAGGATTAATGGGTATTGCTTGATTTGTCTTTTTAATTGAGTTTAGGGTGTGTTTGGATCATTTTTTTTTTGGGTATGAAAATCGGTTTTTGGTGATGATGCATATAGGGTGTTTGATTATTTTCACTTTGATTTGACAAATGATGTATGGGGTGTCATTGCTTTGGTTTATGAGTGAATATTGATGAAAAATATGGTTTTTTGGTGAGTAATTTTGGTGGAATTGAAGTTTTAATGAGTTTACTATTTTTGTTATTTTCGTCGGTTTGAGGTTTATTTTATTAAGACAGGTGTGTAGTCTGAGGTCTTCAATGCAATGAAATAATGTAATTGACTCAAGTCAGGTGATAATGCATTTGTAAGTAGATCATGATTGCACTATCAAATTCTTATAACACCTGAGCATGAAAAACTTGTTTATGGACTGTCCAAACAGGTCCTCAGGGTTCATTTTAGTTTATTTATTTTTAGCAAAAATGTTCTTGTGATTTCATTGATTTAGTTTAGAGTTGAATTTTGGTAGAAGTTTTCATTGATAGGTAATTGAATAAAGTGTAGTAGTTATGTTATACCTTTTGAAGTGAACTATGACAAACCAAATATAGTCTGTGCCCATGATGATTCAAACATCAACTAGCAGTATGGTCAATAGTTATGTTCGGACAGTTGAAGCTGCTTCTAAGAAAGTTAGAAATCATCCACATAAAAAAGTTTGTGCAGGATCCATTTAAGGAAATCTCCTTCTTTTAGGTTACTACTTTTAAATCCCAGGAAACTTTTATGTTCACTTCTTCGGAGTGTTAGAGCATTCACAGTCGTTTTCTAAACTCAGAAAGTCTTGTCCGTTGGGTGAGCAAAGTTTGACTTTTAAAGAATAAAAAATAAAAAATAAAGACATACTTCCCAAGTCTGCCCCATTAAAGTGAATTTTTTATAAGATTCATCTGGCCAATGGATGAAGTTAGTAACTCCAGGTCATTGATTGTTTAGCAATCAATTTGGCAATCCCCAGCGCGGGGGGGGGGGGGGGTGATTTTGATGAAACTATTTTGAAATCCATTTGGAAATTGAAAGTAAAGGGTCTAATTTAGTTGAAGATGCTGATTTTCAACTTGTATTTGTTTCAGCTTTGTCAATCTGAGAATTAATAGAGTATTTTGAACCTCATCTTATTTTGACTATGAACAATGTGTTCTTTGCTACACAAACTCGGAGCAAAAACCTTCACTGCTTACTGATCCCATGCCATCACCCCACCTATCATTTCCTTTTAGGTTACTACTTTTAAATCCCAGGAAACTTTTAAAGAATAAAAAATAAAGACATACTTCCCAAGTCTGCCTCATTAAAGTGAATTTTTTATAGGATTCATCTGGCCCATGGATGAAGTTAGTAACTCCAGGTCATTGATTGTTTAGCAATCCATTTGGCAATCCCCAGTGGGGGGAATTTTGATGAAACTATTTTGAAATTCATTTGGAAATTGAAAGTAAAGGGTCTAATTTAGTTGAAGATGCTGATTTTCAACTTGTATTTATTTCAGCTTTGTCAATCTGAGAATTAATAGAGTATTTTGAACCTCATCTTATTTTGACTATGAACAATGTGTTCTTTGCTACACAAACTCAGAGCAAAAACCTTCACTGCTTCACTGCTTACTGATCCCATGCCATCATCCCCCCTATCATTTCCATTCTTGCCTAAGCAAGTTCTAAGCCTTTTTTTTTCTGAGCATTATAGCAACCCCTTCAAAAGTGATTTTTTGAGTGCTCTCTCCTTAACAACATCTCCTGAGTAGACAAACTTTGGAGAAAAACATGCCTCCTTTTCAATGGAGATTCTTTAGAAAACTTCCCCAGTTCAACATGCAAATGTTAACTTGTCATTTGAAAAATCAAAGTAAATTGAGTAATGCCAGGGCAATGCCTGATGGTTTTCTTTGAATTGAACTTGTTGATCATCCCTTGTATGGGTAAAGAAACCATATGCCTCATCCCAATTTCCCTTTTGCAATGTGGTGGGTTTATAGTTAGAAAAAAAAATATATGAAATAATTTCAGGATCTAACTGAAAAGTGAGAACCATGAAGAACTCTATATTTGACATGGAAGAATAGTTTTCCAGTTGGTGGAAGGCATGTTATCGAACTTAGGGGAATTCCCTTTGAGGTATTTGTTGCTAACTGGAACACTATACTGCACTTTTGGAGGTTTTTTAGATAAAGTGCAGTGAAGTGTTTTTTGTTTTTCCTTCCCCCTTGTAATATCAGTTTGTCATAGCCTCATAGATATTCCTATCTCCTACAGTATACTATCTCGTTTCAGGTTTAATAAATAATTGCCCTTGCTAGGGTTTTAAAAGTAGGCAGCATTTGCATTGAGATTTCATGAATGATAACAATTCGTCAAGAGTAAGGAGCACTTCTTTGTATTTCCTGAAATGTTGTATGTCATATCCTGACTCCAGTTGTTGTTTGGCTTGGTCAGGTACTTCGGGGTTTTGGTAATCGTACCAGACGCACTTAATAAAGGATTTTAAAAAATCTGGAAATTAATCACATTTTTTTAAATTTTGATTATCAAGGTTAATGGGGAATTTTTCAAAAAAAAAAAAAAGTTAATGAGGAATCGCTACAAGATTCAAAGCTAATATATATGTGTCATTTAATTAATCTAAACTAGTGTTGCCTAAGAATAGATATTAGAATATCAATTTCGATGTCAAAATACTAGATTGATAGTAGTATTTACCCTAGATTATCTTAAAGATATAATTTTGCTTATACATGTCTATAATATGGACGACATGTTCATTTTCTTAGTTTCTCTTAGATGGATTAGCAAACTCAGCCAAGGAAAAATCTCCATGACATGATTTTTTTTCTTACTT
Organism: Berberis vulgaris; assembly: GCA_963556465.1. Classification (NCBI taxonomy): domain Eukaryota; kingdom Viridiplantae; phylum Streptophyta; class Magnoliopsida; order Ranunculales; family Berberidaceae; genus Berberis; species Berberis vulgaris. The sequence continues at coordinate 60,196,294 of OY747137.1, read as the reverse complement.
TTCTTTTGATACAGGAAGGGCGCTGGAAGATCTACGAGCTTCTTTATATAATGACCTACGTTCATCAGAAGGTGCAAAACGTCAACAGCAACATCTCTGCGGTCCTACTGTAGCACTTACATTCAATTTCTTGGTTTCTGTTGGCATCATCTTGATGAACAAATTGGTGCGTCCAGTGATATTTCCATTGTATCCAACTAAATAATGTTTGAAATACTTTTTTTGAAATAATGTTTAATTATAATGGACGAGTTTTGTAATTTTTTCAGGTGCTTGGAAGAGTTGGATTTAATTATCCCATCTTCCTTACCTTCATTCATTATAGTTTGAGCTGGGTTTTAATGGCCATACTCAATGTGTTTTCCCTACTCCCAGCATCCCCTCCCTCAAAGTCAACCCCATTCTCTTCATTACTAACTCTTGGTATAGTCATGTCTCTCTCCAACGGCCTTGCTAATGTCAGCTTAAAGTATAATAGGTCAGATATTCTACCCCTGTTTGATTTAGCATGATATTTGTACAGTTGGCCGGACTTGTTATAACTTATAACTCTGACTATACATGCTTTCAGTGTGGGGTTTTATCAGATGGCTAAAATTGCTGTGACTCCAACTATAGTTCTTGCGGAGTTTCTTCTTTTCAGAAAGAAAGTCTCTTTCCAGAAGGTAAATACTCCTTGTTTTGACAGATAGGTCTGCGTGTAAGCGCATGCATGTGTTTTGTGCATTAAGAACCGTCTGCATGTGTCACATCTATGTAATGTGGGAGTGTGAGATCTCGAAGTAATGTGATTCTTGAGCTAGGAACTTATGCATCCCCTGGTGGTTATTATGTTCCCGGTGAACAAACAGAGTAACAGACATGTGTGGCTTGTATGACATCGGTACCAAGTGTAGGATAATGTTAAGCTTTATGAATTTGATTGTATACCCCACTTGAGTGTGTTGGTGATATGCTGACCGTGCACATAAAATACACAGTATATAGGCTTGTGTCAGTCTGACATGAGATCCCAAATTCCCAATGTCTTCATTCTCCAACAAGGAAAATAATAAGAATATGGAGCTTCCTTGTATGATATCTGAGGATCAATTTCTGAATCTGCATGTCAACTACAATAGTTTTTATATTCCTTGCCTATGAATCTTGACTGCTACCTCTCTTGCTATGTTTTACAGGTGTTAGCACTCACTGTGGTTTCTATTGGCGTGGCTGTGGCTACTGTAACTGATCTTCAATTCCACTTCTTTGGCGCCTGTATAGCATTGGCATGGATAATACCCAGTGCAGTAAACAAGATCCTCTGGTCCAACCTTCAGCAGCAAGAGAATTGGACTGCCTTGGCGTATGATATCTGAGCTGGAAAAGCTTTTAATGCCCTTTGTTTTCTTCTTGAGAAGTCTTTGCATTACCTAATATATTCCTCGGACAGGTTAATGTGGAAGACCACGCCGATCACATTGTTATTTCTTGTGACTATGATGCCTTGGCTTGATCCACCTGGTTTCCTCTCCTTCAACTGGAACTTTAGTAACACAACGGCGATTATCGCGTCAGCTGTTCTGGGCTTCATGCTTCAGTGGTCAGGTGCTTTAGCTCTCGGGTAAGCAACTTCCACCTCATACACTTCAATCAACTCTCAACTTGTACTATGGAATCATTACCTAGTCAAATAGTTGACAATATAAGATGCCATATGAATGAGGTGGACTAGGTCACTTATTAGGAATTTGAATGCATGATTTAGTTGACAGAAAAACAAGTTGGTTCTAAGTATTAGCTGTTTTGGACACTTCGTGATACTCCTTGTCACACATACACCTTAATGGGATTTCGATGTTAATTCATAGGCGAATGAATGTATCTGGCATGTGGCATTTTTGTCTGGTACCTCGTGTACATTTCCAGATCACATAGATTGTAGTCTTTAAACCCTAATATCGGTTGACATTGTATTTAATGTAAGATAGGGTATTGTTGTTGTGGGGTTCATAGTGTCAAATGCTCTTTGAGCGCCCTGCTTTTTAGTGTTCCATGATGGTTGTAATGTGGCTCTCTTTCTCTACAACAACAAAAAATTAAGTATGAACAACATTTATTAATTTTAACATTGCATCATAAAATTTATATTAGAGTTAACTATACCCAACTTAGTTTTCTGTACCTAGATCATGTTTCTGATGTAGCTAGTATCTGTTAATATTCCACAGGGCAACCTCTGCTACTACCCATGTCGTTCTTGGCCAGTTCAAAACATGTGTTATCCTTCTCGGAGGTTTCCTTCTCTTCGGCTCAAATCCTGGAATAACAAGTATCTGTGGGGCGGTAACAGCTCTGACGGGTATGTCAGTGTACACTTACCTTAACTTGCACAGTTCACAGACATCTCCTAGGCCAACATCTTTCTCAAAATCTAGACTCAGCAAAGAAAATGGTGACTTGCATGATGCAGTCTCTGGAGGGGAATCAGTCTAATGAAGAAGTATAAAACACGAAAAGATAAATTAAATGCTAACCCAATTTTATCATTATAATTTTTCCTTGAAATCTTTTAAAATCCCAGTTACATGTCTGTTGTAGCCTGTTTATGTATGTGTTTAACATAACCTTCGTTTGTTGGCTATGGGGTCTGTAAGTTAAGATCTCTTCCATGGCTCAAGAGTATATTTACCAAGTTGTACAAGTTCACGTCATCTCTTGTAACTTGAATACCCATGTTCTCACTTAAAGAGTTATGGTTTGTAAGGTTAGATCTCATCCGAGACTCTGCAGTATAAATTTACTGAAATTTTTATGTTGCCCTTATTTGGAACTCAAATTACAAAGTAAATATAATGTGTCACTTTCAGGCTATCAATGAGTACAGTCTCTTGATTTTGTTCCTTAATCTTTTGGTTCCATAGATAAATATGTTGTTTCGTAATATGATGCAGTTATTTAATGCCTGCCTATCTTTCTTTACTTATTTTCTTTCTCTTCGTTCTGTAATTGTATAGGAAAAAATTCAACTAGACTAGAAATAATCGAGTTTGTTAAACTCTCAAGCACTGCATGATTAGTCTAGGAATTTTAAGAGGACATGAGGAGTGCACAGAGAACTTGCTGGACCTCCATCTGTTCGGCTTTAGGTATGTTTGCATTACCACCTAAATAATAATAGGAACAAAGAACAACCAAAAACAACAATGATGATGACAACGAAAAACACTAGAGATTTGATATCATTTGCGGAGACTGCCTATGGTTCACAGGTCGTTGGATCACTGTTCTAGATTTTCTATAATTATCAAGAACAGTTTACAACTCAATCCTAATCTCTTACAGTTAACCTTTTTATCTTTCTCAAACCTCCGGGAAGCTTAAGAAAATCCAGTGTTCATAGTAATGTGAGTTGTACTATAGAAACCCCTACCAGGATAGACTCGTGTGACCATGCTCAATCCTTGATCAGAATTTGATCTGTGAACCTGAAAACTCCAAACCACTCGAACTTTCAATTATTTTTGGAGTCAAACTGTAATAAGGTTCTCTCTATCATTGAAACAAATGCTAACACAATCATCCGCATTTAATCTAGGCTCAGTCAATCCAAGTGACTACTTTGTTTATCGCTCTGCTCTGGAAGTTAAGATAAGCGTCTTTTTTTGTTAATTTGCTACCCCATTTTTTTTTTTTTCTAAAAGCTCGGCTTCTTTATGAAATTTTTTAAAGATAGTCTCAAAATTTAGGCGGAAAGTTTATAAACGATAATATACAAAAGGTTAAAGATTCCATGCCGAACTGATTATAGGTTAAAGTCTTAAAGACACCCTGCCAAACTAATTATGATATCGATCTGAAAGTTAAACTTGTTTATAATTCTTCATCATGTATACCACAATTGTCAACATGATTTGAACACATCGAGTTCTAATAATTGCAATCTTGATACCCCACTATCATATACGCCAAGAAAAATGCCTAAAAGAGACCAGCAAACAAGGCTGGCTAGAATTGTTGATGCAGTGTTCATTGGAAAATGAAGGAATCTTTTTTACCATTGAGTATAATATCATCAAACAGTTTCTGCCTTCCTCCACACACTCCAAAGCTTTAGATCTCTCTGTCTCTAATCAGATAAAAAGATTGACTAAGCAAAGTAAACTCTACACTTTGAAATCCCTTTGCATTATAAAACACAAAACCATTTGAAGATTTAGAGGACAGATTGAATGAATGTGAAGAGGTATTCCCAGTCCAGCTCCTTATTGTCTTTCTCTCTATATTTTTTTATCTCCTTTCATGTCTGCTCTTGTGTTTACAGAATTTCTTTCAACTTGTTTTTCTTAATTGTTTTGTTTGCAGAGTTTGGCAGGATTTCAAAAAGATCTAACATGTGCAAGTACTCCAATCTAGACTCAAAAACAAATGACACCCTTTTGGCTCCAATCCTTGCACACTTATAATCATATAGTAATATGGCATGCATTGATCCTAGGTATACAAAGTTATTTCTTCTATTCATGCATGATATCAATCGTATCGGCCAATGGGATTCATACTTAATGAATTAATTCCTAAAATCTATTTCATGTCTTCTATTGATCACGAACACCTTAGGCGTTTATGAGCAGAAACCATTCTCCGAAAAAGCATAGGGTTGATAATACAGAGCTCAAAGCAATAGATTGAGATCGAAATCGATGTGGAAGTATAGGATAAATGCCATAAGAACACTTTCTCTCCTATCATCCAACTAATCAATATTAACATAATCACAACAATTTATAATACTCTGTTATTTTTAGTATTGTTGTCTGGACAAAACTCATTTTGTCTTGGAACCCAACAATGCATTGCCATAAAATTTGCAAAACCAAATGAGAACCCTAAAAACTTACTCAAACAATCACATGCTACATTCATTGAAAAATAGGAAAGATACCATTCCATGAATTGTGCTTAAGCAACTATAGCTAGAGTTTAAAAGTCATCCTTATCTATTTAACACCATAATTCTTATTATTCTTTGCTTCCATCACAAATGCTCACATGCGAAAACATAATATATAGAGTTTCCCCATGGTGTAGAGATTCTATATCTACTTATAAAGAAAATAAAGCAATACATGTTTGGATTCAGTCTGAACTATGAAGTGAGTTTCTGATGAACCTCAATTCATATGGGAAAGAAAAATGTACAATGCACTTTATATCTTTCATCATATAAAAGAAATGTAATGACCATATTCTCTAATCTTACATCAACCTATAATATAGGATGAAGAGAGTAGAAGGAGACATGAACCACTTCTAACACTTCTCCCTTTCAAGTTTGGATTCTTTGATCTTTTCTCTACCTAAACAACAATCTAAAATTAGGAAAACAAATAATAAAAAATAGAAGAAAACTAATATTTTCAAATCCCAACAGGCACATGCATTGGTGCACATAAACCCAAAATTGTGCACTGAATCCTATCATGTTTTTTTTTTTTTTTTTTTTTTAATCTTTTTTATCTTCCTTCCATCCACCAATCTTTGCCTAAAGCCCAAGTAGAATGTAGTAGAGTATTGTTATTGGCAATGCAATTAACATCCCAAAAATAACCCTGCAAAAATAATTCATATTTCAGTATAACAAAGTTAAAAAATAAAATAAAAATAAAAACATAACTATATTTCGATGCAGTTAACCTCACTGGCTGATGTAGGTTGAGTGAGGCTAGGGAATCAGATTTTGCAACCAGAATGATGTAGCATCATTAAATGAGGTTTTTTACAACCTCAAGATACACATATACACTTTGGAAATTTCATCATTCTTTCAAGATCATACCACGTCACTCTGATTGTAAAAATCTAGTTTCCTAATATTTTCAATACAAGTTTTGGCCATTCATGTAAGAAACATCAGACGACCAAAACCTGCATCATTAAGGGTATTCTCGTGCGATCTTTACAAGAGAAAATGTAATTAAGTATATTGTTGTTATTATGACTTACGCGGTACTCAATATGTCTGCATGTACATTGTATTCTTTTGCAAACACAAAGGGGACAATTCCTTGGGGAAGAGCTGCCTATAAACAAGAAAAGAAACTATAATTAGGATTAGGGTTTATGTTTTCAAAAGTTTGAAGTAGGGTTTTAGAGAGTTATTGTGTACCTGAACAATCGCAACATGCAAAAGAGGTCCTCGGAGACCAATAGCTATAGAAGTTGCCGCGATTACTGCAGGACCAATCAAAAACCTAACAGCCATGGAAAATGTGGCTACTCTTTTACCACAAGCGATGATCTTTGGTTGCAAAGCCATGAATAAACCTGTTTGTAATTACATTCTTTTCGTCATTCATTCACAAATATAACATTTAAAAAAAAAGTTAATTATATGAATAAAGTATAGGAAATATTTAGTTATTTACCTAGACTGAACATAGCCATGCCAAGCCCTGCATTGGATAATATTGTAATTGATCCATGAACAATGGTAGGCATTTGGATGTGAAACCTACCAATTAATTAACAACAACAAAATGTCATTAGTTGATAAAAAGTGTTTACTGACCACCCTAGCTAGTTTTGCATTAATAATTGATGTGAGTTTTGTTGCCCTTATTGTTTCTAGAAGTCCATTAAACAAATACTCAAACCCTAATTAGAAAAAGAATGATTGAAAGAAGATGAGGCTAGCTTTCATTGGAAAATGGAAAATGAGTTATTCTTTCAATTTGTGAAAGAAAGTCAAAAAGTGTCAAATTGACAATATTTAGCATAGATATTTTATTTTATTTTTAAGTCCAAACACAGAGATTTTTTTTATAAAAGATAAGACGAGAAACAAAATGCAACATTTAACATAGATTCTCATGGATAATAAAAGTATAAAATAAAAAAGATTAGAAAAAAAATAAGTAACTTATAATTGTTATAAAAAAAAAATCAGTATCAAAACAAGTAAAATAAAATTTATTTGTTTTGGGTTCTCTTTTAAGATGTATTTGAGTGAATAATTTAGGACAATAGTTCATGTTCTTCGGCATGAATGGTACGTAGATGTATTATCATAACTTTATTTTTAATTTTTTGCCGTGTTTTATGTTGAATCAACAATTCTAGCCAGTCATGTTTGCTATTTTTTTTTTTTTTTTTTAAACTTTTTTAACATTTCTATGTGATTGTGTTTTAAAGATAGTGGATAAAAAGTGTAAAAACACTCAAAAATGCTAACAAACATGAGACTTACTCATGTTGAATATATAGTAACATGCAAGCTTACTCCTACCGGCTTTTAAATTTGTGCTAAGTCCGTTGCAACTATAATAAGTTTTAGAGCAAAATAAGAAATCCAAAACTTAATTGTAAGAGTCTATTTATAATTTATAAATAATTGAAAGCTTAGGTATAATTATCTTAGGAAGAGACAGCAGGTTATTTTTTTTCCATGGCAGGTAAAAAGTAGAAAGTGAGTGTTTTGGGGTTTGGGGCAGTTTTATCCAGGAGTTGATTAAAATAGAAGAAAGTTGATAACAAAGATAAATAATTAAGTAGGATTAAACGAAATCCAGAAATTAACTTCGATAATGAAAGATGATTGGGTTTTACCTGTAAGATATGAGTGACCAAACAACTCCAAAAATACTGGAGTAAGTGTTAGGGTTTCTGATGAGCTTCCTCCAAACCATGATTAGTATTAATCTGGTCATCACACTTGCAGGTGGCATTTGGCTACCACCACCAAGTTTCTTCTCTCCTCCACCCAGTTTAACCTTCTTTTGATTAACATATGGTGAACCATTCGTCGAAAACTTTGATCCCTCTTCAATTTCAAGCTCTACATCCTCCCCCATTTTTCGAATAGGGCTAACATTTCCACTAAAATCACGCATGCTTGCTGCATCACCCACATAAAAACAATGTTAATAATGGAAACTTCAAAAATTAAAGTAGACTAAGATCAATAAAACAAAACATTTCAAATAACTAAAAAGTAGAAATCCCATCTAGCAAAATAGAGGTAAGATAAAACAAGTTGGTGAAAACACAAATGGAAGTAAAGTAGATTCAATTGGGTATTAATTCCATTATCTCAGGACAGTTATGTAACTTTCGGGCATGTAATAATAATAATAATCTTCAGGCGTAAAATAAATATATTTTTGTTAAAAATAGAGATAAAACCTGGTTTTCTAGTATTTTCGATGAAAATTAGATCAAAGAAAGTAAAGAATTACCTCTTGAATTTGCAATCTCTTGTTGAAGAATAGCTTTAGAGGAATCAACAACACCAAATTCAGTAGAAGCAGCTCTGTTCACTGCATGTCTCAAGTTTCCTTCAGAGACAGGAGAAGCACTTGAACTCCAAACATACATGTGAAGTTCTTTATTAGTGCCACCACTGCCGCCGCCACCTTTCTTAGTACCACCAACGCTACCGGAACCCCCTGAAAACACTGGATTCGGAGGCGGGTACGAAGAACTCAATGTACCATTTAACAACTCCCCACTCACGCTCCTTCCTCCACCCTTCTTCTTCCCAATCTTCATCATCTCTTCCTCAAAATTCGAAGTCCTTGGGGTCACTCCTTTTGATGATTGCAATGAAAACACATCCCCAGTGCCACCACCACCACCACCGGTGCCACTTTGGAAACTATTGGTGTAACCATGTTTAGGACTAGTCACTTTGCTTGAAAACATGGCATAGAAATCAGCTTGGTTAAAACTAGAAGCCCTTGGCGTCGGCTCTCTTGATGATTGTATCGAGTAAATCTCAGCCCCAGTAAGATTAGATGCTCTAGGAGTCATTGAATTGATTGAATTCAATCCATGAGACTTGCTATAAGAACTCACAACCGAAGATGTAGATTTCCTTACCACTACATGTAACTTACCATCGTCGCCTATCACTGCATTAGTTTCCAATGGTTCACGACCATTGAGTGAGATCACATCAGAATCTATCCTAAACGACGTAATAGACCCTGCGGTCTCAGGAAATTGTTCAGAGATAAGAAGCTTAGCTCCTCTATATTCAAACATGAACAACATCAAAGTATACCAAATGACACTTTGTAACACTACTATCTGAACCATGAGATTCCCTGATTCATCCCCATACATGGCCTTAAGAAGAGGAATCCCCATGACAAGAGTGTTCGGAAGAGTTGACAGCGAAAAAAGAGTTATCATCCATTCTAAACTACCATTCTTACAAAACCCTTGCCAGAGGAAAAGAGCAACTAGAACCACTGCCTTCTGAAGTGAATCAGCCGCGATGAACCGATAGTTCATAGCATAAGGGTCATTAGTCGAAATGAAGTGAAAGGACAGAAGGGGAACAGCGAAAACAGCCACAAAACGGTTTATACCAGAGCACTGATCAGCTGTGAAGATCTTCCACCACCTTACTGATCCATAAGCCAGCATCATTGCTACGTAGAGCGGTACTATTGCTGCTAGAACATCGTATATGTCCTTCCCCGTAATCATGATTGATCCAATGAAACTTGAAAACTACGCGGTTTAGTAACAAAACAATCACTCACACCACACCACACAAGATCACAAAACAAGTAAGAAAATCGATCAAGAGCACAAGACAAGTAAGAAGAAAGATCGATCAAGATGATCAAGACAAGAAGATCGAGATTTGCTGGGTGGTGAAGTGGTTTTGGTAGTGTTGATGGTGTGGTTTTAATGGGGAAGAAAGAGAGACAAAGCGAGGGAGATAAGGATGGTAAGGGACAAGAGTGCAACGTAGGCAAAAAACAAAGGCTTGAAGAGCAATGTGTGTGTTTTTATTATGTGCATGGAGATTAATTATTTTAGGAAATTGTTTGAAAAATCTCTGCTGTCAATTCAAATAGTTTCCTTGTTAATCAGAAATTATTAAGTGGATTGAGTTATGGTTTTGATCATGGAAATTATCAATCAGGAACTTCCGTTATCATCTATTTTTACTGGAGTGAGGCTAGGAAATCAGATTCTGCAACCAGAATGACGTGACATCATCAGAAGAGGTTTTACTTAATGGAAATGATCAATCATAATCTTTTACTATCTATTAGTGCATAAAATGGAAAATATAACTGAGCAGTTAATGGTCGATTCATTGTGATTGAACTAAGTTCATAATCTTTCAGGGTGTTGATGGCCTAGTGGTTAGGGCTGTGTGGGTTTGTCCCCCACGTCCTAGTTTCGAATTTCACCTGCGGCATGGTTACTTTCTAATGTGTGTTGACCTATAGGTCGCCCAATTAATAGGTTATGAGATCCTTAAAAATCCAGCTCGCCTTTCAAAAAAAATAAAAAAAAATAGTTCATAATCTTTCAGCCAAATAGTTCTCCATTTGGAATTATAGAGGTTTGGCACCTTTCTGAAGTTGTGACTCTAGATTTATGTGAATTTTTATCCAAAATTGGTCACTATTTATTCGACACATGTAGGGAGGGTTCGAAAATGTTAGGAAATCAAGTTTTTGCAACTATGTTTTGCAACCAGGGTGACATGGCATGATCTTAAAAGAATTATGAATTTTCCAAAATGTTTATGTGTATCTCAAGGTTGTAAAAAACTCCCTCTGATGATGCCACCTGGTTGCAAAACTTAGTTTCCTAGCCTCACTTAGGAAGGGTTTAGTAGCTGCTTATGAACATGAACCACTTGCTGATGTGAATTTTTATCCAATATTAGTCAATATTGACATGTGTTAGGGTTTTCGCAAGGTTTAATTTTGGCAATTTTTGTGATAGTAATTGATGCGATCAGATCTATCTTCGCTGATCGCAATGATATTTAACATGCAAAAATGAGCAGCGATTAGGCGTAGGATCACCGTTGTAGTGGCCGAAGGCACTCCGATGCTTAAGTCATATACTGGATCGAGAAAGAGTAAAGACTATGTAAATTGCAGTGTGTATTACTTGCGTGCTTTTATCTTTCCTTTCACCGACTCTTATAGTGAATGTTTCCTCCCCAACTGTCCCTACGATCGATGGCGTGATGGAGGAAGTAGATGTCGCATAAGCAGGGGCGGATGTATGTGTTGGATAAGGGGGTCAATTGCCCCCCTTAAATTTTGAAAATTTCCATTAAGTTACTTGTATATTTTATCTTGCCCCCTTTAAATTTTTAGAATGACCCTCTTTATATACAATCTTGGCTATTGACTCCAAGTCATTTATAAAAAAAAGATTTTTTTTTTAAACTCCACCTTCACCAATCTCAATCTCACTCCATCTCTTTCTTTTTTATTTAATCTCTCTCTCTTTTTCTAATTCCCATCTATCCACCCACCATCTCTCTCTTTTTCTTTTTTTAATCTCTCTTTATTTTAATTCCCACCATTAATTGAGTTGGGGATTGGGGGAAGGGAAATTATACATTTCAATTTATTTTTTTAAATTCCTATCTATCTAATCTCTTTATTTTAGATTAAACAATTATAAATTTAAGATTTCAAAAATTGTTGTTTGTCTGTTTCGTCTGAGCTAGCCCAAAAGGAGAAATCTCTCCATCCAGCCTAGTCCAGAGAATAGACACTGATGTTACTACTACTTGGACTTAGATTGTACTGTTATGTTTGCCTCAACGCCAAAAAGTTAGAAAGAAAGCAGAGGTATGCTTCTCGCCAACTATCATCTTATACCACCATGTTTAATTCTGTTTTCTCCAATTCAAAAAGGTAAGCTCTTCTTTTGCTAGCTATAGTTGAATTAATCATGCCATGTATATTTGTCTAGTTGTATAGTAAAATAGTTGTGTATTGTTTGCCCCCCTTTGTCTGCAATCCTAGATCCGCCCCTGCTCATAAGATCTTACATGTGCATGATTGGAGCTCTTCGGGACTTGGCTTTGTTTAGGACCCAATGTTTGATTGGACTAGACCTGATTTCGTGCAGTGGATCTCGAACCTGTGACAACTCTGATATTTGTTGTTTGGGACATATTGTCCTGGGCCAAGCTCTGGAGCTCGGGTGTCTTGGACCTAGACACCTAACTTTACAGGCTGAACAGTGGTCTTGCGCATGGGTCCGTTCAGGACTAGACTCAAGTCTTTTATGTGCTAAGGTTAGTCCATGCCACGTATACAACCTGATTAAGGGACTGTTTTTTATGTCTCATCACTAACATTTTTAAGTTTATTTTCTACATACCAACCTATTTTACGTAGAGAGTGGAAGAAGAGTGACGCGCAAGAAGGTGTTAAAATAGAGCGTGTTCTATGACTCTAATGTCATACGATTTGATTATCGAACTTAATAAACCTAAATGAAAATCTTAAAAATAAAAATGATTTGAAAACGAGTGAAAAGAAAATCTTCTTTTAAAGCTAGTTCTATTCAATTAGAAGAAATGACTATTATATACGATTAAATAAAATAAAGACAAACTTATGCTCCCTTAAATGGGATTAAAGTCACCATTAGTTGGGTGGATCAAAGCTCCTTTTATAAACACATTGGCCTAACAAGTACATAATCTCTACCAAGATAATATTACATTAACAAATACATAACACTTAAACCTCGCAAAGACAATCTGGATTTCATTTTAAATGAACAAGCTTAAGCTAAACGAGTACAGTCCACATGTACGAATCAGACAACCAAATCGAAAGTTCATATTATACAATGATATAAGTGGCTTTAATTCTACGCGTTTTAAAGCCTAAACTTTCTTAAAGATTGTCAGGTTTTGGAAACTTCAAAGCTCCTAACTGTTCTTTTTCTTCGATCTCCACCACTATCAAGCTTCAGTTTTGTATTACTAATGGATAAATGTCTCCTTCCTTTTTCATTCCTAAATAATATTAGATTGATCAATATGTTAAGGAGAAAAGAGTGTTAAAAAGCGTTTGGTTGCCAATGGGATACTAACTCAACAGATAGGATTGTGATGGATGGTATTGTACAAGTCCAGTCCAGATTATGACACCCATTCTCACTAGAACAACCTCAAGGCAATACCAGAAAATCTGCAGCTCGAACCCTTAAACTGGATCAAGTAGTTGACACATTACTTAACACCGCAACCTCGTCAAGATCTTGACAAGTCAAGCTCACCTACCACACACAGATATACTAAGGTTGGTTGAATAGAATCAACAACTCACAGACAACAACCGATGTAAAACAAAATCTTGTCTCTCAAGCAGCAAGCTTCATTATATAAAGCTAATATTTTTTGCAGTCAGTGAGGCTCGGCCTAACCTAAAAGAATCCAACAAAATAAGATCTGTAGACATCTTTTATAATAGAGCACAAGCAATGCTCACGGACAGATTAAATGTTGCAGTCCACACATGCGTGCCTCAGAGGTTGAATCCAGAATATGCCGATCACTCTATCTGATCAAACATGGATGGCTTCGAACAAACGGACTTTTGTGCAGTGGATAGAAAGTGATTGTAGAGAAGAAATTGTTGAGCTGACAGTTTTGATCTGCAACGAGATAATGGGGTCAACAGCCACAGCCGTGAGTTTACAGAGCCACAGAATGTTGAAAAGGATGCTAGATTCTAAATCTGTATGTGATATTTCAGTGTTGGAAAAGATGGTTGGATCGCATAAGATGGTGAAACTGGAGTAGTGTTAAACTGACAATGATCCCAAAGCACCTATTTTGATTACCAACCAAGATCACCATGCAGCAACATAGAAAAATAAGCAATGTCTCAAAAGGGAATTGTTTTAGCAAACCACCATAACTGATTCTTAAATATTCAAATTTCAGATGGAAAGGCATTAAAACATTGACGCAGTCATACATAAAATGGTTGATATCTATTTGTATGAAACAAAAAAAGGTAAAACGAGAACTGGATGATTTATGGAGAATATACAGGTTTACACCGTCATGGACATTATCTGACGAGCAAGGCCTGGATCTTGCTGTAAGAGCTCTTTCAGGTTAGTCTCCACCTCACCCAACTGCTTCTCCAAGTATTCTTTGGAAGTCTGTCATAAGCACAATACAATTAATTGTCTATCATATTTGGAATTAAAGTGATAAACATGACAGAATTCAGAAGAAATAGCTAAACATAATGCTGTTCAAACCTATGAATCCATTCTTCCCCTAATACACGAGTAAGTTTCCAGCAATAAAATGGCTCATTAGGTGCAATCTTATGGGTGCATCACAATTTTCTTTCACAGAATGTGTGTCGTCATGAAATACATGTGATGAGAGAAATGAGATTAACAGCAAAGACAGAAGGGAAAAGAAGCAGACCTGAAGTACAGCAATGGCATTCTCACTATCCTTGATCTTCTTCTCCTGCTCATTTACCAAGAAAGATTTGGGCTCCAAAACAAACCTGGGCAAGACGAAAAGAAGACATAAACATTCATAGTTGATTTGTTAACTGAATGATAGAGCTAGTGATATCCATCTGTCTTTTAATTCCCAATTTAGATAGAGAGAGAGATCCAGAACTTACGTTCTCCCTGTAAAGCGAAAGAGAAAGGTGTCAGATGTGAATGGATGTCCCTAGGGCAAGTACAAAAACATGATTAAAATCAGGGGTCAAAATATCGATTAATGTAAATCGTGGTAGTAGACAAGTAACTGGAACAAGATCAACATGTGAAAAAAGCGCAGAGAAACCAATACTCATCATACCAATAGATTTGTATGTATTTGTATCATCGGATAACTGCCGTAGCTCCTCCAACGTTAGGTAGGCACGCTTCTTTTCAGCCTCTTTATTTCGCATTTGGCTCTGCACCTGAAAGCCATTGCAATAAAATTGTTCATGCCAAGAGCTGTTTATTTCAGATGAAAATCACATGAGTAGCAGTTACAGAATAGTAAGAATTGCTTTATTTTTCATTTCTTGTTTAATAGTGTTAAAGGCTGAAGGTGCCATGGTAATAAATTCTCTTGCTCCCCATCATTTTGTGTAAGGACCGGACTTCAGTTTTCAGTATATACTATAACACAAATCACCAGAGAAACCGAAGACGGTATCAGGCTCAAAACGGTCTGAGTCAAACTCATTGACAATGAGGATGGGTAAACAGTCAACTACACATAAGAAGATTGAATTAGAAGAGACCAGATATGGATACAGGTACGACGCAGATATGGGATAAGAACCAAAGTTTAGAAAGTCTAGGATATTGGTATGGGTATCCTTCAAAACTTCTCAAACATAAAATCATGATATCAACAGACACTTGTTATCATACGTAATAGTATTTTTGTCACTGAAAACACGGGCAAAGTGATAAAAGAACGAAGGATTTTTTTATACGCCTCCAATCTCCATCCATATCCGAGTGTCATCTTGTGTCCAACCCAATACAATATGCAAAATGAGTTATGACATTACATATTAGAGCATACTGAAAATGTTAAGAGTTGGATGGACTAAACACAAGACCACCGCTTTAGTGTGGCATCCGAATTGTGTTATTGTGTGGGGAGGAACCCAAAAAGTGCATCCATTTATTGCTCCACTGTAAGGTGGTTGGACACGGCTACACTTCATTCAAGTTGGTGGGGTATTTTGAGCGGCTACGAGATCCATTTTGGGTCCCTTTCATGAGGGGAATTGCCAAGCTTGGGAAGAAAACCAGTTTTATCGCCTCTCATTCTGTAGGCACTGTATAAACATAAAGGAACAAAAAAAATCTTTGAGGGCGCTTCCACAGTGTGGGATCGGTTATTTTTTTAGCTTTGACCTTTCATTGGTACATACATCCATCACATTCTACCTTCAAGGGAGATCATTATGAAGAGAAGGCATAGGCGAAATCCATTTTATATAATACATTTTTCCTTTTCGAGGTTCTGTGAATGCAACTATGAGTAAACCCCCTTTCTGGACATTTCCTACGAAACTATTGCACTCTTTTGCTAACTCCCCGTCCCTTATGTCCTCCAACAAGTTTCCCTCATCACAACCTCGCACCCTTGACGACCACTTCATAGGAATCTCCGACAGTTCCCCTGACAGACTCCCCTTCTTTACAATCTCCTCAACCACTTCCCCAATACGTTAACAAGTAATAACCTACCCCCCTCCCTCCCCCAACCACACATGAAGCTAATCTGTTAACAAGGAATTGTAGGCAAAGATATCATTATCGATCTTAGAGACCTTCTGCAGCTTCCATTTCCAAAATCTCAATATTGTTATCTCTTTGTCTCATTCCCTTTGATTCATTACGAACAGAATGCTGCTACTTTTCTCTTGCAAGATGTCCGAATTCCGAATTAAATAGTGGTTCCAACATAAATCCATTCCAACCTCCCCCATATCAGTCACTGCATCAACAATTCTCTACCGATAATAAATTAATACATGTCGATATCCACACTCTCCTCTTACTCTAGTATACAAACCAGTGTCAATGTTGCTAAATATAAAGTCTTAAATTCACAGTAATATTGAACACCCCAAACATACTAATCACACACTAATAGAGCACTAAGCAACTTAAAGCTTCAAACTTTGAGCTAATCTCAGTAGACATAAACTTAAAAGAAATGAAAAAATAAAACAGCTTAAATAACTATACAATAAAAAATCTGAAAACCAAAACAAGATTCTTGCAATGAATATAAAAAATTTACCTGCTTTAGCTTTCCTGTGGTCTCGATCATACGACCTTGAATCTCTATAAATGCCTGCAAATCAAGAAACACAAAATTATCTAAGGACCTGTTTGGTTCACAATCTTTGGGTTTCTAAAGATTGAAAGTCACAATACTTGGAATTGGAGAAACTTGAAAGACAGAGAGAATGTTATGAGAGATCTTACACTTCTGTTGGCTTCGTCAGCCATGTTAGTGTTCTGATTGAGCAGAGCGAATAGAAACTAAAACCCTAACCTTGAAGTGAAGCGAAGAAGATGAGTGGGATGGCCCAATATCTTGAGTTGGGATGGGCTTTTTCGCATAACGGATGGATACGTCTCATGCCCGAAGAGCAATCCACCTCGATTGTGTGAAATTATACAACGTAAAATTATACGGACACAGGCACTAAGGAAAAGTGTATAGTCATGCCAACAGCAGATAATACACTGATCATGTTGATGCATGGATCAACCAGGAGAGTTTTTATTCTCCACTATGGTTGAATGCAAATGTCACGTAGTTGCAAACTCAAAGCAAAGTGGGTTGGTTCATATCTTTCTATTTGGTTGCCAATCTCTGTCTCTTACTGAAATTTTCTGTGAAGGGGAGCCAATGAGAACAGAGGATGAAGAAACATCAACAAATGAGGTGATTCTAGACAGGAATTGTTCAACAAAGTGGTGATTCTAGACAGGAAGTGTCATTGAATATTCACTTGATTAACATCTGGAGGGTAAGATCTTTTATTTGTTTCTTTTAAGTTATTTACTCCTATTTTAAGTTGAAGTTGTGTTATCTACTCCTGTTTTAAGTAAAAAAAATAGTGTTATCTAGGAGGAGGAGGTCATGTGAATGTGTTGTTGTGTTGGTTACAATCAACATATGTTATGTTTCTCTATGACGATGAGAAAGAAATTGAAAAAATTACAATAGCCTTTACATTCTATTAGCAATCAATCATCCCTATCTCTCAACATCACATTTGAACAATCTTAACACCCCATTTGAACAATATCCTTTACATTCTATTAGCAAGCTTTCCTGAATAGGCCACACAACCCATTATTTTTTTGAATCAATCAAAAGATAAACACCAAGTCTCTATCCCTTAAAAATGTGTTTTTCAATATTAACTTATATAGACTTTAGTTGGATGATGGTGCCATCTATTTTTGTCTTTGTTGTTTTTTCCTTCTTTTCTATTTCTATGTGCTGGGAGCCTCAAATAATTAAACTTAATTGGATGCTTCTTACTGTATATTTGGACAATTATTTAAGTTGTTAAGCAAAGAAGCAAACATATAAACATTGTTAGAACTTGGTGTGTCTTGGGTCCTGTGGATTTCTCACTATCAAATAATTAAACTTTATTGGATGCTTCTTACTGTATATTTGGACAATTATTCAAGTTGTTAAGCAAATAGGCAAACATATATACATTGTTAGAACTTGGCGTGTCTTGGGTCCTATGGATTTCTCACCATCAATTACCCCTTCAATTCAATTAGTAAGTTCTGTTTATTTGATGAATTGGGTTTTGATAGTATTTGAAAAAGTTTTGAGTTGAAATTAAGGTTAAGGTAGTAGATTGTAGACTGATGAGATGTGTAAGGGTAAAAATTGAAGTTTTAGTTGGGTTTTCATGATCCGGTGGAAATTGAGAAGTGATGTACAAAGTGTTTGATTTGTGGATTAAACTTGATTATATTGAGTGTAATCAAAATTTTTATTCATATTCAGAAACACTTTGTCTGATTCCCTTCTCTCTGTAGTTTATTCATATTTTTATCTACTGTACAATCAAAATTTCTCAACTCCAGCAAATGTATTTTTGCCTTGAGAAGTGACAATTTAAATTCAGGGAGTTGGCTATTTTTTGTATTTGTGAAATACTTCACACTTATCTTAAATGAAAATATTATAAAGTAGTGTATACTTGACTTAATTGAGTAGTGTCCACACTGTTAAATTTTCTATGAGTAATGTCTAAAACAAGAGTTGTTTTGTTGGCTCTTGGACCGAATATAAAACCAGTGACGATCCCAGTTTGCAGGTTGATTTGTTGGGCCTTCCCGAAGGCAGATTACATTGCGTTGAATGTGGATGATGCCAACAGAAAAAAGGAGATGTGTCTGGCGGAGCGATAGTTTGAAATGAGCAGGGCACTTGCTTATGGGCAGCGCAATTTTTCTTTGGTGCATGTTCGAATAATACCCTAACTTTCCCTGGTCTCTATTCTCTCTCAGGTTCATCTAATTTGCTACAAATCTTTCAAGTTTTGATTTTTTAATGCAAAAGTTGATTGTTATGAAAATAGGTTTTTCTTCTTAATCAAGACCATAGATTTGGGTAACTTCACTATCGCAGGGTGAGTTATAACGTCCACTATTCCTCGAGTAACTCTTGAAATATGTTCGTTTGTCAGAATCAAGTATTATTCCTTTGCAGGATAAAATTATGGTACTCGGTGTTGAGAGGCACAATCGTGAGTGTGAAACGTCTTACTATCCTCGAGTACTATACAAGTAGATTCATATTGGTTTAATCACTTTATCATATTTAAATGGAACATAAGGGTTAGAAGAAACAGACAACCATCGTATAGCTTTATTTGTTATTCTCATTGGAATTTCATTGGTTTATTTAGAGCTTTGATGTACTTAAATGTTTTATATTACAATATTTTGATAATTAAATTATACTTTTGGTGTGTGGAGATATTATTTGGTGTTCATGGCATTGATTGTCATTATAAATTTTTATGACAGGTTCAAACAAGTTTCAATATTGAAAAATACAGGGGAAACTCTGTCAAAATTTTGATTTTTAAATTGTTCATGACATTGATTGTCATTATAGTTACTTATGTGAAGTATAATTTCTTATGACATGCTCAGATAAATATTTAGAGCTTACTTAAATGTTTTATATTGCAATATTTTGATAATTAAATGATAATTTTGGTGTGTGGAGATATTATTTGGTGTTCATGACAATGCTTGCCATTATAAATTTTCATGACAGGTTCAGACAGACTTCAATATTGAAAAATACAGGGGAAACTCTGTCGAAATTTTGTTTTTTTAATTGTTCATGACATTGATTGTCATTATAGTCACTTATGTGAAGTATAATTTCTTATGACATGTTCAAATAAATATTTAGAGCTTTGATGTACTTAATTATTTTATATTGCAATATTTTGATAATTAAATGATAATTTTGGTGTGTGGAGATATTATTTGGTGTTCATGGCATTGATTGTCATTATAAATTTTTATGACAAGTTTAAATATTGAAAAATACAGAGAAAACTCTGTCGAAATTTTGGTTTTTTAATTGTTCATGGCATTGATTGTCATTATAGTCACTTATGTGAAGTATAATTTCTTATGATATGTTCAGATAAATACTTTATTCAAAAAATTACATTTTGGATATAATGATATTGTGTGCGTGTCTCTTCGACTGTTTAAAACCATGTTCTACGACAAAACCTCTTTTAATATTGAAAACAGTGATTATATATTGCGCTGAGATAACAATTTTTTGTGAATGCTAAATTATGTGAGGTATAAATGCTTATGACAAGTTTAAATATTGAAAAATAGGAAGCTATGTCAAAATTTTAAATATTTTTTTATTTTTGTAAAAAATTCATTTTGATATTCTTCTAAATCGAATGTGTCATTCTGTTTGTCCTAATTAAATTATGTTTCTTCAACTGCTGCTTTACTAAATCGGGCATCAATTTCATCCAAAATTCACTTGAACAAAAATGGGAGATTTCTTAATCTTGAATTATTTCCTTCTTATTTTTAGTTAAGCTGACATTTGGTGGAGATTAAATTCCTTAGCACATTGGTTGTGATTATCAGTTTTATTAACATAATTTTACTGCTCAAAAATATTAACTTTCTACAAAATTAATTCATCGTAACTGTTGCAATTTATGCAAGTGTTTTTAGAAATTGAAATAAAACCCCAAATGTGAATATTCGACATAGCCGTGAAGGTATGATGTAATCTGCGATAGTGCCAACGGCACGGGTATTACACTAGTTTATGTACAATTCTTCTTTGGTTTGTTAGGGAACTAGATTTTTGCGACTAAGATGATATAGCATAATCAAATGAGGTTTTTATAACTTTAAAATATGCATAAACACTTTGAAGATTTTATTGTTCTTCCTAGATCACGCCACACGTCACATTGATAATAGTGTTCTAAAAATCGGTCTAGGCGGCCGCCTAGGCGGCGCCTAGGCGCTAGAAGGTGGAAAACCGCCCAGATTAATGCCTGGGCGGGCAGTCTGGGCGGTTCTGGGCAGTCTGGGCGGGTCTAGGCGGGTCTGGGCGGGGTCTAAGCGGCCTAGGCGGTCTAAGCGGTCTAGGCGGCCTAGGCGGGGTCTAGGCGAACTCTAGGCGGACTCTAGGCGGTCTGGGAGATTTTTATTTTTTTTATTTTTTTATTTTTTAATAAGGTTGATTGTGTTCTTATTTTATTTTTCTTTCCTATTTTTTAGAAATAAACTATTTAATTATTTTTTTAGAAAATCTCGGGAATGGGCTTTGATGATGATGATATGTCTAAATGTAGCGAAGGATGATTACTTAATGGAATTCTCAAAGGATCTGCCGGTACCAATTTTACTAATGTAGATTTTATCAAACATAACTGAGGTTATTCATGCAATTTGAAGAAAAATAAAAGAGTATACAAATTCAAATTTATATAAAGTACCCATCATGACCAACTTCAGTCATTTGAGTTTTAATAAATTTTGTTCACGATTGTTAATTTTTCATGTTTTTAAATTTTGCATATGTATATTGACATTAAATTGGATGTAATTGATAAGGTATTATGCTTAACTTTTGTAAATTATTAAAGTTATAATACAAAACCTAAGACCGCCTAGGCACCCGCCTAAGCCCCTGGGCGCTAGGCACCTGCTCGCCGCCCGCCCAGCGCCTAGCGATTTTTAGAACACTGCTTTGATTACATAACTTAGATGCAAAAATCTGGTTTTCTAGTATTTTTTTTATCAGTATTCTAAAATCTTTGTATCTTTTTGCACGTATACATGAGAAATATGCTCGATTAGAGGTTTAGGGGTCCTGGCTCACTTTTAACCACAGAAAGAAAGAAAAATAGAAAGAAACACTTTGCGGACATTACAGTGGGAATGCAGGCGAAGTAGTCCTACATGACAGCTATCTTTTTGAAAATTACAACCCCACCATTGAAGCTTTTGCTGGATGATTAACCATATCATATCTCCAAAATAAACTTCCATCTTGTCTAAGCACTAGCATAGCTTTTGCATTGTAGCCCCTACTTATCAACATTCCAAAAGAAAATCAGTCCAAAAAAACTTTCTTTTGATAATTTCATCATTTTCTCTATCAATCAAAATGATGGCAGCGACTTTACAATCTTGGACTGCAAAATGTTAGGTACAATATCAGTGTTATCCACAACGTCCATGTAGAAACTACAATTGAGTACTAACACTTAATAACGTAAAAGATTCCAACGGTTAATAGCTTCAATGGAAATCATTGCTTCAGTCACTAGGAATGTCAAGGAACAGAAATCATTGCTTCAGAAATGGAAATCATTGCTTCAGTCACTAGGAATGTTAAGGAACAGAAATCATTGCTTCAGAAATCACTTGAAAACGGGTTAGGCGTGCCGCATGGGGAAGAAGCAAATGATACAAACCATAACACAGCAGGATCAAGAGAATGCAAATCACCATCAAATTCTTACATCACTGCTGCGACTTCTCCAGAATATAAGTAAAAGGTTAATCTCAGCTAACAAACTTCTCCGGTAATCCCAGCAGCACCACAATCTAAAAGCTACCAAAACAACGAAGCATCCTGCCAACTAAAAACGAAATTTTCTTCCAAAAGTCAATAAACCAAGCATAACAACATGTACATGTTTAGTGACTTCCTCGCAGATTAGCAACCATAACAATTTTACAACTATGAAACATTATGAGAACAAATAATTTCTTTAGCATAAGATGCACAATGTAACAAAGAATTATACAAATAATGTAAAGAGCATTATAAGTCTACAACTATTTCACTTCCAAAAAAGGTCATAAACTCACTTGAACTGCTGAGCTTACTTGGGTTGTATGTACAAGCAAGCCAGTGAACGGCCCAACCGATGAAGTTAACCTTGACAGCAGAACTCCATAGTGAACGGATACAGGGTTTGGCAAGACATGCAATTTAAGTTTTATTGTCCTTCAGGGTAACCAAAGAAGACTCATGTTTGTTTACAGAATCAAACAACAGCTGGTGAAGAATGAAATTGGTTGGTTCCTACATTGTTTAACGGCCCATTAGAATGCCTAGCTTTAAAACTCCCATACCTCCCTGGCTTCGGTTGAAACAAAGAGGTAAGCATCTTTTCCAATGCCTGTGCTGTGTACTTGGCATACTTGCTGGCGCTTGCATCTTGCTCGACCAAGGGGCCATAGTTTTGCATGTAGCTTCTGTAAACTGGAACTATAGCTTGCACTGCGAGCTGGCACGTCTTCTCCCTCAAATCCTTTTCTGATACCACCCAAGTCGACTGCTTCTTGTACATTTCATCAAAAGTCTCATTGAATGCCTTCAACCTCTTCTTGACAAGATCACGAGCAGTAGCTCTCCCGCCGGAGAACATAATAAGACCTTCCCTGCTCAACAAGGAGGGAAGTTTTGCCCAACTCTCCCTCAAATACACTGCAGCATAGTACTCCTTGTACTGTTCTTGCTCTCTTAACCAAGCGTCTCCCAGTAAATCACCAAGCTTTGTGTTCTTTAGGTGCTTGTACAAGTGCCAATGGGTGTTCATCATAAACAGGTAAGAGAGAGTCACATCCTCGTAGCCTTTCAACCAAGTCTCCAAATTAAGCTCAATAGCCTTGACTATGTTCAAGACAGCATCTGTAAGGAGTCTCTCTTGAAATTTCTCTTGTTTCCAGCTCCGGTGGATAACCAGGACCTGCATCAAGATAGGCCTATAGTCATCCCCAAGCAATCTGTTACAGTAGTCGGTGATGAAGCTCACGAGTCTTGGCACACTACCATCCACAGGAGGAGGCGTTTGCCTCTGCAATTCAACTTGAACCAAAAGTTCCCAGAAAATCTCACAAGCTCCTTCAATAACCCTTTTGATGAGATCCCTAGTCAGATTCTGAATATCCATGCAAGCTTTCCCTCCGAACAAGCGGTTAAAATCCAACCTCAGTTTGTTCAAAGAAGCAAAAATATCCAACAGCTTCAATAGTTTAATGGGATCCTTCTTACTATCAGTAACAGTTCTACCGAATTGGAGGAAAGCGAGAATACCAGCTTGGGCTGCTATTTTTGCAAAGCAACCCATCCATACATCCAACCCAATCCTCTCAAACACATCATTGCAGAGTGTATACTCAGCTTCAAAAAGATGCTTCACAGCAAACTCCAAATGCTTACCCCACTTAGAAATATAACCCTCAATACTCTGCACATCATTGAATTCTGAAATCGAAATCTCGAGATAATCCAAATCAAGCGCCCGCAAGCTTTCTCTAACATTCGAGCTCCTCACCTCAACATAAATCGAGATGCACTTCTCAAGCCTGTTATTGGTAGTCAATCTCCCAATAATAGCTTGTAACTTCTTAATAACCGGCACCGGCAATTGTGAAGGAGCAATACAAGCTTGGTCCCCAATGGACGAAGACATAGGCAAAGGAACACTGTTTTCAGTCAAAAGCCGGCGAAATTCACCTTCCAACTTATCCAAAGCAGCATGTAAAAGCCCCCCATCAAGCCGGGCACGCTCCTCATCACTCTGCAACTCCCTAAGAGTCTTCAACGAACTCTTCAAATTCGACAAAAACCTCTCATCCGCCACAGTATTATCCTCCAAATACTCCACAATGTCCTCCAACCATTGAATTGCCAATCCACAATTATCCGCCAAGAACCTCAACGCCTCCTCTAATCTCTTAAGCACCGATAAGTACCCCGAAAGATCATTCATCGGATCTGATAACAATGACTTCTCTAATCCATGAACTGCATCAAACACCTTCAATACAGCAGCAGCAGGACCCACTGCTCGATCAATATGGCCACCAACTGCCACAAGAGCCTCCTTCTGAGCTCGGATCGGCCGAACCGCAGCCTCCAACGATGGCAATCTCTGGTTAATCTCATCCAACCTTGGCCCAGACTTCTCCAAGGCAAAACCCAAAGCTTTAGACTTCTCTAAACTCGATTTCAAACTCTTCCTAGCAGCTACAAGGTTCTCAATTCTCCTCACCCCAGATGCCATCCCCAAAAACCCTCACTCAAACTCTAACCCCCACTTCCCAAATTCCAATCTTTAACCTGTTTACACAACTAATTCGACACAAAGTTCACACATTTCTCATCTAATCTCAACGACTCACACTCAAGTTAACCAGGACTGATGGAGATATAGACATTTCTCCTCTTAATCACCATTTTTTTTCACACCAAATCAAAAACCCAATCGAGATTCAAAGTTTCAAACCAAACCCATCTACCCAAAACACGAAATCAAGCAAAGTAAACCAAAACACACGAAATCAAAGAAAGGGGTGAGAGAGGGGACTCACCACAGTTTGGGTTTTCGACGGTTCGATCTCTTCGGCTTCGATTCTTCTGGATTCGACTGAATTCGATTCGAATCGATATGATGGTGGTGGTGGTATTGTGCTTCTTGTTTTTGTTGGGCTCGAAAAGCCAAAATTGTTTTCTAATTAATGAGTGAAAGAAATCGGTGGGGTTTGTTTGGGTTAGACTTTAGAGTGTGTTTTTTATTTTCCGGCTTTAGGGTTTAGAGTGGAAAATTGGAAAAAAAGAGACGTGGGAAAAGGAGAAGGAAAATGAAGAAAAAAAGAAACGCAATCAGTGTGACAGTCAAGCAAGGCTTTACATCTTCTTCTATTCTCTCTCTCTCTCTCTAGATTTTTGGGTGTTGGTTTCTCTCTCTAAAATGGGGTTCTAGTGTTTTTCTCTCTAGAATGATTGGGGTCTGTTTGTTTCACTTACTAAAATGGGCCTTTTCTATCTCAAGGTGTTAAATCCATTTCTTTATCTCTCTAAATGGGGTCTATTGTTTTCTCTCTCTAGAATGCTCAGGCCCATTCGTTTTTTTATCTAGAAGGTTCTATATTATGTTCTCCCTATCGGACGGTCATTTCCTGGAAAAGGAAGTGAAATTCATTTTTTTTGTTATACAAATTTTTGTTTTCGATTGTGTAAATCAATTGTTTATAAAATTGTTTTCTCACTATTCATGTAAATTCAAATTTAAGAGGATGCATTGAAATCAAATTCTCAATAATAATTTTTACGGCTATTTTTCATGCAACGAAACATACCCTAAATGTTTACTATTATTTTTTCTCTTATAGAAGATTTAGACTTATGATATCATCCAGCACAAGTATATCAATTTAATGGAAAAATTTAGGATGTCTGGTACCTTGCATGATGGCTGCTAGGCATTGTTGATTTACATCGAAATATATGTAACACTTATCTCGATGCAAAATCAACGGTATCTGACGCCCACATCTCAATGCAAACTCGATACAAAATCAACAGTATCTGACACCCACATCTCGATGCAAAATAAACGGTGCCTGGAACCCACCAGGCACCCTAGCCTAACCTCGATCTATTTGTATGCATTTCTCTCTAAAATGGGGTCTATTTGTTTCTCCAATTAAAATTTATAATGTTTTGTGATTCTCTCTATGAAAAAATGCGGTTTATTAGTTTCTCTCTGAATGTTATATATAAAAACTAGGGTTTGTTTGTTTTGTTTTCCTCTCTCTAAAATGTAAGGGGCTGTTTGTTTGAATTTCTCTCTCTACCTGATTGTGTAGAAGAGAATCTACAGCACATGTGAAACAATGTACTTTGGAGTGACGCAATAGCGTACTTGCCTGGAAAATGAAATTCTGAAAGGACAATTGTCTGCGCTGGCACTGCTTTGCTGGTGATTTACAAGTGGTCAATTATTTGGATCTTGATAATCCAATTCCTTTTACTTGAAAGATGATGACGTGGCAGTTAGTTTCATCGATGAGATTACGCAATTTCTATTGTTGTGTTTTCTAAATTGTGTTTATTTTCACACGAAATACATACCTACTAAAACATCGCGATACTTCAAACAAATGGAATTATAAATCACATTAGTTCTTACAGTTGGAAAACGAACGTAAACCCCTCATTCCAAATTGGAATCGCCTTTTATGTTCTCATAATATCATTTTTACCTTTCATAATTTTCTACCCGAGAAATGTTAGAGTAACATAACATACGACAATCTCATTTTCTCCCTCCATTACAACATAAAAGATTTTTTTTTTTTAATTTGAAGGTTATTTTTCCACTCATGAGATTCTTTCATAATTTTTAGTGAAACAATCATATTTGAAGCATTTGCATTTTTATTAATTTGAATGAGCTTAGAATATATTTAAAACGACATAATGATAATAAAAGAGGTTGCTGATTTGAATCTCACTAATAACAGATACACCAATGGTGTTAGTCGTGTAATTGACGTATATATCATTTGTCCATTAAAAAACAAAAAAAATTATATTTCTTTTGTATAGTAATTTTTTTGCGACTCCTACCATGAATCATGACGTAATTATTTTAATTTGTTTTCTAATATAAAAGTTATACATGAATCATGGAAAAGAATTTTTGTTCTCATTACGATATAAAATGGATGATTTGGCAACAGAAGCATGAGTCCATTTTTGTTATCCTCCCGCAACATCATTCTTAAACTGTGGCCCATTATGACTTAGAGAGGAGAAATGGCAAAGTCACACGCTTTTCCTTATTTTTGTCCTTAAACTTGATATTGCATTAGGTATAAGAAATTACATGGATAATTTATCAGGAAACTGAGCCTTTAGTTTTTTTTTTTGAAAAAGATTATGCCCCAATTAATTTCCGATCTAAGTCCATATTTTGTACTTTAGGAACTAACATGTACATTAATTATGCTTTTGGTAATCATTCTACATTGAAATTTTGACGAATTATGTGGATTAACATTTGAAATGAAGTGTGTTAAAGATATTGTACATGATCATCTTAAAGTCCTTTCGAAAAATATCATGTTTTAAATGAAAAATATTAAAGTAAAAAGAGTAAGACTTGAAGAAGTAGCTTAGCGCGGTCTAGATCAAATTAAAACTTGTTTTCACATGTAGCAAAACTATTACAATATTTCAACTAAAGCTTTATGACATTTATGCCATTTCAAAACATCAAACTCTATAGTTGGGATTCCATGGTAGACTTGCACCTTTTTAAACTAGTCCATTTCCCAAACCATTCATGTAGATACATAATTCCATTGTCCCTTAAAAAAAACATCAAATAAAAACCCACTTTAATAAAATTAAGATCAATTTTTAAGTGAACAAATAACTTGCCACATAAATGCAAAAAACAATCATAAAATTAAGCTACAAGAAAATGACAAATACTTTATATATATAACCACATATATTGTAATGTATTAGATTAATCCTCATTCTATTGCCAAGATTTTGACATATTTCTAACCAACTCCTATTAAAATTGGAATAGTACTCCTCAAGTTGAACTAACAATTCTTCAACCTTAAATATATAAATTAAGAAAACACTAGAAAGAAAATATTTATTAGATTTGTTGTTTGAAATCCAGTTGGCTTCCATGGCAGTTCCTGTTTGTATAACTCCTCCAAGAACAAACGAATGGAAAATCAATTGAAGGAAATATAGGTTTGTAAAAGGAGGGAGGCTTCTTCGTTACTCCCTGATTTATATCATTTGTGTACAGATACATTTACTTACCGGTCAAAAACAAATAATTTTCTTACACATTTACTTCAAACGCAAATCGCGTTTTACACCATAAGAATCAAAGGGGTATATGTTTAATGTAAGGCAGCAACTACTCCACACCACCTAAAGCATTGTCTCACATTATTATATCAATTTTTTCTTTTCCACACCACTCACTTTATTTTTCATACCAACACTTTTCTCTCATACTACCAATTAAAATTCAAAATTAAAATTTTTCTCTCTCATCCCTTCTTTTCATCTTTATGTCTTTCCTTCTTCTTATCTTCCTTTATCTACTCCATCCCTCTCTTTTTCGTCAGACACTGCCATCACCTCGCCATCATCACCACCACTCTGCCATCGCCACTTTTCTCCCTCCCGCCACCTCCATTTTTCTCTTTATTTTCTCCATCAAGCACCACCACCACCCTGCCACCTCTCTCACCCTCTTCATCTTTGAAAACATGGTATTATCCCTGACTTTTGTTCAATTTATATGTTCGATTGAAACCGATTATCAAACTCACCAAAACCAACGAATGTCAAGTGTTTTTCCTTGTCTAGATAACATTTAAATGGAAACTTGCTGAGTCAATCTGCTTACACGTCTTGCTTTTATTGCTATATCGGGAGTTACTCTACTAATTTACTTGATGTAAAACATAAAGTGGATTTGTTTCTATTTTTGTTGAATCTTTTTCAGGGCTATAGAATGGTCCATGGAACGATCAATGGAACGGTCAATGTAACGATCTATGCAATGCATTAACTGATAAAAAGTTTCAAGGAATGTTCTAGGAGACAATCCATGGACTCTGGTGTACCAGTTATCGAGCCCACGATAAACGCTGGGTAGCCAAGTGCGGAACGGATAACTGCTGAAAGCATCTAAGTAGTAAACCCACCCCAATATGAGTGTTCTCCTATTCCTACTTCCCCAGAGCCTCCGATAGCACAACCGGGACAACAACGGGTTCTCTGCCGACAAAGTCTCCATTGTTTTCAAACTTTAATTTATTTATTTACAATTCAAAATTTCCAAATCAATAAGAGTTTTTGGATTTTTTTTGGACCGCAATCACACCAAACGAAAATTGTAGTACTCTGAGTTATCTAATAAACACAATTTGAATCACTTGAAAATGTTTTGAAATGAGAAAGTTATGGCTATTTTACTAAAGTCGTGTCAATCTATTTATAAGAAAAAAAATATATGTTTTCACCCTTTTGCATTTGGCGATGCGAGGATTGAGCGAAACTTCGCCCTAACCAATGCGAATTTGAGACGAAGTTTCGCCCAATACTCGCATAGCCCTTTGATTGCCAATGAAATTGTTGATTCTAGGAAAAAACAAGGTATTCCAGGACTCATCATCAAATTAGATTTCTCAAAGTCTTTGACAACGTCTCTTAGAGATACTTGGATTTGGTAATGACTCACTTGGGGTTTGACTCCAAATGGATTCATTAGCTTCATACTTGCAGATCTACAACAAATTTCTCCCTGAAGATTAATGGTCAACTACACGGGTTTTTTCACTAGCTCCAAAGGTCCGCGTCAAGGTGATCATCTGTCTCATCTTCTCTTTACTCTAGCAGTGGAAAGTGTAACCCAAATGATTCTTAAAGTGGTTGATGCTGGCCTAGTGAGAGGATTTTCAGTCGCAAAGGGTAGTCCTTATGTTTCCATTCTTCAGTATGCAGGTAATACTATCCTCTTTTATGATGCCCTTACGACTCAAGTTCTTGCTCAAAAAAGAATTATGCCTTTGTTCAAAGTTATTTGAGATTTGAAAATCAACTTCCACAAATCAATGGTGTTGCCCATTGGAAAAGTCCCCCATCTGCAACAGTTGGCGGGTTTATTTGGTTGTGTAGCGGGTCAGCTTTCAGTTAAGTACTTGGGTATGCCTTTGGGTGCTAGATTTAAAAGTAAAGCTGTGTGGGATGAGATGATCGAGATGATGGAATCGAGACTAGCGTCTTGGAAGTACAAATTCCTTTCAAAAGTAGGCAAATTACCACTTGTCCAATCCATTTTAACTTTTATCCCTGTGTTCGTTCTGTCTCTTATCAAAGTGCACTATTTAATAGCAGCTATAATGGAATAAATCATGCGCGACTTGCTTTGAGATTCTGCTCAAAACTCTAGAAAGATGCATCAAGTGGGTTGGGAGATATTTTGTTGTCCCAAACTCGAGGTGGATTAGGCATTCGCCAAGTGAGCACTTTCAACTTAGCATTACTTTCCAAGTAGTTTTGGCGATTTGCAGAAGAAAAAGGAAATTTATGGAGATCGTTCATCATTGATAAATATGGGCGCAATAGATGTGATTAAGATAACATAACTAAGTACACTCCCTATAGGTGCTCTTTGTGGAAATCCATCTCTGGGTGTGCAAGTGTTTTCTACCCTCACGCCTCACTTCGATGTGGCAATGATGATCTCATCTCTTTCTGGCATAGTTCTTAGTATAGCATTCAACCTCTAAAAGATTTATTTCCAATGTTGTTTATCATTAACAACTAAAAAAATGGGAGAGTTAACAATTTTTGGTTTAATGGAGATTCTTGAGATATTTCCTTCCGAAAACCCTTAAATGATGGGGAGCTAGAGGAGGTCGCCAATTTAATGCAATTGTTGGATAGTCAGATGCTCTCAGTGAGATCTGATAGTTTGGTGTAGAAGGGTAAATGTGTGGACTTCTCGGTGAAAAAAATTTCTGATATGATGGTTGCCTTTTATTATGAGACTCATTCCAACCCCTTCATTTCCTCTCATAAGAATCTGGTTTGGCCCCGCTCACTTTCCAAAAAAAATAAAAATAAAAATATGGTTTGGGTGAAAAATCTTATTCCTCGGATTAATTTCTTTAGTTGGTCAGTGTTGCATGAGAGAATCTTGACTAAATATAGGCTAAGGAAAAAATGAACTCCCACAGGAAGTTTTTGTGTGCTTTGTAATGAGATTGACGAGATTCTGAATCATTTGATGGTTCACTGCAGATTCTCCAAATCTAATTGGAACAGTTTCTTGTCAGAATTTGATCTAAGTTTGATGTTTCAATGTTCCACTTTGGATTGGCTAAGTTGGTTGTCCCAAGCTAATCCTTCCCAACGGGTAGAGTGGTTATGACGTAGGGTTTCTTACGTGCTCATGTGGTGTGTGAGGAAAGAGAGAAATAATAGAGTTTTTGAAGGGCTCAATAGATCGGAGCATTTTATCTTTATCGAGATCAGGGAATTGTTGTAGAAGATGGGTTCGGCTTGTAGTTTGTTTAGAGACTTGCTCTTTGACACATTGTCTTAGCATTCCTTGATATATGAATGTTTTTCCTTGTATTTTGTTTCATTTTTATCTTTAATAAACATCTTCGTGTTTGACAAAAAAAAAACATATATGAATGTGATTTTTTTTTTTTAAAGTTCAAACACAAAGATTTTTATTGAAGATAAGAAGATAAACAAAATACAACCATCCATATATCAAGGAATGCCAAGACACCATGAAGGTGTCAAAAACATGTCTCTAAAGATATAACAAGCTGAACCCATCTTTTACAGCAATTTCCTAATCTCGATAAAGATGGAGTGCTTCAATCTATTAAGTCCTTAAAAAACCCTCCTATTTATAAGTATGTGAACTAAAAACATGTAATGCAGAGCTATATATATCATTGAACAACTTGCAATTTCGTCAACTTGGAAGTTCCAAGAAAATTGTATAAACCAAAAATGAATTTTTTAATATATATATATATATATATATATATATATATATATATATATATATATATATATATATATATATATATATATATATATATATATATATATATATATTTTTTTTTTTTTTTAATCAAAGTATGCGGAAGGAGATGTGAAACCCGCACTGAAAGAGGAAAATAAAATACAAAAGACGTGCTAAATTGAGGACTATTACTAGTATTTCAAGTGGTATAAATACAAACGGTGACACGATAGTGTATAATGTATATATATCTATCTTACAATTCCTATATGTATTTTACTATTCATAAACACTGTAGATATTGTATATGTCCTATGTGGCAGTGTTTGTCTCATGGCCAAACTTAAGTGATATATTCAAGAACCTGATGCTTCCTCTCTCCAGTCTCCACAAGGTTTTTCTCTTCACGCTCAAACCAAAATTGCCATTTTCTCCAATTCTCTCTAGTGTTAAAACCAACTATCATACCCTTTCTTCCTTCTAAACCTTAAAAAAAAAACAAAGAAGATTGCAACAAAAAGACTTGCAAAATCAACAAAACTTCTCAAATTTCCAATTCGACTCAAATCTCACTGCAAGTCCTCTTTTGCCCTTAAGTAAATCTGAAATTTGTTGCGAATTTGATCTACAATGCACCAAATCGTCTTTGAGAGATGAAGTCTGATTTAATTCTCTTCATATCTCCTCAACAAACCCCTTTCAACAAGGAATCATAAATAATATCCCAAATCCAAACTTTTTGAAACCCCAACTTCGATGGAATTCTCTGTACAAATCTTTGACAACAAAGATGCAACTTTGATGGAACTCTCTTCAACAATGATTCGTAAACAAAATGGCTCGAATCGCCTTCAATCATCTCTTATATTTGTAGAAAATCAACTTAATCATCCATATCAGGAAGAGGTTGTGTGTGGTGATAAAGAAATCGGTTGGGATTTATTTTATTCTTCAAACAGAAACAGGGAAGAAGAACCCATCAGCCAACATCATCAAAACTCTTCTTCCTTCCCACACACCATGTGTCTGTGTTGATGCTTTGAGAGGGTATGCCCTATACCCATATTTGAAACCCATTTTATGAAACCCAAGCCCAATGGATGTTCCATGGGTTACTACAACTTGGGCTTAGAAAATCTCTTATTTAATTAAATGCAATAATTTATCATTATTATTGTATTATAGTTCTTTTAAGAAATTTTTTTAACGACCCAATTTCCGTTTAGGTTTGTAGGTTTGCTTCTAAAGATGTCGTGAGCCTATGTTATTGACATGACCAATTTTTTTAGTTTACATTAAGTGATTGAGGGCGAAAGTGAGAATGGTAGTAGAAATGTTCAATACATGCTATTTAGCAACAAAGAAATGCATTGGAGTGCCAACGGCACGAGAATACTGTAGTATATATACATTTCCCATTTTCATGGAAAACTTTCTACTGTGGAATGAAAATGCATTTTTTTTAAAAAGGCAAAAAAATTTATTTCAACGTTTCAAATATTGGATGAATGCATTATGATTACTGTAAATTATTGTCACGCCCCGATTTTCGAAGGAAACGAAAATCCCAAAAGCCACGTAGGATTATCCGTTTCCCCCAAAACTCGAGACGTGAGAATTCAATAATAACAGAAACAAATAACAGCATCAACTAAACAACTAAAACGAATAAAAAGTCTAACCCGGAGAAGACTGGCATGACTAGCTCACTAGCGGAACTCCAGTAATGCAGCTCAAAATCTCTAAACCTGAAAGACTACTCGGCTACATTCCAAAAGGAATGTACCCAAGAAGCAAAAGCTCACTCGGGTCAGCAATAAAGCTGGTGTGAGAAATCTTCATCCCAAAAATCAATAAATCCGCACATGATAACATTAAAATAAACCAAACAATTAATAACCACACCATCAGGTAGTTCCTCAATGAGGCAATGGTGTTATCATCCTAATAAATAAACATGCATTATTTATTACTAATAAATAAAGTTTATGAGTTATCAATCATCATAAATGCAACAACAATACAATTCACTCATATTAGACTATTATTGAAATATTAAACAAAACACATTTTTCTACCTTTAGGAAGACATGTAGTTCTCATTCAAGGTTCGAATGAGCTGTTAGTTTCTTCCCTCAAGGCTAACCTAGTATAAGCTAAAATAATCTATACACAATTTCATGGCATGCTCAATTCAATGGTTTTATTTAATTATTTGTTTTTTTTTTGATTTCTAATTCTTGGCTTCTTTTTCCACAATCGCACTCTCCTCCTGTGCCGAACACACCTCACCCAAGTGTGCCTCCCTTGCCATCGAAGCCACTCGGAGCGTACATGACCCAAGTGGGGTGCCACCTCGAGTGTCATGTCATCTCACCCGAAGTTCGATCACTGACAAGCATTCTACACGTACAACCGAACTCACATGGAACGGTGCACCGATATGCAAGCAAGTCTGCATACCCATAATAATATCACACGTATACAAGCAAGTCTGTATACAAAATTTTCATTTCTTTTCACATTTTTTTTTCTCTGGAGTTGTGGAAAAAGAACATTTACCAAGTATTTTATTTGAGTCATTATTTTTCCAAATCAATTAACGTCACATCACATTCCCTTTACTAGAACCATATATACATAAAACATTACCAAGGTGATATTCACAACATGACAAAATCTATTTTTCCATCTCCTTCAGAAAAGAATGAAAAACAAGTGTGTCGCAAGCACAAACATTCTTTTAACATAGTCACATACGCGTGACAAGAAAACAAGTTTCATTACTGGCTATACCTGACTATCCTTATGGAAATCCACCTTTTCTTTTGAAAACCACCTATCATGACCACATCTATTGATTAGACAGTGACAATCAATATAGAACATACACTGTCAACATACATATCCATACCCATACCCATACCCATTTACTGTATGACCTTTGTCCTCTTTACACTGTCCCCACACCAAGTAGTGAGATACTCCTAATGGATATGATTGGTTTGTCAGTTCCACTTACATTCAATTATCTACTTGGTAAAGGAACTTTTTAGGAGATTTTGACTAGTTCAAGAAAACCCAACAAAGAGAAATTTGTTAAAACTGGAAGTTAGAGTTGTATAACAATGAGGTTCTCTGTGCAAGTCCAAGATAGGGAAAAATCCAAACTACTACACTCCAGTAAAGTTTATAGAGATGCCACAACAGAAATGCACATCAAAATCCAAATCCATCAAATACCATAAGCAACTCACCTAACTAATTGAATCCATTAAAATTTCAAGAAACTAAATGCACAAAGAAACAGATCCAACACATTCATTGTGAACTTCTAATCCTATATGGATTGATACAAAAACAAGAAAAACCCGTGGACACAATCCTCCTACAAGTAACTAAATTAAACATCCCTGCATTAGGGTTTCCTTAGTCTTACACAAACCCTACCCGATCACATGCTTTTCTAATGATAATGATGACCTAGAAAACCCCGAATGCCTTGACAATTGCCTAAAGTCAATGTGAACTACAATGGGTATCCATTCATTCACTCAAATCAATTAATTAAAGTAATCAAACCCCATCAATTTAATCTACTAAGTTAAGGGCAAAATCAGGAAGAAAGAAAATGAGGTTTTAATCAAAGTAGATTAAACACACACATAACTATCAAAACCATCACATAAAACAACTGAAAGTGATAAAAGAGAACTCACCGAAGATATCGCAAACCGTAAAGAATTTCGCAACGGATCCACGCAATAACCCTTCATAGTCAACGCCATCATCCCATTCAGACAACATTAACACACCACCTCCACCATCACCACGCACTACCACTTCTTCCATTGTCAATCATCAACACCCCCAACACCTAAATGGTGATCAACACCTCCTCCTGGCCAACTGGATAGCGTTCCCACCAACTCCAGTGAAACGATCAATAATGACACCACCACTGCAGCGTGTTGCATGATGCCTTGCTATAAGCTCCGGAGTGACCGAGAACCATCCTTCTTCATCCATTTTTATACCATTATCAAATCTGGAGAAAAGTGAGCATCTCAGACACCAATATTTGGTAATATCATCAGAAAATTCTTCTGGCCTTCTCTGACCTTCAAGCCCTTCATTTTCATTGGAAAACACCTTCCTTCGCATCCTTCTGGCCTTTTTTTTTTTTTTTTTTTCCTAGTGGCAAAACCATGCTTGTTATCCAATTCATCTGTTGTGCAGATTACATCTTCCAGCTGCATGTCATTTCCATTCACTCCATGCTCGAACAGTTCTTAAAGTTTAATGTTCCACTGCCTTGCATTCTTACTTGCACAGACCATTAAAAATAAAAGAATACAAAGAAAAAAATGGCTCCAGTCCTGAGAATTGTGATTTAATCCCAGTCCCACAGGCTATGTTTCTCTCAGGATACTGTGATTTGCCCATCCACAAACACTACACACAGAATCACAATGACTTCCTTACTGGAGAAGGAAGGGGAATTAAATATAGCTCACTAAATGACAGCAAACTGAACAAGTGGCAACAATCAGCTGAAACTAAATGGCTTGGACAACAACATGACTTTAAAAGTAATATACATGCAGGCAAGTTTAGGCCATCTCACATCCCCATTCTCTCCCATACCTTGGATGACCATCAGTAACAGCATGAAGCAGCCGATACTCCAATCCATATTTCTTCAATACTTCCATTACACTTATTTTCCTGACTCCGAGTATCTTGCAAAGTCGATCCCAGAATTTCATAATATCACATCCAGAAAGAACCTCAGATCCCCTTTCTCTGATTAGCTTCAAGAACACCACCAACCATCTCATCGTTGTTATCTTCTCCTATTTTGCAGACCTCGCCTTCACAGCCACATCGCCAACCAGCTCTCTCCTTAAAATTTTTTTTTTTTTTCAATAACTTCCTCTTCCTGCGCAGCAAGTTTCAGCTCAATTCTTTCTTCATAGTCTTCTTGTATCGCAGCCCCTCTCGCCGTCTCACCATCAGCCGCCATTGAGAAAAATCGTGAAGAGAGGAAAAGGAAGGAGAAAAGAAGGAGAGAAAAAAAAAGAAATAGGGTTTTTTTTTTTTTTTTCTCTTTATAAAGTGGGTGGCTATTCGCCCCCACCGAACTTCCGAATGCACCCGCTCTATTTCACAAAATAAAAACCCTACTTATTAGTTTAATAAAAGCCCACAACTAAGCCCAAATACAATTGGGTAACAACCCATCAACATTAGGGTTTACAAAAGAAATTTTTATATTTATTTAATTAGGCGGGTATTACAATATATACAACTCAAAAGAATCTCGTCCCGAGATTCGGTAGAAGAAGGTAAGTAGGAAATTAATTCTTAAATAAACAAACTACACATCACATGGTCAAACAAATAGCTCATACGTATGCCCATAACTTAATGAAGACGATCACACAAAAATATAAATATTTTCAGTAAGTACAAAAATTACGGGGTGCTACAATATATACAACTTAAAAGAATCTCGTCCCGAGATTCGGTAGAGGAAAGAAAGTTAAGCGAATTTCAAAAATGCAACTTGTCAAACGAAAGAAGATTTTAAAATAAAAATTTTCAATTGAATTTTAGTTGCATAAATTTTTATTGTCATTGAAAAAGTAGTGATGTTACAATATATACAACTCAAAAGAATCTCGTCCCGAGATTCACAAAAATGGTTAACTAAAGATTCAAGATAACAAACCGCTACAAGAAAACGACAAGGAAAAAAATGTCATCCACTATTGACATTAAAATAAGTCACAGAAATCTCATCTCGAGATTCACGAAGAAAAAGAAACAATAATAAAAGTTCAAGATTCACCCTTGTCACTTTATCTCTAGACAGTCACACTACTACTCTCCCATATCCACATTCCGAGGATCACCTAGACTCTACCCTAGCCTAGGCTAACCAAATGCTCTGATACCAAAATGTCACGCCCCGATTTTCGAAGGAAACGAAAATCCCAAAAGCCACGTAGGATTATCCGTTTCCCCCAAAACTCGAGACGTGAGAATTCAATAATAACAGAAACAAATAACAGCATCAACTAAACAACTAAAACGAATAAAAAGTCTAACCCGGAGAAGACTGGCATGACTAGCTCACTAGCGGAACTCCAGTAATGCAGCTCAAAATCTCTAAACCTGAAAGACTACTCGGCTACATTCCAAAAGGAATGTACCCAAGAAGCAAAAGCTCACTCGGGTCAGCAATAAAGCTGGTGTGAGAAATCTTCATCCCAAAAATCACTAAATCCGCACATGATAACATTAAAATAAACCAAACAATTAATAACCACACCATCAGGTAGTTCCTCAATGAGGCAATGGTGTTATCATCCTAATAAATAAACATGCATTATTTATTACTAATAAATAAAGTTTATGAGTTATCAATCATCATAAATGCAACAACAATACAATTCACTCATATTAGACTATTATTGAAATATTAAACAAAACACATTTTTCTACCTTTAGGAAGACATGTAGTTCTCATTCAAGGTTCGAATGAGCTGTTAGTTTCTTCCCTCAAGGCTAACCTAGTATAAGCTAAAATAATCTATACACAATTTCATGGCATGCTCAATTCAATGGTTTTATTTAATTATTTGTTTTTTTTTTGATTTCTAATTCTTGGCTTCTTTTTCCACAATCGCACTCTCCTCCTGTGCCGAACACACCTCACCCAAGTGTGCCTCCCTTGCCATCGAAGCCACTCGGAGCGTACATGACCCAAGTGGGGTGCCACCTCGAGTGTCATGTCATCTCACCCGAAGTT
Organism: Berberis vulgaris; assembly: GCA_963556465.1. Lineage (NCBI taxonomy): Eukaryota > Viridiplantae > Streptophyta > Magnoliopsida > Ranunculales > Berberidaceae > Berberis > Berberis vulgaris. Next base: position 60,157,255 of record OY747137.1, on the reverse strand, counting down.
CGATCACTGACAAGCATTCTACACGTACAACCGAACTCACATGGAACGGTGCACCGATATGCAAGCAAGTCTGCATACCCATAATAATATCACACGTATACAAGCAAGTCTGTATACAAAATTTTCATTTCTTTTCACATTTTTTTTTTCTCTGGAGTTGTGGAAAAAGAACATTTACCAAGTATTTTATTTGAGTCATTATTTTTCCAAATCAATTAACGTCACATCACATTCCCTTTACTAGAACCATATATACATAAAACATTACCAAGGTGATATTCACAACATGACAAAATCTATTTTTCCATCTCCTTCAGAAAAGAATGAAAAACAAGTGTGTCGCAAGCACAAACATTCTTTTAACATAGTCACATACGCGTGACAAGAAAACAAGTTTCATTACTGGCTATACCTGACTATCCTTATGGAAATCCACCTTTTCTTTTGAAAACCACCTATCATGACCACATCTATTGATTAGACAGTGACAATCAATATAGAACATACACTGTCAACATACATATCCATACCCATTTACTGTATGACCTTTGTCCTCTTTACACTGTCCCCACACCAAGTAGTGAGATACTCCTAATGGATATGATTGGTTTGTCAGTTCCACTTACATTCAATTATCTACTTGGTAAAGGAACTTTTTAGGAGATTTTGACTAGTTCAAGAAAACCCAACAAAGAGAAATTTGTTAAAACTGGAAGTTAGAGTTGTATAACAATGAGGTTCTCTGTGCAAGTCCAAGATAGGGAAAAATCCAAACTACTACACTCCAGTAAAGTTTATAGAGATGCCACAACAGAAATGCACATCAAAATCCAAATCCATCAAATACCATAAGCAACTCACCTAACTAATTGAATCCATTAAAATTTCAAGAAACTAAATGCACAAAGAAACAGATCCAACACATTCATTGTGAACTTCTAATCCTATATGGATTGATACAAAAACAAGAAAAACCCGTGGACACAATCCTCCTACAAGTAACTAAATTAAACATCCCTGCATTAGGGTTTCCTTAGTCTTACACAAACCCTACCCGATCACATGCTTTTCTAATGATAATGATGACCTAGAAAACCCCGAATGCCTTGACAATTGCCTAAAGTCAATGTGAACTACAATGGGTATCCATTCATTCACTCAAATCAATTAATTAAAGTAATCAAACCCCATCAATTTAATCTACTAAGTTAAGGGCAAAATCAGGAAGAAAGAAAATGAGGTTTTAATCAAAGTAGATTAAACACACACATAACTATCAAAACCATCACATAAAACAACTGAAAGTGATAAAAGAGAACTCACCGAAGATATCGCAAACCGTAAAGAATTTCGCAACGGATCCACGCAATAACCCTTCATAGTCAACGCCATCATCCCATTCAGACAACATTAACACACCACCTCCACCATCACCACGCACTACCACTTCTTCCATTGTCAATCATCAACACCCCCAACACCTAAATGGTGATCAACACCTCCTCCTGGCCAACTGGATAGCGTTCCCACCAACTCCAGTGAAACGATCAATAATGACACCACCACTGCAGCGTGTTGCATGATGCCTTGCTATAAGCTCCGGAGTGACCGAGAACCATCCTTCTTCATCCATTTTTATACCATTATCAAATCTGGAGAAAAGTGAGCATCTCAGACACCAATATTTGGTAATATCATCAGAAAATTCTTCTGGCCTTCTCTGACCTTCAAGCCCTTCATTTTCATTGGAAAACACCTTCCTTCGCATCCTTCTGGCCTTTTTTTTTTTTTTTTTTTCCTAGTGGCAAAACCATGCTTGTTATCCAATTCATCTGTTGTGCAGATTACATCTTCCAGCTGCATGTCATTTCCATTCACTCCATGCTCGAACAGTTCTTAAAGTTTAATGTTCCACTGCCTTGCATTCTTACTTGCACAGACCATTAAAAATAAAAGAATACAAAGAAAAAAATGGCTCCAGTCCTGAGAATTGTGATTTAATCCCAGTCCCACAGGCTATGTTTCTCTCAGGATACTGTGATTTGCCCATCCACAAACACTACACACAGAATCACAATGACTTCCTTACTGGAGAAGGAAGGGGAATTAAATATAGCTCACTAAATGACAGCAAACTGAACAAGTGGCAACAATCAGCTGAAACTAAATGGCTTGGACAACAACATGACTTTAAAAGTAATATACATGCAGGCAAGTTTAGGCCATCTCACATCCCCATTCTCTCCCATACCTTGGATGACCATCAGTAACAGCATGAAGCAGCCGATACTCCAATCCATATTTCTTCAATACTTCCATTACACTTATTTTCCTGACTCCGAGTATCTTGCAAAGTCGATCCCAGAATTTCATAATATCACATCCAGAAAGAACCTCAGATCCCCTTTCTCTGATTAGCTTCAAGAACACCACCAACCATCTCATCGTTGTTATCTTCTCCTATTTTGCAGACCTCGCCTTCACAGCCACATCGCCAACCAGCTCTCTCCTTAAAAAATTTTTTTTTTTTCAATAACTTCCTCTTCCTGCGCAGCAAGTTTCAGCTCAATTCTTTCTTCATAGTCTTCTTGTATCGCAGCCCCTCTCGCCGTCTCACCATCAGCCGCCATTGAGAAAAATCGTGAAGAGAGGAAAAGGAAGGAGAAAAGAAGGAGAGAAAAAAAAAGAAATAGGGTTTTTTTTTTTTTTTTCTCTTTATAAAGTGGGTGGCTATTCGCCCCCACCGAACTTCCGAATGCACCCGCTCTATTTCACAAAATAAAAACCCTACTTATTAGTTTAATAAAAGCCCACAACTAAGCCCAAATACAATTGGGTAACAACCCATCAACATTAGGGTTTACAAAAGAAATTTTTATATTTATTTAATTAGGCGGGTATTACAATATATACAACTCAAAAGAATCTCGTCCCGAGATTCGGTAGAAGAAGGTAAGTAGGAAATTAATTCTTAAATAAACAAACTACACATCACATGGTCAAACAAATAGCTCATACGTATGCCCATAACTTAATGAAGACGATCACACAAAAATATAAATATTTTCAGTAAGTACAAAAATTACGGGGTGCTACAATTATTACCTCAAACTTGGTGGCAACTGCACAGAGGTTAGGAATCTAAAAACAAACAAACAAACAGTAGTTGTAAATTTATTTATGAAGAACTATTCTACAGTGTTTGGTATTGGTTATTGGTATTGTGCCGGGTGGTGAAGATGTGTATGGAGATAGAAAATAAAGCATATCTCCATACACATCTACGGTACCTGTACCACCAAGCACAGTAGAAATGGGGATTTATGAAAGGTGACAATTGATGAAAATATGTTGTTGGCACGGTGGAGTTTACACATCAAACAATTGCAGCTCATGAAACTGACACAAATTGTAGGCAGTACTACTAGATTTATTCAAAAAGGGTACACAAATTTTCAATCACGAGATGATGAACGAGATATTTAGATTCAAAGTGATAGTGAGTTTACATTAAGTGAACGGATTATTGTTGAACTTTTCTAAAGGCTTTATTGATCTTATCATGGTGATGTTTTTCAATGTTTCAAATGCAATGCACATGATTTTCTAAACACTGATTTGTCATTCATCTTATACAATGACGAGATGATGAACGAAATATTTAGATTTAAATTGAAAGTGAGTTATACGGTATACATATTATGTATTTTTTTTCATGGCAAGTGCTTTAATTAAGTGAAATGATTATTGTTGAACTTTTCTAAAGACTTTATTGATCTTCTAACCTGGTGATGTTTTCAATGTTTCAAATGCAACGCACATGATTTTCTAAACATTTGTCATTCATCCTATACAGCTAAAGTTTTTCAATAGATGCAATTGTTATTCGTTGAGATGCCGAGATATACAGGTCAAATTATTACAACAATCTCACTGATAACATTGTTCCTACTTAGCTTAATACCTAAATGACACTTGGGTGTTCACAAATATATTTTGTACAACCCTTCTCTTTCCTTCATATTCAATTTTGATATGGTTGCATTATTCTCTAGGTTGTTGCTTAAACCAACAATTTTCTCAAGCTATCCATGTTCAAGAGACATCTTTCCAATGTTTTGCTATCAAATAAATAAAACAAGCAATTAACCAAAAATCAACATCTGAAAAATTAACTTGCCACGAGATTCAAATAGCATAAAATGAACTACACACCAGAAAAAGCTCATTTACTTTACTTCATTAGATTATGACAAACCAGTTACTTAGTGAATGCAAAGGAATACGAAACTCGGGAGATTTTATATAAGGAGAGAGAAGAATCGAAATATCAAGGGGATGTGAATGAGAAGGAATGTTGCTCACCATTTTTCATGGTTGCTCGTCGACATCATTTATAAATGGTGTTTACTTACAAATATATCAATTTTTATCTAAAAAATTAGGTGGGGTTTATTTCTGACATTTAATTTAATTAGAGATCTGAATTTTGTGAAATACAACGGTACAAAAACATAATGTGGTTATATACAAGCCACAAAAACAGAACGTACATGATTTTAGTGAAGTGCCCTCAAGGATGATCAACATATTTTCGCCCACCAACCAAACCAAAATACTAATTAGGCTCTCGCGGAGCATTTGTGAAATCCCAACATAAGACTAGCACAAAGTCGGTTTATTGTTCTTGTGAAGAATAAACTTTTAAATTACCGATGTTAGCCAAATTTCAGTTTTTATTGCAGATATTTGAACACAATTGGTGAGTTTGTACGTTGTTCATATGGATATATACTCAAATTTCCATCATGATAGATGCTAATATAAATGTAATTTTAGTTAACAAAGCATAAAACATACGACATAATCCTAGTAAGTTTGACCCCTTTATGTATCTATATGACTATATCTATAAAATACTATTAGGGTGTGTTTGATAGTGCAAAAAATCGTTTTCTAGAGATAATGACTTTCCTGGGGAAATAACTAGGAAACTTACTTTACTTGAAAAATTATTATTGTTTTTTAAATTTATATCACTTCTATAAACAACATTTACTTACCACCGCAAACCAAAAGAAAAAAAACCTAAACAAAGTATTAGAAAATTAAATCAAAATAAAATAAACTTATTAATTAAGGCCCTACAAAGCATTGAACCAAAACCTAAACCCAAATTTAAATCCAAATTAAGAAGTTGAATAAGTTGAGACTTTGCAAGTTTTGTCCATTGGCAGATTTTCTTTGAAAGGAACATTGTTCTCATTCTTGTTTTTGTGCTCAATGAAATGCACTGTGTGGACTGTAATGGTCAAAATTCCACCTAAATAATTTGATGTTATGTTTTGTCCTTACTTGGTCCATAAAGTTGATAATTTGACCTAACAAATGTACTCTCCTTATTAAGCCAATAAATTGAGATCAACTACTATTGAGACTAAAAATCTACTCCACCCGTTTTGTATATTTTGACCTTAATATGTGCTATATATACATTTTTTAAAAGCTGAAATGGTGGAGTGAACTTCTAATCTTAATAATTACAAGTTGCAACCAAGTCTAGAGTTTAATTGCTCTTAAAACAGTCAATCAAACTTCAGTAAGTATATAAAATGGATTAAAAGATTGACTAAAATTTCAATCCATAACTTTCAAAGTGTACATGATGAATTGGGAGGAGGACTTACTCGTAGAATAAGTTGGAATTGGTGAACTGATAATTTGTATGGATAAATAAACAAAACAAACAACATTAGAATTTCTTATGGCTATTTTTTGGAAGTGATATAAGATGATATCAATTAACGAGCTACAAACCTAACAAAAGTTCCTAGTAATCTTTTAACTATATAAACTGGAAAACTTAATGAATTATGAAAATGTTGCATTGATAGAGATGAACTTGGCTAACTGGCGAGGAAAACAGTGAGGGAGACCCTCCATCCCCCTCGCAATGTGTGCATCCCATGCCTTGCACGTATCGTGAGGGAGATGGACGGTCCTCCATCCCTCACTGGTTTCCTCGACAATTAGAATTGGGGGATAGAGATTGTATATGATCACACCTTCCATCGGTTGAGAAGCAAACCTATTTAAAATATAAAATAAATGTTGGAAAACCAAACCTTAATTCAGTAAATTGGTGGGATAATACTATACCACAAAGGTGTAAATTCACATGGTACTTTCATAGATGTAATATCAAGTACACTCACCCTCAGAGAATAGAAGTCGCAGACCTCCGAGGGGCAATGCTATGATACTACAAAATAACCCTATCCTTAGGAGTAACCCTATTTGCCATCCCTGCAAATTCAAGCTTTTAAGAGAGATTAATAGATAGATGTTCCAGCCCTTGGGGCCACCCTAGAGCCTAGGACAACAAAACAATGGAACAAAAATTAAACAACTCCTTTGTCTTGCATGTTGGACTCATTTCGCACAAGTTGGATGGGATGATAAAGATAGATTAAAGACTCCCCCAACCAAACAAACCAAATCATTCACTCTATCTTATCCCCAACACAACTACACAACACACAGACTGCATTGTAAACTCTTAGATGCTCAATCAACCAACCAACCAACCAAGTCCACAAAAGTTTATCTCTCTTGTCTCCCACTCAAATACCAAAAGTCTAATTTCTCCGCCTTGAAATAGGTTTTACCCTTTTTTCTTCCCCATCTCAAAAAACAAACCTCACTTCCCAAGAATATGTCAACCAAAACATGTCATTTTTTTATCCACTGGAACCCACCACCAGTTCGTATTCTTTGACTGATTCCAATTTCTTTACTCAACTTGACCCCACAGCTTTTTGACTTCATCAGATCGGATTTCAAACAAAAATCAAATGCCATCTAATTGTGACTAATGAAATCAACACATAAAAGAGGAAAAGTCAATAAAGTTTGAAAAACTTGCATGGAAGAAAGAACCAAAACAAAACAACCCACTTGTTCACAATCTTTTTTTTTTTACATTGAAGGCCTACAATTAAATTATATTAAAGAAAAACCCATCCATCACCACCCTACTTAATTCTAAAACTTTCTTCATGAAGATTCGAACATCACAAGACCCACACTTCCTCCGCCATGCACGGTGGATTCGCCAACTACGGGTGGTGATGGTGGCTGCGAATGGCGGTGCTCGCCTTCGTAGGTTACAATCAACATCGTCGGCTCTTCTTGATCCCTTTCCACATGCTTCCTCGCCGGGCACCCTCGCACTGTACTACACTTGTAGTATCCTCTGAAATCAAAATTTTAAAAACCATTAAGAGAAAAAAAAAAAAAAAAAAAAAAAAACCCTCGAGATTCACATAAACAGTAATTAAAACAATTAAACGGTAGAGATCAAGTGGGAGTAAATTAATACCGTGGGTAAGGGGAGCCCTTGATCGGCTTCTGACCATACTTTCTCCACGAATGTTCATCCGCAGGGATGTCTGCCATTTTCGAACTGATTGCAGGGACTCTCACTGTTTTCTTGACCCGAGATTTCCTGAAATTTACAAAAATACCATTACAACTTTTTTCAACTTGCTAACTTGCGCATGTATATTGTTTAATCATCCATTAAAGACTGATAAACAAATCGAGTGACTACCAGGTAAAGATATCGCAGTAGAGAAAACAATTTGTCCTTGTCTCAAAATCGGATAAAAACAGTGTTGCTAACCTAGGCTCTGCATTTTATGATTATTGCTAACATGCGCTGGAGGAGTAAAGTTACCTTCTCTTGGAGGAGCAATGACAGCGGCTACCGGAGACGGAGTAATTGACGGAGACGTTGTCGGAGTGGCCGTGTTCATGGCACTTTTTCCGGTAAGAGGAAGACAACGGCGGTTTTCCGGCAGAGATAGTTGGAGCCGGAGCTACAAATATGGATGAACCCTGTTTGCCATTCGAAACGCTTCCATCGGCGGTGATCGAAGACAAGAACGACGATGTGTTTGAAGACATCGGTGGAGAGATGCTGAAACTACTGTCTTTGGTGAACTGACTGGTTGATACTTCGCTGTGAGAAGTAGGGTTCGGAGTCATAAAATTAGGCTTTGTGAAATCCAGAGTTACAGTTTGACTATGCGGAGGAGGAGAAATCGAAACTGGTTGCGGTTGTTGTTGGTGGTGATTTAATGTTGAATGATGAGTAGAATTGTTTCTATTTTGATGATCAGATAGCTTTTCTATGTGTTGTTGTTGTTGTTGTTGTTGTTGGAAGAATGAAGAAGATGATGATGATGGTGAAGGACCTCTACGAAATCGGGCATGCCCAGTACGATTTAGGATGGAATTAACTTTCTTGAATTTAGAGACGGTGAAATCGGTGATTTCTCGGCAATCAAGATTGTGGACACTATTATGCGAGCTGGGCGGTTGAGGGTTTAGTTTTTGTTGTTGTTGTTGTTGTTGTTGTTGTGAAAGAACTCTAATGAGATGTTCCATGCTTCGCAAGCCGTCCGATGCGGCTTCTTGAATAGCAATTTGCTCGTCTATCTTCGAGAAGCCTAATAGATCAACAGCCATTTGTTGTAATAGAAGAAGAAGAAGGAGAAGAAGAGAGAAATCTAATTGTTCATAGAGATGTTTTTGGTTCAAAGAAGAAGCATGAAAAAATGGAGAATGCGATGAAGAGAGGGGAGGAGATATATAAAGGGATGAAGAGGGTGACCGGATGAGCCGGTTGAGTGAATTGGGTCAAATAAGGAGATTGATCGGACGGTGGTGATTGAGTGGAGATTAAAATTAAAATTAAAATAAGCGTTTGAAAGTAATGTGGTGGGGCCCAGCTGTTTGGAATAAAGAAATGTAACGTATTTGTGGGAGAGCGAGAAGGAGTCTTCTTCTTTTATAACGCGCGAGATTTTGATTAGAGAAATTAGGGTTATTTTGAGGTTTGACCCAAAATTTGTTTAAACTAATATATTACAAAATTGAAATCTAAAATTAGTGATAATGTCATTTTTTTTAACAACTATTTGGACGAGAAATCAAGGTCAATGAGAAGGTATTGACTGATATTAGTTTAATTAGGTGTAAAATACAACAAGTCAGTCAAGCTGTAAATTAGTGATAATATATTATTGACTGATATTAGGTTTTTTTTTTTTTTTTTAGTTTAGTTTTACACTCATTGAATTATACCTATTAAATTTTGGTCATTGTTTTAAAAATTATTTGAATTTAACCTTCGTTTTGAAAAATATTTTATTTTAACTTTACTTTTCTGACGGAACCGTTAACTCCACATCATTGATCGGTCAAGATTAAATTTCGGACCCCTTTACCCTTACATTAGGTTAAACCATAGTTAAACCCAAAAAATTGTTAGAGAAGACGATTACTAAACAATCATGTACTAGTCATAAAGTATCCATATCTAGGTTTCTATTTTGTTAATTTATGAAGTATTAAACTTACACTTGTTGATATGAATTGTGTGACCAAGCATTTGAAGAATGGACATGTATTTCAGGATATATGGTTAAGTTCCAATGACAAACTTTAATTATCACTCCAATTACAGGGCTCTCATACTTTAATTATGGATTTGTGACAGAAGTATTGTGCTCATAAGAGAGATCTTAAGAGGATTACAAGTAAACTAATTCAAAAGTTTGTCCATTTTGACAATTGCTTTTTAAATACATTCAACAAATCTATACCTATAAGAACATCAATTTGTTGTGTATTTCCACATCCTTCCACCTTACAATGAATGTGTTTTGGTACATACATGATGAACTTGGAATTTAAAGATGACATCTTGGAATTCCAAATGACTAGCTACATGGAAACTTGAGATTCATTGTTTTTGGATCTTGAATGAAATTAATGTATTGGGTGGCCTATATAAAGAAGTGTCATTCTTCATTCCACTCCATTCCATCTCATTAGAATGTGAGTGAGAAACCAATTGAGAGAGATATTGTAATCCACTTTGGTGGTGAGAGTTGTAATCTTATTATTCATACATAGTGGAAGTGGTCCGAAGTGACCCGTGGACATAGGCTTTGTCGAACCACGTAAATATTTGTGTGTTCTATACTTTAGTTTTTTCTGCATACTTTATTTCATAATAAGCTTGGAAGAAATCAAATCGGCATACACAGATCAGGAAATGAGAGATCGTTATTCCGTTGCGATCTTAATTGCCCTGACCCAATAACTGGTATCAGAGCGAGAATTGTTCTTTTTGTCTCTTTTCTAATTCGAGATGGAAGAGTCGATGGGTTCGATGGTCAAGCTGAATTCGTCAAACTACTTCATTTGGAAACCACAAATGGAAGACATTCTTTATTGTAAGGATTTGCATGATCCTATCCTTAAGAGTAACAAGCCCGAAAGAAAGATCGATAAAGAATGGAAAATTCTATACCGTAAGACCATGGCTTATATTCGATTGATCAGAGTATATTCCACCATGTGTCTCAAGAGGCTAATGCCCATACTCTTTGGACGAAACTTGAAACCATGTACAAACGGAAGACGACGCAGAACAAAGCCACTTTGATCCGACGCCTTGTAAATCTCAAGTACAAGAATGGTCGAAGCGTCACTGAGCACTTGAGTGATTTTCAAGGCTTAGTGAATCAATTGAACATTATGAAGATGGTTCTCGATGACGAGTTGCAAGCTCTGTTACTCCTAAGTTCTTTGCCAGACACTTGGGATACATTGGTGGTGACGTTGAGCAACTCTGCGCCTGAAGGGAATATTACCTTGGACTTGGTTAAGGACCGCATGCTGAATGAAGAAAGTCGCAGAAAAGATGCAGGAGTATCTATCGACTTTGAGGCCCTTGTTTCAGAACGGAAGGAGATGTAGGGGAGAAGCCAATACCGATCTTCCCAAAGTGGAGACCGATCAAGGAGCAAGTCTCTTGAGAAGTCGAAGTCAAGAAGTGAAGTTGTATGCTTCTATTGTGGCAAGAAGGGCCACATGCAGCAAGAGTGCAGAAAATGGAAAAGAGACCAAAAACAAGAAAATGGCAATGGAAAACCAGAACAGAAATACAGTACTACTCTAGCTTCTGAAGGTATTGATATTGTTTTGCTTTTGATGATTTTGTTAGTTACACTGGGTATGACTCAAGATGGGTGACTGATTCTGGAGCTTTATTCCATGTCCCCTCGAAATGAGAACTCTTCTCATCATACACAGATGGTGAGCTCGTCATGTTCGGATGGGAAATGATAACAGTTGCAAAATTGTGGGAATGGGAGAAATCCATATCGAGAACAACACCGGTTGTACCTTGGTTATCAAAGATGTTAGACATGTTCCCGACATCCGTCTAAATTTGATATCCACTTGACAACTAGATGATGATGGCTATCATAATCAGTTTTCTAATGGCAAGTGGAAACTCACTAAAGGCTCTTTGATAGTAGCAAGAGGATCGAAACAATCTACTTTCTATACAATGAAAGCAAAGATGAGTAAAGGCAAAGTTAATGTTGCTACTAATGAAGAGAAAATCGAGCTATGGCACAAGCAGCTTGGTCACATAAGCGAGAAAGGAATGCAAATTCTAGCTCGAAAACAACTCTTGCCGGAAGTAAAAGGTACTGACCTTAAACCCTATGAACATTGCTTGGCTAATAAGCAACACAGGGTAACATTTAAAAGATCCTCTCCTCATAAAACTAATAACGTTCTAAACTTAGTTTATTCTGACGTGTGCAAACCAATGAAAGTTAGTTCCATTAGTGGAAAACATTATTTTTTTTTACTTTCAATGATAACTGCTCTCGAAAAGTCTAGGTTTATAATTTAAGGACAAAAGACTATGTTTTCGAAACATTCAAGTTGTTTCAGGCAAATGTTGAAAGAGAAATCGGAAGAACTTTGAAGAGTATTTGAACAGACAATGTAGGCGAATACATGGGGGTTTTTCATGACTATTGCAACAGTCGTGGAATTAAACATCAAAGAACTGTACCCAAGACTCCCAAACACAATGGAGTTGCCGAGAGAATGAACAGAACGATTGTTGAAAGAATCAGGTGTATGCTCTCTCATGCCAGGCTCCCGAGATGTTTCTGGGGTGAAGCATTGATGACCGTTTTTCATCTTATTAACCTTTCTCCAGCCTATCCATTAAATGGTGATGTTCCAAATCGAATATGGAAAGGAAAAGATGTTTCCTATGCTCACTTTGAGGGTGTTCGGTTGCAGACCTTTTGTGCACATCCCAAAAGATGAAAGGTCCAAACTCAACTCCAAGACAAAACAATGCATATTCTTAGGTTATGGTCATGAAGCATTTGGATATAAATTGTGGGATCCTGTTGATAAAAGAAGGTTATCAGAAGCAGAGATGTTGTATTATTTAAAGATCAAACTATTAAAGATTTTGAAAAAGATGAAAAGAGAATCAAAGAATATCCAGTCAGACTTGATCTAGAATCCTCTCCAGAAGTTCATGACAATCACGGGGGAGAAGTATCAGTGGGTAATGATAATACCGAGCAAAATGATGAACAAGTTCAACAAGATGAGCAAGTTGAAGAAGAAGAAGAACAACGAGCCCCTTTTGAACCACAACCCAGAAGGACTACCAGGGACAAGCAAGCATAAAAAAGATATCTTCTAAATGAATATGTTATGCTCACTGATATAGGAGAGCCCGAGCACTACCAAGAAGCCATTGGTGGTGAACACAAGAAAGAGTGGTTAACAGCCATGAAGGAAGAGATGAAATCCCTACATGAGAACCACACCTTTAACTTGGTGAAATTGCCAAAGGGTAAGAAGGCTCTAAAGAACAAATGGGTTTACAAAATAAAGACTGAAGACAAGAGCTCACATCCAAGGTACAAAGTAAGGTTGGTTGTGAAAGGTTTCAGACAGAAAAAAGGGGGTTGATTTTAGACAGATATTCTCACCTGTTGTGAAGATGTCATCAATAAGGGTTGTGCTTGGTCTGGCTGCAAGCATGAATCTTGAAGTCAATCAACTCGATGTCAAGACCGCATTTATCCATGGTGATTTAAAGAAGGAAATCTACATGGAACAACCCGAGGGTTTTCAGGAGGAAGGCAAAGAAGATTTGGTGTGCAAACTGAATAAGAGTTTGTATGGACTCAAACAAGCTTCAAGGCAATGGTACAAGAAGTTTGATTACTTTATGAAACAACAGGGTTACAAAAGGACCAATTCTGATCACTGCGTGTTCACAAAGAGGTTCTCAAATGGTGAGTTCATCATCTTACTACTCTACGTGGATGATATGTTAATTGTGGGACAAGATGCTCAGAAGATTGCTCTGTTGAAAAGGGAGCTCGGAAAATCATTTGCTATGAAAGATTTGGGCCAAGCTAAGCAAATACTTGGTATGCAAATTACCCGAGGTATGAATAACGAGAAGATCTGGTTATCACAGCAGAAGTACATTGAGAAGGTCTTGAAGAGATTTAATATGGACAAGTGCAAGCCAGTTGGAACTCCACTAGCAAATCATTTCAAGCTCAGCTCGAAGCAATGTCTAGTAAATGAGAAAGAAAAAATAGAGATGGAAAAAGTCCCTTATGTATCTGCTGTTGGTTCCTTGATGTATGCAATGGTATGTACAAGGCCAGATATCGCTCATGTTGTTGGTGTTGTGAGCAAATTCATGTCTAAGCCAGGTAAACAACATTAGGAAGCTGTGAAATGGATCCTCAGGTATCTGAGAGGAACTGCTAATGTGTGTTTATGTTTTGGTTCTGAAAAACCTATTCTAGAAGGCTTTGTGGATGCAGACCTGGCCGGCGACATTGATAATCGAAAGTCCACTTCAAGATATTTAATGACTTTTTCAGAGGGAGCTATATCTTGGCAATCAAGACTGCAAAAGTGTGTCGTTCTATCAACTACTGAGGCCGAGTACATCACTATGACAGAGGGGTGCAAGGAATTCCTATGGCTCAAGAATTTCCTTCGAGACTTGGGGTTTAAACAAGAAAAAACATGCTCTCTATTGTGACAATCAGAGTGTTATTCATTTGCTTAAAAATTCGACATTTCATTCTAAGTCAAAGCATATTGATATCCGATATCATTGGATCCAAGACGTATTGGAAAATAATCTGCTTCAACTTGAGAAAATCCATACCGATGATAATGGTTCGGATATGATGACGAAGTCATTAAACAAAGAAAAGTTTGAGTTATGCAGAAATCAGGCTGGTATGGTTATACCAGAGGATGTGTCTCTGGAGGGGGAGTTTGTTGTGTCCTTCCACATCCTTCCACCTTACAATGAATGTGTTTTGGTACATGCATGATGAACTTGGAATTTAAATATGACATCTTGAAATTCCAAATGACTAGCTACATGGGAAGTTGAGGTTCATTGTTTTTGGATCTTGAATGAAATTAATGTTAATGTATTGGGTAGCCTATATAAAGAAGTGTCATTCTACATTCCACTCCATTCCATCTCATTAGAGTGTGAGTGAGAAACCAATTAAGAGAGATATTGTAATCCACCTTGGTGGTGAGAGTTGTAATCTTATTATTCATACATAGTGGAAGTGGTCCGAAGTGACCCGTGGACGTAGGCTTTGCCAAACCACGTAAATATTTGTGTGTTATGTACTTTAGTTTTTCCTGCATACTTTATTTCATAAAGAGTTTGGAAGAAATCAGATTGGCGTACATAGATCGGGAAAGGAGAGATCATTATTCCGCTGCGATCTTAATTGCCCTGACCCAACACAATTTATCAACAAGGTTGAAACTTCGTAGTCTATCATTGCAGAGGAGCCTAAGTTGGGAATGGAGTTGATCTTGCTCATCAAATGTTGAGAACGCTATTGAGTTGGGCTACTGGTAAAAAATGTTTAGTTCGGCCCAAACTATCAGAAGTTCTATAGCATTCCCTTTTCGCAATTGGTGGAGATGCAGACTTAAAGGTAACCTTAAATATTTCCCTTTCATTGTGACGAATTATTTCCACTTAGCTGTTTGCCAAACATTGCAGACCCCTTACATCAATAAATCAACATCTCATTGAATTTCGCAACATCTTTTCAAAGCAAAAATCGAGCAGTAGGGATCTCGTCTTCAAATCAAAACTCGAGGAGAAACATGTAAGGATCTCTTTAAATCAAAACTTGAGGAACAACAAGGAGGGATCTCTTTAAAGCAAAACTCGAGCAGGGGGAGCAGGGAATAGTCGTGCTTCGTCATCTTCATCACAGAGAGGTGTGCCTTCATCACAGAGAGGTGTGTCTTCGTCGCAGGGAGGAAAGAGATTGCCGCGAGGAGGATGAGGAGGTTTAAGGGAAAATTGTATTGTGATTTATGTTAAATCACATTCCTTAGTTTAACCTAAGGTAAGGGCAAAACGGTCAAAAAATTAATCTTGACCGGTCAATATGGTGGATTTAACGATTCTATCAAAAAAACAACGGTTAAACTCAAATAGTTTTCAAAAAGAGAGTCAAACTCTAATAAGTATATAAATTAATGAGTGTCAAACTCAAAAACACCCTAAAAAATATCATTGTTACTAGCGTGAGTAGTAAAATTGTCGAATGTTTCGGAGTTTAATGGTTATAGTAAAATATGATTTGTGATTGGAACAAAAGGTAAAACTTAAAGTGCATTAAAAGATAAAAAAATAAATAAGGTAAACATAATTATACTAACTTGCCAATTTCACTTTCGTCATATTCAACACATTTTTCGATTATAGAAAACGCTAACCAATTGTTCAGAATAGTGCTAGTCATAATGCACGGTCTAAACAAAAATCGTTGAAATATATAATACTTTATAACATATCATTTTCATTACCCGATTCGTCTGTAAAATCGTAATGGTGAAATATTATTCGTGACCAAATAAAAATTAACACTTATATATAATTACTAGCGTTAAAAGAAATAGGGAAATACATATTGACCATAAGTATTGTTTTCGACATAATCAATAGAATTTGCCTAGATGCAAAGGGGTTCGGAGCATGTTATACATTTATAATCTATAATAGACAATGAACTAATAGAATTCGAAAATTCTAAAATGCGTTGGAGTTTCGCCTGGATGGTGCCAAGCACGTGCACCCGCCGCGAGATGCCAGTCACGTGAGCATCAAATGGGCAAAAAAAAAAAAATTAGCAATCGATACAGATCCCTCATTTGCTAGAATCCCTCATTCAAAACCCTAGATTCACTCTCGAAACAGATCCCTCCGCTAGAATCCCTCATTCAAAACCCTAGATCCACTCTCGAAACAAATCTGCTCGCAAATCACTCACAAATCTGCTCGCAGCTCGCAAATCACTCACAAATATGCTCGCGGGTACGGTTCAAAACCAGGGTTTCAACAAATCTGCTAAACAAAAGGTAAGTCACTCTATTTTTTTAAGCATGAATGGGAGTCATGAACTCGGTTTTAGGAGACTCACTAAGCATGAATCAATTGGAGTCATGAACCCTAGATGATGTTTGTAGGAGACTCACTAAGCAAGAATCAATGGGAGTCATGAACTCGGTTTTAAACTCAAAGTAACTCTGTTTTTTAAACTCGGTTTTCTTCTTAGTCATGTTTTGTTGATGCCTCTTTGTAATTCTGCCCATTTACTTCTCTGGGTATGTTTGATTTTGATGAATTTTTTTTTTTTTTTGGATTTTTCCACTATGGGTATCCTTGATTTGGATTTTTCCACTTTGTGTATCCTTGATTTGGGCTTTTTGGTATTGGGATTTGATTAAGCAATTAGTGTGTTTGATCCACATTTTGATATAATTTTAATTTGTTTGCAAAATTATAGTCAGATTAACCTTTTAGAGTTGCTGAGTTGATAAGCTTTAATCTGTGATGTTCTGTATGTTCTGTTTTGGTGATTTTGTCGAAAATTTTGATTGGGCAATGAAAGCAAACTGCATTTAGGACTTCTGAGAGTTTTAAGAAGTGTTTTTGAATTAATGGATTGGGATTTTATTAAGCAATTAGTGTGTTTGATTCGTAGTTTTATTTCATTTTAATTTGTTTGTAAAATTAGATTGCTAATTAGAGTTTCCGAGTTGATAGCTTACTGTTTTAATCTGAAATATATTGTATTGATCATTGTTGAGTAAGAAAAAGATGCACAAATTAAAAGTGGGGTTCGGTGTTTTTGTTGAAAATTTTGATTACACACTGAAAGAAATTTGCATTTTGGACTTCCGAGAGTTATAAGAACTGCTTTTGAATTAATGGATTGGTATTTGTATAGGTAGGTTTTTTCAATTTGTAGAAAGGAATGGATACTGTCCCTATAACTGTATCTGACTCCATGTATGTCATAGGTTTTTGTGCATTAGATTGGTTTAGAACATACACTTGTGTTGCATCCATAAGCTTTTAACAATTATCATACGACTAACATCTGTTGCTTTGCCAACGCAGGAATGGCATACGAAGCTTATGTTGTTTATCGTGGGCATGTTCCTGGAATTTATGTTACTTGGTCAAGTTGCGCACTACAAGTAAACGGGTACAAGGATGCTGTCTACAAGGGTTTCAATTCAATTGAAGAAGCCTTTGAAGATTATGAAATGTGGAAGGAGCATGAGGCGAGAAGAGAAAAAGAACAAGAGTCGAGAAGAGAGCACCAGTCAAGAACAAAAACAAATGAGTCAAGAACAAACGACACTGAAGAGGTGGTGGACCAACCAAATAATGCTCCTGAGGGTCGTGGCGATCAAGCTCATGAAAACCAAGTCAACGATCGTTGGGATTTTACTAAGGACCTAATCAACAGTATATTAGTGGTAGTTTTATTGATTCTTGTACTTTTGTTTTTTAAGATCTTGGATGGTATGTGAGATGTAAATGAATTTGTTCACAATTGTAAATGATTTTGGATTGTATGTATCACAATTGGTATGGTATAGTTATCTGTTATGAATTGAGTTTTGTATCACAATTGAGTTTTGGATTGTATGAATTGAGTTTTGTAATCTGTTTTTTAATGATTTTGGCGATCTGTTTTGTATCACATTTTGTGGCA
This sequence comes from Berberis vulgaris, assembly GCA_963556465.1. Classification (NCBI taxonomy): domain Eukaryota; kingdom Viridiplantae; phylum Streptophyta; class Magnoliopsida; order Ranunculales; family Berberidaceae; genus Berberis; species Berberis vulgaris. The sequence goes on along the minus strand of OY747137.1, from coordinate 60,139,262 downwards.
GAGATAAAAATTCAACAAGTGGTATGAATATTCAACAGAGATATTCAAATTGTGAACTTTATCAGCATATTCAAACTTCTGAGAGTTTACAGCATGTTCTAAGACTACATATGCAGGAATATTTGTCAATAATGTTTTCTAAGAGTTTCAGCATGTTCTGAAAATTTCTGATAATGCCAGATGTACAAATTGCTTTAGAGTGGACTTTGAATTTACCTAACCATCGAAGAAAGCATTCATACTTTCACTCATTTGTGTTGAAGACATCCTTGCCCAAAAAGTATTCCGTTGAAATGTTGGTACCCAACGAATTCTTTCATTGTATAATCCACTCAACCAATCATTATTTTGTAGGTTAAATTTCTCAATGAACCAATACCAATATTCTTCAAACTCTTCATGAGACAGAGAATCATAAACTTCTCTTTGCATTGCAAACTTTATAGCCTCGTATTGATTGCAACTCGACAGTTTTTCAGGCAACTTTTTCATAATATGCCATAGGCACCATCTATGGCGTGTGTTGGGAAACACAATTTCGATGGCTCTCTTCATTGCTCTGTCCTGATCAGTGATTATAGCATCTGGAGCACGATCATTCATACACACGAGCCAAGATTTGAAAAGCCAAACAAACTCTTCTACTGTCTCACTACAGATCAATCCACATCCAAGAAGTATTGACTGACCATGATGATTCACCCCAACAAAAGGAGCAAATGGCATTTCGTACTTATTAGTTAAGTATGTAGTGTCAAAAGTAATGGCATCACCAAACTCCTTGTAAGCTGTTCTACTCCATGCGTCAGCCCAAAAGACATTTCTTAACCTCCCTGTGTCATCCAAATCCATCAAATAGAAAAAATCAGCATTGTTAGCTTGCATCTTTTGAAAGTAGTTATGAAGTGCCGACGCATCCCCCTCACCAAGTCTCAACTGCCTTATTTTATGCAGATAGTTGTAACAATCTTTTTGGGAAAATGTCATATTATCATTCCCACCAGCTTCAACCACACACGAAGTAAAACTCTTATTTGGCATAATGCCCGCCCTATCATTATATTCAAGCATCTTCTTCACATATTGGCTCATAATTCGATTTTTGTGATAATATCTCGATTTTTCAGGGCTCAAATCATGATTGTGATCATCAGCTACTGTTGTCACTTTCACTGTTCCATCAGTGCGTATACGAGCTCTAATCTTAGCCTTACAACCACGTCTACCAATGGGACACAATTTTATAACACTTTCTGCTTTACTTTTTGAATTCCCAGTCCGACCACATGCAAGAATAACATATCTAGAATTTTCATCCTCATCTTTTTCAGTCGCCCTTACTCTCACTGGAAATCCTTTTTTATTACCATAATCATGATAATACATACGACTGCAACTCTTCGATATTGTTAAATTCCATCCCTATGCAAGGCTCTTTTATCTCATCTAAAAATTCTTCATTTTCCATACATTCATTATTTTCTAATGTATCCATCCCTGAAAATATGAAAAATTTAACACAAGCAAAACCCCATTAAATCTCTGTCACGTATGCTGGACAATTATTTTGGAAAAACTATATAACCTAACACAACTCTAGAATTCAATCACAGATCATTCAGTAAGGAAAGTATTCGAATCAATGCAACTCAAAGCGTGTCAAAATAATTACAAACTAGCAGTATACAAATGACATACACCACTAAGGTTACTTCATACAACATCAAGAGGCAACAACTTCAGGAAACCACATGTTTGCTAATTGCATGAAAAAAGTGCACATATTATTTAGAATTTTCGCTGATCTAACATAACAAAAACAAAGCACAGTAAGAACACTACAATCATTTGAGAAACAACAATTGGATAGCTAGAGTTTACAGCCTGAAATTACAGAGTTTACAGATAAAAAAACCAACAAAAAATTTGGGAAGACACACAGGAAAGCCTAAAATAAAGCTAGGCTAACAATCATTCAATCAAAACAATGATCCCCAACACAATCAGATTATTTGATCATGGTTTGAAGTGATTATGGTTCAAAATAAAAACACATATACAAACAATGATCCACAGGGATACACACTCACAAAGAATTGGGTATTCTTAAAAAATCAAAACTATTAACCTCGAAGGGAAGACATTCTAAGTGCTTGAAAGATATCCCCATGGTGATTATTTCGTTAGGGTACAACCCATTGTAGAAAAATTTGCTTAGTAGTCGAGCATAAACTCTAATCTAAGAATATAAGTATGATCCAAATTTACTTTCAATGGAGAGAAAGAAAGGGAGAAAAATACCTTTGTGTTGTGTTCTTCTTGGATTGGATTGGATTGAGTACAGAAACAGATCTAGGGTTTCGTCGAAGAAGAGAGGAAAAATAAGCGACTCGTCGCTTTTTTCTTTCTCTGTCAATTTGTTTTTGTTTTTTTTTTTTTTTGCCCTTTTGATGCCCACGTGACTGGCACCTCGCGGGTGCACGTGCTTGGCACCATCCAGGCGAGATACCAGGTTAATCTCCAGTGCTCCCTAGCATTGCTCAATAGAATTAATACTAGCTCAGTGGCAGGGACGGATTTACATGGGGTCATGTGGGTGCACTTGTACCCACTGACTTAAATTTTTTTTTTTTTTTTTTTTGGTTTTTAGCAATTTGTCAATTTTGCGACACCGACAATGCTTTCTCACCCCACCCCTTTTTTTCTCCATCTATTATTTTCGACGTTTACAATCTCGTCCTGCCCCTATCTCCTTTTATGCTTCCTCTATTTGTTTACTATAAAATTGACAACTGTCTCGCCTCCTCTTTTCTTCCTTTCATTCCCTTTTTGTTTGATTTATTTTCCTTTCTCACCATCGCCAACATCCACTAGCAACCCCAATTTCTCTTGTCTGTTTTGAGAAAAAAAATATTTTTTAAAATATTTTCTCGAGATGAATTTGTATATCGATGTCTAGTTTTATATTTTATTCATAGTATTTTTCTGGATATACGTGAAAATTTTGACCTATTAATTTTTTCTCAAGATATATGTTTGTATCTTGATATACATTTGTGGGTTATTGTTTGAAGGGTATTTTGGTAATCAACACGAGTATTTTGACAGACAACGCACGTTGAATATTAGTCCTAAAGGAGACTGCAATATTAATTAATGTTGGAGATAACTTCTAATTAGTTTTTTTTTATAGGGGACAAATCGCAAATAACTCAATGTTTTTTGTAAATATATAATTTTACATTTGAAATTAATTTTTGTTCATTAACTTTATATACCAATTTGATTTTGCGATGGATGGGTCCAATGTTTGAACTTTACCGGTGGCACTTGAGGTAGGAGGAGTTAAGGAATTAAAAAATATAAAAAAAATTGCAACATTCATTTTACATTGCCTTTTAGAGAGAATACCTCACTCATTATTAAGAAATTGAGTAACAAAATATGAAGTCTTGAAGTCTCTCTCGATAATGTTGACTATATGTAGGATCAATGTCAATTTTTCCGTGGTGTGAAAATTATATGTTTATTAATTATGTCCATTTGTTTTGCAAACTGCCAATGTGTTGACATCACATAACTTGAGAATTAGGGTTTGAAAATCCTGGTTTCATTTGTTGTGACAAAGAACATGAATTTGAGAATTTGACTAGCTAGATTTTATGACCAGCAAGAATAGACCACAACTCTTCATTAAAAATGTGTTTGAATTCAAGCATTTGTAACATCGAGAGTTCTATATCGTCACGCACGCATAGGGGGTGAGTGATGGAGTGGTTCCATTTTTAATTAGAAAAAAATTTATATATATATATAGACGTGAAAATTTAATCATATTTATCACGAGTATATTCATTAAAATTTAATCATATTCTTCCACAATGGCAAGTGATTTTCTTATTCAATAAACAAGTGATTTTCTTATCTCAAAAAAATTAAAATCCTTTTCAATGAAATATATGTGATCTTACTATTCTTCATCTTTGAATATTTGTAATTTGATAATTTATTGGATTTTTCCCTTTTTATCTTCAATAAAAATCTTCGTATTTGACAAAGTATTAGTTGTTAAAATTTAATCATATTTATCACAGGTATATTCATTAAAATTTAATCATAATATTCCACAATGGCAATAGTTTTCTAGCCAACCACCGCATTCAATAAATAATTGAATTTCATATCATTTCGGTTTCAGTTGAATTTCATTACACATTCAATTCGATTCGATTTGAATTTTTGTGGAATCGAATGAAATTTTATGAAAATTATTGATTTGACCAAGGTAGAACTAGAACAAATGTGCGTTCTAGAAACGATAAATTACGGTTTCGATCATCTCACGATATATTCGAAAATATCGCGAACAAGAAAGCTGACTACAAGCGGGGACCGCGTGACAGCTTTGGCTTTTGCAAAAGAAAATTGTTGACCGACTCTTCTTTCAATTTCTCTAAAACGAACCGGTTGTAACCGGTAACCTTTTTGGACCGTTGGATTCTATTGGGGGTATTCGGACGGCTGATACGGATTTGGAGTAGTTGACTATAAAATTAAATAAGAATCGAAGACTTCGAGTACATAGTGGGTTATTATATAATAATGTGGGACACGTGGCGTGTAAATATTGCAAATGATTTATGTGTGTGTTGGAGTATTAGTTGGTGGCCATTAATGGATTCTTTGATTCAAGTTGAAGTTATGAGTTCAAAGTCAACTCATGGATGACCCAATGGATTGATTTGACCCGGTTAGGGATCCGATTAGTGGTTGTCGCTATTGGCGCGCTACTTGCATTGAGAAGGGCACTGGTGCATTTGGTTTGATCAATAAGTATTGCGAGTGTTGAGGAAGAAGTAGAAAACTCTTTTGTATGGTCATTTGATTTCATTGAACTCAAAAAGTTATGAAGGATGCCTGGCATGTGGCACACTGGTGTCCGTCCTATGATAATAAACCTTCAAAACACTATAGCAAAACGATGTTACTAAAACCGTTGGCTACGTATCGAAACTTGATCTATGTATTTAGTATTGTCTTTTTAGAAGGAATTTTTTTTTTATTCCTTAACCCGTCTCACTTCAGATGTCATTGGTTGGATTCAACCTTGCTCAGCACCCATTTAGCAAAAAGAAAAGTCAGAATATGTACAAGAATAGGAAATTAAAAACTTGTGAAAACAAAAAACTTAAAGCCTATACAAAATAAAATCTTACTTTCTTATTCAAACTTTTATATTTTGATTTTACTCTTTAACTATTATAACTTTTCTCTTTTATTAAAAAAAATTATTTCTAACTTTCATATTCTTATATAGATTATGGCTTTTCTGGTGATTCAATTTTGGATTTGAGTTTGGCTATGTTGAGTGCAAACTCTATACATTATAACAAAATCATGACACAAATTTTACAGCCTAATTGTTTCTAACTACTAGATTGTGAAAATAATTTTTTTTTGCGGAGATTGTGAAAATTATGGCAAGATAGTGATAAAATAATGACACTTTTTTTTTTTTTTTTTTTTTCAATCGGACCAATTCTACCATTTAATCCACCAAAATCAAATCGATGAGAGTTTTAAACTCGTCGAATGTGCTTTTAGTGAAATAATAACAACACGTAAAAGTAAGACAACTGAAAATAACATGTAAATACAATAAACTAAAAAGACACATAAAGTAGAGCATCAAAAACTAATTACACTTATTACTCAAACAAATTGACATCTAGTGGTGTAAAGAAAATATTTGGAGAATTGTATTATTGTCGTTTTTATTTCTTGACTGAATTCAAGTTTATATAAGTTAACTTCTATATAACCTTGTTAAATAGAGTCTTATTTTGACTTTTCTATTCTAGCTTTATTTTTTTTTAACTATTACGACTTTCATATTCTTGTAGAGGTGGATTAATCTTGGACTTGAGTTTGGCTATATTGAGTGCAAGTCCTACATATTCTAACGCGCGCTCGCAAGTTGAAAATGTAGACGCAGTTGAAATGTGCAGTTTGGAGGAAACTTTAAAGTCCATTTGGTGAAGAAATCATGACTGTCGAGTGAAGTTGTTAATGGTTCGACTCGAGTCAGCATGATTGTTGAATTTTGGATAATTCTGGATGTTTCTTGATAAATTATGGTATGAAGAAATCATGACTGTCGAGTGAACAACAAATGGTTTGACTCGATTCAGCATGATTGTCGAATTTTGGATAATTCTGGATAAATTTTATGAAAATTATGGTATGAAGAAATCATGACTGTCGAGTGAAAAACAAATTGTTCGACTCGAGTGGTATGAAGAAATCATGACTGTCGAGTGAACAACAAATGGTTCGATTCGAGTGGTCAGCAATGACTTTCCAATTCAGGTATGAAGAAATCATGAATGTCGAGTGAACGACTAATGGTTCGATTCGAGTGGTCAGCATGACTGTCCATTTCTGAATGCTTCTGAATAATATTTAGAGAATTGTATTATTGTTATCTAAACTTTTGATTGAATACAAACTTATATAAACTTGTGAAAATAAAAAATTTAAAACTTTCTATATAAAATAGAGTCTTATTTTGACTTTCATATTCTAACTTTACTTCTGTAATTATTATGATTTTTTTATTATTTTACTTTTATTTTTATAGAGGTGGATCAATCTTGAACTTAAACGACACTCTCTCAAATGCAAGCCATACGTATCGAAACAATTGGAAAAAAATAGTTTTTAACTTTTTCAACTAGCAAAACAATAAGATACAATAGAAGGCAAGTTGATACTGAAGTTCAATCCAGTTCACTTAGGGCTCGTTTGGTTACTCGATGGAATGGGAATGGGAATGAGAATGGTAATAGGAATGGTAATGGTAATGGGAATGAAAATGGAAATGGGAATGGTAATGAGAATATGTATGTTTGGTATACTTTTAAAATGGTAAGGTGGTAATGTAAAATTTATTTCCAAAAATACCCTCACTTAGTTAAAATGGGGGAGGGTGAGGAGGGTAAAAATGGTCATTGTATAACTTTGACCATTACAATGGGAATGGTAATGGCCATTCATAGGAGGGGAGGTGGGAATGGCCATTACAACCAAATGTGTAATGGGAATGACCATTACGATGGTTTTATGTGATACCAAACGCAGGAATGCCTTTGACCCATTACATATTACATTGTAATGGTCAAACCATTACATTACGACGGTCAATGGGCTAACCAAACACGCACTTATATCTTCTCCACTTTTATTCATTAATTAGTCAAAGTTATCTAAACCAACCAAATACATGATACATGTAACACAAGCCATATACTTGGACTAAATAAAGAGCTTCTAAAGATGGTCACTGGTAGGTTCAAACATTCATTAAATATTGTTAAAGGTACCCCCCATTGACTTTGTTTTACATGTTAAAAACAAATTTAATGTCATTTGGTCTGCACTCAAAAGATTCCTTTGAGATTTCCTTCTCCATGCTTTCATGGAAAAATCTAGGATGCCTCATATTCTGCTTGGTACTATGTCAGATGGGTGTTAAACATTATTGATTTGTGTCGAGATAAGTGTAACACTTGTTTCGATACAAAATCAACGATGCTGACACCCACTAGACATAATACCAGACAGGATACCAAGCACCCTAGTCTTACTCTGCTTTCATTACAAATAATTCAACAATATTATTGTTCTAGCTTTTCAGTGATCTCTCTTTCTCTGTTTATATATTATGACTTTGCATTGTGTTTGAGTTGTATTTTTAACAATTTGTCCAGATTTAGATTGGTTTTGAGATTCATTTGCCTTGGCATATGATCCATTCTTCAATTATTTGTAAGGTTCCGTAATCGATTTCCTTTCTGTTAGTTGGTTTTGACTTTAATTATGTGTTATATGAAGATTTTTTTTGGGGACCATCTACTAATTTGACTTATCGAGTTTGGTTTTTGGAGGGCAGAGACATTTTCTAACCACGTTGATGAACTTAAGATTCGTGTAATGATAGGAATTAAAAAATTAGTCCACAGCGAAGGGAATTGTGGTTCATTTAGGGTCTGCTTGGTTTGCCAATTTTTTGAGAAATTGTTTTCATTTCCTTTGTTATGCAGATTTTAATTGTTTGATTGTTTATTTACTGACAAAAAATTGATTTTTCATAAAACTATTTTTCCACTATTCATGAGAATCCAAGTTTGAGGAGAGACTCCAAAATCGAATTCATGAAAACAATTTAAATTTTCATATATATTTTCTGTGCAACTAAACAAACTCTTAATTGAAAATACAAATTAGTTGAGCTGCCTGCAGTGTTTGAAAGATGGAATAAAATAAATTGCAGTTTGCCTTAGTTTGGGTAATATCATCAGAAATACAAGTGATAAAGTTCAAGTTTAATTAGAAAAGTGTTGATTTTATAAATTAGGCAATTCCAATTTGTTAAGCACTGGATAGGGTTTTTATCTTTTTTCACAATAAACATATACGCACTAACAATTGTTAGCTAATTTCAATAATAAGACATGTACGGGATGCTACCGCAGATTCAAAGAATTAACGCCACGACAAATTGGAGGTTATTAAATCCAAAATTGTGAAATCGATATTGAATTTGAATCATATCAATACAAAAATAATGTGTTACAAATATTATTTTATTTTTTAATTTTTATAACAGTGTAGATTCCAAAATTAAAAACAAAAACCATTGCACAAGTTTCAAATAGCTTTATGGTTAACCAAGATATTCCTTTCATGGTCATGAGACAGCATGAGAATTATTTTCCCACCTTCATGGCAAAAATGATCAACAACATCTATTATAATTTATTTTTTTTTGCAGTAAAACATGAAGATTATTATTAAAATGATGAAAGAAAGAAAGTTACGCAAGGCACAATCATAAAGCAAGGAATGTCACGATATCATGAACATGTAAAAAAACACGTCCTTATAAATATTACATGCCTTACTCATTCTCCAAAATAGTTTCATGATATCCAAAGAAAATGCATGCTCCAATCTATTAAGCCCCTAAAAAAAACGCACCAAACATCTATTATAACCCACCTAACTTAAAGAAAATGGCAATAACTTATTTTACAATCAAAACAAACTTTGAGGGCTTATATCCAAACTCAACCTAAATTCACAATTTCCATTTATCACTTGCAAACACTCAATGATTCAAGCAGGAGATTCATGCAAACAAGATGGAAGAAGAAGAAGAAGAAGAAGAAGAAGAAGAAGGAGGAGGAGGAGGAAGTTGTAAGCAATAAAGCCATAAATAATAATGTCAAGCATCTCTTTGCATTAAATTTGCTTTGACATTTAACTTCCCAGTTAAAGAAAACGGAAACAGAACAGTTGAGGGTTGAATAAAAGCAACCAATAAGTTTGGTGGTATTTCACTATTTCATGAGATCTAAATTTTCAATCTTGAGACATAATTATCAATGTTTTACAATTGTGTTATGGCCATCTACAAGTAGAATTTGTGTGGAAATTTTGTAGATTTGGTTGGCTTTGTTAAAATAAAAAAAAATTGATTAAGAAATGTCTCACTACAGGTTGATTTCAACTATTTCTTGAGTGCACGGGTTTATTTATAGGGCACTAAATCAAAATTTTCGTATGTTTTACCCAGTCATCTGATATTTATAGCTTATATCAGTATAAACGACTAGATTTGGTGAATATTTTACACTTTCTTGACAATGATTTTGGCATTTGCATTCCATCATTTGACTTTCTTTAGTATTATTTATATGAAAATCAAAAATCTTTTAGGCAGTCGTCTACTTTTCCTAATGGCGTTGTGACGCGTTATGCAATTAGAATAGATATTTTCTTTTTTAAATCCCAAACATGGTATTTATTTAATAAACACTTACAAATATGTTCAAATCATGCACTCGCACATACAAAATCTCCACAAGTAAGCTTAAATACATTATTTTCTTGTTTCATTTCAATGAAGGCTTCAAATTAATTGGGTAGTTAATTGACTCCACAATTATATGATGTTTGGCCTGCAAAATGATGATAACCACATCCTTTAATATCTTAACTACTCTTGTTTAAGTGGAGAGCATTGAGGGACATCATGAAATTAATTGATTGAGAGGTACATGTCGACATTGTTTAGGTTGACATTTCTCCCTTTTCTCTCACTATTTTGAAGAAATATTATCACTTGTTTGCATCATATCTTTCTTTCAAATTCATGTGATTGACCCTCAACTGCATTATTTTTCAAAACATACGTGTTTGGCGACTAGAACTTGATGGTTGATGTGCCATTTCTTATCTTCAATCACTTCGAAGAATCACACCACAAGATATACAAAAGAATATCTCTATGGGAAAAATCCCTTGGCAAGATCTATAATATTGGGAGGATTTGCATATCAAAGAAACCATTGTCATGTCATCATTAGCTTTAATATCACTTGTTAGGGTGTTACGTACCCTTTGTTCTACTATACATAACAATAATATTATCCTCAAATTAAATATCACTGTGTTAAACTCTATCTGAAGCTCGGTGGTGTTTGATTTTTTTTTCAAAAGGCCCATTTACTAGCAAAAAGTGAATCAGTCGTTGCATTCTTAGATTACAATTTCATTGAACTATTCAAGTCATTCATCCCAACAGTTTAGGCTGACATTTCTCTGTTTCTAACATTATTTTAAAGTAATATTATCAGGTGTTTGCATCATTTCTATCTTTCAAAGCCATGTGATTGACCCTTCAACTGCATTATTATTCAACACACATGTCTGGCCACTAAAACGTGAAGGTTGATGTTACATTTCTTAATGATCCAGTCACCAGTGAAAATGGGTGTTGATTCAATTGAAGATTAAAAGAAATGGCAACATTTTATAATGCGTAAAAATACGGCATTTCTACGATGCCTGGTATTTGGTGCCTGGTACCAAACACCGTTGATGTGCATGAAAATAGGCTTTATTTTCTATCTCCAAACTTACTCGTAAAAATATCATGAAAACAAGTTTTTACAACTTGGTTAGGAACTAGGGTAAAGTATTGATTCACGAATAATGATGATTAAATATGCTAAAAATGAATTTTGAAGTCTAATTATACAGTGAACCACCACCACACCCTAGTTGCCAAAACTTGAATGACTAGAATCATTATAAATTCAGAAATTCTAATTGGCGAGGAAATTAGCAAGGGAGGGGGAGTGCAACCCTCCATCCTCCTCGGGATACGTGGAGGGGATGGAAGGCACACATCCCGAGGGAGATGGATGGTTGCACCCCCTCCCTCGCTGGTTTCCTCGCCAGTTAGACGGGTTCTTATAAATTATAAGTTTTTAGGTCAGACGGACTCTCAAGACAACTTGTGTCTTCGAATTTATGAGTATTGAATGCAATTGCTTAGATGGATTAGACTGGAGCGAAGCGAAAACCAGTCTTCATGCAAGGCGGAAGCGATGGATCAGAGCGAAAACAAGTCTCTATGTGAGATGAAGACGATGAGGATATTAAGCGGCAACAATATTGTATCCTTCGGGCCTGGTTAACCCTATAGGATCAGTCATATAGCATTCGAACGTGGATTAATAAATAAATAAAAATGATCAATGATCCAAATTTTAAAAAAATAAAAAAAATAAAAAAATTATAGATTGTATTTGTGTAAATCAAAAGGAAAACTATTGAGTAGAGTGTAGAGTGCTTGTAATGGATGGTGGGCTTGGATTAACAATTGGGCCGGACTAGGCCTTTGACTTGAACAAAATACAATTATCATTTCATAACTCTTGACTGTACCCGATATAGATCATATTAGCTTGCATGATTAGTTAAGTTTGATTAAACTCTTTTAAATACACAATTCTTTAACTTGTAGTAGGAGAGTGTAGTTTTATTAGGTCAAATTGTCAACTTCATGGACTGAGTAAACAAAGACTAAACATAAACATCAAAGTATTTAGGTGGAATTTGGCTTCTATATTCTGCTTAGAATGCAAAAGTCTCAAGTAATTTTCAGCTTCTTTGGACTTAAATTAGGGTTTGATTCAATGGTTTCTAGTGCCTTAATCGATAAGCTTGTACTCTCCGAAGAACTGGATGGTACCATCCGTAGGCTGCTGCATATTTTGACTTTTAAAAAAAAATTAATTTTATTTTATTCGTAGTTTTAATAATAAATTATTTTTTCACATATTTGTTGGTTCTTGTCGATAAAATATTCGAAAGGTAAAAACAGTGGCGACTTACGTTTTATCCACTCCAAAACTAGTTCATAACAAAATTACAGTTAAGCCTGTTTTCGTTGATAGATATTTTAGAGTTTGGCGAATGGTACCACTAGGTCATAGGTTCAAATCCAGTTTGCGGCATTTTTATGGGTTCTGGGATCCTATAAAAACCCTGCTTATCTTTAAAAATAAAAAATAAAAAATAAAATAATTAAATAAACAATACCAAAGTAATATGAAAATTAATTCTCTAAAACTTTAAGTCAGAAGCAACGCTTACTCTGTTTAAAGTTCGCTTCTAGTGTTTTTTATTTTTATTTAAAATAACTTTTATATAACTTCCCCATTTTACAATTTTTTTTTTCAAATATTAGATGTTTGGGTACATCATTGGACCATTTTATGGACCAATTGACTGACTCATAAGGTTCGATAAATGTGTTTTGTTTATAATTTATCCGCAAACACTCTTTATACACAAACACTCATGGCTCTATGAACTGCTAAGCCATACAAATAAAAATAAAACCCTACGAAACAAATAATACATCAAGTGATCATTACAAGTGAAGTGATTAATAACACGTCAAAGGTGTTATGGCTCAATAATTGAGCAGTCGTGAATGGTATCACTAGGTCACAGGGTTGAACCCAACAACTAAAATTCTTGATGCGGTAAATTGCCATCATGAAGTATCCAGTGCAAACGACCCGACTTGTTTGCGAATACTTGGTTGATCATAAAGGGTTTGGGTTGGAAAACCCTGACCCTGAGACCTAGAACAACCTCTGCAGAATTATTGGTGTTAGTCCCATATCCATCCTGTGAAAGTTCCATTGGGCTTCTTTCTCTGATGTCCAAGGTCTAAAAATATATCAGCCCAGGTAAGATCCATTGAATTATAGCTGTATCAACTCATTTGTTTGCTTTTCCCCCTGACACAAAATATACAAACAAATAAATAAAATTTCGTAGAATTTGATAATATGAAGAGGAGTAAGCGATAAAAAAACTTTAACTGATGTTGAAAACGACTATGTTTCTTTATTTTCTCAATAATACACTCTAAAAATATATTTCCATTATTTTACAAGAAAACTGATACTCGGCCGACACATACAACAACAAACACTAATAGGGTCTACAGTCTATCCATTGTTTCGGTAAATAGTAAAAACTAAAAACATACACTTTTTAAGCACCGCAACCTATTCTTTATGTGTATCTTGAGATTGTAAAAAACCTCCTCTGATGATGCCACATCATCCTGATTGTAAAACTTGATTCCGTAGCCTCACTCAACCCAACCAATGTGTATACTGTATACAAATCATAGTTTTTGCCTTACAAATCCAAAGTGTGGATATTCTCACTGCAGATTATCTTAAGGAAACCCTTATGGAAAAATGTGGATTAAAAATTTCCCGAAAAATCCACAATTTATCCATTGTGTTCCCATGGTCCCCAGTATATGGTAACTTCCATGGCCTATTGATTTTACTATTACAAATTGCTCAGAAAAAAAATAAAATAATATCAGGTTGCTTAGAAAGCACTAAACATTCTTTCTATAAGGTATTAACTAATCCCAATGTCTAAGTTCACTTCATGATTATTATTCTTTTCTATAGATTTTTGGGATCACTCACTCACATGCAAGCTGACTTACTTCCATTATCTCTAATTATCCATTAATATAATACACACAAAATTAAATAATGGACACCACACTTTGTCACTTTTTGTGTGCTCCCCCTCCCCCCCATGTGTTCAAGTGTGTCCTTGGATCTTGTCTCCCTGAATCATTGTTTCAAGTGTGTCAATGGATCTTATAAGAACAAAAAAATGTGCTTGACAAAGTTCATTTGAAAAAAAGTGTGCCAATGAATTCCAACTTCATGTTGGGTTTTGGTGGTGTGGGGTTTTATCCAAAAAGCCTCATTGCTCTTAGGAAGTGGACATTTCTGCTATAATCTTTCATAACAACTTCTCTTTAGTTGATGCGAGATTATTCAAGCTAACACTGTCTCAACAAAAAAACACATTTTTCATAACCAAAAGTATCAAAATGTTCAAGATGGAAACTTAAGCGTAAAAGTATATTCTCTTTCTCGACTTAGGATCATAATTATTTTGATTTAAATTTATTTTTTTTATTATTTTTGTGTGGGTGTGTTTTGTATGTCCCTAGTAATTGAGAAGAAGGTTTTACTTGGATCACCCGCTAACTACTACAAATAGGGGGAGCATTGACTCACTTCATTAGTGTATTTGTTTAGGAAGTGAGGGACCCTAATCATGTTTTTATCTCTATAATTTAACATCTCTTAAATTAATCATCTTGGGATCTTGTGTATCATGTCATGTGCTCCTTCAATTCACACCAAATCTTAGGGTATATTTGATGAACATCTCTGAAAATTTAGGGGAATCTTCTATCACAGGGTGCTAATTTTCCCAGTCCTAAGAGATCACTAACCACCCTCTAAAATAAATAAAATGTTTTTTTTTTATAATTTAAGAAGAAATAAAATTTTAGGATATGGTTGAAATCGTCATTGGGATTAAGTCCACACCGTCGCCATTATTGGATTCCAAAAACTATCTCTATGTCGCTTTTGCTTGATATATGATGGATTTGTCTTACAGTAACAGGTTAACGAATGCTCTTCAAACCTGTCAGGCTGTCACTAATAAAAGTGTTAGCACGTTAATAGTTTTTTTAATTTATTTATAATTTATTCTTGACAAATTTAAGCATTGGTCACCTTCCAGTAAAAATAGGCTCTTATTTTGTAAGATAATGCGTTTTTTTTTTTTCAAAAACCAAACATAACAAAACTTGCAAGATAAAGCTAGAAAGTCTTCAAAATATAAGTCGCAAAAATGGATTACTACCAGCTGAGATGGTCTTTGGATACCTGAATATCCTTACTACAACTAGGCTATCTAGACGGCAATACACCTCTTTCCAATACACTTGTGAAGTAGTCCATGGCACACCTGAGCTGTGCTTCGGACAGACACTCCCAAGTTGTTTCTGCTTCATCAATTCGAGAACCATTCCTATCCACAACAATCAGTCCAAAAGAACATAGTTTGATCATGCAGAGAGAAACCAACATCAACAAGTATTAATGTTGCTTTTATCTGTATAATGCCTTCTGCCATCGTAGAGAATTGTAAATCATCTTCATTCTGAGATAGGCCTAAAAGAATCAAAGAAGGTTTATTTTATGAATTTTAGGATAACACTTTTAGTGCTTGATTTGGAGATAGAAAAATCAGTAAAACACAATAAAAACTCAAGGCACAAAAAGATATCAGTAAATCATTCAACTTCTCCTTCCACATACAACTAGATTACTTATCACTCTGAATAAAAAATAGTACTGCCTTGAAATGGTTACTTATCCCCCCCCCCCCCCCCCCCCCCCCCCCCCCCAAGTTTAATAATAATTTTTTTTTGAGAAAATATATATGTAATTTTGTAGAGAAAGATATGATTAGTAAAATAACAGATGGTGTTCTTGCTAGGACCCAACAATTGGAGGCTCATTAGAGTAGGCATGTGCACCACTTTTTATAACAAGGTGAACTTCCTATTATTTGGCTAATTAGAGGATTAAATTACTATTTCTTATTTTGATTTATGCTTGTTTGCTGGTTTGCATGTGAAAAGGTGACTTTGAGAGCATGTGATGGGTTTCAGAGCCAAAATCCAACCCAAAACTTCTTCTTCTTCTTCTTCTTCTTTAAGCTTTACAAACCCAGAATTTATACTATTTAAACAGTAATCTTCATTGGATGCTAATGTGCCCATCTCTTTCTAACACATGCTAGAGAATCCCTTTGTTAGCAAAATGTCTTCACTATCATTGTTGATTTGATGAATCTTTCTTTTGTGAAACATAATATAACACTATCCTCGAATCACCTAAATCCATTACTATTACGTTCAAATTTAGTCTCACAAAGATGTGATTTGCAAAACAAAGTTAGACTGTCAAATGTCACTTTTTTGGTAATCGAATGTACTCCAATGCTTAAGTCAATAAATCTGTAGGAGATAAATCAATTTGAACAACATATAACTTAATTAAAATTGCACACATTTTGTCGAATGTTCTCTTTACCTTATATAATGTACGTAATTAACTCTCTACATGACTAAAGCATGTAGGGCGTGATGAGAAGAAACGTTCTCACAACGATCTCCCCCTTCATTGAGGTACGTCTTTGGGGGAGTGATTCTCACCATAATTTATCTTCTCTGTGACGTCTCTCTTCTTTAAGGGAAGAGATCTGTTGGGTTTGAACTTGAGCCTTTGCTTATGATTTATTATTAGGGGTGGGCACGGTCCGGATCGGTTCCAAATTTGAAGGAACCTAACTCGAACCGTTTACATTTTAACGGATTCGGTCCGGTCCGGATCCCTTCATTTTGATAATAGGAACCGAACCTAACTCGAACCGTTCTAAACGGTTCGGTTCCACGGTTCCAAACGGTTCCAAACTTCCAGAAATCGATCATATTCATACAATAAACAGAAAATCGATCATATTCCAGAAATCGATCATATTCCAGAAATAATATCGATCATATTCCAGAAATCGATCATATTCATACAATAAGAGATCCAATCAAGAACAGAAAAATTTGCATTCAAAAAAAAAAATCAACATCATCCAAAAATCATCGATCCAGAAATCATCGATCCATCATCTAGATCTCTTCTGCTGCTTCTTCTGCTTCTTCTCGCTGATCTCTTCTGCTGCTTCTTCTCGCTGATCTCGCTGATCTGCTTCTTCTGCTGATCTGCTTCTTCCCGCTGATCTCGGCTTCTTCTCGCTGATCTGCTTCTTCTCGCTGATCTGCTTCTTCTGCTGCTTCAGCGAGTGTTGATCTCGCTGATCTCTTCTGCTTCTTCTGTTGATCTCTTCTGCTGCTTCTTCGACAGAGAAAGGAGTGTTGATCTCGCTGATCTCTTCTTCTCTGCTGCTTCTTCGACCGAGAGAGAGGAGACGGAGATGAGATCCTGCTGATTCAGAGAGGAGATATCATCTGCTTCTTGAGGAGATCTGCTTCTTCTCGAGACAGAGACCGAGAGAGAGGAGACATCCTGCTGCTTCTTCTCGAGGCAGAGACCGAGAGAGAGGAGACGGAGATGAGATCTCCTGCTGCTTCTCTACCTTTTCTTCTGCTCCTCCTCTTCTTGGTCTCGCGGCTACTGCGGCTTCTTCTTCTCGAGACAGAGACAGAGAGAGGAGAGGGAGATCTCCTTCCCCTTCTCGAGACAGAGACAGAGAGAGGAGAGGGAGATCTCCTTCCCCTTCTCGATACAGAGACAAAGATCAAAGAGAGGAGAGACAGAGAGAGGAGAGGATTTAGGTTTAGGTTTTTTAGGTTTAGGGTTTGGTTTAGGTTTATATAGTAAATTCGATTTGAAACGGTCCGGACGGGTCCAACCCGGACAGTTTCGTTTTAAAAAACAGAAACCGGGACCGGACCGTTTTATAACGGATCCGGACCGATCCGAATCGTATCAAAAAATTCAAAATTAAAATCCGGACCGTTTTGCTCAAAACGGTCCGGTTCGGTTTGAACCCGCGGATCCTCGACCCGTTTGCCCACCCCTATTTATTATCAATGACCCTTTTGGGCTTTAATGACTGGGTGTGCTTTTCCGGGCTCTGGGATTGAGTCTGTTATCTGTATTGAGACCAAAATGTCTATTCCTCGTGATGGGTGATCTTTACCACGTTTACGGTCGTGATTAAGCCTTATTTGATGTATCATTAATTACGTATATCTGTCCCTCAATTGTAGCTCAATTGATCGGATATCCACTCTCCTTGTGAGAAGTCGTGGTTTGAGACTCTCCAGTTAGGATTTTGTGAGTTTTCGCCCTATTATTAGGAGCACATGTGTTTCGCCGTTGATAAGCCTTCGGATACTGAATGCAATTGTCTTCAATCTTCATGCAAGGTGGAGGTGATGGACTAGAGCGAAAGCAAGTCTCCATGCAAGGTGGAGGCAATGGACTGGAGCGAAATCAAGTCACCATGCGAAATGGAGGCGACGAGAATATTAAGTGAAATATTGTAACATTCGAGCCTGGTTTGTTTAACCCTATCGGGTTAGTCATGTAGCCTTCGGGTATGGATTAATAAAAAAATAAAAAAAGGTCAATAGCCCAATTTTAAAAAATAAAAATAAATAACGTCTATTTGTATCTCATTGTTTCGTTAGTTTATGATTAAAAACACTACTCTAATCGATTTTTCGCAACACTTTATCAGTGATAGGTAAAAGAACATCTAGCGAAATGCCTTATGTTATGTGCAACAATATTATGCTTCTCAATATAAACTTTAACTAGAATAGAATCACTCATTGCAACCATGAACCTTTAGGTTACCAGGTAAGGGTATCAATGGATTGCGTTTCAGGTCTAGGTTATTTCAGAATTTGGCAACAGAAAACAGTTTCAGTTTGACAACTCCATCTCTCCAAATCCTCTCGAAAAAAGAAAAAAAAAACATTTAAGTTCGACTTAACCTAAATTAACACATTAATGATAATGAACCTTAAGAAAACATGAATGATGAGTTCTCACTCACTAATGTGTAGCCTGGGGAGAGAGCACCGGTTAGTGCTTGGGGAAGGTGTCTAGTATGTGAGTGTCAACTCTACCCCTATCTCCATCTTCTCTAAACTCACGAAGAAAGAGATATAGTTGGCACTTCCGTACTGAACACCCTCCAAAACACTAATCAATTACAAGAACCAGGCTCAATAGATTAAGAGCTCCCTAATTGAATGTGAGCCTGCCAGAGGATCCACATAGTATTCCACACTCCTTCCTTGCATCTGGATCTGAGATTCTGTTGACTCTCTTTTTATTCTACATTTAAAAAAAAAAAAAATGGCTTCCTTTGCACTCAATTTCATGGCACTTGCAACTGCTAATCTCAATTGCTCTCCACTGTAGGGGGTGTTTTTGTAACTACAAATGCATTATAATAACTGGTTGTGGTAATAATAACTAAAATCAATCAGACCCGACCCACTATGCTTTATTGCTTCCTTCATACTTCTACTTTTGTCAGACTCAGAGTGCACTTCACTTCTCTCTACTGATTCTTGTTTCTACGCATGAAGTAAAGTGTGTAAATTCTGCATGCCAAAGCTGTTATTATGTCTTCCATTTTACCGTTCTACCTATCAAAGAAATGTGAATTTTTGAAACTATATGGATAGTATCTCAAGTCATAGACTTAAAGTTGAAACTCTATTGAAGACGTTTAATGATCGTTTAAAAAATAATACGAGAAGGAGATCATCTTTAGAAGAAGAAAAAAAAAATTATAATTTTAAAATCATAAGAAAAAAAATGATGCTTACCGCGTATTTGTTTGTTAACTTTCCACTCAAAACATCGTCAACCATGAAGTTGAGTGTTCCCCTTCCCATGTGCCCAATAAGCAACATCTTGAAAGCAAAGATTAGTTGGAAGTGAACAAGCACACTTTTTGATCGTGAGTGTTACCATATCCATAGCTACAATACACAATCTCACGTGCATGACATGTGATTCTCATCTGTCTAATTTCACCCTTTTTGGTTTAGAGAAAGCGAAGGTGAAGCCAAAGGAAGGCTAACAAACATAATCTGGCTACTGAAACCATGTGATTTAATCGGCTTTTGCAACTAAACTATGACAAACAGATTTGGCTTTGGATCTTAATCATTCTGATTAGGGCATTTTAGTCATCCTATCATAATCAGATTTCTATACTTTCATTTTCTCTTACATGAGCCACAAGGATGTTATGCATTTCGACATGATTTTATAGTAACAATATAATATGAGAAACTTGGGAAATTTTGGCAAAGTTTTACATAGTACCATGGTGGAGTGTTTTGCTACTAAAGCCGCCTTATTACTTGCCCAAGCAAGACAATGGACGAAGGTTTTGTCCTAGGAGATTACAATCAATTCTTCATGAAAAGACAATGGACAGACGAATGATATGAGATGGATGTGGAAAACTGTTATTAGTAGTATTAAGACTATTGTATCAAATCTTGAACACTGGTATTGTAATTTTATTCCACGAGATCTCAACCTTGGCTGGGCACCACTTTTATAATATTATTTAGTTTTATTAACGTAGTATGCCAAAAAAAAAGAGTATAATAATATGAGAAATCTTAAAAAGTTGTGTAAACTTTAGGGATGAAAACTGGGTCGGTATGGGTTTAACATTTTTTTTAGTCGCTTAACCCTTCCCACCCCATGCCATTGACAAAGTTTGAACCCTAACCTTGTGATACCATTCGTTGTAAGTCTACCAGATGAGCTAGTATTTTATTGGTGCTAGAATTATGGTTGAAAATCAAATCGTCGGTTTGATTTTTAGCTCAAACCGAAAGCCTAATCGACTATTATCAGTTTCAAAATTTTTTAACCGAAACGAAAAAAAAAAAAAAATCAAAACCAAACCGATCATTAAGAAACCGAACAGACCGCCTAAAATGTTATATAAAACTGAACCGACCGACTAAATTAAATATATTACATTATTTTTACATATAATATATTATATATATGATTTTTGTAGGATCGGTTCAAAATTTTCCAAACCGAAACTAATCCTGAACTAAGACAATTTGTTCTGTTTTGATAGGTTGGGTCGGTTTATTGTTCAACCCTAGTTACAGTAACATCACACGCAATTCACAATGTTGTATATGTATTCTTAATACTAGAATTAACTAAACCGAAATTAAACTATATTCCATTCATCAATTATAATAGGCGGTGACTACACCATACCACAATTTCTTCTCTCTCACACTACCTATATAAACAAAAATCATCCATTTTGTTCTCTTTATAATTCAAATCGACAATGGTTCCTCCCTCCCCCTTCGAAATCTCTTCCAAATCTTTCCCCACACTCAAATATCTTGCAAATCTCCTCCCTCTCCCTCGAAAACTCTCAAAATCCCTTAAAAGTCAAAACCCTTAAGTCCAAACTCAATAAATATGCATAACTTAACATAACAGAGAAACTCAAACTCAAAACGAAAAAAACACAAATAGGGTAACTTTCGACCAATTTAAACCTTCAATTAAGACCGATTATCAACCTCATAAAAAAACAAATATTGTATCACTCTTAGTTATCTAATAAACACAACTTAAATCACTTGAAAATATTTTGAAATGAGCAAGTTATTGTCATTTTACTAAAGTCCCGCAAATATGTCTCGCAATAAAAAGGGAATAGTGTTCCTGACTTTCGGCCAACTTATGTACTCGATCGAGATCGATTATCAAGTTGATCAAAACATAAATGTGTATTGCACTCTGAGTTATCTAATAAAAATAGCTTAAATCAATTAAAAATGTTTTGAAATGAGCAATTTATGGTCATTTTACTAAAGTAAAGTCGCGCAATCTGTCCGAAATTGTTTTTGTTCGCAGAGTGCGCTGCGGGGTATCTGCATTGCACAATGCAAACATAATTTTTTTTTTCTTGTTTGCATTGTGCAATGCGGCGTATCTAACATACCCAGCATTGCACAATGCGGGGTATCTCAGATACCTCGCAGTGCACTCCGCGAACATAAAATTATCCGGATAGATTGCGCGATTTTAGTAAAATGACCATAACTTGCTCATTTCAAAACATTTTCAAGTAATTCAAGCTGTATTTAGTAGATAACTCAGAGTATACAACTTTTGTGTTTCGATCAACTTGAGAATCGGTATCGACCGAGCACATAAGTTGGCCGAAAGTCAGGAACACTATTCCGTTTTTATTATGAGACGGATTTGCGCGATTTTAGTAAAATGACAATAACTTGCTCATTTCAAAACATTTTCAAGTGATTCAAATTGTTTTTATTAGATAACTTAGAGTACTACAATTGTTGTGTTTTGATCAACTTGAGAATCGTTCTCGATCAAGAACATAAGTTGGGAGAAAGTCATGAACACTATTCCATTTTCATCGCGAGACTGATTTGCGCGACTTAGTAAAATGACCATAACTTGCTCATTTCAAAACATTTTCAAGTGATTCAAGTTGTGTTTATTAGATGACTAAGAGTACTAAAATATTTATGTTTTGACAAGATTGAGAATCGGTCTCAATTCAGGGTTTAAATTGGTCGAAAGTTACCATATTTTTCATTTTTTTCGTTTTGAGTTTGAGTTTCTCTATTATGTTAAGTTATGCATATTTATTGAGTTTCAATTTTCGTTTTGATGAAGTTTAAGTTTAAGAGTTTTGACTATGAGGGAATTTTGAGAGTTTTCGAGGGAGAAAGAGGAGATTTGCAAGAGATTTGAGTGTGGAGAGAGTTTTAGAAAAGATTTGCAAAAAATTTCGAATGGGAGAGGGAAGAACCATTGTCGATTTGAATGGTTAGAAAAAAAATGGATAATTTTTATTTATATAGGTGGTGTGAAAAAGTATAAAAAAAAAAAAAAAAAAAACTCAATGATGATGTGAGAAAAGAATATGGTGTGGTGTAGTCGCTGCCTTAATAACGATCGGCGCCCAATCAAACCCAAAACAACCAGAGAAGGGAGCTTTAAAAGCTTTACATGCATCCAGCAAACACAATTTCCCAAAATAGTGATCGTTATAAAGGAATGCTATTGTATACCATATCATATCTTCAGTGAAATATAATCGCCAGGTTTTCATGACTGTTACCATATTTCAACTTGTTACTATAGACAACGCAATTTTAACTAATGGGAAATTCTAATTGTCGAGGAAACCAGCGGCAATTAATGGTAATATATCTGATAGATATTTTTTTCTACAAAATTATCTTTGAATATGTAAAAGAAAAAAAAAAAAAAAAAAGGAGAGACCTTTTGCGTTAAATAAATTTAATGGTCATTAGTTTAGGGATGTTAAAAAGCATACATGTCTATCGCATTCTAAGGGCATCTTCAACCGTGAATTCTCTCTACTCCGATGGGTGTATTACATATCGTAGAAAATTTTGGTAGCTTAAATATAATTTGATATCTACATTTATGTGGAGTTTAATTTATTTTTATCCAAAATTTGAAAATAATTTTCTAAGAAAACTGGCTCCATTTACAACAATATAAGAACTAGTTATTATATGTCATAATTTGCACTTTTATTTCTAGAATTGCTTGCCCTAATAACCAATTATAGCTTGCTAGAAAGAAAAAGAAAAAAATCCTCGTTAATAAAAATGCGTAATGAGTAAATTAACTGTCCATCACTCAACTCATTTGTTTATCTTTTGTAACTCGGGTTTACTTAGCTTAAGCTATTTCAAGACTCAAAATTTTACTGAACTTCTTGCATATGGATGGCATTATCCTTATTTTCATTATTTATTTAAATTATATGTCTCGTCATCTTAAAAAATCAAAAATATTATAAAATCAGGTATTGCAATTAGAGTGACGTAACGTGACTTTGAAAGAATGATAAAATTTTTAAAATATTTATATATATCTCGAGATTGTAAAAAATTCCTCTGATAATGTCACATCATCCCACTTGCAGAACTTACCCTTAGGATCATTTCATTATTATCTATTCCAATGAAGATTCCTGATCATCACTGGTTGTTAAGTTGTATTATCGAAACGCGTATATCAAAGGTGAGTGATTTCGAGACATATTAGTTTTTTATTTTGTTTTTAGAAAATAAATTTTTTATTACTTTCGCAATTTCTCATAAATAATTAATTGACCAAAAATGTCAAATAATTAAAGAAAAATCAAAGTGGGACAGTCTAACCTGAGTCATGGTTAGCATGATAAACACCCCCACCAGCAAGATCCAGGTCCGTCCCCGTGACTCTTGCGCGACCACTTTTGTACACACACCTATACTAATTATTAAGGGCATCCACCATACCTTATCTCTCATTTTTAATTATTTCTCCTTTTCAGTTACAATCCATTTTACCATTTTACCCCTCTCACTCACTTCACCTCCCTGTCTTTATATACATACATCTCTCTCATTTTCATCACCACATCTATCTTCTTCACCAAAAATGGGTCTTGAAATACCAGAAGAATTCTGGCCAATTACACCCATCAAAACAATCCCTACACCACCCATTGCCAGAACCCATCGACAGGACTCCGGTTCCGATGTCAACGAAGCTAAGACCAAGACTAAACAAGACTCAAATCATACCAACCGAGATCAAGAAGAAGAGGAAGAAGAGTGTAAAACACCAAAGTCTGAGTGTCATTTGTTAAAGACACCTCTAGTGTGTCCTCCGGCTCCAAGGAAGCCTAGACTACCGATGAAGCGAAAAGCCGGGCTTCCTTCTCAATTGTACTTCCACGTTCCTAGCGACCTCAATTCTGTGTTCTTTCCACTACTAAGTGTGCCCAAGAAGATCAAGGCTATATGATCATGATCATATCGACGTATATATACACGGTACAACGTTCCTAGGTGTGTCATTTCCTCGGAAATAAATTTATACCATTTTTTTTCCTTGAAGTATTTGAATGTATATGTTTTGTCTACTAAAAGAAATGATTGATTATAGTCACTATTACTAGTTAAATTCTTATTGTTTCCTTGTTACTTCAATCTTCTTCATTTTCCGATCTAAACAAAGGTCTAGGACTTGTTTGGATCTCTATTTTTTGGAGATGTAATTCTCGAGAACTCAATTGGATGTTTTTGATATGAAAGAAGCTAAGTTGTTGCAGGAGCTATTTGGATCTCTATTTTTTTTTAGCATGTTTTAAGCTAATGAACATGAATTGCCTACCATTATTGTTTTCTACACAAAAATGGTAACCAAACAGGCCATTAGTTGGCATTTCTTCACCACGGAATCTCAAGCAATGTCAGTGAAAGAGACTCTTAGGACTTGTTTGGATCTCTATTAGTTCTAGAGCTAGACAAGGTAATGTACCTGAATCGCCTTGTTTTCACAAAAAGAACCATCCAAACAGGTCATTACCTGGAAAATTTTACTGGCTTTTTGAGTGAACCCATACGTTATGATTGGTAAATTTTGCACTAATTCATGTCTGTGATTGGTAAATGTGGTATTAATTTTCTTTGATAGATGAGGAAAATTGAGATCTTGTACACCAAGTTCTTAGTTGGGAGGATTCCTATCCGTCCGGTTTGATCATTTTGGGACATCACGATAGGTCCTACAAAGATCTTTAGGTCCCGAGAACGACGATCTCGACCATGGGATCTGATTATTCTTTGGGGGGGGACCAGATTTCATAGTAGGAATATATGCTAAACAAGTGTTGCAGGTCCTTATTACTTTCTTTTTGAATTTGTTTTCCACATGAGTTGAAGGAGATCTTGTTTGTATGAAGTAAGAAAGTGAAAGGAATGAAATGGTGGGTTCAAGGATGACAAAAGCACAATGGATGCTCTGTGCCTATGTTTGTGTTTTATTTTCCAACATAAAACACAAGCTACTGGGCCAGCTTCATCAGGTTGAGGAGATTCTCAAACATACGTAAATGAGTAAACGAAAATACTAGAAAATCAGGTTTTGCAACCAAGGTGATGTAGCATGATCTTGAAAGAATGATGAAATTTTCAAAGTGTTTATGTGTATCTCGAGATTGTAAAATAGCTCCTCTGATAATGCTGGTTCCCTAGCCTCACTCGTGATAAATTAGGGACAACAATGGGCAGGTTTCAATCTAACATTTCGAATAATCTTGATCTTAAAACCTAACCGGATCGATCAAGTGTAAGCTTCATTTTCCATATGGATCTTAGTGCCAAAATTTACTGAAAATTTTGTGTGATAAGCTAAATAGACGACAGAAACATGCATCCCTACATGAGGTTAACTCGTTATCCAAAATATAAGTTGAAACCAAAAATAATCCTCCATTGAAAATGCTTATCAATCTTCAACTATTATCGGTAAATTATTCATTCCGTTTCACCACTAAATAATTATGTCCAAATAAGGCCTTAATTATATCAGTTTGTTTCTTGGTTGGATAACCGCTGAAAATCTCAGCATTAAACATTCCGAGGAAGCCACAAATAGTCGGTAAAAAAAAATTACTCCCAATGCGCATTATGATAATTTTAAGCCGAATACGGAATTACTACCATCCAAAAAATTACTCTGTTCAAGCTAGACAAATGCATTATAGGTACTTATAGAAAACCAAATCACAAGCTCATCAATCACCATCCTATACAACCTAATTGCTTGTATGAGTACGGATGTTGAAAGAGTTTGGATGGTTTAGGCACAAATGGTATTTTGATTTAGATGTCAAATTAATGAAAGAGTTATTGAGTGTGGGGGACAGTTTTGATGGTTAAGGTACATGAAGATTGTGTCTTAAAAACTCCAACTTGTGATAATTATATATGAGTTTGTGAGAGCTGAGATAAGTGAGATTCTACTTGATTGCTTACCTATATTTGCTTTGTTGTAGCTGGATTTTAATGGGTAGAGATGTATCCATTAGAACTTGTGTTCTAACATATTTTTATGTCCTAATTATCGACAATGTTTTTAATGCATAATTGAATATAGATTCGGTCTGGGTGAACCTGATCGGTAACTGGAAGGTTTTAGATATCATGTGAAGACTCGGATTGGGTTTTCCGGAATTTGACAGACCCAACCCAATGCCATACGATAAACAAAACCAAGTATTAGTAAAAGCACAATGTAAAGACTGCCTCACATAAGGATGTAGGTTTCTGTGATATTTGCTTGATATGCGGATGCCTGACAAGCTTACTGCAAAACAAGAGGATTTCCTAAATCCAATCCAACCAGTTGCTGATGTACGAAGAAGTCTACTGTGATTTTTTTGGCTTATGAGCCGCCGTAGAATTTTGGCCAGTATTTTGAGTTTTACCAAACCCAGTTTTCAGAAAAATTAGTAGAGAAGTAGGGTGTGTAAGTCAAGTTGTAAAACCTGGCAGCGAAAACTCAAATATATGAACCAAAATGTGTTCAAATTCTTAATCTTTTGGTAGAGAAATGTGCAACACCAAGGTAAATTACCTTCTCAATGGCGATAAACATTAGTTTGGTAGGTTCGAAGGAATGAGTTTTGGCACAATCCAATTCTGTGTTTTTCATGGCTTGAAATAATGGGCAGCGCATGTTAGTCTAAAGACGAA
This sequence comes from Berberis vulgaris, assembly GCA_963556465.1. Classification (NCBI taxonomy): domain Eukaryota; kingdom Viridiplantae; phylum Streptophyta; class Magnoliopsida; order Ranunculales; family Berberidaceae; genus Berberis; species Berberis vulgaris. The sequence goes on along the minus strand of OY747137.1, from coordinate 60,111,853 downwards.
AGTCCAATACTCACTGAGCTTAAGTGGCAAAATAAGTGTCGTTTGGTGCACAACTTCACCATCCCATCCTCCATTTTCGAGTCTCCTCTCAAATACCAAAGATATCCCAACTCCAAAACTGGAATGGTTGTGCCAAAATCTGAGCTACTCATTTGAATTTGAGTGTGATTTTGCTCTCTGGGGCTTTGTTTCATTCACTCCGCCTGGTAGAAAAAAAAGTCTTGTTTTAGTCGCTTGTATTACGGATTCTGAGACTGTTTTGTTTGTGATGGATGAAGTGAGGAGAAAGAAGATTGTTTTTGTTGATAGCAAATTTTTATTAGTGATTAAACTGATGTTGTGAAAACGATAAAAGCCTTGACAACACTTAAAATTTTGCTAGGTAGACGTTGTAAAATAATAAAAGAATCCAAAACTGTTCATCATCAATTCCTTGTAGTTGTAGAAAGAAACTAGAGATTTTGAGTGACAAATTTGGCAGAATAACTTCATATTCAAAACACCTTTCCTATAATTGTGTGTAGATGTTAAATGGGTAGAAGAGTCTCTCAACTGAAAATGCTAGGAAATCAGGTTTTGGAATCAGGGTGATGTTGCACGATTATGAAAAAATGATGAAATTCTCACAGTGTTTATGTGTATCTCAAGATTGTAAAAATCTCATGTGATGATGACACTACAACATCCTAATTGCAAAACCTGATTTCCTACATTAAATCACAGGCAAGCCATGAATTTTACCTACCCGGGCTAATGAAACATGGCTAAACCTATAATCTGTAACCTAAGTTTCAATATCAACCCAAATTACAATGCCAATATTTTTCTTCTGTTCATCTTTTTTATGTAAAATTTTGAACCAACAATAATCTAAAGGTTGCAAAGTTGGGTGGGTTACAAGGCATGGATGGTCTGTGCACAGTTCAATTCTGAAGCCCAAACCATAGCAAAGTGGACACACCCATTGGGCTCAAGCTGATTGCCACGTGGCACTGGATAGAGGCTGTAGTTTCTAACTTTGAAGAAGATGGCCGGCCGTTGCATCAGTTCAAAAGTACAAAAAATGTGATTTATCTTTCACGAAATATTTCAGTTGTTAAAATATTTTTAAAATTTTGAAATATTTATTTCAATATCCGTATATTTAAACATGCTATCAAGTAATGTGATTTCTCGAAAATACCAAAATTTCGTTTGAAATTCGAATTTTTTTTTTTTTCACTGGCTCAACTTCGATTTCCATATATTTTAATCCATTATAACTTTAGTTTAATATTAAAAAATTGTTATGTAAGTGATTCTTATGCAATCTGTAGTTTGTATGACATTATGAGTTACATGAAACTCTTTATGTAGTGAGTAATACTACAGGGCACCGAAAGATTGCCTGGTGGCTACCAGGCCGTTGATATTCCTATCTCGAGGCACATCAACAGTGCCTGGTAGCCACCAGGCAAGATACCAGGCAATCTCCCGATCCACTTAAGAATTCCCCTTATGTAGTATGTAAAAGTGTAAAATACTTAAATTATATTCACAACTTCAATATAAGTAATATTATGCAGTGTTCTAAAAAACGGCCTACACGGTCGCTTAGGCACTAAGCGTTAGAGAAACGTTCAGATTAATGGTTGGACGGGTGTCACGGACTAGCAATCCGTGCGGCACTAACTATCCAATTCACTAGTAAGCCTATGAGTAATTACTTTGACGGGCACAAATATTAACTTGAGAATGCACAATATCAATCTGTAGACAATATAACAATGCACAATAGTCAGCAAAAACTTTCATTAACATGCAATAGATTACAATGGGGAGGAACGTTCGGAAGGACGTTGCTCAAGACTAGTTCGATGCTATCGATCGATGGAAATACAAGTTTGAAGTTGAAAAGCAATGCAAAGAAAACAATAAAAATGCTAGCGGTATAGTCTGGCCCGACTATGCAATGGAGGCAACACGTCCTCACAGTCAATAGCTCAAACCTTCCCCCTATAATATAGATACTAAGCATTTGGGCACTTTTCAAAAGGGAACATTGAGTTTTGAGACCATTAGGAAAGTCTTGAAAGGCCTCTGACCTTGATTTCCCTGACCAACGGTACTAGTCCTGACACTCTCCCACACTCAATTCGCTGACGCCCTCGCATCGAACTTTTCCAAGTACTTCCAGCTTTGAGAGGTACGGCAGCAGATGCTCGACTGGCTCCCAATTGATCTCTGAAGGAGGTTCATCCTGCCACTTGACCAAATACTCTTTATCCGGGCCTGTGTTGTTGATGAGACGGTCAGCTAAGATTTCTTCCACTTCTCGATCTGGCTTAGTAGGATGCTTAGGCAGTGCTCGGGTAGATACATTTCTTGTGGGATCAGTGGCATCTGCATGGTAGGACTTCAAGTTACTTGCATGGAAGACAGGATGGGTGAAACGGAGCCAATGTGGTAACTTAACGCGATAGGAGACTTTGCCGACTTTCTCAATAATCTGTACCGATCCCTCATACTTGCGAAACAGATTGTTGTGTGCTCTAGCTGTCCTTTTATACTTGTTAAACATATCTAGCTTCATCAATACCAAGTCCCCGACTTCAAAAGGATCAATCCGTCGTTTCTTGTAGGCCCATTTCTTCATGTGACGGGAGGTTTTCTCAAGATAGGCTCGAGCAACTTCAATGTTTTTCTGTCAGGCTTTGATAAAGAGATAATTATCCCTAAGGATTTGGAACACTTATCGCAAATGATGTAGGTGTTCTTCTATAGTCCCACTATAAACCACAATATCATCAAGATAGACAACCACAGACTTGTCCAGAAGGTGACGGAACATGCCATTCATAAGGGTGCAAAACGTAGCTGGAGCATTGGTCAAGCCGAAGGGCATTACTAGGAACTCATATGACCCATATCTAGTAGAGCAAGCAGTTTTGGGTTCGTCGCCAGCAGCAATGCAGACCTGATGGTAACCTGATCTCAAGTCGAGTTTTGTGAAGTATCTGGTGGATCCAAGTTGGTCGAATAAGTCTGCAATGAGCGGTAGCGGGTATTTGTTCTTTATAGTGACTTTGTTCAAGGCTCTATAGTCAACACAAAGGCGAAGACTGCCATCATGTTTCCGCTGAAAAAGAACAGGTGCCCCATAAGGTGTTTTAGAGGGCTGAATGAATCCCGACTCCAACAAACCATCTAGTTGTTTTCTCAATTCGGTCAACTCTGGAGGGCTCATGCGATATGGACTACGTGCGGATGGCTTGGCACCAGGCACTAACTCAATTTCGTGATCAATGAGCCTTCTGGGAGGTAGATTCTTTGGCAATTCATTCGGCATCACTTCGCTGAAGTCAGCAATAACTTGGGCAACTTCCTCGGAGATTTTGCTAGTATCATCTTTCATCTCTAGCTTTGCCACAGCTAAGTATGTATCTTCTCCTTTGGCCAAGCCTCTCTTGACTTGGAGTGCCGACAATATTCTATCATGAGTTATGGGTCGAATTGAGGTTGGTACAATGCGTAGTCTGGTTCCGAAAAAGCCCAAGGAGTCCATGAAAGGTAGTGGTCCTGCTGCAGCTCCTCGGAAGAATTCTTGACCAAGAATCACCTTAAAATCATCAAGTGGGACGACCAAGAAGTTTGATCTTCCTTCCCATGGACCAACCTGTAGTGGCACAGCTCTAGCCATACCATTACTAGATATTGCCTCAGAGTTGACAGCTTTCAATTTACTCACATCTCCTTCTAAGTTCAGACCCACACGTCTGGCTTCCTCTGGGGCAATAAAATTGTCTGTCGCTCCTGAATCCAACAATGCTTGGGAAGGGAACCCATTGATAGTGATGTCGATGCATTGTAAAGCCTTCTTGTGTGGGTGCTCATACATTTTTCCTTTGACAACATTGAGCTTGCGTAGAGCTCCCATATGGGAGGTCTCACTGTTGGTGGGGTTCGAGCTCGATGCGGTCGAGTTAGAAGGTTCTGTTTGAAGCAAGGACATCAATGAGTGTAGGGCTGGTTTGGATGGACATTTGCCTGTTGGGTGATCCCTGCTATTGCAAAGAATGCATGGGGCAGGTGCAGATGGTCTCCACTGCCCAGAGTAGTTTTGCCCTCCTTTGTTGTTGTAATTTGAGTTGCTAGGGCTGGCATTCCAATTTCTGTTGGAACTCTAGTTCTGGTTGGACGGCCGAGAATTGTAGTTTCCTCGGTTCTGATTTGAGTTTCCCCAGTTTTGGTGAGGTGATCGAGCATTCGACCCTGAGCTCGAATTGGTACTGCCAGTTCTAGCTGTGGAGTGATTGAGCGAAGTGGATCCAACCATGGGCATATAATCGCTAAACCTTTCTGCTGCTGCAATAGCACTTGTAATATCTGTCACCTTCTGCCTTTGTAATTCTGCTTGCAGAAGCGGCTGAGCTTGTTCCATGAAACAGAAAACTTTGTCATTTTCAGACATGTCTCGAATATCTAGCAAGCAAGTTGAGAACTGCCTGACATAGTCTCGAATATTGCCTGTCTGTTTGATGGTGTGGAGCTTCCTCCTTGCTAAGAAATCAGTATTCTCAGGCAAGAATTGATTTATGAGTTCCTTTTTGAGGTCTGCCCAAGTTCTAATAAGGATGCGACCTTCTTCCATATCTGCATATTTGGTTCTCCACCATAGTTTCGCATCACCTGTTAAGTACATGGTCGCCATGGTGACCTTGGCTTCTTCTGATTCGGGGTTCACCGCGCGAAAATACTATTCTAGATCAAATAAGAATTTCTCTAGCTCCTTCCCATCTCGTACCCCAGCGTATGACTTTGGCTCAGGCACTTTCATCCTAGGGTGATCAGTCGTCCCTGTGGCCTTGGTCAGCAAGCCAACCCTTGCAAATAAGTCCTCCAATTGTAATTGGAAGTCACTCATCACCTGAGCTGTGGGGTGAGGCGACTCTTCCATAGCAACTGTTCTTCCCTCTAAATTGTCGACGTGCTCAGCCAGCGAATCCACTCTGTCTGCCAAGTGAAAGAGTCCATCAAGGTGACTGATCTGTTCTCCCAAACAGCTCAACTGGTCCATTCTGGTTTCTAGTCTTTGCATTCGACTAGCCTGTCGTTCCTCCATAGCGCCAAAGCGCTCACTTAGTTCCTGCATCCTGGTTTGCATTCAACAAGCTCTGGCTCTGATACCAACTGTCACGGACTAGCAATCTGTGCGGCACTAGCTATCCAATTCACTAGTAAGCATATGAGTAATTACTTTGACGGGCACAAATATTAACTTGAGAATGCACAATATCAATCTGTAGACAATATAACAATGCACAATAGTCAGCAAAAGCTTTCATTAACATTCAATAGATTACAATGGGGAGGAACGTTCGGAAGGACGTTGCTCAAGACTAGTTCGATGCTATCGATCGATGGAAATACAAGTTTGAAGTTGAAAAGCAATGCAAAGAAAACAATAAAAATGCTAGCCGTATAGTCTGGCCCGACTATGCAATGGAGGCAACACGTCCTCACAGTCAAGAGCTCAAACCTTCCCCCTATAATATATATGCAAGCATTTGGGCACTTTTCAAAAGGGAACATTGAGTTTTGAGACCATTAGAAAAGTCTTGAAAGACCTCTGACCTTGATTTTTCTGACCAACAGTACTAATCCTGACAACGGAAGTAAAAATCGGGTAAAAACCTAGGTGAGTTCTGGGAGGGGGTAAAAATTGGATAGACGCCTAGGCGGGTTTTTTTTTTTTTTTTTGAATAAGGCTAATTGTATTATTATTATTTTTTTTTTGGAAATAAACAATTTAATTAGTTTTTTATTCAATATATGTCTGAATGTAGCAAAAGATAATTACTTAATATAATTCTTAAAAGATCTGTCGATATCAATTTTAATAATGTAAATTTTATCAAACATAACTGAAGTCATTTAACTTTGCATAAAGTATCCATCATGACCAATTTCAGTATTCTGAGTTTTAATAAATTTCGTTCATGATTGTTAATTTTTCATGTTCTTAAATTTTGCATATGCGTCTTGTAAATTATTAAAGTTATAATATAAAATCTATAACCACCTAAATTTAAACTTTGAAGGAAAGTTTTTTTTTCCCTAAAACAACGAAAAATCAAACACACCCTAAATTTCATTATTTACATGTTAACAAGCCATGAAACTTCGAGAAAATGAGAGGGTTCACTAGCGTCAACTTAAGTCAATACCCACTCATCACGCATCATAAACGAATTCACACATCCCGGAAACATCCAACGACCTCCACACCACAGTCAATCAGTCAAAACGTTTACTTCACCCCTTTCCTCTTTCTCGTCTAGCTCCTTTTGCGTTTAAAACTGTGATTTCGTTTTTTCGAGTTAATTTCGATACATTCTTCTCTTCTCTCTCTTGCCTGCAAGATTGATTTTGTATCTAATTTTAAGAAATATTTCGTGAAATTCTTACATATTTGGATAAATCACGTATTTTTTTTTGTTTTCGTCCGAAGTAATCTTTCTCTTCCCTTAAACCCTAAATCACGTTTCCTTCTCTGCGGCATTTCATCAAACACCTCGTCTGCAAAACTCAACATCACTGACAAATGGCGTACGTAGACCACGCGTTCTCGATCACAGACGAGGACATCATGATGGAGCCAGCCTACATCGTCCACAACCGACCTCCTATCAAGGAGATCGCCCTCGCTATTGCTCTTCTCGTCTTCGGTTCCCTCGGCATTGTTTTGGGCGTTTTCATGGCTTACAACAGAATCGGTGGCGACAAAGGCCATGGTAATCTCTCTCTCTCCTTTCCTCCGAATCCCTAATTTGGTCTCAATTTATAGATTTGTTCTTCACCTAATTTGACTCATTTTTGTTCTAGGGATTTTCTTTGCCGTGTTAGGTGCTGTGCTTTTTATACCGGGGTTCTATTACACGAGGATCGCTTACTATGCATACAAAGGATATAAGGGGTTTTCCTTCGCCAACATTCCTCCTGTATAAAGGTTCATAATTCTGTACAAATATCCGCTCTTCCTTTTCTTCCTTAGTTCGTTTTTTGTTTTCATACTTGTGGTGTTGAATAATGATAGTACATGTAGAAGTCCATAGGTGAACAATGACTTGATCTCAGTACGTTTCGTTGTAATGGTGTTTTAGAATACTGGTAGATTATACTTAATACTTAAACTTAAGTTTTGTAGAATTCGTCGCGATTTCTTGATATTGGAAGTTTAATCTGTTATGTATTAGATGTCTAATTTTTTGAAGTGTTATTAATTGGGTGTTTGTTTAGCTTAATTTGGTAGATGGGTATTTGACTTGTGGAGATTTTATTAGACTCTTGGGTAGATATATGCGTAAGCAGTATTTTAGGTATTATTTTTAGTAAAATTGACATGGACACATGTATCTTGTAAGCGAAGCAGATTAACATGTTGGGGTAGTCATTTAGGCTCTTGTGTAGCTGATGTTTCACTTGTTGAGTTGGAAACCCATGATAGTTCGTAGAAGATGTTGAGTAACTCGCTTATGCACACCTAGATGCTTAAGTTCCCCAAACATTATTTTTCTGACTAATCACAATATTTGGAAAAGCTAGATCCATCCAACACTCTCTTGTCAGCTTCCTTCAATATGTATATTAGTAGACTAGCTTCCACAAAGGTCTTTCTGTTATAGAAGTCAACATTACGCTAAATGCTGATTGCATGGCCAGCCAAATCTGTAAAAGATACTTCTGGCTTATGAAGCTATGAATCTATAACTAGACATCTTTAGACATGGACAAAGGACGATAATGTGTTTACAGGTTTTTAGTTGTGACAAAAGACTAGATGAGGTTGATGAGAGCCACAATGCTAAGGACATATAGTTAAAGATCCATATTCTTGGGAGAGAGAAGGTGATCAATGAAACTCCTTGTTTTCCATAGCATAATCATTCACACAATCAACCATGCTCTTGTTACAAAGATTGCTAGAATAAACTCTACATAATATGTCACTATAACATCAACCATGTCATCTGCTGGATCTAAATGTGAACATATCATTAAATAATTATCTCCACGCTTATTCTCCTTGGAAAGGAACAGTTGCATAATAGCCTATAGGATGATGTTGTTTTCAACCTCCCAATAACGTGACGCTCTTCTCAAAAGTTCTGGTTTGTACAAATTGATTTTGTACTCCACAAATTATTATTCCTAACCTCTTTCATCAGAGTGATGTAGGATTGGGAATATACATTTGGTACCAACCTGTGTCCAAAGTTAAATTTTAAATGGATTTATTGCAACGTCCTAGACTAATACAATTGCTCTTTTTTTGTTTGATGGAACATAATCATAATAATAATGGTAAAATCCTAGGCCAAAACTGCCCTTCCAGGTTTACAATTCGCCAAAGGTCCATGTGAACTACCGTGCAGTTAAAACAACATTATAACGCGTAACGGGGGTGAGAAGATTATCACGTTTTTGTATCACAGCTCCAATATAAAGCCGTTATTGAGATAACGTTTTTTCAATAACGCCGTTTTAACTTTTTGTTCTAATATAAAAAAAAATTACCCATATTATTCTCGATCAAAGAAGGACCAGAGCTCGCCGATCGACATACAACCAGACCTCGCCAGTTGATAATGAACAAGAGAAGGGAAGAAGACGAAATGTCGATCGCACTCTTTATTGCGATCTCCCTCTTATACGAAGGGAAAATGTTTTTTTATTAATGTTTTGATGTTTTTGAATTTAATTTATGAACTTGATTTATTTGTTTGTCTCTATAAGAGCATCTCCAATAGTAAAAGTTAAAATGACGGATCAATCATTCCCCATTTTAGCCAAAAGCTAAATTTAGGAGCCCCCTATTTCTTCATCACTCCAATCACATTTCCTATTTTAACTTTTTTCATCATAATTTAAATATATTTTACACTTTTTCTTCCCCCTATTCCTTTTGTTTTGAGTTTTTATTTTATTTTTTTAATTTGGAAATTAAAGATTTGGAATATTTTAATGATATTTCAAAGTTTAGGAGATGGTTGGTTGCCCCTAAATTTAAGGGAAGTTGAATGTGAAGTCAAAATGGGAAATGATTTAGGGGATCTGCATGCAATTTTTCACATAAGACCCCTAAAATAGTTTTTTGGCTATTTTAGGGGATCCATTAGAGATGCTCTAATACATCAATACTTTGTGGGTGTATTAAAAATATATTTAACAAAATATTCCATTATATACCGTTATAACCTATAATGCTCCTGGACCGTTATGGGTCCGTTATCCGTTTTAACTGCATAGGTGAACCATGAATATACACCTTTAGAAACAATCCTATCATGACACATCCAGTGTAATGTGAACAGATGAAATAGTGAATTCCTATTAATGATCTTCTTTCAACTAGTGAACTTGGCATGTTGGCGAGCTTCTTGAGTGTTCTGGGCTTTGCAATCTTCGCATAGAATAGATAAGAGAAATTGACCAATGCTAACCCAGCAACATGTTCCTTGGGGTTTCCCAAAAGCACCCTCATACTAGTCCAGAGCCTATCAGTGCCAGCATATGAAAGCTTCCTGACCCTCAAATGGAAGGCATCCTTCCCAACACATTTTGTAATGTACTTGTTGCAGGCTGTGCAATTAAAAATGAGTTATAACTCCTTTATAATGTGTAATGGATGTAAAAAATATAAAGGTAGGTGGTAACGGCAACCGATATATCGCTCATATAACGGCCATTATGAATAAAACGTTATAACTTGTAACGACGTTATAAAGTTTGTTAAATATATTTAAAAAAAACGATTCATTTTTCTTTTCTTTTTTTGGATCTAAGCAAAGAAGAAACCGAAGGAAGAAGAAGAAATTGAAGAAGACGAAGACCGTGCGATCAAACCAGCGGACTGTGCAATCGAACCTCCGGCCTTCATGCGGGAACTTCCCTTGAACCTCCATTTCTATTTTCTGCTTCCCCACCCATTTCCGGTAATCCTTGATGGAATTTTGGATTGTTTTGAAGAATTTGGGTCTATAAAATACACAAAAGATTTGTATGATGGATTTATAAACTTTCCTGATCTGTTTGATGGACAATTAGATGAGTTTATAAAATCAGCTGGTGTGGGGTTGTAGAGATCTCACTAATACGCAAAAAATCAGTTTGATGAAACTTTTATTTTTATTCTCCCGGTTTCCCTTTGATTTCCTTATAAATACATTATATCATAAATACTTAATGGGGGTAAAATATATATTTATTATAGACCTTTATATACCGTTATATTCCTATATAATCCTTTATAACTTGTAACGCTCGTAGGCCGTTATGGGTCCGTTTTCCGATTTAACTGCATAGGTTGCAGAACATTCAAACAGCCTCCAGAGATTCACTCGACAAATTATCCTTATCCCAACTGCTCAAGCGAACACAAAAAGGAAACTCATAAACTCTTCTTAAAAGATGACCAAGCCTTCAAGATTTGAATGAACAAGACTTCCATGTTTCAAAGTTTTCCACATTTTACAACGAAACTGCTCTATGTTTTAGAGAGATTAAATAGTTATTCAAAGAGATGGGATCACATGGATTATGCACAAGGGCCATAAAATCAAATAGGGCACATGAACCCACAGACTTATGCATGGCATGGGAAATCACATGGAATTTGCACCATTGTAGCAACTCAACAATTGTGTTGGGCACCCAATACACAATGCACTGCAATGGAGAAAAATATGATATTTTAGGGTGTGTATGATTTTTTTTCCATGGAAAACCCCAAAAATAGTGGAGATAGCAATTGAGAAAGTTTTCATCCCATGATGTTAAATAGCTATGTTTCTTGAGTTTTACAAGGAAAAATAGTCTTAGCTCTCCCTAGAAATTTATTCTCTACGATTTTGGGAGAAGATGTGTGGTGTAGGGTCATAACTTTCATGCTCACTCCCTCATTTCTCTCATCTCTTTCATTATGCCTCAACATGTTTATGATTTTCCATGGAAAACAACCAAACACACCCTTAGAAAAATATTGGCATTGTAATTTGGGTCGATATTGAAACTTAGGGTGTGTTTGGTTGAATGGAATCCTATGTCATGGAAATTCATGAGGTGACCCCTACATTTTAGGCTAAATTGATGTATCACTCCACATCCACCATTTGGTTTTGTGATCAATGGTGGGATTGAAAGTCCCATGAACATGAGAATCCCACTCCTTGGTCCCCAAGGCATGTGATTCCCATTTTTACCTAAATCGTGAATCGAACCGATCGAAACCGCACCGGCCATTAACAAAATCGAACCAATTCTAATTTATACAAACCGTAATCGAATTGAACAGACTAAAATCGAACCAAAACCGAACCGACCTACTATTTTAAACATTATATTATTTTTATATAAAATATATATTATTTATTATATATTCGGTCGGTTCGGTTTGGTCGGTGAAAATCACAGAAACCGAAAACCGAACCGACCACTTCGGTTTTGAATTTTTTAAAATCGAAACCGAACCAAATCAATCGGTTCGGTTTTGATTGGTTCGCTCAGTTTAATCGATTTGGTCGATTTTTTGTTCAACCCTAATAATAGTCCAACTTGGGACCTTGCCTTGGGAAGAAGAATCAGAGACAAGGAAGTTCCAAATATGATCAAAATGATAGAGTTGCCACTGTTGTTGATGAAGGGAGGTGGGTTGAATAGGGAGATAGGATGATTCAACTGGCGATCCTCTCTGACTAGCAGTCATACAAAATTTAGTAACGCTCTCCTCTCAGAAGGAAGTGATTTGTCTGCCCTCTCAATTTGGGAGTAATGTGTTTTGGATGAAAGAGGTGCCTCCTAGGGCAGACTTCCGCCAAAATCTTAACAGTTGACAATTTTCCAAGGAGCTTAATGTAGGCAACCATTGTAGTTTGTATGAAGCTTGTGCGAAGCAGAGGCAAAATCTACTGACCACCTCTTCTTGAGTTGTCACTTACCCAAGCAAGTGGCACAATCTGGTGAGAAGCAAGAAAGCCCACCTCCTTGTGCTGAGCTATTTTTTCTTGATGATGTCCTTGATGATGTCCTAACGGAGGAATACCACACTTTCCTCAGAAGGAATGTGGCTTTGGGATAGAGTTCTATTAGCTACGATATGTGTTATGCTGAAGGAGCTCATTGCTAGAGTTTTCAAAGGCAAAAAAAAGAGATGTGAGTCTATGTGTAGAGATATAAAAGCATTGGTTTGGCATTGGGGTAATATTTGGGGTATTTTGTCTGGTGTAGACAATCATGTCTGTATTTAACTTGTTCAAGCTGTGATTAGACCCATATGTGTTTGCTTTGTTTGCTTTTTTGGCGGTCTTGTGATCTTTTTAGGAATTATGAGTGTGGGCTCTTATGCATTTGCACAACTTCAAATAGAAATATTTGTTTGCTCGAGAGTCGAGAGCCTTGTTAGTTCCTCCTTTACCATGACTTCAACAAATTAATGCCTTCGTACCCACTTTTATTTGTTGATTTTCTTGTTAAAGCATTGCCTACAAATTACTTTTTGTTCCCACTGGTTAAGGCTAGAATTCTCCTTAGAATGTGTGTTCTTGCTTTTTAGTTCCTAAGATCTTAAACTTCCAACTTTATACTATGTTTCTTCATCTTGAGGATAACAAACTTCATTCAGTGAACTTCCAGGTTGTTTATGTTGTCAAGGTCAAGGTGATAGTTAAAACGACGCCGACAATTCAATGTGTGTAGCATAATGAAATAGTATTTCAAGTTAAAGAATTACCAGCATTGTGTCAAATTTGACTCCCCCATTCTTTATACCTGTATGTAAGCAATATGACTATTAAGATGTGGGAAAGTCAATCTTATTTATTGAGTCTGCTCTGATTGATGGACACATTGCAACTAGAGCTTCTGTTTGATTCATGTCCATGTGATGACTCCACTTGGTCTTGCTGAAATGTGAAAATGTAATGGGCTAGCAAGTTTCAGAGTGTTATTATTTTGGCCATGAATTTTTTTTTTTTAAATTTACTGTGTTTTCTTTGTGTGGTTATTCTTTATTACAAATTCATGGCTAGGCTAGAAAGCTGAGGAATCTTGATGTAGACCTGGTACCATAGCCTGTTCTATTGGCTGTTCAAAATCTGGTCAGTTCAGAGAACACAATTGTTCAACATTTGTGAAACACGTCGTTTACATCAAGCGCGGTGTGCTGACTGTTATACACATGTATGCACATACCTACTTCTCATCCATTTATGCTTTATGCCTTGTGTGCTCGATGCGCTGTGTAGCAGCCTCTTCCACCCGTCTTGTATGGTAGGATTTGCGTATGCTCGAGTCAACCCCAAAAGACATGCAACTAGAATAGGCTGTCAGATTCCAGTTTAATAGCTTATAAAAATCTTGATAGAACTAGAATAGATGCTCCAGGTACAATTCGATAGCCTATAAAGACCTTGATAGACAGACCGGTATAGGACTTAACTATATCCATGTTTGCTTACTCTGAGCATCCACTATAAGTGCTCTCGCTATTAGCTAATTGTGATACATGTTACATGTTATGAGGTCTCAAGGTCCTGGGTCTTGACCCACAATAAGCAATTAAATTGGGAGAATTTCGGAAGGATTAAATGTATCACCTGCAGAGACCCTGGGTACAGAAGTTGTGCGCTCTTTGAAAGAGTGCCCAACTTTGAATTTTTTTTCAAAGTTTTGGCTTTATTCAAAGTCGGGCGCTCTTTCAAAGAGCGTGCACTTGTTTTTATTTGGCTTTATTCCAAAGTACCTTTATGTGCTCTTTGAAAGAGCACCCACTTATTAGCTTACTGCAGATGCTCTGAGAAATCACTTCTCAGGAAAGCCAGGTTGTATGAATTTTTGCTTTTTAATCTCACCTTGGAGTAGAACTTCCGGTTTTCCAAAGGCATATTGGGAATTATAATATTTGGGAGGAACGAAGAATGTGAGTTTGATGCTTGCAGAAATGGGAAGATCGTGAATACCCATTTCAACTTTGCTTTTCGTTCTCATTTCATTTTCTTTCTCCTCATTTCATTTCCCTTACCTGTTGAACAGTTCATTTGGATGGCTGTCCTTTGATTAATGGTTTTCAGAGGTTTGTTCTTAGGGCCTAATGTTTTCTTGTGAATCCGGTTTTCTGCGATCAAATTAGAATTACTTAGTTGTGATTTGGCTGTCCCAATCCAAATCATGGTTTCAAACATTGATGATATAAAACACACGATAAATACCATCAATATAAAATAACCCAGTTAGCCACTTCTTATTTTATTCTATTGCAATTTTTTGTCCAGAAAACAACTGGCTGATATATCGTAGCATACTATTCTAACACTAGTCTGAAAAAACAAATGAATATATGAACACGTTTTGCAGGCCTGTAGACGAGAGTCGAGGACTATTGCACGGTCCGACTAAATAAATCCAACACATGATCTGAAATTTTGTCACACTATTTTCCTTTTGCTTAAAGTCGTGATTCTCCAATGTCTTTGATTTCTGAGATCCTCTGGGTGAGGTGTAGGTAGTAGTTTACAAATGTAGCCATGTTCACATCTATTATTTAATCACTTTGAGATTCGTGTTCAAAGTTAGATCATCGAGCCCATTGGTCGACACAAAATTATTAAACAGTATTAGATTTAGTTGTCAGAAACGTTTATTTAATAAAACAAGATAGAGAGATGAAGAGTCCACAAAGTCTGTACTTGAAAACAAATCTTTCTCTGTTGGGTTATTTTATCAAACAAGTTGGGGACAGTAGTAGAAGATACTAAAACACCTTATGTAGTAGTGCAGAAAATGATCTGGCCACTCTTTAAAAAGGAGCTTGTAGTTGGGTGGTTGTAAAGAAAAGTTACAGAGCAGTTGCTCCCTTTACACTTTGTTCTTCTTCTTCTTTCTGAGTGCTTCTAATCCAATGTGGGAGCCATTGGATCTGAAGCTATGCATTTTGTGTAGAATGCAGTACAAGGATTCTTACAGGATGACACTTGTATTGGCTTTCTTTTACTTTAGATACAGAGGATGACTAAGTTAATTACTTTATGCGTTTTGCTTATTCATCGCGGTTGCATTCACAAACACTCATCCAACGAAGAATAACCGAAAGAACTAGGATCTCTATGGAGAATATTGTGTGGGGAGTGTGCAGTGTCTCAAACTGTTGTCCTGACAATACACATCTTTTCATTTGAATTGTCTCCCTTGAAACAAATGGTTGGGTTGCAATTAATGAGTTTCATATCAATCTAGATGAATACTTGTGAGTTTGAATGCTTATGAGTTTGCCGCGCATTCTCTGTATTGTGTACCATTTATTGTGATAAGTTTAGCCTACTATAATGTACCATTTAATATGAAAAAGCACCAATGAGTTTTGTTTGTCGATGTGTACGGATGTGACAAACCCCACATGAACCATTATCATGGAAAGTGACTTTGTTAATTCGAGCTGAAAGGTAATATCAAATCGGTCTGATTTTTGTTTATACCCATGATTTGGTGCATTTGTCATAGGTAGCAGCTTCATATCATTATCAAAGTTATCATCAATATCGTCACTATCATTAACATCAATTAGGTTACTTCAATTCCATGTGCCATGCTACAAAAAAAACCTTTCTAAATTACACTATAACATAAACAAAAACTCTTAGGGTTTTATTTTTCCTAATAGAATTTTGTTATACAGTATGTTCCACGTTTCGTAAGACTTCTGAGTTAAGGTTTACACCCTATGAAAGGCATCTTTTATTTACAAGCCATCCACAACATTTTGATGTGGAGATGATTTCGGCTGCTACAACTGTCATTATCAAGTTGAAAAAATCTACTCGGCCTGGTTCTTGTGCCTGATTAGTGATTGGAGAGGGTGCCAATTCTATTCCTCTCTCTATAAATTTGGAGAAGATGAAGAGAGGGATAGAGTTGACACTCACGTGTTGAACACCCTTTCCAAACACTGATCAGTGCTTTCTTCCCTAGCTCGATTTCTTGCTTAATATAAATGGTTGAATTGGTCAGATATATACAATATCTATACGAGCCTCACAAAACCCAAACTGGAAAATCTCAATGATGAGATTGAGTTTGTTAGAAACCGTAAAGAAGACGAGATGAAAATATACATCACATGATGAAGCAAACAAAATGAATAAAACACTCGTAACAGAAGAAGTGATTAGGTTTTGTTTGCGTCTGAATTGAATAGTGTCAGTGCAGGACTGTTAAAGATGTTCATCAATCGTTACAAAGAAAACGAAAATACTAAAAAACCAGGATTTCACAACACTAAAACCCCACCACCAACTCATCATCTCCCTTATGTGGTCCTTACTTTGCTTTATTCCTAGTTTTGCAAACAGAGCAAATTGAGTTGGAACAAGGTGCCTTTTTTATGTTGTTTATGTTAAACAAAGTTGGATCATAATTATGATAACATGGTATATGTTATTATATTGGAACTGAGGTAGGGTTTTGTTGTCCTCTCAGTTTGTTTTAGTTGTCCAACCTCACTTGTAATTGTGATCTAAAAGTTTATTGTCGATTCACTCAGACTAATTCATATGCTGTAGATTTTTCTTTGTAATTTTTTAGATGACAACTTATCTTAATTATCTCTTTCAAAATTATATGCCAATGATGTTCCATTATAATATCAAACCTCCTACGATTAAGGATGACTCACTAGTTATATTATATAATTGATCTCTCATTAATTCAAACTATATGTTAAAAGTCATACATATTAATTTAATGAATTCCATTTCATGGAAATGGCTGTCTATGATTTTTCCTGGAAATAAGACCTGTAGATACACATGCATGAGGTGTAGTGTTCTCAAAATATATTGGAACACTTGCTTGAATAATCACCACAAGTTGATGGTTTGAATGTTAATATTAGGGCTGGGCAAGTATGGGTAATCGGCTCAAAAGCTAAAAACCGAAAATCGGTCCGAGAAATTTGGGCCCGTGTTTATGAGAACCGAAATCGAACCGAGTTGACCGGGTAACCGAAGTCCCGGTTAACCGATTTACGGGCCGGTCTTGGTCCCAAGAGCAAAAAAATGCTTCTACAGTAAAAAAAAAAAAAAAAAATTTAAAAATACTGGAACCATACAACAAAATTAAAAAAATTACAAAAAAAATTATATCAAAAAATTATAGCATACAAAAAAAATTATATCAAAAAATTACAAAAAAAAAAATACAACAAATTACAAGATCTGATATCTGATCAAGATCTGATATCAGATCTGATCTAGGGAAAGGCGGGGAAGGGAGGGGAGAGGGAGGCGACTCGGCTTCCGCCTTCGATTAGAGTAGGGCTGGGAGTAGGCCTCCGCCTTCGCTGAGAGAGGGAGCCGGTCAATCTTCGCCTTCGCTGAGAGAGGGAGCTGGTCGATCTCCGCCTCCGCTGTGAGAAGAGAAGAGGCGTCCGCGGCTTCGCCTCCGCTGTGAGAAGGGAGGGGAGAGGGAGGCGGCCTCAGATCGGCCTCCGCGGCTTCGCTGTGAGAAGAGAGGAGGCGTCCTCGCTGGTTTCCTTCGCTGTGAAGTTAGAATTTTTCGAAGTTGAAGGAGTTTGAGGGGAGAGAGAATTACTTAAATGAATGAGTCAGGCCGGGCCGGTTACTCGACTGGCTTCAGAAATGGAAATCGAGGCCCGGACCAGAAACATCGGGTCGGGCTTTTACAACCGAAATTTTTTTAATTAATTAAAACCGATCCGAACCGACCCAATCGGTCTGGTTGTCGGTTCGGTCCGAATTTTCGGTCCTAAATGCCCACCCCTAGTTAATATATATATATACACTTTTGGTTTTCTAACCAGGACCGCCCATGGTTTTCACAAATGTTGTACTGAAAACGATGGATCACCCCCTCCCGTACTGTATAAATACTGTTCGCGCGTCTGTACAATGGGAAACTAACCCCGCACATATAATGATCATCCTCCTCCCCTACCTAGGCGATATGAGACTATGATTCCCCTTGTAGCTCGTTCAACCTCTCTCGGCCTGTTAGGCATATTGGGTATGTTGGACTCCAACCCTCACCCTCACCTCAGGTCCGCCCACTTAGGGTCTCACACAACATATGATATATATATATAGATGCATATGGCGATGCAGATCAAAGCCATTAAAGGTTTTGCAACTCTTGCTCGCGTTAGAGAAAGTTAAAACCCTCTTCTAACGGCTCTTCTCCATTGTCTACAAACCATGGATCCAGTTGCATCAATTTTTTTGGTGTTAATAATACTGATCATCAGTTATCTCTTATTGATGAAGAGCCCCAAGTAGAACCAAAAGTCATTATAAACTCCCACCAGGGCCTCCTCAACTGCCAATAATAGGTAACCTTCACCAACTTGGGGACATGCCACACATCTCTCTCCATCGTCTTTCTTTCGCACAAGTATGGCTCCATCATTTACTTACAACTAGGTCATATCCCAACCGTGGTTGTTTCCTCTGCTAGAATCGCAGAAAAAGTTTTGATGACTCATGATCTTGCGCAAACCCCAACAGTATACAACCAAGCATCTATTCTACAATTGCACCAATAATGTTCACTCCCCATATGGTCTTTATTGGAAACATATAAGGAAGATTTGCATACTTGAGCTCTTGAGTGCTAAAAGAGTCCAGTCTTATAGCTCTATAAGATAACAAGAGGTTGCACGGCCGGTTTGTCGGATTGGAGGGTCGTACCCAAACCCAAGACGGTGCGGTCGACATTACTAAGTTACTTGGGCTATTTGCAAATGATGTGTTATGTCATGCTGCATTTGGTAGGAGTTTTTCTGAAAATGGTGACTACGACCGGCATGGGTTCCAAAAGATGTTAGAGGATTTTCAGTTACTACTCCTTGGAGGATTTAGTTTGGGAGATTATTTCCCCTGCATGGAATGGTTAATTAAACACATTAACAGGTATGAAATCAAGACTGGATAAAAACTTTTCAACGTTTTGATCAGTTCTTCGATGAGATAATTGCGGAACATCTCAATCCTTCCGAGGACTAGAGGAGGAGAGGAAAAAGACCTTGTAGATGTTTTGCTTGATTTATAGAAGAGTGGGTCTCTTGAGATGCCTCTCACTACGGATAACATCAAAGCCATCATTTTAGTAAGTTAATCTTCTATTTTTTTTTTATCAAATCAAATAAAATCCAGCTTGCCTTTCAAAAAAACAAAAAAAGAAATCGGCGTATAGGAACCACACCAATCCATCCCGAACTTGGTAGTTCAACTCTACTGCGGTGACGATACTGTAGGGGAGGTCCGGCAGAAAAATAGGATGATAAAAAGCTTAACACCTCTCGTTCTTATTACTTATTCATCGGGTTCGGGTGGAGACCAAAGATTTTGAGCGACCGATCCGTCAGAACAACTAAAAAGATAAAGAAGTATCGTGCATTTCTTCATGCTCGCTCCAAGCTCTAAGTACCATTTAGACAAATAAGAATCCCTTTCCATACATGAGATTCTCATGTTCATGAGACTTTCATTCCCACCATTGATCACAAAATCAAATGGTGGATGTGGAGTGATGCATCAATTTAGCCTAAAATATAGGGGTCCCCTCATGAATTCTCGTGCCATAGGATTTCATGCAACCAAACACAGCGTCGTACTAGTATCTAGTACTATTTTAGTATTTAAATAAAATAAATAGTATTGTTTGATATACATCTTTACTGCGGGAACTGATACAACATTTATATTGTGAATATTCTGTTGATTATGTTAATACTGTATTTTAGGAACTAAATATTGTTTTTAGAAAGGTTGTTTATTGGGTCAATATTGTATAATATCTTTAAGGAAGTTAGCAGATTCTTAGGGTAGTTAGGAGTTGCCTAATATTGGGTGATTAGCTTGTATATAAACGGCAGAACATCAATGAGAAAGGCAGAACATTATTCCCACAAAATCAATTTTTCTGTTTTGTTATTTGTTATGGTATCAGAGCCATAGCAATTAAACACCGATCATGGCAGGCAGCGACGTCCCTATCGGCAAACCTCGGAAGATGATTTCGCCTTACGACATCACTTTTCTTGATAATCCCGGACTTTCAATTACCCAGGTTCAATTGAAAGGGGATAGTTATGATGAATGGGCTCGTTCGTTTCGAACGGCCTTGAGAGCCCGAAAGAAATCCGGGTTCATTGACGGAACTATCACACAACCTGGCGAGAAGTCAAGAGACCTCGAAGACTGGTGGACTGTCAACTCGCTTTTGGTGTTCTGAATTCGAAATACCATCGAATCTACGTTACGCTCCACTATCTCTCATGTGGAAATAGCGAAGGACCTCTGGAATGACATCAAGGATCGATTCTCCATTACTAACGGACCGCGGATTCAACAACTAAAATCCGATCTTGCAGATTGCAAACAGAAGGGTCTGACCATAATGGACTACTATGGGCGACTCAATCAACTTTAGGATGAACTGGGTAATTTCGAACAATTGCCGACGTGCAAGTGCGGGAAATGTACCTGCAATCTCCTTTCGATTTTGGAGAAGAAACGGGAGGAAGAAAAAGTGCACCTGTTTCTTATGGGTTTGGATGAAAATTTGTACGGAACGGTGAGATCCAACATATTGGCTCAAGATCCGTTGCCAAACATGAACAAGGTATACTCAATTCTCATCCAAGAGGAGCGAGTAAAGACAATCGCTCGCGACAAGGAAGAACGAGGAGAAATCATGGCCCTCGCCACACGAACCCGACCTGACGGAAGAAATAAATCTAGTATGGTGTGTTCCCACTGTAAAAGGACGGGGCATGAATCTGAAAGTTGTTTTGCCTTGCATGGATATCCAGAGTGGTGGGGTGACAGATCCCGAAGTGATGGGAAAGGTGCTGGTGCTGGTCGCGGAAAAGGGCAGTCAAGTGTTCGAGGTAGTGGCCGAGGACCCAAGGGTATGCATCGTGCCAACGCCGCTCAGACCGGTTCTGCTGGGGCAGGAGTGATCGAGACAGATGCATCTCCACTGCCCGAACTGAATACCGAACAGTGGCAGACGCTTCTCCAAATGCTGGGTGGGTCAAAACCCGCAACGACCGAGAAGATGATTGTCAAGCATTGGATTATTGACACGGGAGCTTCGAATCACATGACTGGCACGATTGGGGATCTTCGTGACTTAAGGGAGATTGCTCAATGCCCCGTGGGATTGCCAAATGGGAGTAGCGCTATCGCCACTAAAGAGGAGACGATCACTCTTGAAAGAAATTTGTGTTTGAAAAATGTCGTTTATGTGTCAGGGCTAACTTGCAATTTAATTTCTGTGTCGCAATTGACTGATCACTATAAATGTTTTGTCCAATTCACTAATGGTCTGTGTGTTATACAAGACCGCACTTTGAGGATGCTGATTAGTTCGGGTGAAAAACGAGATGGACTCTATTACTTCCGGGGGATGCTGCGGGTTCACGCAATGAAGGCCAATAGTGTGGTGTCTCTTGATCTGTGGCACAAGCGACTGAGTCATCCATCTCTACAAGTAACAAAGTAGTTTCCGAAGTCAGTTTTAGTGAAAGGAAAAATAGCTTGAATAAAAATTGTGATGTCTGTCAGAGGGCAAAGCAAAGTAGAGATAAGTTTCCTGTTAGTGAACATAAAGCTTCGACTATTTTTGAACTCATTCACAATGATTTGTAGGGACCTTATAGAACAACTTCCTCTTGTGGTACTTCATATTTTTTTACCATCGTTGATGATTTTTCCCGTGCTGTATGGATTTATTTACTTGTTGATAAGAAAGAGGTCTCTCATACCCTTAAAATGTTTTTCTCGATGGTTGAAAGACAATTTGATAAAGAAGTTAAAATTTTGCAAAGTGATAACGGCACTGAATTCAATTGTCTGCAACAATATTTTCTTGATCATGGGATTGTTTTTCAAACGTCTTGTGCGAGAACACCTCAACAAAATGGGCAGGTTGAATGGAAACACCAACATATTTTGAACGTAGCTCGGGCGCTGCGTTTTCAGGGATCTCTTCCTATTGAGTTTTGGGGAGAATGTGTGTTGACGGCTGGATACTTGATAAATAGGACCCCCTCCTTGGTCTTGAATGGGAAAACGCCCTGTAGTGTTTTATATGACAAAGAACCCACTTACGATCACTTACGCACTTTGGGTCCTTGTGTTACGTGCATGTAAAGACGGGGGATAAGTTTGCAAGTAGAAGTCGTAGGTGTGTCTTTGTTGGGTACCCTTATGGAAAAAAGGGGTGGCGTTTGTACGACTTGGAGAAATGAGATTTCTTTGTTTATCGTGATGTTGTGTTCTCAGAAGGAGTTTTTCCCTTTGCTGATAATTTTAATTTAGACCACGATGGCTTGCTTAATGCCGAGGCGGTTCACGAGGACTTTGAGGATACATCTACGCCTGTATTGAGAAGGGTGCCGAGGAGTTTGTACAGCCGGATGGGGCTGATGGGCAGTCGGCGTGTGCATCGGATGGGGCTGCTGGGCAGCCGATTTGTGCGAACCAGGACGACGACCCAGAAGAAAGTCAGGAAGATATGTTGGGCAGGTGTCAACGCAGGAGGCAAGCCTCGGTTCGACTTCGTGATTATGTTACTCATACCATTCCGAAAATGAGTCCATCTGTACCAGCCTCACCCGTACCACGACATTCCTCAGGTACACCCTATCCTATAGCACACTATGTGAATTGTGATAATTTTTCTGTTCGACATAAACAATTTCTTGCAGCCTTGACAACGGATCGGGAACCTGTGTGCTATTCTGAGGCCGTGAAAGACAGCCGCTGGAGGGATGCCATGCGACGATAAATTGAAGCTCTTGAGAATAATGAAACCTGGGTTGTAGAAGATTTGCCACCAGGAAAGAAAGCTCTAGGATGCAAGTGGGTATACAAGATCAAGTATAATTCTGACGGTACCATTGAGCGATTGAAGGCTCGGCTGGTTATTCTTGGGAATCATCAAATTGAAGGAATTGATTATACATAGACATTTGCTCCAGTAGCCAATATGGTTACAGTGAGGGTCTTTCTTGCTGTCGCGGCTGCCATGAATTGGGAAGTTCATCAGATGGATGTCCATAATGCGTTTCTACATGGTGATTATATGTGCTGAAGCAGGCACCCCGGTACTAGTTCGCTAAACTGTCAACTGCTTTAAAGAATTATGGTTTTCAGCAATCTTATTCAGATTATTCTTTGTTTACTCTACAGAGAGGTGCGGTTCAGCTCAGTGTTTTTGTTTATGTCGACGATCTTATCATCTCTGGGAGTCATCCAGTTGATATACAGAAATTCAAGGATTACCTCAGTGCTTGTTTTCACATGAAAGATTTGGGCTTTTTAAAGTACTTCTTGGGGGTAGAAGTGGCACGCGGACCAGATGGGTTTGTACTTTGTCAACGCAAATATGCGCTTGACATCATTTCTGAGGCCGGATTGCTAGGGGCAAGGCCTGCGGCGGTGCCATTGGAACAGAATCATCGACTCGCCTTGTCCACGAGTCAAGAGCTCGCTGACCCGGAGCCTTATCGTCGCTTGGTGGGGCGGCTAATTTATTTGTGTTTTACTCGACCCAAATTATCTTATAGTGTTCATGTTTTATCTCAATTTATGCAGCATCCTCGGGCAGACCAGTGGAAAGCTTCTTTGCGGGTGGTGCGGTACTTAAAAGGTAATCCGGGTCAAGGTATACATTTGTGTAGTAAGTGTGACATGCAGTTACATGGGTGGTGTGACGCTGACTGGGCCAGATGCCCTTTGACTAGGCAGTCCCTTACTGGTTGGTTGGTGTTTCTTAGGGACTCGCCGGTATCTTGGAAGACGAAGAAGCAACATATAGTATCCTGTTCCTCCGCAGAGGCGGAATACCGGTCTATGACTATGACTACGTGTGAGTTGAAACGGCTAAAATCTATTTTAGCTAGCCTCGGGATGCCTCATACACATCCTATGTCTCTACATTGTGATAGTCAGGCGGCTCTCCATATATCTCAAAATCCCGTATTTCATAAACGGACAAAACATATTGAGGTCGATTGTCACTTTGTCCGTGATGAAATTGTTGTCGGAAATATCAATCCCACCTTTGTCCCGTCTAATGCGCAACTCGCTGACATTTTCAAAAAAGCGTTGGGCAAACGACAATATGAGTATCTACTTCGCAAGTTGGGCATACGAGATCTCCATGTACCAACTTGAGGGGGGATATTGTGAATATTCTGTTGATTATATTAATACTGTATTTTAGGAACTAAATATTGTTTTTAGGAAGGTTGTTTATTGGGTCAATATCGTATAATATCTTTAAGGAAGTTAGCAGATTCTTAGGGTAGTTAGGAGTTGCCTAATATTGGGTGATTAGCTTGTATATAAACGACAGAACATCAATGAGAAAGGCAGAACATTATTCCCACAAAATCAATTCTTCTGTTTTGTTATTTGTTAATTTATGACCTTGGATTGGGCAATGACAGAGCTCACGATGAACCCAAGAGTCATGGAAACTGCGCAAAAGGAAGTTAGAAGTGTCATGGGAGATGGAATGGTGTTAGAAAGGGATTTGCCTGAGCTGCATTACTTGACTGCTGTAATCAAGGAAATATTATGATTGCATCCTCCTGCTCCAATATACCCAAGGGTATCGATGGGTATGTGCTCCCTGCCCAAACACACTTCTTCATCAATGCTCGGGCAATAGGCAGGAACCCGAAATCTTGGGAGAACCCAGATGTTTTTAATCCCGAGAGATTCACTGGTAGTAATATAAACTTCAAGGGACATGATTTCGAATTGTTACCTTTTGGAGCTGGAAGGAGGGTCTATCCTGGAATTGCATCCGCAATGGCTACATTGTTGCTCACTCTTGCCCGACTCCTGCATGATTTTGATTTTGAACTTCCAGCTGGTATCAATGTGAGTGATCTGGATATGAGTGAAGTGTTTGGCATCACAACACGCAAAAAATCACATCTCATGGTGGTTGCCAAACCACGTGACTTCAACCTAAAAACTTAATCAAGCTTATGAATTAAAGTTTGAATGAGTCAAGAGCAAGGATTGTGATTTCATTTTCCGAGGTAATTTCAATAAGTTGAATTTAAGAAATATTTCGCTGTTTATAGAAAAAAGGTAAAATTTTCGGTTGTGATTTTGAATTTATTAATATAATTTAAGGATTTTAAACTCTTATATACTACATAAAGAGTATCACAAGACTCATAATGTCATAAAGAGTATCACAACACTCAAATATTGCATAAGACTCACTTATATAACAAAATTTTAATACTAAAATAAGGTTAAATTTTAAAAAAATGTGAGATTGGTCTAACGAAAGAAATTCATATTTCGGATTTCAAAAGAAATTTCAGTAACTGAAAAAAGAAAAATATTTGGTGAAATTTCGACATTTTTCGAGAAATCACATTCCTTGGTCAAGAGATTATTTTCATAAAAGGTACACCAACTTTTGGATTGAATGAGATTGATATTCAAATAGTTTTTCTTAGAATGTATTGATTTGACTCCATAAGCGAGATCATCACCCTATAGCATGTTTACCTTTTTTTTTTACTTTATTACAAATTTTCGATAATAAGTAAAAATTATGTTAGGGGTTTAAGTATAATTAACAATATTTGTGAGGGGTAGGTTTTGATCGTAAATAATCAGAATTTGGGATGATAAAATGGTAAATATGTAATTATTTTTCATTTAAATTTACAAAATCACCTCTGGTCATTATTCACGTACCTATTATTTTTCTTGTAAATATAATAGAATTGATAGGGTATTTTTGACAATCCAAAAATCAGGACAAAGATACATACTTTCTTTGTTTCCAAGGGGATCCCTCATTATAAAGTTTAGATAAGTCACAAAAAGTTGTGGAGTTCTTTTTCCAATAAAATTGGATTGAGTTAGAAAATTAAATATGGTTTATTATGGGAATTCAGGAAAAGCCTCGATTTTACTAGAAAATTCCGGTATTAAAAGACCCCCAATATTTTTATGGATTTACTAGAAAAAAAAAATCAGGAAAACCCGAAACTATCTTTATAAATCCCAAACTAAGAAAACCCAATGTTTCACTATTTTTTATGCACCCAAATCAGTTCTCCTCAAGATTTGATCTACAAAACAAGGTTAGATTGTCAAAGACTACCTTATTGGTGATCGAAGGCATTTCGATGCTTAAGTCAGTAAACTGAGAAAGAAGATGAATTTGGACAGAGTATAGTTGTTGGATTTTTTCAAATTGGGGTTTAATTTAAAAAAAAAAAAAAAAAAAGAACCCTGTGCATAAGCGGTACTTTTTATAACTCGTTTGAGCTGAAATTTTGAGAAATTTTGTGCTAACTATCGGAAACATCATGTGTTCTTTTCTTTAAGATACCCCTAAAAATCTAGTTGAATATGAACTGTGATTTTCGTTGCTCTCAAGAGTGATTAACTCGGTAAGTGACTTAAGCATGCATGGCGTAGTGAAAGGGAATGTTTCTCATAACAGTCTCCTCCTTCATTGAGATACGTCCTTGGGGAAGAGATTCCTGCCATAACTTGTCTCATTTGTAACGTCTATGTCCTCTAGGGAGAGATTTGTTTAGGCCTAAGATCGACGCCTTTAACTTGGATCGTGGTCCATCATTAATGTCTCTTTGGGCTTTAGTGTTCGAACCCATTAATTGTCCCTAATGAGGGATGATTTATGCCACATGTTCTGTCATGATCGAATGGTTGTTTGATGTATCATCAGCTACTCCTCCTAGTTAGTGGTCTCGCTTGCCTGGCCACTAACCGAGCAGCGGTTGGTATTCGAGGTTCATCGTCACTTCTTTGCGTCGCATTTAATGCCGTTAACAATTTTCAACTCAATGGCTAAGATTTAACTACTGCTCCATTACGCCATCAATAAGCTCGTTTTGGCGTGATTTTAGGGTTTCGTGCAGCATGTTTTGCACAATTTCCCATTGGCTATATTTTCGTTGTCCAATCATGTATAAGGGCGTTAGAGAGTTATGTTATCTTCTTTATGCATTCTTTCATTTGCAAAGCTTGTTTATTCGTTTTCCTCTTGCTAAGTTAACAAGCTTTTCACCATGAATCCCAAGAGATTTATGAGTGATGTTCATTTGACCGCCTATGGCGAGTTCTTTGACTTGATACTAACAACCCAGGCCACCCTGGATGACCTCTGCCATGCTCTTGCTATTCCATCCGACTTGCATCTTGTGCCGCCAGGAGATGGTGATAACCCTATCCAGCTAAGGACTGGTTACATAGCCCTGTACCATGGAATGTTCAGGGCCAGTCTCCGTGCCCTTGTTCTGGAGATCATATGGTGTTATTTGGATTTGAATGGTACTCTGCCTGCTCAGTTAGGTCCCAATGGTTGGAGTGGTACCTTTGTTAAGGGTCTGTAGGTTGGGATCTGTCTGAATGAGAATGTGATGCATTTTCTGCCGACGTTGAAGTTCAACAAAAATGTTGTTTGCTATCTGCTTCCGCCTGTTTGTCTGGGCAAAACGAAAGATGATTTCAAGTTTTGGCAGAAGACCTGGTTATATGCTTCCGTGGAATTTGGGTACCTCAACATTAGCGGTATACCCATTATCAGGTCGTTTAGGACCCATAGGAACTTGAACAACCTGCAACTGATTGAAGAAGAGAAGTCGAAGAGGGATCAATTATTCTCCCTTCGTTGGACACCTCTTGAAGATGTACTCAAGTTGGAGGTCATTGACCAGAGTGGCCTCTACAGCCTTAGTGCTTAGGAACGATCGTTGGTTGTTTATGAATGTGACTCTGGTGTCACTATTGCCCAACCTGGTTTTCCTGTTAGCATTGGTGGTCAGGGTGCAAATCTGACCACCAAGAAGAGGAGTCCTCCTGTTAACGTTGGTGGTCGGGATGCAGATCTGGCCACGAGAAATATGAGGGCTCTGAGGCCCCTCCTAGTCCTTCTAAAAAGAAGGTCGTAAGTTGTTTGGTCGATGCTGGTCGGCTTTCAAAGCGAAAGAGGCATGTTGGGTTGTGTTCTTATCAGTTGCTGGAGTCGTCTCTGCCATGAGGGATGTTCCGACTGGCCTTCCTCTTATGGTTTCGAAGAAGAACCATGAGGACGACTCCCATTTTGCTGCTCAAGAAGATGAGGAGATGCAGCAGGTTATGGCGAAGCGCCAGAAGGAAGTTTCCCGTGCTCCGCTTGGTGAATAAGAGAAGGGCCTACTTGCTTGTGTTGGCGTGACGAACCTCATCAAGGTGTCGGATGAGGATGCTCGTGTCATTTTGAATAAGATGACGTTGTTTGCACTGAAAAAGTCTCAGGATCCAAACGCGGAGCTGTCTTTGGACGACTTCGACTATGATCCGGCTTTTGACGAGGTTGTTGTTGATCAAGGTAAGAGCTCCAAGTCTCCTCCTCCTGTTGATCCAAGTATGAAGGAGTTGAGTTGTCTGACACTCCTCCTTTCTGTCAGTGTCTTCTGTTGTTGTTTCAGACAAGAAGGGAAGGCCTGTGTGTCCGTTATCACTGGTGTCCCAATCACTGTTGGGGTGACCAAAGGTGGTTCCTCTATCATCCATGACCCTTCTGTGCTCTATCCACAAGTCAGCTGGAAGGAGCCCGTCCCTCGGACTTTTCGTATCAATACGAATTGTGAGTTATGCTAACATTCGAATATTGACGTACAAGAAAGTGCATGTAATATATGGCTCTACGAATTCTAACACTACTCTGGAAAAACAAATGAATATATGAACACGTTTTGCAGGCCTGTAGACGAGAGTCAAGGACCATTGCACGGTCCGACTAAATAAATCCAACACATGATCTGAAATTTTGTCACACTATCCTCCTTTTGCTTAAAGTCGTGATTCTCCAATGTCTTTGATTTCTGAGATCCTCTGAGGTGTAGGTAGTAGTTTACAAATATAGCCATTTTCACATCTATTATTTAATCACTTTGAGATTCGTGTTCAAAGTTAGATCATCGAGCCCATTGGTCGACACACAAAATTATTAAACAGTATTAGATTAAGTTGTCAGAAACGTTGGGTTAGAATACTCAGAACTTAGTTAATAAAACAAGATAGAGAGATGAAGAGTCCACAAAGTCTGTACTTGAAAACAAATCTTTCTCTGTTGGGTTATTTTATCAAACAAGTTGGAGACAGTAGTAGAAGATACTAAAACACCTTATGTAGTAGTGCAGAAAATGATCTGGCCATTCTTTGAAAAGGAGCTTGTAGTTGGGTGGTTGTAAAGAAAAGTTACAGAGCAGTTGCTCCCTTTACACCGTTATTCTTCTTCTTTCTGTGTGCTTCTAGTCCAATGTGGGAGCCATTGGATCTGAAGCCATGCATTTTGTGTAGAATGCAGTACAAGGATTCTTAGGATGACACTTGTATTAGCTTTCTTTTACTTTAGATAAAGAGGATGACTAAGTTAATTACTTTATGCGTTTTGCTTATTCATCGCGGTCGCATTCACAAACACTCATCCAACGAAGAATAACCCAAAGAACTAGGATCTGTACGGAGAATATTGTGAGGGGAGTGTGCAGTGTCTCAAACGAGTGCTTCTATGGAGCTGGGTCTGCTATCTGGGTTTGCCGTATGGATGGCATTTTTACACTTTTGCTCCTGCTTTTTTAACTACTCTTTAAATATAACAACAATAAAGGAGGGGCAAAAGGATAATTTCACCCCCAAACTGCAAACCCAAGCTCTCTAGAATTATACGTCTCAAACTGTTGTCGTGACAATACACATCTTTTCATTTGAATTGTTTTATTTGAAATAATGGTTGAATTGTAACTAATGAGTTTCATATAATCTAGATGAATACTTATGAGTTTGCCACTTATTGTCTTTGTATTGCGTACCATTTATTGTGACATGTTTAGTTTACTATAATGTACCATTTAATATGAAAAAGCACCAATGAGTTTTGTTTATCGATGTGTACGGATGTGATGAACCCACATGAACCATTATCATGGCAAGTGACTTTGTTAATTCGAGCTGAAAGGTGATATGAAATCGGTCTAATTTTTTGTTATACCCATAATTTGGTGCATTTGTCTAGGGCTGAAAAACCGAACCGACAACCGAACTAACTTAGGTCGGTTTTAAACATAATTTAATTTATGCAAACCGTAATTAAATCGAATCAACTAAAATCGAACCAAAATCGAAATAAAACCGAACCGACAGACTATTTTAAACATATTGTATTATTTATATATAAAATATATATTATTTATTATATATATTCGATCGGTTCAGTTTGGTCGGTTAAAATCACATAGAAACCGAAAATCGAACCGACCACTTCGGTTTTGAATTTTTTAAAATCGAAACCGATCTGAACCGAATTTAAACCGAACCAATCGATTCGATTTAGATCGGGTGGGTCGATTAAATCAGTTTGATCGATTTTTGTTCAGCTCTACATTTGTCATAGGTACGTAGTAGCTCCATATCATTATCAAAGTTATCATCAATATCGTCACTATCATTAACATCAATTAGGTTACTTCAATTCCATGTGCCATGCACCAAAAAAAACCTTTCTAAATTACACTATAACATAAACAAAAACTCTGTAGGGTTTTATTTTTCCTAATAGAATTTTGTTATACGGTATGTTCCACGTTTCGTAAGACTTATCTAGAGTTAAGGTTTACACCCTATGAAAGGCGTCAGATGTTTTATTTACAAGGTCATTATCAAGTTATAAAAATCTACTTGGCCTAGTTGTTGTGCCTGATTAGTGATTGAGGAGGGTGTCAACTCTATTTCTCGCTCTATAAATTTTGAGAAGATGAAAAGAGGGGTAGAGTTGACACTCACGTGCTAGACACTATTTTCAAACACTGATCAGTGTTTTCTTCCCTGAGTCGATTTCTTGCTTAAAATAAATGGTTGAATTGGTCAGATATATACAATATCGAGACGAGCCTCACAAAATCCAAACTAGAAAATCTCAATGATGAGATTGAGTTTGTTAGAAACTCTAAAGAAGACAAGATGAAAATATACATCACATGATGAAGCAAACAAAATGAATAAAACACTCGTAACAGAAGAAGTGATTAGGTTTTGTTTGCGTATGAATTGAATAGTAAATATCATGGTCTGTGCAAGACTGTTAAAGATGTTCATTAATCATTATGATATACAACTTAACATATCAAAAACCTTTAGTCCTAAAGAGAACGAAAATACTAGGAAACCAAGATTTCGCAACACTAAAACCCCACCACCAACTCATCATCTCCCTTATGTGGTCCTTAGTTTGCTTTATTCCTAGTTTTGCAAACAAAGCAACTCCAGTTGGAAACAAGGTGCCTTTTTATGTTGTTTATGTTGAACAAAGTTGGATCATAATTATGATAACATGGTATATGTTATTATATTGGAACTGAAGTAGGGTTTTGTTGTCCTCTCAGTTTGTTTTAGTTGTCCAACCTCACTTGTAACTGTGATCTAAAAGTTTATTGTAGATTCACTCAAAGTTTATTGTTGATTCACTCAGACTAATTCATATGTAATAAATGTCATTTTTGTGGAGAGGCGGGTGATGCTTGCTAATCTTCTCTATATCATTTCAATTTTATTGTCTGTCACTTCGGAAAACAAAAGTCATAGATATTGTACTCATTAGTTGGATGCTTAGCTAAAGAAAACAAAACGTAAACAACTTAAATCAATAACCCTAAACAACAGGAGGAAGTTAATGGAGGGTGTAGACGGAGGGGACGACCGTTGAAAATTTGGATGAAGACGGTGAATGAAGATATCATTAAGCTTGGATTAGGTGAGGAAATGTGAGAAAATCGCATTGCTTGGAGAACCAAAATTCATGTAGCCGACCACAAAAATATTGAAAATGAGCTTTGATGATGATGATGATGATGATGATGATTATTGTACTCCAGCATGGGTCGACTGGTCGACTACTAAAGGGGAGAGACCTCAATGATCAAGTAATGCAAGACTAGCAAACAATATTTATAAATGTATCACTCCAATCATGCTGTATAGATAGATAAATTAAATTACATTTGGAATGAAACATTCATAAGATGTATTGATAAATAAATGATATAGATGAAACTTGGTAAGTTTCTAATATTACTCTTTGAAGGTCGTAAGTCTAACTTTCATTGTTAGCAGTAACAATGAAATTACATTAAAGTATTATTAGTAACAAGTCAGTAAGGAGAAAAACCAATTTTTTCAAATTGGATTTTTTCTATAAAAAAAAAATTAGAACCATGTGCATAAGCTGTAATTTTTATAAATCGTTTGAGTTGAAATTTTGAAAAATTTTGTGCTAACTATTGGAAACATCATGTGTTCTTTTCTTTAAGATACCCCTAAAAATATAGTTGAATATAAACTGTGATTTTCGTTACTCCAATTTTTCAAGGAACTTGCTAATAAAAATAGAAATTTTTCTCAAAGTTTCAGATTTATTTGACAAACTTTTTTTGAAAACACAAATCTCTATCTATAATGGGAATTCAAAAGTGTATCCGTGTTATTTCGAAAATGCGCCCCATCCACCAACAACACCTTCACTCTCATTGTATTTATCAAAAAAACCTCAAAGTGTCTAAACAGGATCCATAGTTTCGAAATCCCGAGACAACCCTCCGCATTGTCTTTAATGCTTTTATTTTTCTCTTTTAATTCATCCCTACTACATCTCTCTGTACCCTCCACACACAAAACACATTCAATCACATATTTACTAAAAAAAACCTTGAAGTATCTAAACATGACCCATATCTTCATTTAGAGCAATGCTAGAGAGCGAGGAAACGGGCGAGGAAACGAGCGAGGAGAGGGACGTGGCGGGGTGGGAGCCATCCACCACACTCAGGATGCGTGCCGCAATTTTTTGTGCGCGCATCCCGAGCGGGGTGGACGGCTCCCACCCCGCCACGTCCCTCTCCTCGCTCGTTTCCTCGACATTTAGAATTCCTACTTCACTTAATGTTCTTATAAACTCTTATAGATTAACAAGACAATATATCTAAGCATGAATTAGATTATTCTATTTTATAATGGGAATAAGTGAATTTTTGTTATCAAAGTTAGATAATTTTATATTTAGTAATTTATTTGAGGAATACGAAAGGCATAATCTAACAATTAGGGTAGTATATCAAAAATATGACATTGTATCCTTATTAATTGTACATATATACGCTACGTGAAAAGTGTATGCCAGCAACATGGCTGATATACTGATTAGTTTAATGACATATTCTTGTTAAGCTTTAAGTACGTGCTCTAATTATTTGTTAGGTCTATCTACAGTGGATGCTGCTTATTGATCACATATGGCAGTTTGTCCTTCACACCGACCCACTCACATTTTCGTCATTCCCTTCGATCTCTTCGTCACCCTCTCGATTCCCTTATCTGTCCCCCATCGATCCATATATATAGTCCAAGATACCCCTATTTCCTTTTTCCGTCCTTTCCTTTTAATGACAACTGTACCCTCCCCTGCCGACTTGTCCTATCAATTTCTTTTCTCTCACGCTTTCACATGGATTCCTCCTTCAAATCAGTCGGTATAAATAACCCTATCTCTCCACCAACCCTAGTTACAAGAAGGGTATTCTTAGCATTTCACCTAACCGGTCGACACTATTTTATAGCTCTACTCTTATCACTGAAAAACTAAAAAGAGTAACAAGACCAAAACCACCAACATTTGCGGAGGAAAATGTGTCCAACGAAAGTGAACCACCACACCACCATCGATGAAGAAGAAACAAGGTCAAGATCATCGGCCCAAGACAACAAAGACAGAAAAACAACACAGTGGAGAGAAGAAGTAATCAACAGCGGATCACTCCGGCATGTGGACCTTGACACAGGAACAAACGGCTGGGCATCACCACCGGGACATCTCTTCAATCTCCGTTCCAAGAATTTCTTCACCAAGAAAACGAAATCTCCCTCAGGAGATTGGCTCCTGAAACCCGCAGGAGTGGATTGGCTCAGATCAGCGTCAAAGCTAGACAACGTTCTTGCACGTTCAGACAATCGAATAATGAAAGCCCTCCAAGCATCTCAATCACGTGGCCGATCCAAGAAAACGTTTATCTTTGCAGTCAATTTACAAGTACCTGGAAGAGAAAACCACAGCGCTGTGTTTTACTTCGCAACTGAAGATCCTATACCTGTAGGATCACTGTTCTACAAATTCATTAATGAAGACGATAGTTACAGGAATCAAAGGTTCAAGATTGTCAATAGGATTGTTCAAGGTCCTTGGATCGTGAAGGCGGCAGTGGGAAACCATGCGGCGTGCTTGTTAGGGAAGGCGTTGACGTGTAAGTATCACAGAGGGGAGAATTACCTTGAGATTGATGTTGATATTGGAAGCTCGGCACTGGCGAGTGCGATCTTGCACTTGGCGTTGAAGTATGTGACGGCAGTGAGTATTGATATGGGGTTCTTGGTTGAGGCGCAGACGGAGGAGGAATTGCCGGAGAGGTTGCTTGGTGCAGTGAGGATTGCGCATATGGAGATGAGTTCGGCGAGATTTGTTGAGTCCACTGCCGCGGATGTCGTGTCGCCGCCGCTGGGGAATGGATGTTGCGGTGGTTGTGGTTGTGGTGGTGGGAAGGGGAAAGGGTCTAGGGTTTCTAATGTCAATCATCATTGTAGTGGTGGATCTTCCCAGCACGTGCGTGGCGGGTGCGGTGGTGGTGGTGAGCCTGATAAAGAAGGTTAGGTTTTGTAATTTTGGTTAATTTTTTTAAGAGAAATTTTAATTTGGGGAAAATCAAATTGGGATTTTATTTCCCCTTCCCTTTTATCTAACCATCTTTTGTTGAATTTCTTTTTAATGTGTATATAAATAAAATTTGTCACTGCTCTTGTTCCCAAAACATCGGAAAATCTCGGATACAACCATAATTTTTTTTCCGTTCATTTATTTTACATGTCAATGGTTACACCTGTTATTACACGACATAATAATTTAAATCAAACATCAGTATTGAATTTGTCCTTGCAAACCCACCTAAGTCACAACCACGTAAATAAATGAACAGGTATGATTTTGTTTTTCAGGAAATCTTGTTAGGGTTTTGTTGGATGATTGATTTGAGGCAGAGAAGTAAGTGACAGAACAAAAGCACTGTTGAGATTCTTGAAATAATGGTGAATTTTTTTTTTTTGTGGAGGGGACCTTTTTTTCTTGGTGGGTGGGGCAAATTTTAAGCTCAAATGACACGTTTGCCTTATTTTGAATGTTTAGAACCAAATGTGATTGGTTGATTGTGTCTGTATGTTTGATGAAGCTGTTTTTTTAGTGAGTTGGTGGTTTCTATCGAAGACATTTAAATTGTTTTTCGGTGACTTTAGGGAATCATCTACATTGGTTAGCTAGAATCTATGGTTAGTAACTAATTGCCAATTGGAGATTGACATTTTGGGTTAATTTGGTGTGATGGTTACTAACTTTCAAACAAGTGCCAAATGGTGCTATTGGCATTTCATGAACTGATCTTGATGTATACCAACACTTACTTTTTGAGCTTTGAGAGGGTTCTGTGCAAAATCATGGGTTGTTCTATTTATCTCAAGCTTTACTAGGGATGCCAACTTGAATCTTGAAACAATTGAACACACTTCTGGCCTTTTGGGCATATAAAAGGAATTGTGAATCTGATCCTTTTGAATTCAAAAGCTCAAACTCGCCTTTCAGATTGTTACAGGTGAAATTAGCATTTATTCTAGGTTTATTGCATATTTTGATGAGACTGTCGTGAGCAGCTGAAAATACTCCATTGTCTATCATATTGTGATTCTTATTGTAAGGTTCTTGCGAAAGATTATGACAAAATATCGCAATGTGAATTGGGCAAACAGTAGGATATTGACATTTTTCGAATACTAATTGTTAATGATCTTACGCAAAGTTTCTTGTTTTCAACTAATCAATCCCGAGTTAAGTTAGCTGACTTGCTAGTTTAGTAAAGAACCTAATTTAATCAATCAAACTCTCTAATTAAATATTTAAAATGGTTCTTTGTTCTGTCTCCAGATGTAGTATTTTATATAAAAATGGCTCTTTCATAATTTAAAGTGATTAATATTTTATTAGAGTAGTAAGTAAAAAATGTGAGGATGACAGAGAGCATCATCACTCATGCACTAAAACCATAAGGTCCATCACATAATTGACTCAGTTTTTGGGCTTTTGTACATAAAGTTGAACAAGAAATTAAGATGTCCATTTTTTAAGACATTTAGTGATCTGATCTGCTACAGTTGTCAATGTTAATTGCTCTGATTAATCAACTAGGATGGTCATTGACCTTATGAATGGCATGATACATAGCATAATGATATGTATTATCAAACATGCATGTATCTAAACTATATAACGACAACTCCCCTTAGGAACAGTGAATTTGGTGTTGGCAACTTTAATTTTTTTTTTCAGTTTTACCTTCCCCTATTTATAATAATTACACATTTGTCTTCAACCTAATTTTTGCTAATGAGATGTTACGCGATATTTTTAGCCATAGTGTTGGGGGCCTTAATAGTATCAGTGTTTAGGTGAAGCCTGCACAAATTGATTGGACTCGTTGTCATTGTCTTAAATGGTGCAAAATTCCACCTTTAAGTCAAAATCTGGTGTCGATTACGTGCATCTTTGATGGTTCTTGT
Organism: Berberis vulgaris; assembly: GCA_963556465.1. Lineage (NCBI taxonomy): Eukaryota > Viridiplantae > Streptophyta > Magnoliopsida > Ranunculales > Berberidaceae > Berberis > Berberis vulgaris. The sequence continues at coordinate 60,075,107 of OY747137.1, read as the reverse complement.
AATCCTTGCAACTGTCATTTTAATAGTAGCATTTGAAACTCTCAGCTTCATAGTAGTCTGGTTATCTCTACGTTGTAACCTCAACTCCGTAACACATCCCAGGTGTTGATATCCAAGAAATAGCACAAGATCTTTACTGCTTAGAGGTTTTTCTGCGAGGGTCTGCTAAGGGTTATACCAAATACATGGCATGAGATCTTTATCGCTTAGAGGTTTTAAAGGTTTGAGTCCCTTCGTTTGTTGTTTTCATTCTGCCAGACTCCTTTGCAACCATTTTACATGAGAGCATTTTCTTGTACATTTACCTAATCTTACACAACTCGCCGGAGGTATAGATTTTACAAGCCAAGTGTGGCAGGGTACGCCATTGGATGGTCTTAGGCAGCCTACGGAGTTTTTCTACTCTTTTTGGTTGTCCTTAGTCACGAAGTTCCTTGGTCACATCATGACTAAGGAATGTGATTTATCGAAAAATGTCGAAATTTCACGTAATGTTCATTTTTTTAGTTATTGAATTTTTTGTTAATCCGAAATATTAATGTTTTTCATTAGGCCAATCTTAATTTTCGTATTTTTTTAAATCAATTATAACTTTAGTTTAGTATTAAAATTTTATTACATAAGTGATTCTGATGCAATATATAATTTGTACGACACTATAAGTCTTGTGGTATTATTTATGTAATAATTTAAAATGCTTAAATTATATTGATAACTTCAAAATTACAACTGAAATTGTTATGTTTTTTCTATATATGATGAAGTATTTCACATAATATTTCTTAAAATCAAAATATGAAATTACCTCGAAATCGAAATCACAATAGTTGATTATGGCATCAAAAAATTGTGAGGATATTTTTAATTAAAAAACCATGACTGACTTTTGGCGAATAGTTATGATTTGGCAACGGTGTGCTTAGAATAATGCATACCTTATATTTACGCAAATATTTCAACAAGTTGCATTTATTACATGTTTTTGACATGTTCGAGGAACTTATTACAATGATGCATTTATTGTGACTAGTAGATATCATTCTTTTGGAATGAAATCAAGATATAAATAAAGAGTTAATTGTTCCTATATTGTAAATCAAATTACTATATTAAAAACAAGTTATTATACTCAATTAATCTTTCTGTTATTAAATAATTTAATGTGATGAAAGAATGGAGGTAACGAAATAATATTTCTCCTATGGTTCCCTTTGCTTAAGTGATAACAGTCTTAAAGGTTGTATGGAGTTACGGATGACGATGAATTGTTGCTAAGAGACAAGGAAGAGACCGTCACAGGGTAAGCAAGAACTACACAAGAAGAGACTTTTGCATTACTATGATCTTAATACCTGACAATTTTACATTGGTATAGCCTATTCTGTTCAATGCATTGAAAGCCTTGTGTGTTTGTAAAGCAAAATATGCAAGAAATCAGTAGTGTAACTACTTTAACAAACTATCTCAAATGATCAAAATCATATTAATAAGAGATGACATATTTAGTTGTTCTGCCACAAGAATCAAACTCAAATAAGAATAACACAATGGACTAGAGACACTAGTTTGCCAATACAAATCACAAGAAATCTGGAGAATTTCATGATAATTCCATGATTAAGTAATTAACTCTATAAATATAACTAAAATGGCAGCTATTCTAATTTCTACAACAGCCTTTTTCCATTTTGCACAGAAGAATGACAAAATTAGATACAAGAATGGGGGAGTAATCAGAGAAGAGCAACACATTAGTCTGCAGTGCAAAAAATCAGTCAAGCTTTCAACAGGACAGCAAGGGCTATGGTAAAACCGGACAGCAAGGGCTACGGTAAAACTAACACATGATACATATCACGAGCAGTTATTCATCACTATGGAGAAGGCAACTACTGAAACTTCATCCACCAATTTAAATATCCAGGATCTCAAACAAGGCTTTTTCTTAAGTGCGCCGGTATCTTGTTTGGTGGCTAGCAGGCACCGTAGAATTGCATCGAAATAAGTGTTATTACTTATCTCGGTGCAATCCTACGATATCTGGTAGTATCAGGCAAGATACGAGTGCACTGTAATATTACTCCTCAAACAATGATAACATCCTGGAATCGAGACCATCATTGTAGTGGTGGATCTTCCCAACACGCGCGTGGCGAGTGTGGTGGTGGTGGTGATGATGGTGAGCCTGATAAAGAAGGTTAGGTTTTGTATTTTTGGTTATTATTTTTTTTAAGAGATCGAAATTTTAATTTGTAGAAAATCAAATTGGTGTTTCATTTCCCCTTCCCTTTTATCTAACCATCTTTTGATGAATTTCTTTTTAATTTGTGTATATAAATAAAAATGATCATGCCACTGTTCCACAACACTGAAAATCTCGTACACAGCCTTAATTATTTTTTGTTCATTTACTTTACTTGTCAATGGCTACATTGCTAGCACAAGACAAAATAATTTAAACCAAACATTAATATTGCATTTGTCCTTTCAAACCCACCTCAGTCACAACCACTTAAATAAATGAAAGGTTAGATATTTGTTTTGAAGGAAATCTTGGTAGGGATTTGCTGGATGATTGATTTGAGGCAGGGAAGCAAGTGACAGAACAGAAGCACTGTTGAGACGACTCTTGAAATAATGGGGAAATTTTTTTTTTTTGGTGGAGGAGACCTTTTTTCAAGGAAGGTTGGAGTTTAAATATAGGTAAACTATAGCCCAGATATTTAAATTGGGTTTTGGTGACTTTAGAGAAAATTAACATCTACCATTGCCATTGGTTTATAGCATCTATGGTTAGTAACTAATTGCCAATTGGAGATTTGACATTTTGGGTTAATTTTGTGTGATTGTTACCAACTTTCAAAAAGTGCCAAATGTTGCTATTGGCATTCCATGAGCTAAAAAGCTTATGAGACTGTTCAATTGAGCTTTGAGAAGGTTTTGTGCAAAATCATGGGTTGCTCTATTGTTCTATTCATCGCAAGCTTTACTAGGGGTGCAAACTTGAATCTTGGAACAACTCAGCATTTATTCTAGGTTTATTGCAGATTTTGACGAGACTGTCATGAGCAGTTTTTTTTTTTTTTTTTTACTTGTCAAGAAAATTGATTAACAATCAATACGGGGATACATGACGACTTTACCCGTGATATAACCAAAACAAAATTAGACCGCATCCGAAAACCAAAATACATAAATAATACTCCATTGTCTACCATATTGTGATTCTTATTGTGAGGCTTTGGTGAAAGATTATGACAAAATATCCCAATGTGAATCCTTGTAGAATGATTCTTTGCATACCAAATTCACGCTGCACCAAATAGTAGGCTAATACCAATTAATACTCTCTTTGATTTTGGGGTTCCAAACCTTGCTTGCCCTTTGAGGAGCACATATTTCTCGATAGTTTTCAACGGCATTGTTATCATTCAATTTTTTTCGCCATTGTTATCATTTCATTTTTCGGTATAGATATTCAAAGATATTTGCAATTGTATTAGACAAACAGTGGGATAAATTTGATATCATCATTTGAGATGTTCAAAATATAAATCATTTGTGAGAAGGAATTGGACAAACAGTGGGATAATGACATTTTTTGACTACTAATTGTTAATGATCTTATTATGACTACCAAAGTTTCTTGTTTTCAACTAATCAATCCCCTAAAACTTGTCTTAAACACTAATTTTCTCCAAGTGTGGAATCTAATTCATTTAAACATTTACCCACTCTTACAAAAAGACGAGTTTAGCTGACTTGCTAGTTTAGGAAAGAACCTAATTTAATCAATCAAACTCTCTAATTAAATATTCAAAATGGTTTTATGTTCCGTCTCCAGATGTAGTATTTTATATAAAAAAAAAAAAAAAAAAAAAAAAGTGGCTCTTTCATAATTTAAAGTGATTCATAGTTTATTAGAGTAGTAAGTAAAAAATGTGAGGATGACAGAGAACATCATCACACATGCACTAAAACCATAAGGTCCATCTTTTGGGTTGGCGAAGTCATGGGAGGCCTAATGAAAAGGAATGTGACTTGTCGAAAAATGTTGAAATTTCACGTAATATATATATATATATTTTTATATAATGTTTTCTTTTCCACTCAATTTTCATATATTTTAACCAATTATAATATTAATTTAGTATTAAAAATTTGTTACATGAGTGATTCTTATACAATATGTAATTTGTACGACACTTTAAGTCTTGTAGAACTATTTATGTAATATGTAAGTTTAAAATGCTTAAATTATATTGATAACTTTAAATTTACAACCGAAATTGTTATGTTTTTTCTATACACGACGAAGTATTTTTTTTTTTTTTTGGTCAAACACGAAGATGTTTATTAATGAAAGAAAAAGAAACAAAAAACAAAGAGAAACATTCATATATCAAGGAATGCCAAGACACCATGAAAGTGTCAAAACCCAAAGCCCTAAACAAATTACAAGCCGAACTCATCCTTCACAGCAATTCTCTAATCTCGATAAAGATATAGTGCTCTGATCTGTTGAGTCCTTCAAAGACCCTTTTATTTCTTTCTTTTCACACACACCACATGAGAACGTGAGGGACCCTACGCCATAACCACTCCCCCCGACGGGAAGGATTAGCTTGAGACCACCAACTTAGCCAATCTAAAATTGAGCATTGAAACATCAAACTCAAACCAAATTCTGCCAGAAAACTGCTCCAAATGGATTTGGAGAAACTGCAGTGAAGCATCAAATGGTCTAGCGTCTCGTCAATTTCATTGCAAAGCACACAAAGACTCCCTGTGTGGATTCCTCTTTTCCTTAACCTATCTTTAGTCAAGATCTTCTCATGCAATATTGACCAACTAAAGAAATTAATCCGAGGAAAAATGTTTTTCACCCATACCAGATTTTTGTGAGAGAAAATGAAGGGGTTAGAGTGGGTCTCATAATGAGATGCAGCCAACATATCCGAAAATTCTTTCACCGAGAAGCCCACACCTTTACCCTTCCAAACCAAACTATCAAATCCCTCTGAGAGCATTTGGCTATCCAACAGATGCATTAGATTAGTGAACTCTTCTAGCTCCCCAGTATTTAGAGGTCTTCGAAAGAAAAGATCCCAAGAATTGTCGTTAGACCAAAAATTTGATGCAGGAGCATATTAATGAAGTCTTGGAAAATATTGTTTCTTGAGTTTTATAAATCTAGGAAGAAGAAATGGCAATCTGGGAATTTGTATTGAATTCTGTCTTTTCATTTTCTTGTAAAAACTATTTAAACATGATGAATGGAAAAAGAAATTCAGACTTTGCTTAAGAAACAGTATTGCTTGCAAGAATACTTTGCCTAGAGTTAAGTATTTCTTCCTTTTAATCAAGCTTGTGGCTTGGTCGCGTCGAGTGGCATCCGCGATTAGTAGCGTGAGTGGCATCCGCTGCCTTCGGTTGATTGAATCCCGAAACTATCTTAACTTCTTATCAAAACCTTATCTCTTGCTCCAACAATTGCAGGCATCAGCTGCATCAAATTGGTATCAGAGCATTAGTTATTGTTGTTTCCTAGCAACAATGGTTCGAGGGAGAAGAAGGAGCGTTGAACAGGTTAACGTGCAAGCTGATCTTGCTGAGTTGCGTCAATCTAACCAAAATCTACAGCAAATGATGAACGAGATTCTCCAAAGACTTCCACAATCTCCAACTCGTAGTAGGAGGAGTAATCCTCGAAGCTCTAGAAGTGGATATTCTGATGAGGAATCAGGTTCTTCAAATTTTGCTGGAAGGTCCAATGCTGCAGATGAAAATCCATTTGTCATGAATAGATTAATGAGAGCTCTCGAAGGAACGGATCGTAGTATTCAAGTTAATGTACCAGATTTCGAAGGGAAACTTAATCCCGACGAATATTTTGATTGGGTATCATCGTTGGAAGCCTTCTTTGAATGGAAAGATCTTTCCAATGAATATAAGGTACGGTTCGTGGCTACAAAATTGAAGGGTCATGCTCTTGTTTGGTGGCAACAATATCAACGTAGCCGTGATCGAAGGGGCGTTCCAAGAATCAACACATGGGCAGAGATGAAGTTGAAGCTGGATGAGAAATTTCTTCCTCTGGATTATCCTCAAACTCTCTACCAAAAATTTCATCAATTGCACCAGCGTAATGATCAGTCTGTGGAGGAGTATACAGAGATTTACTATAAGTTAATGAGTCGGGTTAATTTAAATGAGACAGATGATCAACTAGTGGCGCGGTATGTAAGCGGACTGAAATATAGCTTGCGTGGAGAACTCATAATGCACTCTATTCATTCTCTTGAAGAAGCATATCAAAAGGCGCTTAAGGCTGAGGAGAAAATAAAATGGAGTTCGTTTAAGAAGGCGGAGAGCTCCAAGACTCCACAGGAAAAGATGCTGTCTTACGGGAAGAAAACTTCAACCTCTAGCACTGAGCAAAATGTTCGCACTGCAGGAAGTGGTAAAGACAAGGGAAAGGCTGTTCAATCTTCAACTTTTACATGCTTTAGGTGCGGAGAATCAGGGCATCGTTCTTATGAATGTCCTAAGAAGAAAGCCGAGATTAATCTTGTTGAAAGGGATGACGAACTAGGCGAAGATAAGCCCATTTTTTATGAAGATCCAGATGAGGACTTGGAGGAAGAACGTTGTGAACCAGAGTTTGCAGCTAAGAGCCTTGTTATTCAACGGAATATGACAATCCAGGAAGATGATCAATGGCTGCGAAATAACATTTTCAGAACTTATTGCTTGTCCCATGAAAAGAAGTGCATTTTGATGATCGATTCAGGAAGTGTAGAAAATATGGTGTCCAAGCTTATGGTGGACAAATTGAAGCTACCATGCGTACGCCATCCCAAGCCTTACAAGGTGTCGTGGTTCAAAAAAGGTGGGGAGGTGCTGGTGTCTCAAAGATGCAAAATCAAATTCTCTATCGGAAGGTATGAAGATGAGATTTATTTCGATGTTCTTCCCATGGATGCTTGTCACTTACTTCTTGGTAGGCCTTGGCAATTTGATCGAAATGTCCAACATGATGGGAAGAAAAATATTTACTCTCTTGTCAAGAATGGAGTAAAGTATTTGTTGCAGCCCTTGAAGAATGTTCCTAGTACGGTGCACAATGACGACCAAATTATTTTACTATCTCGCAAGGAGTTTGAGCGCTCTTGCAAGGACATCAAAGTAGGGTTCATGTTGATGGCTGTTGAGAAGATTCTTGAAAACATAGAAAGGATTCCTGAAGAAGTTCAAGAACTGCTGGACAGATTTGAAGGATTGGCTCCAAATGAACTACCGGAGGGACTACCGCCTCTTCGCAATATTCAACATCAAATTGATTTTGTTCCAGGTGCAAGCCTTCCTAACTTACCTCATTATAGAATGTCACCTAAAGAACATGCTGAATTAAAGAGACAAGTTGATGATTTACTTAATAAAGGGCTGATTAGAGAATCACTTAGTCCTTGTGCTGTTCCTGCCCTTTTGACTCCTAAAAAAGATGGAACTTGGAGGATGTGTGTTGATAGTAGGGCTGTGAATAAAATTACGGTGAAATATAGATTCCCTATTCCCCGTCTTGATGACATGTTTGATATGCTTGATGGGGCAAAGATATTTTCTAAAATTGATCTAAGGAGTGGTTATCATCAAATTCGTATTCGTAGCGGCGATGAATGGAAAACGGCTTTCAAGACCAAGGATGGGTTGTTTGAATGGCTTGTTATGCCGTTTGGTCTTTCTAATGCTCCTAGCACTTTCATGAGGCTTATGACTGAAGTCTTGAGGAATTTTATGGGGAAATTTATTGTGGTTTATTTTGATGATATCTTGGTTTATAGCCAAAACAAAATTCAGCACTTAGAGCATTTGGCTCAAGTTTTCAAAGTGCTCCATGACAACCAACTGTTTATTAATCTCAAGAAGTGTTCTTTTATGGCTGACAAAGTGGTATTCTTAGGCTATGTTGTGACAGCTAGAGGCTTGGAAGTGGATCATGAGAAGGTCAAAGCTATCGTGAATTGGCCAACTCCTAAAAGCCTTACGGATGTTAGAAGTTTCCATGGATTGGCGTCTTTTTATCGGCGATTTATTAAAAATTTCAGCACCATTGCAGCTCCTATGATGGATGTTATAAAAAAAGAATTTGTATGGACACATGAAGCAGAGAAGAGTTTCCAACTCTTGAAGAAAAAGCTTGTTGAAGCTCCCGTTTTGGCCTTGCCAGATTTTGCCAAAATTTTCCAAGTTGAATGTGATGCTTCTAATGTTGGAATTGGGGCTGTTCTAATGCAGGAAGGAAGACCAATTGCTTACTTCAGTGAGAAGCTAAATGATGCCAGATTGAATTATTCAACCTACGACAAGGAGCTTTACGCAGTGGTTCAAGCTTTGCGACATTGGGAAGATTACCTTATTGGCGTGGAGTTTGTTCTTTATTCTGATCATGAAGCCTTGCGGTTTCTTAAATCTCAAAGAAAGCTGAATTCTCGTCATGCCAGATGGGTCTCTTACTTGGAAAAATTCAGCTTTGTGCTGAATCATAAATCAGGAACTTCTAATAAGGTGGCTGATGCATTAAGTCGAAAGTACAGCTTATTGACCACTCTTTCCTATGAAGTGGTGGGTTTTGATTTGCTCCCAGAAAACTATGCAGCTGATCCATTCTTTTCCAAGGTTATGGAAGAGCTGAGTGATGGGAAAAATAATGATTACTTGCTCATGAATGGCTATCTCTTCAAAGGAAACCAACTTTGTCTTCCAGATGGCACACTTAGAGATTTTGTTATCACAGAATTACATGGAGGTGGACTTGCTGGTCATTTTGGAAGAGACAAGACTGAGGCACTTGTAAGGGAGCGGTACTTTTGGCCTACGTTGAAGCGTGATGTTACTCGTTATGTGCAAAGGTGTTATGTTTGTCAAAGGGCCAAAGGAGGAGTGCAAAATTCTGGTTTGTACCAGCCTCTACCTATTCCTAATGGTCCTTGGGAGGATGTTTCTATGGATTTTGTCCTTGGATTGCCAAAAACACAACATGGGTATGATGGAATCTTAGTTGTTGTTGATCGATTTTCTAAGATGGCACATTTTCTTCCGTGCAAGAACTCCAATAATGCTTCAGATGTGGCTACTTTATTTTTCAAAGAAGTGATTCGTTTGCATGGAGTTCCAAAGTCCATTACTTCGGATCGTGATGTACGATTCATGAGCTATTTTTGGAAGACACTTTGGAGGCTTTTGGGAACACGTTTACAATTCTCTAGTGCTTATCATCCTCAAACAGATGGCCAAACGGAGGTAGTAAACAGATCCCTTGGCAATTTATTGCGAAGTTTGGTTGGAGCACATCCTAAGAAGTGGGAATTCATTATTCCTCAAGCTGAATTTGCTTATAATGGCTCTTGCAACCGCTCAACTAAGAAAACGCCCTTTGAGATTATTTATGGGCGTAATCCTTATCAAGTTTTAGACTTAGTACCAATTTCTACTCAAGCTAGAGTAAGCATGGATGCGGAGGAGCTTGCTGCCCATATCAAGAACATTCATGAACAAGTTCGTGAACACTTGAATCAAGCTTCCCAGTGTTACAAGAGTGTTGCTGATGCTCATAGGAGACATAAAGAATTTCAAGAAGGAGATTTGGTGATGGTTTATCTTAGAAAAGAGAGGTTTCCTGCTGGAACTTACAACAAATTAAAGCAAAGGAAATTTGGACCTTGTCAAATTCTCAAGAAACTTGGAGTAAATGCTTATCGTGTGAAGTTACCGCCAGGGTTGTCAATTAGTCCAACTTTCAATATAAGTGATTTGTATCCGTATTATGGAGATAAAGGTCCTATATCAATTGAACCTAATGACGTTGCGGCCACAACCACCAATGCTTCTCGCGAAACTATTGATATTCTGGATGTGCGCACCATTACAACAAGGCGTGGCACTTACTCTCAATATTTGGTCCATTGGATTGGCAAGCCTAGTTCTGAAGATGCATGGATTTCAACTCAAGAACTCAAGAAGATTGATGAATCACTGTGGGAGGAATTGACTTCGAATTCTCAGTCAGGTTCTTTTCAAGCAGAGGAGAATGATGCAGGAGCATATTAATGAAGTCTTGGAAAATATTGTTTCTTGAGTTTTATAAATCTAGGAAGAAGAAATGGCAATCTGGGAATTTGTATTGAATTCTGTCTTTTCATTTTCTTGTAAAAACTATTTAAACATGATGAATGGAAAAAGAAATTCAGACTTTGCTTAAGAAACAGTATTGCTTGCAAGAATACTTTGCCTAGAGTTAAGTATTTCTTCCTTTTAATCAAGCTTGTGGCTTGGTCGCGTCGAGTGGCATCCGCGATTAGTAGCGTGAGTGGCATCCGCTGCCTTCGGTTGATTGAATCCCGAAACTATCTTAACTTCTTATCAAAACCTTATCTCTTGCTCCAACAATTGCAGGCATCAGCTGCATCAAAATTGCTCACACTCCCAAATTGATTACTACACCAAACATCATGCCAGAAAGATATGAGATCACCATTTCCACATTGGAGAGAGGTGTGAGGGTAGAAGCCGTTTGCGCACCGGGAGATGGACTTCCACAAAGAGCATCCGTAGGAAGTGTACTTAGTTCTCTTTTCCCAAACCCATCTATTGCGCCCATATTTGTCCATAATGAGAGATCTCCATAAATTTTCATTTTCTTCTGCAAATCGCCAAAGCCACTTAGAAAGTAATGCAGTATTGAAAGTGAGCACCTGACGTATGCCTAACCCACCTCAAGATTTAGGGCAACAAATTTTCTCTCAGCCCACCAAATGCATCTTTCTAGAGTTATGAGTAGAACCCCAAAGGAAATCGCGCATGATCTGTTCCATCTTGGCTGCTATTGAACAGGGAACCTTGATAAGAGACAGAATGAACACCGGGATAGACGCTAATGTGGATTGTACAAGAGCTAGTCTGCCTGCTTTAGAGAGAAATTTGTGTTTCCAAGACGCTAGTTTCGATTCCATCCTTTCGATCGTCTCATCCCACACAGCTTTACTTTTGAAACTAGCCCCCAAAGGCATGCCAAAGTACTTAACTGGAAAATAACCCGCTGAACAACCCAATAAGCCCGCCAACTGGTGCAGATGAAGGACATCTCCAATAGGCAACACCCTTGATTTGTGAAAGTTGATTTTCAGACCTGGAATAACTTCAAACCAAAGTATAATTCTTTTAAGAGCAAGAACCTGAGAAGCGAAAGCATCACAAAAGAGGATAGTATCATCTGCATACTGGAGAATAGAAACAGGCGGACTACCCTCCGCGACAGAAAACCCTCTGACTAGGCCAGCATCAACCGCTTTAAGAATCATTTGTGTTAAACCTTCTGCTGCTATAGTAAAAAGAAGAGGAGACAGTGGATCGCCTTGGCGCAAGCCTTTCGACCTATTGAAAAACCCGTGCAGCTGACCATTAATTTTCAGAGAGAAATTAGCTATAGATCTGCAAGTGTGAAGCCAATGAATCCATTTGGAGTCAAACCCCATGCGAGCCATTACCAAATCCAAGTATTTCCAAGAGACGTTGTCAAAGGCTTTGGAGAAATCTAATTTGATAACGAGCCCTGGAACACCTTGTTTTTTCCTAGAATCAATAATTTCATTGGCAATCAAAGAGCTATCAACCACCTGTCTTCCACTGACTGCTGCACTTTGAAAAGGAGAAATGACTGAATGAAGAACAATTTTCAATCTGTTAGCCAACACCTTGGCAATGATCTTATAGGCCCCATTCAAAATACTGATAGGTCTAAAATCTTTTACTGTCCGCATTCCCGCACATTTAGGAATAAGCGAGATGATAGTGGTGATCAACCGCCAATCAAGAAAATTTCTCGAGTTAAAATCTTCAACAACTTTCAGAAAATCAATTTTGATTACCTCCCACATTTTCAAATAGAACACCATTGAGAAACCATCAAGACCTGGAGAAACTTCAGATTTTAGTTCTTCCATTGCCGCTCTGATTTCCATCTCCGAAAAATTATTTACCAAGGCGGTAGCCGTAGACTGGGAGATAGACTTGAAGGTAATCCCCGAGAAGATAATCCCCAAGAAGAAAGGTCGCCACTTCTCCTTTTCATGGAACAACTCCTTGAAGTGAGAAATCAAGAGTTCTCTAATACTGACTTCATCCACTACCAACTCCTGACCAATGCTAAGAGCTTCAATGGAGTTAAACAGTCTGCGTCTGTTAGCCAAGGTATGAAAAAATTTGGACCCCTGGTCCATATGACGAACCCAGTTGACTCCTGATCTGATCCTCCAAAACTCCTCATCTCTTTTGGTTAAGTTGCCCACTCTTGATGTAGCTGCACTCTACAAGACCTCTCCTCAGGAGTCAGGTATCTGATCTCTTCATCAGCATCAATGTTAGCAATTAAAGCAGAAATATTTTGAATACATAAATTTGTCTTACCCCAAACTTTAGTCCTCCAACTTTTGAGATTGCATCTGAGAGCCTTAAGCTTCCACCATAAACAGTAGCCAGGGTGGCCAGAGACTACTGAGTTGTTCCACCAAACTTTCATCTCCTCTGCCAGGGTAGGGTGATCAAATCAACCATTATCAAATGAAAAAAGGCGAGTACAGCCACCAACAGACGAGTTCGCAAGCAAAATCGCGTGATGGTCAGAACCTGCTGCACCCTTGAGTCATTCAACTTTATCACCAAATTTGTCAATCCAATCCACCGAAGCTAGAAATCGATCAAGTCGACAAAGGATAGGAAGATCTCTTCGGTTTGACCATGTGAATTTTCCCCCTTTAAGACTGAAATCAGCGAGTTCCACCTCATTAATGAACTGATTGAATTTCTGCATGCTCATGGACCTCATCCTGCATCCTTTTTTTTCATTCATATGATGGACAACATTGAAGTCACCCGCTAACACCCATGGCGATTGCACCCAACCAGCAATGTCATATAGTTTTTCCCAAAAGTGATCTCTAAACGAAGGATCACACGGACCATAAATGTTAGTCCCTGACCAAATTGAGTTATCCGAGATCATTTAGAATTGAATAGAAATGGAAAAAGCTCCTTTCAACACTTCCATCATCTGCAAAAGATCAGCATCCCAAATAGCTAAAAAGTCGCCCGAGCTGCCAATGAATTCCACCATAGCCCTATCAAAAGAGCTATCACCCCACAATTTTCTGATAAATTCTCTAGAACATCTCTCCAATTTCGTTTCCTAAACAAAAACAAAGTCTAAAAGATTCTCTGCAATTAATCTACGAAACCCCTTTGTCGTTCAGTATTCCCGAGCCCCCTACAGTTCCACAAAAGAATTTTGAGGTTCATGAAAGACCTTCAACCCCGAGTTTGTTGCACTTGTCCATTGCTTTGTCAGATACTGTACCCTGCGCTGCAGCTTGAACCATATCTAAAGCCATGTTTTCATCCTGACTGAGGTCCACTCCCACTGTAAAGCCAATTTCTTTGAAAGCCGAGCGATCTGATGCGTCTTCCTGAGTCGAATGACAATCAGAGACAGAAGGCTCCACGCTGTCATTGACCCTAGAAACAAAACCTGGAGATTTGGCAGAAGTTTGTTCCCTAGGGAGTAGAAACCCAAGATTTTTCGTCTGTGGGACCTCGAAGCCTGGGGGAGCGCCTACGTGGTCTGGTGTAGATGAGAAACTCTCCGTATTAGAAACACATAGTTTTGTAGACAAACCATGGACTTCAACTCATTGTTCTGCTAGTGGCTCGAAACCCGGGGGGTAAGGGAGAGATACCGAATAATCCTGGGTCTGGTTGGAAGACTCTCCCCTTGCAGCCCAGCAGGGGCACTACATCCTTTAAGTTTTACCTGCCCTGCTTTGTTGGTTGAACTTGATTTGCTGGATCTCTTTTGAAGCATGAACCTAGATCTAGTGGGAAAGACTGAAAAATTTGCCCATTCAGCGGCTCTGTCACGTTGTGCTTTTCTAGCCAGTTTTCGATCCCTGCGAGCCTGCATAGACATCTTGGTCAAAAGTGTTGAAGACATCTTCTTCCACCGCTTCTAAAACCCTCAAATAATTGCCAGATGTCTGTTGATCATTAGACTTCGCCGAATTATGTTCCGAAAAAGACTTGGGCTTTTTGCCAGGTGAAGGCCCAACAATACCTTTTCCTTTATCCTGCTGAGATGGACGAGCTGACTCAGACATCGAGTTACCAACTTTACCCGCTGAGACGGCAGGAGAAGCAGGGGAATGGGGAAGCGTTGGGTATTGCTGGGGAGACTGATCACTCAGTGGCGGCAACCTAGGAGGCGGGTCGTATGCTTCGCATGAGGTCACGTGTGGAGAGTTAGCGAAGACCAAGAAAGCTGAGTGTCCAAATGGAAGAGCAACCGGTGTCCACTAAATCACTGACTCAGGCAACTCTATCAACGACCTTGCAAGATTCTTTCTTGCAACGGGATCTGGAGGAAGATGATTGCCCCATACTTGGGACAAGAAATCAATGGGAGAATCCCGATGAATAAAGGTTGTTGCAATGGGGCCCTGACAGGCAAAAGAGGTAGGACTCACACTGGAGGGATTAGTGGCCACTACCTCCACAAAGGTTCTGTTGCACAAGGGTGGGACAACACTAATACCTGGCAGAGTTGAGACCCCATCTCTTCTAAATTGCTGCTTAGGATAAGGCTGAGGCACCTTAGTTAAAACCATCTCCTTCATAGCTTGGGCGAGTTGTTTCTAGCCTGTCCCTTCCACGCCAACTGGCACCCTGAGAGTTTTGGACCCTGAACCCCAACCCACCAAAATAGAAAGGAAGATTCCTCCTTTATTGGCCTCTTTCACCATCATAACCCATCTATTGTTGATTTTCTAACTGGCTGAGAAGGCATTAGAGCCTGATTCCACAGCTTTCTTAAGATGAAACTCAATCCATTCTCCCATCTGCAATTCAACAAAAACTTTGATTCTAACCCTCGAGCTCGATTCAAGTAACAACAAACCTCCTATTGACTTTCGAATCCCAAATTCTTTCCCATCAATTTTCAACAAACGAAGATTTCCTTCTTTGAACTCCATCCCTTCCAAGATTTAGCACAAAATTACAAACATACAAGCACAATTTCACCAGCATACAAGTATCATAGCAATACAAAGATTAGAAATAACTGAAAACCTTACTTTTTGCCGAAAAAATTGCCAAATTTGTTCCAAAGTCAGAGAAAGAGCTCACTGCCGTCACAAGCCCTCGGTCACCACCGTCAAGCCCCGACGATGGCAGATCGGGAAGAAGGAAGAGGCTCACCAGCCTGTCGAAAACCACTGCGAGATCTCCCTCCCCACTGCGAGATCTCCCTCTCCTTCGAAAACCACTGCGAAAACCCCCTGCGAGATCTCCCTCCCCACTGCGAGATCCCCCTATCCTTCGAATACCACTATCGAAAACCACCCTCCTTATCGAAAACCACCTTCACTGTCAAAAACCACCCTCACTGTCAACTTCACTGTCGAAAACCACCCTCACTGTCAAAAACCACGCTTCACTGTCGAAAACCACCCAAACCCCACTCAATAAAAAGTTCAAATCCTAGGTTTGGGGTTCACAAAATGTTTTTTTAAATCAATTTACGAAATTACCTCAAAAAAATAAATCACAATAGTTGATTATGACATCAAAAAAGTTTAGGATATTTTAAAGGATTTTTTTGAGTTTTACACTCATTAGTTTATACCTATTAGAGTTTAGCCATCGTTTTGAAAACTAATTGAGTCCAACACTTGTTTTTTACGGAACTATTAAGTCCACGTCATTAATCTTTAAAAACTAATTTTTGCACAATTTTACCCTTGCCTTGGATTTTTTTTTTTTTTAATTGAGTTTAATTTTTTGAAACCTAAAACCATAAATTGCACCCACCCCTCCTTTCTTCTCTCTTCTTTCTCCTTTTCCCTTGAACCCCATTCCAAAATCCCAGCCCCCATTGTAATGCAATGACAGAAGTGGGTGTTAGTGCCACAGGTTTTGATTTTTGAGTAAGCTAATGAAGTTTTGTTTGGATAAAGAGATGGTGGAGGTTAGGCTTTGGTGGAGAAGAAAATGAGTTGAAGGATAAGGACCACTAGTGATACAGTAATTGTAAAAGAGCCCTTTTAGCCGTCGAGGAAAGGGGCGAGGGGTGGGTATTACTACTCATCCCCCTCGAGATTCATGAGGTTGTGCATCTCAAGGGCACATGCGCACATCTTGAGGGGGATAAGCGGTCACACTCACCCCCTCGCCCATTTCCTCGCCATTTAGAATTATGGATTGTAAAACGAGAGAATGAGTAGGTGGAGGTTCGGTTTTGTTTGGGTAAGAGAAGTGAGTTAGAATGAAAGTTAAAATAACAACGAATAAAGTAGTTCATTTTGTGTTGAAGCTGTAATAATTTTGGTGAACTTGGATTCTTGAATCACCACTATAGAATTGGAATTGATTTATAGGAAAGATTTATAATTCAATCTTTTTCTTAAAACTTGAATAAGGAGAAAACCCCAATTAAAATTTAAAAAAAAAAAAAACCCAAGATAAGGGTAAAACGGTTATAACTTTAGTCTTTAACCATCAACGATGTGAACTTAACAGTTCCGTAAAACAGTGTGGAAACTCAATTAATTTTTAAAATAAAGGTAAAACTCTAATAGGTATAAACAAATGAATGTCAAACTAAAAAAACCCTATTTTTAATTAAAAAACAATGATTAGTTTTGGCAAATAGTTATGATTTGGCAACCTCAAAAGGTGTGCTTAGAATAATGCATACCTCATAGTTACGCAAATATTTTAACAAGTTGCATTTATTACATGTTCGAGGCACTTAAGTAATAATGGATTTATTGTGACTAGTAGATATCATTATTTTGGAATGAAATCTAGATATAAATAGTGTTAATTGTTTTTATATTGTAAATCAAATTATTATATTAAAAACAAGTTACTATATTCAATTAATCTTTTTGTTATTAAATTATTTAATGTGATGAAAGAACGGAGGTAACCAAATAATATGCTTTAAAACATTTTTGTTGTCTTTGCACGTATATTATCTCCCTTTTACATTATGTTTGATATTTTGTATCCTTTTTGTATGATAAATTTTTTCATCCATTTATGTTTAGGAATTGTATAGCATCGACAATTTTACTCATATGATAGTCGGTGTAAAAGTACTGAACACAGGGAGATGATCATTAATGTAGAAGAAGAACATCTAGCCTTTTCTTTAACAAAGTTTTATTTTCCCTTATTTTGTAACAAAGTTTTACACTTCATTTATAAAACAAAGTTTTATTTTCCCATATTTTGTACATGTGGAGCGCTAAAATAAAGCAATCTCCATAAATATGCAAGAGATTAGTAGTGTAGTTAATGTAACAAAGTATGTAAGGATAAAAAAGAGAGCATCTTTGGTCTCAGACTAGCAGTTGCAATTGAAATTTTTGCCATCTTGCCATAAGAATCAAACTCAAATAGAAATAACACAATGGGCTAGAATGACCAATACAATTAATGAGAAATCTGGGGAATTCCATGTTTAAGTAGGCAAATGCAGTTAACTCTAAGAATGCAATTCAAAATGGCAGCCATTATAATTTCTACAACAGCATTTTTCCATTCTGCAGAGAAGGCAAAGAGAAGCTACTCAACACATAGGAAGGGTCCATAAAGAATGACTAAATCAGATACAAAAATGGGGGAGTAATCGGAGGAGCAGCCATTAGTAAAACTAACACATGATACACATCACGAGCAGTTGTTCATCACTATGGAGAAGGCAACTACTGAAACTTCATCCTCCAATTTAAATATCCAGGATCTCAAACAATGATTACATCCTAGAATCAGGACCAAAGTGATTGTGGATAAAAAACAGATATTGCCAATCTATTTTATCAAATATAAATTAAGATAAAGTGTTGATATGTTGCACTAGATTCGAAACTGCTGCAAGTTATGCACTCTCCTGATCTCCCTTCCAAGCTTAACATCTCGGTCAGAAAAAACAGCTTGCTCTTTTAAACAAAATGAAAGTGAAACAAAGTTTCAGATGCAGACAGCAGTACTTGTTACGTGAGAACTAGAGAAGAAGAAGATTAATACTTCATCAACTTGTTCTAGAGAGGAAGTGGTAATGAACCAGTACAAATTCAAATTTTGATGGCTGAAAACCATTACATAAAACAAACAGCTTCACAACTTTACAATATTAGAGCTTCCAAGAAAACCTAAAACCTAGACATTATAGGGTCGTGATACCACTGATATTCAAACAGCTTTTGCTTATAATTGAGGATAGAGTTGTAAATGGATCAGCACCTGACATCACAAGCAAATGCAGAGAAGGTGGTAAACTGGTAATTACAGAGCTTGAAGAATTAGTTGAACAATATGAAGGGGCCAGGCCTTCATCACAATGGCGTTTTGTAAAATAAGGGTTGGGATACTACCAACACTAGTCGTTTGCATGAAATGAAAGGTATTCCCACAATTCTAGTAACCTTTACAACCTCTGTATCCTATCTGCTTGTGACACAGGCCGATCAGATACTTCTCTTGACACTGAACAAAAATCACCAATTCTAACAAAGTAAACTACATGACATATACAACCAGCCATTGTATACATATCCAATACTTGGTACAAATTAGTATCATCAATGCTAATTCCAAAAATGAGAACCATCAACAAGATTCCCTGAATTTTGACCACCTTCATGCTTTCTTTTGGGTTGGCGAAGGGTCTATGTAACTGACTTCCAAACAAGTATCCTCGATATTTTCTTCTCTTGTTTATCCCACTATTATTCTTGCATATAAACATGTTCATCTAGTTAAGCTCATTATGTTGAATGAGGATACATTTGCCAGCTGCCTATCACTCAAGACCAGAAAGCATAACTCTGTGGTAGTCTTTGTCAGATTTTTGTTATGCCGTTTTTAATGTGTGATAAGAAGAGAGGGAGGGAAGGTCATGCGAAAAATATTTCGCCAGTGGGGGAGAGTGACTTACACGAAGCAATCATAGATGGGAATCCCCCCAATTAAAAAAAATATTGAATCGCTCACCTGAGAACATGAAGTTCTCCAGATTAAGCCTGCCGATGGCCCTAGCTACACTTGCCCGGTGCCAGAAAAATCAATTGGCTTGAAGGATAAGGTGTCCTCAACAGGATTTACACCTTGAACCAATGAAATGGTCCCTTAAAGCAGTCAACATGAAGAACGCCTTTAGATTTATTTTTATTTTTTGGTGAGGATGAACTTCATCTAACAACCAACTCACTGTTCATAAACAACTAGCATAACTTATCTGTTATTTCCTTGTACCATAAAGTGATGCACATTTTAATTAGTTGGTGTTATCCAATTTCTTTTTATTTCAAAAATCTATTTAAGTAAACATTTTTTTTCTTCATCTTAGAAGAGGTTCTAAAATATAACCATAACCTTGCTTAAGTAAAATAAATACCACATGGTCTCTTATGATGACTTGCCTCCTAGTTCCCAATGTCTTCATGACTTCATAAAGTGTTTGTGGGTAGCATCATCATGCCTCCACCTTAGATTCTATAACAAAACTGTATATCGCTCTTAATGCATCCAATCAAGGATTCTTGGTAAAGTACACGACATACTAATCACGGAATTTTAAGCAAATATAAGAGTAGGCTAAGATGCCTATCAAACAGAGACACTGAGCAGCAAAGAAAGGAGAAACCACAGCAATGATAAGAGGATTCAAAGACCCTTTCCCACAAAAGAACTTGTCCTCCTCAGAATAAGATAAGAATGAGGTGTTTTTTAGTAATAAGTTGCATAAAGCTCAAAAAGACTAAAAAAGATTGCACGCAATGACAGTTTGCCTATCCACGTATCCTACTAAAGGGTGGAGATCACCTCCTTGAGTCTCTACGACTGCTTCCCGAAAAGACTCTTAATTAATATTCAACATTCTAACATTTGTCACATAGCCTTTTTTACCCCCAAAAATGAAATCTACATAGCCTTTTTTACCCCCAAAAATTAAATCTACGAGTGTATTGCCTATTTACATACAAAACAATTTAATTTTGAAGACCACGCATCATGAAACAGCAAAAGGGGGAAGGCAATGCCCAAGTAAATTAGAGCGCTTTTGCTTTTGATCAATGTCAGTATGACCCCCTTGGAAAATAATTCTTCCAACATCCACCAAATTTTGACACTCACTAGCCACTCAATCATTGAGCACCAAAATAGAAGTGCAACAACACTCGCCAGTCGCCATAAGGCAGTCCAAGGTTCCGAGCTAAGTCATTTTACTGGATTTCCTAAGATCAACCTACACCCAATCACTCTGTTGACGCCACATACACTCTTCTAGAATACAACCCTACAAGGTTCATCGGCAAAGTGAAAATGATAATTCTCAGCCGCACTCATCAATACATCCAAGATATTAACATCCCCCGGCCTAATAGTTATCTTTCTTGCACCTTAATTTCATAGGATCCTTATATCATCCATACAATAATATAATTTACCAGCAGCTCAGTAAAAGTAATAGATAATTCCAGAAATCAAGAGAAAAACTGTGATAAATTTACGTTCATAGAAATGATCAACCTACTTGAAATAGCTCAATTCACTCACTCAACAACCAGCCATTCTACCTAACATCGAATCGCATCGCATGATAAACAAATATAATTCACTAAATCAAGAGAAAAACTGTGATAAATTTACGTTCATAGAAATGATCAACCTACTTGAAATAGCTCAATTCACTCACTCAACAACCAGCCATTCTACCTAACATCGAATCGCATCGCATGATAAACAAATATAATTCACTAACCATTTGCAATTCAATCACTATAACAAACTGTACTGTTTCTAGTTCTTATCAATCGACCAAAACCATTACAACTACACTGAGATCTTACAAAACCTAAACTGCACTGCACTGCAAGCCGAGATCTGAACAAACTACACAGATGATTTGATTTCCTTGTAAACCTAGAAGATCACAAGCACGTAGAATTTCCGTTCTATATCAAATAGAGGAAGAAGAGATTAGGGTTCCACCTGTTGTTCGTCGTCCTAATGTTCCTTCCTTCGAAACGGAAATGGTGATTGTTTATCCGTAGCTAACCTGTAGATCCAATAGACCTGAAAACACAAGAGAGGTGTTATTTAGAGAGCTAGAGAGAGTTTGAGATGGAGCGAGCGATTGCGATAATTCGAAGTGGTGGAAAAGGAAATTACCAAAGCGAGGACGTGAGCGGTGATGAGAACGACGACCATGAAAGGAACGGCTTCGAGAATCCATGGACCTCCCGTTTTCTCTTGGATTCTCGCCATTAGAAAGAGAAACCAGAGAGACAGAGACGATGGGTTTAACGAGTGGAGTATTTGAGATTTTGCTCACTCTATGAAGAATTCACTCTTTCGACTCTTGAGAATGGTGAGGGTGTGTTGGTCCAAGTGAGTGTAGTTCAGTTGTGATTCACTCAACGGGCTAAAAAGCCCACAGAAGACAGGACCTCTCTATTTAGCTAAATAAAATAATTTAAAATGATTCAGAGTTTATTTTATTAATACGACACGAAGGTATCCGGAGTCATTGGCAGACCTACTAAGGGGCGAAGGGGGTAAAATATTTTTAGTATATATATTTTAGTCTTGAAAATCGATTATATAATGTAGAATACAATATGATAATTGTTTATGAAAATATTTAAACGTGTCTTTGTTGGTGTAGTGGTTGGAGGTTTATCACTTTTAATAAAAGACCTGAGTTCGATACTCTTCAAATGCATTTTTTATTTTATTTTCAATGCAATTTTATTAGTAATTGCAAATATTTAAAATTAATACCTAAATAATAACGATAGAATTCAATGAAAATATATACCATTAGCCAACTCGTATAAAATTCGAGCCTCATGTAAACTATTTTTTCTTTGAAATTGTATTATGATCATATTAGATTCGCAAATTTCAAAATTTTTTTAGCTTCACTTAGAACTTATCCTAATTATTTTGTGATTCTCAATTCTAGACAACCAGGCTTTATAGCCACTTTTTGGTCAGGTTTTAAGTTTTTTACATTTCTATCCCTTCTATAGATAATGTTTGTGGTTGTATTTTAAAGAGAATGGGTAAATGTGTAAAAATGCTCTAGCCTGACTAAAAAATGGCTTTAAAGTCTGGCTTCCTAGACAAACTCTTTTGTGATATTAGTTATATATTCTAGTTATTATGTTTGTTTGCTCTTTGCTAAGGTTATCAATAGTGACCTTATTTTGGCTTAAAATTGACTACACTTGGATCCAATTTGATATATGCATTGTATTTTTTATAGTTGAATTTTTTTTATTAGTTACTAGCTTCGGTAAAAAAAAAAAATTGGCTTTACCATTGATAACTACTATTATCAACTAATAAGTATTTTCCATTTCGCCCCCCCCCCCCCCCTCGACTAAAATCCTAGGTCCGCCCCTGTCCGGAGTCCTAACTAGAAAAGAAAAAATAATTTGAATTCCTATCACTAAATAACTATAATATACGTTAATCCAGTATTCCTAATTATAATATAATTACTATTCAGATTAACCGTCTCCTCAAGATTGTGCATAGATATCACAAATGTCTAAATTGATAAGTGAATAGTAAAATCTAGGATAACAGTAGCATCGAGAGCATTGGTTCTCTAACGAATTCTATGACTCATGAATACTAACAGCATTATCATTAATAGGACCATAAGCATCAAAGTTCGATTGCAATGATGGTCAACATTCCAATAGTCATTAAAGTAGTTGATATAATCAGTGTTCTAAAAATCGGCCTAGGCCACCGCCTAAGTGCTAGAATGTAGAAAAATGCCCATATTAATGGCTGGGCGGGTTATAGGCGGTCTGGGCGATTTTTATTTTTTATTTTTTTAATAAGGCTGATTGTGTTTTTATTTTATTTTTCTTTCATCTTTTTTATAAATAAACAATTTAATTATTTTTTATTCAGTATATGTCTAAATGTACCAAATGATGATTACTTAATGAAATTCTCAAAGGATCTGCCGGTACCAATTTTAGTAATGTAAATTTTATCAAACATGATTGAGGTTATTCATGCAATTTGAAGAAAAATAAAATAGTAGGTTTTGATATTTGTCCACAAATTCAACTTTGTATAAAACACCTATCATGATTAACTTCGGTCATTTGAGTTTTAATTAATTTTGTTTATGATTGTTAATTTATCATGTTCTTAAATTTTGCATATGTATCTTGGCATTAAATTGAATGTAATTGATAAGGTATTATGCTTAACTTTTGTAAATTATTAAAGTAATAATACAAAACCTAAGACCGTCTAGGTGCCACTTAGGCCCCTGGGAGCTAGGCACCTGCTCGCCGCCCGCCCACCGCCTAGCGCTTTTTAGAACACTGGATATAATTTCTTGCTTCTTTAATGTAGGTTCAATTTTATAGACAAACTTGTTTTCTAAGAAATCAGTTACAAGTAGGGTGGTCAACAAACACACAAGGATACCCATTAAGTTGATTATATTTGGATAACGCAGTCAAGTCATGAATGATTCCAAAAGAAAAAATGAAAGCAACAACTAGGGGTGGGCACGGGACGGGATGGGACGAGATAGATCCATCCATATCTCATCCCGTTCATACGGGATCGGGACGAGACGAGATGGGAAAAACCCAATCCCGACCTCGTCCCATCCCAAACGGGTTCGGGACGGGACAGGATCAGCGTGATGCCTGTGACTGCTACGAAGATTATCATCGACAAGGGTCCGGCAATCCAACCATTTACTTGGGAAGTTGGCTATATAAATAAGATGATTGAGGCAATGCAACAACAGTTCTACCCTAAAGTCCAAATTGATTAAGTACTGAGATTGTTTACACCACAGCACATAACATAAGTTCTTTGTTTCAAAAGGAACTTCGACCCATCCATGTCATTTCAGCATAAAAAAAACTGAGGCAACTCTTTCTTTTTCAATGACCAAATCTCTACACCATTTTGAATCAGGCCTCAGGACTGTGTTTTGCTTGTATCAAGCTTATAAACCCATGGAAAAGTCAGAAGGCAATCACTTTGTCTATATAAGGTTAAGAAAATATGCAATAACAGGTAGCGGCAGTTTTCAAAAATAAAGAGAACAAAATGCAATAGTGATAGGATAAAACTCGAGAATAACGGAAATTGACTCACTCCAACTAATACGTAAAAATATTAATAATAAATATTGAAAAATTAGTTTGGGACGAGACGGGATTGGCGGGATTGAAAATCTTCATCCCATCCCATCCCATTCTAGATCGGGACGGGACGGGATCAGGATGGAATTATTCAATCACATTAAGACTCAAAAAAATCGGAACAGGATCGGGACGGAATCGGGATCGCGGGATGGGATGCCCACCCCTAGCAACAACCAAAGCAACACCAACACCAGTGGCTTTTGTGTATATACCTCCATCAATTCTTCCAAATAGGGATATATAATAACCACTCAGACTATATCCAGTGATAGCCTCAAAAAGACCTTCCCAGTCATTGCCATAGTATAGCTTGAAAATATTGATTGTAATGTAAAGCACTAACAAACCATTAGCAACTAGAAGGAAACCCGTGACTATTCAAAAATAAATCAGCAAGACAACAAATCAACAAGACAACAATAAATCGGCAAGACAACAACAATAAATCGGCAAGACAACAATAAATCAACAAATCCACAAGGTAAATAGCAAGACATCAACTCATCAACAACAACAAATCAGTAGGTAAAGGTAGAGCATGGCAAGGCAAGGCAAAAACAACAAAGACAAGGATACCATTGGAAACATGATCTAGGATAATTGCTTTAATACCAAGTTAAATAAAAATAACTTTAAATAATTCATAGCTTATTATATTCATCTCGCAATAAAATATTTGTAAGGATACACATATAATCATAACTATGAAAGGAAAAACACAAATATAATATTATATAGGAAAAAAAAATCGAATCCCGTTTAATCCGGTATTCCTAAATAACTACAATCCATGTCAAATTGATATTTCTAATTAGATAACGAATATAATTATTACTCGTGTTAACATATTTTAGCCAAGAACAACATACAATGTGTATACTTTTAGGGACAAATATACAAAGTTACACATCCTTGTAATCCGCCTTCAATAATCCAATTTTATTGTGTTATTTTTTATTCGATAAAATTTTCAACGCTTTATTTGTGTGATAATTAAAAATAAGTAAATATGGTGTTGTTGAAATTAAGTGGCGAGCTTCATTTCTTGCACCATGAACTATCATTTTGCGAAAGATGAGCGACTTCTGTAGGCCGTGATTGTTGTTTGAAAAGGTTATCATATACGTTTTCAAAATTTTTTCAGATATTTTAGCTTGCTATGCCCTCAAAATCTCATGACCAGACCTGAGTGCCGAGAATCTTATTTAGAAATGTTGCCTGCAAGATGAACTATCATATTCATGAAGATAAACGGCTACATCTACTCGTTAGGACAAGTACAGATTAGACTATTGCGGTGATACTACAAATATAGAAGATCATCCAACCCAAATATAGATTGGGCTATTGCAATTATAAGACAAATATAGAAGATCATCAAACCCCTTATCGGAAAGTTTGTTCATGTTGGAAAGAGTTGGATTTACATGTCATGTTTGAGATACTAGATTTTTGGATCTCCTCTGTGTTCACAACTGTTGTATATGCTGTAAAAACTCAAATTAAAAGATAGGAACGAATGTACCAATTGTTCTTGGGTTGAGTCGCGGACTAGGTCGCTCTCTTTAAGACGTTTCACGGCTCTGCCCAAAAGTGTGCAAGCAGTCTAGTAGCCCCGCCGTCCCCAGGATAAAACAACCCAGAATTTTTTCTGTCTTGTTCAAACAATTGCACTGTTGATGAACGGAATACTATCCACCCTTAATCTCTTGTTTGCTCGGAATCACCAATACAATGTGTAAATTTCAAACAAAAGAGAAATCTCTGAAATACGAAGATAAATAGTTTCTTCTCTGATCAAAATACTAAGCTAAAAGTGTTTTCCCAAAATGTGTTTGCTTTTTCTTGTAATTGTAAACTCTGAATTATGTTTGTATTTATAAGGAAAAAACACATTCGTTGAAATATGAAATTCGGGCTAGATGCATTTGACTCAGTCTCCCTTCTCAGCAATTCAAAATTTATTTTCATTTAAATAAATTTTTATCAAAAATAATGGGTTGCTCTCTAAATGACCCGACCCGGCGAACGGCGGCGGCGGGCGCAAGAGTCTATCTCTCCCCTCCTCACAAAAGTGTGGTACCCCCAAGGGGTCCAAACCCAAGTCCTAACAATCTCCTTATAAACTCTTCCACAATGAGTTGTATAGAAGATGTGAGACTAAAATTAGAGAGAGATTCAGAGATCAAAACCAGGTTCACACCCATTTTCTTTTATTTTAAAAAGCCATATTTTCAACAATCCCCCACTTGGATTTTTAAAAACAATTTTCATCGAGCAATCTAAAAAATATAAGATTGTGCATAAACAAAAGTGTCTTTCGACTTGAACTATTGTGTAGTGTTCATGCTTTAGATTATACTAGAGTAACTCGTAGTTTTGAACTCTATCTCTAACAGACATTACACGCACAACCTTACCAGGGTGAAGTCTAAAAAGCTCGTGCCTTACGGCCATACACGTATATCCCAGTATAGTGAAGGCTCTAAGAATTTTGCCCACAAATTCCATAGGAAGCGACCAAACTTCCACAATCACTTAGGTGAGTCTATCAAGAGTACTCCTGTAGCTAGGTACTCCACTCCACATAGAGTATAGATCTCATTAAGAGTTTTTAACTCATCCTACTAGCGCTTCAGGAATTCATGCTTTAATCTAGGAATGAGATTGCTATTTTGTCAGCATGATTCACATCATATCATTCACGACTTGTTATTACCCATTGAACCTATTTCTTGGGATCTCCAGTCTATAGGTTGGGTTACCGTCATGAACAACTCATCAATCTAAGAGCATTAGTCCCATTCCTTTCGAGGTTTTGAAAACCTTCTCTCTAGCTAATCCTTTCGTCAAATGATCAGCCAAATTCGCATCAGTTCGTACATGATCCACTCTCACAGCACCAGTAGATAGAAACTTTCTAACTGTATTGTGCTTACGACGTATTTGTCGTCTCTTGCCATTATAATAACGACTCTGTATTTTTGCAATAGCCGCGGTACTATCGCAATGGATCAAGACAGCTGGAATCGGTCTTTCCCATAAAGGGATCTCTGCTAGCAGGTTTCTTAACCAACCTGCTTCTTCACTAGCTGTGGCTAGTGCTATCATCTCTGACTCCATCGTGGACTGTGCCAGAATGATTTGTTTCTTTGATTTCCAAGAAACAGCACCACCAACTATACTGAAAATATAGCCACTGGTGGCTTTGGAGTCATCTGAGAGGGTGTTCCAATCAGCATCGCTATATCCTTCAAGGATAGCGGGAAACTTCTGATAATGTAATCCGAGGTTCTTAGTCCTCTTCAGGTACCTCATGACCCTTTCAATTGCATGCCAATGTTGTATACTAGGTCTACTGGTAAGTCTGCATAGTAATCCCACGACATAAGCTATGTCGGGTCTAGTGCAATCGGTAGCATATCTAAGACTACCAATGATGCTCGCATACTCAGATTGTCTAACACCGTTACCGGTGTTCTTGAACAACTTTACACTAGGATCATAAGGAGTACATGCAGGTTTACAGTCAGAGTAATTATATTTATTTAGGATCTTCTCTATATAGTGTGATTGATCCAAAGAAATTCCCTTTTCAAACCTAGTAATCTTGATACCAAGGATTACACTTGCTTCTCCAAGGTCTTTCATATCAAAGTTCGCACACATTAAAACTTTCACTTTATTCACGACATGGATATTAGAACCAAAGTAAGCAAGTCATCCACATATAGACATATAATAGTGCAAATGCCATTTTCAGCTTTATAGTAAATGCATTTGTCACTTTCGTCCACTTTAAAGTCATGTACGATAACAAGATTATCAAATTTTTCATGCCATTGTTTTGGAGCTTGTTTCAAACCGTAAAGTGATTTATCAAGTTTGCAAACTTTATGTTCTTGCCCTGGAATAACAAAACCTTCAGGTTGGTCCATGTAAATTTCTTCTTCCAAATCGCCATTAAGAAACGCAGTCTTAACGTCCATTTTGTGCAATACTAGATTATGTATTGTAGCAAGAGAAATTAACACTCGAATAGATGTAATCCTGGTAACAGAAGAATATGTGTCAAAGAAGTCAACATTTTCTCTCTGTCTATACTTTGGCTACAAGACGAGCCTTAAACTTTTCAACATTACCATCGGGTTTCAATTTCTTTTTAAATACCCATTTACATCCTATTGTCTTGCAACCTGGTGGCAAATCAACTAAATGTCATGTTCTATTAGACTCAAGAGAGTACACTTCATCATCAATAGCCTCTTCCAAAAAATTGGCATCTATAGAGGATAAGGCTTCTTGAAAGCTAAGGGGATTCTCCTCGATTGAGAAGACATAGTAATCGGGGCCAAAGTTTTTAGAAGTTTGTTTCCGTTTACTTCTCCTAGGCTTAGATTCTGTGGCTTTATCAGTTTCATTCATCCTGATCAAAGGCACGTTATTTGAGGATGTACCCCCACTATTCCTCGAAATAAAAGGAAATTTATCTTCATAGAAATCAACGTCGTTTGATTCTATAATAACGTGATCGTTAAGATTATAGAATCTATAAGCTTTGATGTTCATGGCATATCCTATGAATACACATTCATATGCCCTATTGGCAAGCTTATTCCTTTTAGGATCGGGAATTCTAACATAAGCTAAACAACCCCAAGTTTTCAAATATGACAAGTTTGGTTGTCTATTTTTCAAAATCTCATAATGAGAGGTTTTACTTTTCGATTTGGGGACTCTATTTAGCACGTAATAGACCGTCAAAATAATTTCTCCCCACCGGTGCGATGCAGCACCGGAGTTAAGTAAAATGGCAACTACTAACTCAATAAGAGTTCTATTTTTTCTTTTAGCTTTACCATTCATCTCAGGAGAATACGGTGCAGTTTTTTCATGAATAATTCCTTGAGAATTATAAAACTCTATGAAATTACCGCTATCATATTCAGTGCCTCTATCACTCCTAAGTCTCTTAATCTTTCTATTATATTGATTTTCAACTTCAGTCAAAAATAATTTAAACATGTCAAAGGCTTCACTCTTATTTTTCATTAAGTAGACAAAAGTATAATCAGAACAATCATCAATAAACGTAATAAAATAACGTTTTTCATTTCTAGTCAAAATACCATCAAGTTCACATATATCTGAGTGTATCAAATCTAAGGGTTTAGATTCTCTAACAACAGATTTATGTGGTGTTTTGGTTATCTTAGCTTGACTACAATAGTTGTACTTTTCAAAATCATTTAAGGACAATTTTGGAATTAGTCCTAAGTTACTCATGTTTTTAATAATACGCTTATTAACATGACAGAGTCTGGCATGCCAAATATTAAAAGTACACAACATGTAAGCATAACTAGAAATTTTATTCGCATCAACATTTAACTTAAACATTCCATCAGTAGCATACCCTTTCCCCACAAATACATTATTCGTTGTGATAGTATATAAATCAGCCCATATAATTTGAGTAAACTCACCCTTATTTAGAAGGTAACCAGAGACTAAGTTCTTTCTCATCTCTGGAGTATGCAGAACATCTTTCAGGATAACAGTCTTTTCAGAGGAAAACTTCAGTTCTACTACTCCAGTTCCAGCAACGATAGTGGAGTGGGAATCACCCAACAACACTTTCTTGTCCTCAGCTTCAGAATAGGACTTGAACATTTCTCGATCATAGCAGACATGTCGAGAAGCACTAGTGTCAACCTACCATCCCTCGGATCCACCAACAAAGTTGATCTCAGAGATCATGGCAATAAGTTGGTATTCGGTTAGGTTCGCCTGAGGTGCAGGACGAGATCCGTTCCGACAGTTCCTGGCCATATGTCTTGGCCTACCACAGGTGTAGCATAGGAATTGTGCTGATTCAGTCCTTGAGGGGTGTTTTTGTCCATTCTGATTTCGCGGAGGATTTTGATTCTTTTGGTTGTGGTTCTGGTTGTTCCGGTTCTGATTGTTTCGATTTTTATTGTGACTCTGATTTTTCATATTCTTTCCACTGGGTTTCAGTGCCACAGGGGTAGATTTCTTCGGGTTTGAAATAATCAGAACTTCATCTTTCTGATCTTGTTTTCTGGCTTCCTCCTCAATTCGAAGTCGGGTAATCAGGCTTTCTAGGGAAAACTCTTTGTTTTATGCCTAAGGACATTCTTAAAATCTTTTCAGCTAGGGGGCAATTTGTCTATCACAACAACTACTTGAAATTGCTCATCTAAGATCATTCCCTCAGATATAATTTCATGAGCAATTTTTTGAAGCTCGTGTGATTGGGTTTCCACAGACTTATCATCAGTCATTTGGAATTTCAAATAACGACTAACAACATATTTCTTTGTGCCAGCCTCCTCAGTGTCATATTTTATTTTTTCTCAAGGGCTTCCCAAATATCCTTAGCGGTTTTTTCAGAACAATAATAATCATATAGATCACCAGAAAGAGCGTTCAAGATAAAATTTTACACAAAAAATCATCTTCAATCCAACGATCTAATTATTTGCTGTGGGTTTCATCAGGTTCAGCAGACAATTTTGGTTTTTCAGTATTACAAATATATGCTACCTTTTGTGTTGTTAAGAAAAACAACATCTTTTGTCTCCATCTTTTAAAATGTTGGCCCTCAAAGCGAAAGGGCATGTTAAGGTCTTTTGCTACAAATTCAGTAATCGTGGTCATGGCAGAAATAGAACACATCTCAAAATTGTTGTATATGCTGTAAAAATTCAAATTAAAAAATAGGAACGAATGTACCAATTGTTCTTGGGTTGAGTCGCGGACTAGGTCGCTCTTTTTAAGACGTTTCGCGGCTCTGCCCAAAAGTGTGCAAGCAGTCTAGTAGCCCCGCCGTCCCCAGGATAAAACAGCCCAGAATCTTTTCTGTCTCGTTCAAACAATTGCACTGTTGATGAACGAAATACTATCCACCCTTAATATCTTGTTTGCTCGGAATCACCAATACAATGTGTAAATTTCAAACAAAAGAGAAATCTCTGAAATACGAAGAGAAAGAGTTCATTATCTGATTGAAATACTAAGCTAAAAGTGTTTTGCCAAAATGTTTTGCTTTTTCTTGTAATTGTAAACTCTGAATTGTGTTTGTATTTATAGGGAGAAAACACATTCGTTGAAATACGAAATCCCGGCTAGATGCATCTGACTCAGTCTCCCTTCTCAGCAATTCAAAATTTATTTTCATTTAAATAAATTTTGATAAAAAAGAATGTGTTTCTCTCTAAATGACCCGACTCGACGAACAGACGGTGGCGAGCGCGAGAGTCTATCTCTCCCCTCCTCACAAAAGTGTAGTACCCCCAAGGGGTTCCAAACCCAAGTCCTAACAATCTCCTTATAAATTCTTCCACAATGAGTTGTATAGAAGATGTGAGACTAAAATTAGAGAGAGATCCAGAGATCAAAACCAGATTCACACCCATTTTCTTTTATTTTAAAAAACCATATTTTCAACAACAACACATGTATAGAAGTTGTGCAACACTTCTTCAGATTCGGTGTACTTAAAATTGTTAGACAACTGATGAAAATATTCATGAATTTAAAAAAAAAATAAAAAAAATTCATGAATTTGTCGTAGGGTTATTCCAAGTGCTATTCTCCAGACTTCTTCAAAGAAATGAAATGAATCTGTCAGCAAGATTGAATAAAAGGTTTTATTTTGTAAATACTAAATCCATATCACTCCACAGTCGTATTCCATATCACTTAATTATTGTCTCTATGCGACTGTTAAAATGTCTAACCAAATCATGAATAAAAAAAAATAAAAATATTTAGTAGACATGAGAGAAAAAAGGATTAGGAACTACATAACTCATATTTGTGCCAATGGTGTTATGGCCTAGTGGTTAGGGCTGTGTGGGTTTGTTTCCCACATCCTAGATTTGAATCCCACCTGTGGCATGGTTACTTTCTAATGGGTGTTGACCTATAGGTCGTCCAATTAATAGGTTATGAAATCCTTAAAAATTCAGCTCACTTTCCAAAAAAAAAAAAAAAAAAACTCATATTTGAAATGGATGTCAACTTCTCGCAAGCTTGAATTTCCTCTTTTGGTTTCTTTATATTTGTCTATATTAAAGGTCTCGATTGTCTAATTTACAAGGATGAAAATTACATGGGGTCAAGTTGACTTATCAAATTAAATCTCTCCAAAATTTGCAAAATGCTGAATCTATGTCACTCCATTGTCGAAATCCTAACCGGATCAATATTAAATAATAAAAACAAATATTTCTAATATATTTGGTTGCTTAAGGTTACCTCCCTGTACATTCTATTCATTTATACATGTAATCAAATCGACCAATTAAAAGAGAGTCAAGTAGAGATATCCTGTATTATAAAAATAATAATTAACGATGATCTCGGATATCATAAATTAGCGTTACCCCCCAAACCATACAGTCAACATTGGTCCAATATGTTCAAACGAAAATTCTAAATGTCGAGGAAGTGGGCGAGGAAAACAGCGAGGGAGGGAGAGAGGGGACCGTCCATTCCCTTGAAAAGTGCGCATGAAAAATGACAGCACGCATCTCAAAGGGGACGGTCCCCTCTCTCCCTCCCTCGCTGTTTTCCTCGCCCACTCCCTCGACAGGTAGAAGCGCTCACGTTCAAAACAGTCCCAAACAAAATTAATGGCAAGAAAATTTACATCTCAATGAGATTGACACCTCCTAACTTCATCGGCGCATTTCATCGAACACTTGAAGGACGCATAGCCTTTTCACCTCTTATAGGTTAAATTCATGATTTCTTTAGGTGCTCGTTTACGCCATTGAAGGCTCGATGAGGAGGGCATTTACGTGCCTCAACAAGCGACAACTGTCGCATCTCACACGGCGCAGCTCTTCCGTACTGTCATCAGGTACTCCACTGTAACCCATTTGGATGATTTCATTCGATTGAAGAAGAAGAAGAAGAAGAAACGTAGTTTGTGATTTTAGATGTCATTTTCATACCTAGATGAACAAATTATAGTAACTGAGTACACTGCTTTTGCTTTTTTTTTTTTGTATTAAAAGATAATATTCTGTTGATCCACATTTAGTTTTCTGGAATTCTTGATATGAACTATCAACTATAAATGCGTTCTTGAGTGGGGGTTGATTAATTATAAACATTTGGAGTAATTGGGCTCGATGGGCTGTTGAAGCCGAGGTCTTTCCATATAAGAGGTGAACTATCAAGTATCAACATGTTTCAATAGAATGTTGGGTTCTATACTGTGTATTATTAATGCAATTTTTTAGATTCATCGTGGAAGGGGATTGCTAATGTGCTATGGGACTCCACAGGTTCTCCTCAGTTTAATCTTGTTATATGAATATGGGAATATGTTACACCATGAATGAAAAACCTGGTTCCACAATGGTTTTTCCCTTTCAACAAAAACATGAAAGTTTGGCAAAGAGAAAAACACCCCCACCCTTCTCTGAAAGAACAGATAAATAGCTCTTCTCTCATCTTTTATCATTTTATCTGTGTATTTTATCACCTAATCAATATTATCATGGACATTGTTATCGATGTATGTTATATTCTTCCGAGTTTATCTTTGTTGTTATATTTGTTATCGATGTATGTTGTCTTTGTGATATTATCATGAACATTGTTATCAATACTATTGCTGTTATATTTGTTGTTATTACCAAGTTTATCTTTTTTGTTTTAATAAGTAGGCACTGGCATTGGAGGAACAAGTTTATCTTTTTTATGTTCATGAGACTTCTATGTTCATGAGACTTTCATTCCCACCATTGATCTCAAAATACAATGGTGGATTGTTGACTGAACATCAAATTAGCTTAGATTTAGGTAGTCCCCTCATGGATTCCCATGACATAGGATTCCATGCAACCAAACACACCCTTAGTGGAATGCAAGTATTCATGGAATAACCGGTGAATTACAAAGAAAGCAATGTATTAAATTATACAATAATATTTAGTATCACAATGAATGTTATTGATCACTCACCTGTTGCAAGGCTTGTGCAGTTTTTCAACAGGTTTCACTAGTGTCCATGGTGAAAGGTCGTCGCCAGAGTACGCAAAGTTGTGGAGGGCATCATTGGAGAGTGAATTTGGGCATGTACTCGGAACTTATAGCTCTAGAAGTTTTTCCACTTATTACCGTTTTGGTCCATTTTTTGCTTTCTACAGAGCAGCAATTATCTCATTTCAGGTTGCAAAGTTAACCGTATGGCACTTTTTTCTTCAAGACATAAAAAAGCGTGCTGAGAAGGTAGTCATCCATGATTAAAATAGTTTGGGATGCATATTGAGCTTATATTTGTTATTTGTCATGAATCATGATCTACTTCATTGATATGGTTATTGTTATTGACATGTAGGAGCAAGAAAACAAAAAGAAACCACTTATTACTCTACATTCACGACTCATTCATAATATGTCTTGGCTCACATGAGCATCAGATTAACCATTTAGTCCTCACATCTTTCCTTGGCAATGTTTCACATATCAGCATGTGTTGAAACTTGAAAGCCTCTGCATTTGTTGGGGGAAATGGGACATGTGACAACCAGTAGCTTTCATCTGGTAAACAAATGATTAGCCAGTTAATGGCGTACATGTGAAAAAAGCTATCTTAGATAGCATTATAGTTCCAATCCAGAAGGATTTAAATAGGAAGGTCATAGGGTGTGAGCAAAAGAAAAATGAAAAATTAAGTGGAGAATTATTAAAGAAAAATAAAATTGATATGAAGAGAAAAAAACAATATATTGTAAACTGGAGGGGTTATATTAAAAAAGCAGAAAATTCAGTAAGAAGAAAGAAAAGAACCTTGAGTGCTAAATGTCACTGTCTTGAGAGTAAGATAAAGCCCTGACTGTGCATATTCAAAAGTGTGTCTGAACTTTGTAGGCGCTCTAGTCAAACAAAAAAAAGCTCTTAATATCAATGGCAGTATCCTCTTGTTCCTTGCCTCTCCCTCAAACTTTTTCCTTACAATCACAGGCCCACCCTATGACACTTCTTTTTGGACATAAAGTTGGTGAGCATTATTGGCAAGCATATCCTTGGAAAGCTTGGCATGATTTGTCTTTACTTTGATTAAACTAGGAATAGTGCCACAAGATACTAATGTGTTTAAATAGGGATGGCAACGGGGCGGATTTGAGCAAATCCATCCCCAATCCGTCAGAAATAACGGATCCCCAAATCCGCCCCGCCAATCCGTTTACTGTTTGCAATTTTGTTATTGATTTGCAATTTTGTGGTTGAATGCACCAAATCTGCAAAGCAGGGAGGCAACCTGTTGTAAGTACTAACCATCAGTTCCTGAGATTTTCTAAAAAGAGTTTCTTTAAGGGCAGTGCGATGTGCAATGTCATTACGGATTTGTGGAGGTCATCACATTCACATAAATGACATATAAGATATTAAGTTGCAAGTACAAGATATGAAGTCTGTACTCATCTCTCTTAACAGAAAGAATTAGGATGTTAGCTTATTATATCCATGATGAGACATGTTAGTTAGTATTGGTTATTTATTTGTAACATTATTTGATTTTCCATTGCTCATGTTTGTACACAGAGTACATGTTTGAGGTATGACTGCAACCTGATGTTTTTTAGTGTCAACTAGTTTTAGTCTAGGAAGACACTACTTTTATAGCAGTCATGGCACATATTAGATACTATCATGGTTTTGAAAGATTTAGTCATCCTCGAAAAGATAAAGTTGAAAATGCTGAATTTTTATTTTTATTTATTATTTTTTTATAATATTGAAAAATAAGTTTGCAACTATCCTTCCCTCAAGTTGATGACATTATAGAATTACTCATTGGAAGCTCCCCCCCCCCAAACAAAAAAAATAATTATAATTATAAATTTATAATAAAAAATAAAAAAATCCTCTAGAGTTGGTAGCAGAGTTAATAGAAACATAATACTATATTGTTGCATACTGTATTTTTGTTTCGATTTCATGTGGAACAATTTGTTGATCATTTCTTATCCGTGGTCTTTGCAGTTTAGGGAGACGCTTATCCGTTTGGGGCCTTTCTATGTGAAGGTAGTGAGAATTCGGTTACATTTAATGCATCTAACTTTTCTTTGAAATTATTTTTTCATATTTGTAATTTTTTTATGCTTTAACCATTTCTCCCACCCTAGAAGTGACAATACATAGTTTGTTATTTTTGTATAAGAATATAAAATAGCCTCCAAAGGATGGGTGTCAATTGTCAACTGGGATGCACGGACTCGGATACGCGTGTCGTATCGGATATGGATACGACATGGCGACTCGACAATTTTCAAAAAACTAGGACTCGGAGACTCGGCGACACGTCAATCAAACCTTATTTTTATTTTTATATTTTGTTAAAAAACTATTAACATAATGTCATAACTCATAAACAATAATTAATAATCCAAACATATAAAACATTAAGATGCATTATAGATTGATAGTTTGATACATAACTCAAAAGTATCAACTTTAAGTCCCAAAAAAAGGAACGTCAACAAAAAGAGAAATACTGCTAGAATATTTTACGGCAAATAGACAAGCCGAAAAGGATAGGAGAAGAACTTACAAGAAGAGAAATACTGCAGCTACTAGCTAGTAAATGAAGAGTTGAAGACAAGTTGGACAACAATCAAGTAGCCTTGCTCGTTATTTAAAACAACAATGCCAGTAGAATGAAGAATGAAAACCAGAGTGGGCTCCACATTCTCCGGGTAGCGATTATCATCGGCATTCTGAACCTGAAGCAACATAAACAAGTTGAAAGCCTTAGAACAATTCTAGAACATCAGAACTTTATCAACATAATATAACTCCAAAAGAAAACATGAACATGTCAAGATGTTAACTCCATGCAATACAAGCACTTCTGCAGTCCACCCATAAAATAAAAGCAGTAAACGTTTCCAAAAGTATGATGCTAATTGTGATACATACACTGATACTAAATACAGAAAAATAGTATATTTTCTACCACAAAATGATGTCTTCGTATTTTACGTCACATGAATGAAGAAGTTTGGCTCAAACAGGCAAACATCAACATGAGTACACACTACATAGACTGAGAATCAAGGACTAAAAACGAGAGTATCTCAAGATTCTCAACTGAAAGACTAATTTTGCTTTTTTTTTTTTGTGATTACCTCTGCTTACCACCATTGTTTTTTCTAGATCGTAATTTAGTATTGGCTGCATGATACCAATTACCAAATGTCAGCATGATTTTTAGTACCACTATCATTGGAATTGACATTGAAGACATATATGATATTCTAGCAACCAATCTTTAACATTAAAAATAAGGATTTTGAATCGCATTCTCAAAACTGAGTTTGACACAGCTCACAAAGCAACAAGTTGTGAGCAAGAACATCTCTCACCAGGGAAACAAAATACTGAAAATAGCATCAAATTGAAAGACATGCACATGGCGAATATTTGAGTGAACACAAACACTGAAATGAAATACAATTAAATATGAGAAAAGCCTGAAAGTCAGGTATACCTTGTTGTCAACAATGTCAAGTGATTCTCTCAACCTCTTCAATCCAGCCTGAGATAGTGAGATCTGAAGAAGTGAAGAGCAGAAGGATTAAGGACGACAGATCAGTGACACTGTGCCAGTGAGTGACTGAGTGAGAGAGACGAACCTGGGCTTCAGTCCGACTCCGACAGACTCCTCTAAGGTAAGCTCTTTCTTCTTCTTCTTCTTCTTCTTCTTATTCCCTTCCTTCTTTCTCTTCTTCGGTTCTTCCTCTTCCTTCTTTCTTCTTCCTCGCCTCCTCGGTTCCTCCTCTCTCTGGTTGTGTGGTTTGAGCAAGAACAAAAAAAAATAGAGATTAGGTTTTAATATTAGGGTTTCACATCTCAGCCGTCCGATCTTATCAAGATCTGTAAAAAAAAAATTTAGCAACCGAATCTTGACCATATCCGGACCGAGTCCACGCCGTATCCTGACCAAGTCAAGTTGACCAATACGTTGACCGCGTGTCGGATACGTATCGGACGTGAATCGCACGCGTATCCGTATCCGACACGCGTATTCCTAGGATTCGGAGGGTTTTTCCGAGAGTCCGTGCTTCCTAGATTGTCAACCATATATTATCCATCCATGTAGTTACTAGTAATTATTGTCTCCAATGTATTTGTAGCTGAGTTGTGGAACACATAATTAATGCTTGAGTGTAATCTGGATAACTATTTAGCCTTATTCTTTTTGGTGGTACACTCACATTATGAAGTTTCTCGAACTCTATAGTGAGTGTTGTTTTGAAAATCGATTGATGCAAAGCGGTCAAAAATCGATTCGGTGCATACAAGTTGAATGCTGGCTATAATGCTCAGGAGGATTGTTCTTATTCTTTAACACCGGTTTCATGTTATCTCTTTCATTTATGATTGTTTCATATATTTTTAAAAATTTTTATTTAAAAATTTTTATATGATTTTCATCAATTTTCATTAAATTTTGTTTATAGCGTTTTAATATTTTTTCATTGTTTTTCTTTTTCATGAAAAGTCGAGGTGTGTGCCTCGTTATGCCTTGTTACATATCAATGCGTCGCTTCGCATTAAGAAAAGCCTAATCGCCTCAGTACTGGAAAACACTTTTTAAAACATTGATAGCGAGTTTCATCAGTCATGTGGTAATCATGTATAAGAATGGGTAATATTATTTCGCTAGACTACATTAATTCCTATTTAACATGTTTTGTTGCTGTGTTGAGCTTTTTAAAAATTTAAAAATTTTATTGTAAAGGGTTTGTTGGCTTGTCCGAGTTCTCCAACTTTTTTATTATTATTTTTTATTTAAATTGAAAATTTTGAAAGTAGGATGATACATTATTTACATTTTTCTAGGAAAGATCAAATTTATTATTTGAAGCTCAAAGCACGCAACTGATTCTTCAGAATCAGTTTATAATGAATATCTCTATCATCATTTTTTGTGTTTATTTGGGGATGTTCATTAATTTTTTCATTTTGTCAGCAATGTTGCATTTGATCTTAGGTTTTGACTCCTTCTACCTTTACATTGATTTCCTGTTCTCACGGTTGGGTGGGAAAGTGCTGAGCACGATCACGGGGCACCTTGGAAAGTATCCACAAGCTAGCCTAAATCAGCAAGTAAATCATGAGCAGAAAGAGAATAGTGAGAAAGAAAATAGAGAGAAAGAGAAAAGAGTCCTCGAACAAACAAACATTCATTCCATTGTTGAAAGATTACATTGCATTGCTTGAGAATGCTTGGTGAGAATAGAGAGAAAGAGAAAAGAGTCCTCGAACAAACAAACATTCATGCCATGAGAAATTGATGAAACCTGTGTACAAAAAAAGGAAGAACAGACTTGGTGATAGGCCAAAAAGTGGTAAACTATACAAGGCGATAAGAAACATTGAGTAGCGAGAGTAGGCGAGGCGATCCCTCACTCGAGCATTTCTCTCTCTCTCGAGCAGCGAGACCAGGCGAGTTCTCTCTCTCTCTCGAGCAGGCGAGATCTCTACCTCAAGCCGTAGGTGAGAGATCGGATCTGGTAGCGAGATCAGATCTGGTTCCGGGGAGGTGAGGGTTTCTTCGTCTCCGGCTCAGGCATGCGAGAGTGATTAGATCTGCAACTCCGACTCAGTGAGGGCCTTTTCAATTCCGATTCTGATTTGCATAGATCCGGCACGTCCAACCACGATCTGCTGCTGATCGAGTAAATCTGTTGTTTGGGTTAATCGATTTGATGACAACTCGATAGACTTGGACATGAATACCACGGACAGGCCACCGGGGAGCGAGGGAGCCACGGTTGGCAAGATGACTGGCACTCCTTTTGCGCAGATTGTGGGAAGGTTCAGACCTAATGAAGTTGATGAGTCACCCATAGACCATGTGTGTTCGACTTTTGATGGTAAGCCCTCTGTTTCTCTATCAAATCTGGATCTTGAAAGAGGCAAAATGTTTATGAAATATGCTTTGGTGATGAAGTTTGCTCAAGAAAGACCTTACCTTAGTGACATTAGAGATGCAGTGACTAAGTATTGGGGCATTCCCGGTGAATTTACAATTGGTGCCTTAGACTATCGACGTGTTCTAGTCAAGTTTGAATCTGAAGAAGCAATGATCAAAGCTATGGCAAGAGAGAAATGCAATATCAAAGGGTACCCTTACAGGCTTTCAAAATGGGATTCTTCTTTTGATAGCAAGAGAGACTCTCGCAACAAACCGGTATGGATTGAACTCCCTCGTTTACCATTGATTCTTTTTCAGCCTAAACTTCTCAAAGTAGTTGTAGAATTGATTGGTAAATTTCTAGCCATGGACAACCTTACAAGGCACCTCTTAAGACCATCTGTAGCTAAGGTTTGTGTTTGGATGAATATTTCAAAACCGCTTCCAGAAAAAATATGGATACAAGCTCCAGATCTACCAGGCTTCTGGCAACATATTAGGTATTCTTTTCCACCATTGTATTGCAACCAATGTGGACTTCAAAGCCATACTGATCAAACATGCTGGGTGAAACACCCTGAGTTGAAGAAGTCGGTACCAACCCAACAACAATCGGAGAAGGAAAAAAGTAAGGAGGGGTCAGAAAATGCTGGTAAAAAAAGCTTCAAAAGAGCAGAAACAAGAAGCACAAGAAACAATACTATCAACAAAAGACTACAAATCTTCCAGTCATTCCGGATTCGGCTAATAAACACAATGATGGAGCTGGTACTAATGGGGCTAAGAACAAAGTTGAAGTTGAAATCAGTTCAGAAAAATTGAACTCAGCCAAGAAGATGGACTCAAATTGTGGATATACTCCTGAAGAACTAACACATTTGACGGATGCAGACAAAGCTATGCTCAACAGCTTTGCTCATAATGTAAATGACATCCATGTTGCAATGACAGAAGAAAATCAGGCAGCAGTTGTAGAAGACCAGGCAATAGAAAAGAATGACAAAGAATTGGTGGAAGAACATGGAAGTAAGTACCCAAATGAAATTGTGCCCAACTCAAACGAGGATGATAAAGTAGGAGAAATCAACAACATGCCGGCAACCAATAGTTCAGGTGCAAAGAAAGAAAACAGCTCCCAGGATGATGGTGAGAAATTTGGGCATCGCAGTGTGATACAACTCACCGAAGCAGAACTGAATAAAGCGAAAGGTTTTCTTCCTCTTCCTGAGATTGAATATGCGTTAACGATGATAAATGAATACGAAAAGGGGAACGTAGTTCTTTCTACATTGCAAGAAGCTATTATAAGTCATGGCAAAGCTGCAGTGAAGGCAAACTACATTTGGTTAAAAGATGTATGGGAAGAGGATAAGAATCGCACATGCAATAGATTGAGACAGGAAATTTGTCAGGTTCCTGAAGAAGAGCATGAGCCAAGCCTCTCCAGTGATGATGACGTGTTTACAGAACCGGTTGCAAAGACGTTTTCTAACACCCACACCAAAGATTTTAGACTCAGTCCCCGGAAATCCAATAGAACTAAGAAAGCAAACAAAAGGTACAAAGGTTGAGTTGGTTTATAGTCTAGGTTTGTTTTGGTGAATCCTCTCTTGTGAGAGTTTGTTTCAGTATTTGCTTTTACTTTTGTTTCATTTGTATAAAGGTTTTGGGGTCCTTAAATCCCAGCTCAATTTCCAAAAGAAAAAAAAAAAAGAGAATGCTTGATGACAACCTTACATTGATGGTTTGAAGGCTTGCTTGCTTGATCACTTGTAGGTTCCCATCCAGTATAGATTTTTAAGCATTTGGGCACATATAAA
The DNA here is from genome assembly GCA_963556465.1 of Berberis vulgaris. NCBI lineage: Eukaryota > Viridiplantae > Streptophyta > Magnoliopsida > Ranunculales > Berberidaceae > Berberis > Berberis vulgaris. The sequence continues at coordinate 60,033,003 of OY747137.1, read as the reverse complement.
AGGGAATATTGATTACGAAAACCATCAGGAAAAATTCCAACTATAACCTACGTTCTACCTAAAGGCTTGGGAACATCAAGCATGTCTACAACCTTACAGAGCAAAATCCTAGAACTATTTACATGAACGTTTGCAAGGCAAAACCCTAGGATTACTATATACAATGAGTTGGGCCCTGACACCATTGTATGGAAAGGAAAAGATTTGAGGATGAAAAGGTTTTGTCTCCTATTCATTGCTAATTTTTTTATGGTCACCACTCACCAGATACCAATGGAAATTTCATTACTGCATAAACTATATTTCATATTGGATACCTCAAATAACTTCTCTAATAGTAGAAACACGTTGGATTTTGGTTTGTCAAGTTCTTTGTCCCTTATTTATTTCATTATCGTTTTGATGGTTATCTAATCATGTTTTAGAGGCAATGTTAGGTTATTCTTGGATTCCTTGCTGGGGATATCTTACATTTTTTTTTTGTTCTTGTCAGCTTGGAGAGGCTCTGAGCACTCAGCCAGATATTTTACATACTGTTTACTGCCAGGAACTTGCTAAATTACAGATAAATTAGTTTCCTTGCCATATTAACCAATTTTTGATGATTGGGATGTTTGAGGAAGTGATTGATTTGCTGTGCAAATTTCTTAGATCTCAACTTTTTATACTTGAAACTTGCCTCAATGCTAGGATCAAATACCTCCATTTCCAACTCATGTTGCATTAAGTCTATCGAGTCCCAGTTGGGTGCTCCAGTTTTGAAAATATTTGCAGACATCAGCCCTGAACCCATAGCAGCTGCATCCTTAGGGCAGGTCTATAAAGGTTAGAGAGTTTGTAATTGCTTTTCTGATGAGAGAACATTCTGTCTATGTTTGTGCTTCTTCACATAAAATTATTTCCTCAAAATAAAGTTTCATTAACTAACGTAAACCCTTATATTTCTTGTTGGCATTTGCAGCTCATCTGCACTCAGGCGAGCTTGTAGCAGTGAAAGTGCAGAGGCCTGGTATGTCACTCTTATTGACCCTTGATGCCTTTTTATTTAACTTGATTGGAGGCCAGTTGAAGCGATTTGCTAAGGCTCGAAAGGATCTTTTAGTGGCAGTCACTGAAATGGTGAGCTGCCATTTTGCTTCTTTCATTTTGTAGGAAAGCAAACTATGATGAATAATATATTGATGAGTGGTATCCTGTCCCATTTTTAACTTGTTTCAAACTTGTTCATCTATTGGCATTTGTGGGGAGTTTTGCAGTTTCTTGTGTGAATTTTCTCTAATCTTTAGCTATGTAGAAGTTCATATTCTCTGTTTTAGTAATGTCCCTTTCTTTGTTGCGACGTACTTCATAGTGTGGGATATTTTACATTTAAGCAAAATGGTTATTTGTCATTGGCATGTCACCTTGGGGCACCATGCAGGGATGTGAGAACATCATTTGATTCATGTGGGAGAAGCCTATAAAGTGACCCCTACTTATAAACATATCTTCACTGGAACCAATTGGTATTGAGAAGGATATTGTTCGAATAAGAACCACGTAGTTGGTTTGTATCAAAATTCATCTGATTGCATGATCACCTTTACTTCCACACTTGGATTGACAAGCCTTTGTTTTCACAATCTTTTGGATTGAAAATTTCAATTTGTTTTCAGCTTTTGAACTGCAGAATGACACCAGAAAGTGCTTTTGTGCAATATACCTATAGAAGGTTATTAAAGAGGAAATGAATGTTGAAAATGACGTGGATGAGGTGTTTAGAAAAAGTGAAGGACAATCGTTACTTAGTAGAATATATAACATAAGATATAGTCGAATGCCTATAGAGATTTCATGCATCCAAGCAACTTTTGTACAAGGGCACTAACTTTTAGAAAACATTTTGAAGTTTTTTCCATTTTTATTCCTTTGGATGATACACCCACATTCCTAATGAAAGCAGTTTAATTTTTGGTGGCCAACTCCTTCCGTTTAGTGCTGTATATTGGTAGCATCTTCTCCCTTGCAGTTTCTTGTACTGTCTCTTTAAATGTTGTAATCAATGTGGCTGTTTGAACTGCAGTGCATCATGACTTTTCTTTGGTATTTATTGCGACTAGGTTATTATTATTACGTTTGTGTCTCTTGATGGTTAAACCACTCTTGAAGGGCGTGCTTATCCATAAGTACAGTCTTTGAATGATTGGGCAGGTAAGGTACATGTTTGAAGAAATAGATTACATACTCGAGGGACATAATGCGGAGCGCTTTGCTTGTCTCTACGGTTCCTATACAAGTAACTCCCTTTGCACTTCTATTTGGTTTGTGGTTTTCCTTAAAAACTATAGTATTAACAAAGTAGTTTCCCTTCGCCAGCAACATATGGTGCATTTCAACCATTGATTCAGAGGGTTTTCCTTTCCTTTTTTTTAGTCTTTGGATTCGCATTTTATGATCCAGGGTGTTAATGAAGGAGTTTGAATGGGAAAAAAGAAAGAATTTTTTTTTTCTTCTTGGTATTTATCTTTCCCTTCCCAAAGCTCACTTGATAGTTCATTTCTTGACCCAATGACAATGATATCACCATCGGTTTCCCACGAAGCCAAGGACATTTAGCACAAGCCTTTGAAAGATATTTTTATTATTATTACTTCTGTAATAGTGCGCTTTCAAGGTTTTGAAACTGTCTTTTAGAGGATCAGCTAAACATGCCAAGAGTGTTTTTGTGTCCTCAAAATAATAATAATAATAATAATAATAATAATAATAATAATAATAATAATAATAATAATAATAATAATAATAATAATAATAATAATAATAATAAACTGTGTTAAGGTGCCAAAAATTTATTGGAACCTCACACGGAAAGCTATACTTACAATGGAATGGATTGATGGATCAAGCTCACAGATGCTGATCGCTTAAGAAAGGCTGACTTGAATCGGAAGGAACTCATTGACCAGGTAATTCGAGTTTTCTGTTTATTTATGTATCTATTCTAACTCGTTTTATTTTCTGACCAGAGAGTATAACATTCAGTCTGTTTTCTGGATTCCTGTGATTTCGTCAATCCTTCTTTGAAAGCTTAGCTAGGAGGTGGTAGTTTGGCTTAAATAGATCTTGTAGTGGTTCATAAATTTTTTAGGGGAGAACCATAGATATGGTCTAGTGTTAAAAAAAAAAAAAAAAACTACAGAAATGGTTTCGATAATATTGGAAGAATTTTTTGTATGTATTAGTAGTAAGGCACCCGACCTCCTCACTTTGGCTTAAAGGATATGATTGCTCAAAGAAGCAACAATGATTCTACAAATGAAGACTGAATATTTCCTTGAATACTACTCCCTGCTTGAGGAGTGTTCTCTAGTGCAGTGGGGCATCCCTTTGACTAGTGGATTATTTAACTCATTGGTAAGTTACCAACGACATCACTGATCCATTTATTTTTGTTTTATTTCTTTCTAAATGTCTGATCCTAATGGAGCAAAAGAATTCTGTCTTCAGAGTCAACAAACCTCTACCATACTACCTCTACCATACTTCAGAGACTTTTATCATACATAACTTAGGAGTCATGGGAAGCTTACCTTCTGCTGAGGTACTTGTGAGCTTTTCCAGTGCATTTGGTAAAATTGGCTTACAAAGATTCTCCAAATTTAAAATTTCCTTCCAATCAAGACGATTCTTGCTTTCCTCCAGTGATACTCGATCTAACCTTGTCCAGCAACTGTAAAATGCTGGCTGAAACTTTGACAACTTTGACCGTCTTAAAATTTGAACTTTCAGTGTCTATCTGGCATTCCTATTGTGTGTATTTGTTGTATTGAAGAAAACGAAAATTTCTGCAGGTAGTGGCTTTGGGTTCGGAAACAAGAACTTAATCTCCCTTTTTGAAAGTTCTAAAGCCTGAATGAGAGAGTTCAAGGTTTCAGAACTAATTTTTCACACTTGTGGACATTGGCTAGTGCTGGAGCCTTCTGCTTGACAATTACTGGTCCACGTATCCAAATAGAGTAAACTAATTCCATTTTTGTTTTTTCTTGAAGTTGAGGGCAAAGCATGGTAATTACATGGGTAGTGTCCTAGGCACGAGAAGGGATACTAACTTTCAACCTCTTACAATGAGAAGGGATGCTGATATTGAAGTATGTTGCATTGGGTGGTATCATTTTTATAGGGTTAAAAAGGAACATAAACTATATATTCTTTCAAAAGCTTATAGAATGCTGCATGTTCAATAATTTTCTATTTTGATTCTGCAGGGACTTTATTGCTCTCTCAGACAATTGCTAGAGTTGGGGTTTTTCCATGCTGACCCACACCCAGGGAACCTAGTTGCTACTGATGATGGTTCCCTCGCATATTTTGATTTTGGAATGATGGGAGAGATTCCTCGTCATTACCGAGTTGGACTTATCCAAATTGTAAGTGGGCTCTGACACAATCAATTTTAGAAGAATGATTTGCATGATGGAACTTCCTTTGATATAGCAAGTTGGTAATTTCTTGTACTCTAATGCCCCCTCCTGCTTTCACTTATGTAATTCACATATTTGTCTGGTGTATTTAAAAGGGGAACATAAATTGGTTTTTGCAAGTTCATATGCTATGTTATCTATGGGGATCAGATCCAACTCTTCTCCCACTTATCTGCAAGTAAAATATTCTTCTCCTATTTTTCAAATTGGATCTCCTCTCTCTGCTGAAAGCCGTATGACTGCAGGGGAATTCACTCTAGACCCAACTCCTTTCTAACGCCCTTCCTTGTGTGAAACCTGATCTTTGCCTTTAAGATCTATGTCTAAAGTATCATCTAGTGGGGCATTTGGTTAGAGTGTGTGGTAAGTTGGGGGATATTACTCATAAGACAGAACAAGGGGTTATTTTGAGTCTTTTGACCATGATGAACTGCTTTTCATCTGTTTCAAGAAGTATGTAGTCTTCAAATCATTCCTAGACAATGCTGTTTCTGATGTACCTGTTTCACTGTTTGTAGAAGTCCTGTATACTTGTTTTCCTTATAATTCAAAGACTTCAAACACATCCTTGATACTGTCCAAATCTATTACAAATCATTCCTAGACAATGCTGTTTCTGCTGTACCTGTTTGAAGCAATCTTGTATACTTGCTTTCCTTGTTATTCAGAGCTTTCAAACACATCCTTGATGCTGTCCAAATCTTTAGTACTACTCTCCCAATGTCATCAACTCTTGAATTGTGTGCTTATTCTTCAGCTGGGCTTCAAATTCTAATCATTGTAAGAAGTGTGGTTTGTAGATCTTTCCTCTTTCTTCATAGTATATTGTTTGTAAAAAGTGAAGACTAGTCATTTCTGTGTTTGTAGTCTCTCCTTTTGTTCATAGTCTGTGTGTGTATGTATGGGAAATTCAGTGAATTCACATGATATCGGTCTGCTTGTAACTGTGTTATTATGTCTTTCAGCTCGTGCATTATGTTAACCGCGATTCTCTGGGCTTAGCAAATGACTTCCTTTCTCTTGGATTTATTCCTGATGGAGTTGATATACAGTGTTTCAGATGCTTTACAACTTACGAGCATCCTTTGGTGATGAGACTCGGCCATCCCAAGATTTCCAGGTTAGTGTGTCCATTTTGGCTGTATATGCTGCTATTTTGGAAGATCGTTAGCATCATTTATAAGCTTAATCATATTAAGGTGGCAGAAATCTATAAATTCATATACCTCCATCAAGTGTTAAGTAGATGTAGTTTTTTTTTTAGTAATATAAGTTCATTGATTCATACTGAAATACTGGAAGCAAATAGTCTTCGCTGCGAGGCTATGTAGTTTATAGCACCATACAAGACATTTTTACTCCATGATGATGTTTTCTTTTTTATGCACTGCAGGGACATGCAACCATTACTAGAGAGGCAAAAGGGTTTCGATCTTTTCATCAAGCTGTAAAAATGGTTCAAGAAATTTGGATCGCGATTTTAGTACGTATGGCAGTAAACCCGAAGTTCATAAGTTTACAGTCGATATTGCTTGTGCCTTGTTAAAACATTCTGGTCACAAAATACCAGAAGCTTCTTGGCTTTGTATATCTAAGATTATGCACAATCTAACGGTAGACAACGACAGATTGCAATAATTCGTTTTTATCCATGTTGCTTTTTTGGAATTTTATTTGTGTGCAGGTATTTGAAATATGAATTTGTGTCAGCAAAGTTTTTCGGGTTATGGAGAAAAACTGCAAAATTTAATTTTAGAAAAAAAACTCTAGGTAATTCAGTTTTTTTTTTAGGTGAACATATTATCACACAATGGAGGTGGAAGTTAGTAGCAAAGCTTCATCCCTTTCATACTCCTTTTTTACTTTCAGAAATATTTCATGCTCTTGCTTTTTGGTTTGTAGAATACAGTGAAAGCTTTATTGATCTATCCTGCTGAAAACAAATTGACGGGGAGAATATATCCTTTTAGAAAATAACGCCAATAGTTTCAAAATTATTGAACAAACTTGATTGAGAAATTTGACAAAGACTTCATTATTATTGTCATTCCTGTCTTATCCCAAATACTTGGGCTTTTCGACAAATTTCAATGACAAAAGTCGCGCTTAACTTTCCTTATGGGTCTGCAAGTACGGTGCTAGTAGTGCTTGTTCTCTTAGTGCTCGAGGAATGGCCGGTCTAATGAAATCTACATCATATTTGTTTAATCCTCGGCCGGTCTAGTAATCTCATAATGTATTAGGGTCGTTGAACTCACTCGTAAGTCGACTTTTTCATATTTTATGCAGATCTACTCTTATTCATATTTTATGCAGATCTACTCTTTACATCTTTTAAATCCAAGTTGACAATAGTATCTACAATAATTTGATTAAACTAAACAAGAGTAAGGCTAGATGGCGAGGAAATGAGCGAGGAAACCAGCGAGGGGAGTGAGGTGGAGGGAGGGGAACCATTCCCTTCTCTCGGGATGCGCGCGTTGAATTTTCTTGCACGCATTCCGAGGGGAGGGAATGGTTCCCCTCCCTCCACCTCACTCCTTCGCTGGTTTCCTCGCTCATTTCCTCGACATTTAGAATTCCCCACTAAACAATGTTCTTCTCATTTTTTGAAGGTGGGGGTGGTCTCAATAAAGTTGATTCTATCCATTTTACTAAGATTTCATGGCTAGTGATTTAATTTAATTTCTATAAAATAATGTATAAGGAACCCTAAAGCTTGTGGATATTTGCATCTCAAAATGTACAACACACAATGAGGGTGAAATTAGTTGATAACTTTCTTAAAAAAATAAAATAAAATAAAATAAAAAATGTTGTCCCCATTCCCACCCCTTAGATAAAATTCGTGGTGTCATTCATTGTTCTTTTCAAATGAACCGTATATCATGTCAGGATAATCATTCAAAAGAAAACCCTTAGAAATAAATGTTCTAAATTCTATTAAAAAATAAGGGTATCTATAAACCGTGCTCTCGGAAATTAACCTCATTTTCTTTAACTCATCTTTGTTCTTAGAGTTTCGACTTATGCATACCGATTACAAATATGACGTATTTTAACTTAATTCTTGTTTCAAATTATACATTCAAATAACAATTGAATATACTCTTTTCTCATCTAAATATACTCTTTTCTCATCTAATCTTTAAATTTTTTTTAAAAAATAAAAAAATAAAAAAATAAAAATCAAGACACCCACTCAACCTGCATGACCGCCACGTGGACAGGGGAAGCACAAATATAGGCAACGACTTTAATGGCTCATTTTGTCTGCCTTGACCAAGTCGTGACTCTCTCCTTCCATCACGAACCCCGTTGCCACGTCATCCAACCCCGTTTTTCGCTGCGAAGCAACGGCAAACATCACCCCCTCACCGGCCTCTTTTACCCCTTTTTTTTTTCTTCTTCTTCTTCTGTGTTACTTTCTTTTTTTTCCTCTTTTTTTCATTTTATCTCTCTCTCGCTCGCTCGTCACGAAACCAAACCAAACCACTCTGGTTTTGTTTTTGTAACTCTCTCTTTGGTTTCGTTTCTGAATCTGTGTTCGCTCTTCGTCGCTTTCTTCTTCACTTCTCTCTTATCTCTCTCTCCATTTGTTTTGTTTACAACTCTCTCCTTCTCTCGCTGATGGCATTTCTTCGCTCTTCATCTCTCTCTAAGGTAACTTTTCTCCATCTCTCTCTAGTTCTATATATGTACGTTTTTTGATTTCTTGAAATTGTCATTTATTTCGAATCGGAGATCTCCTCGATTTGAAGGAAGGTTTTGTGAGATTCAACTGTTTTACTCCTTCTGATCTGATCTGTTACTTGCGAATTGATCATGTTTTTGCTTGTGGAGATTTGATGATTCTTGATTCTTCGGTGCAGCTCATGATCTGATGTTTCTGCACATTGAATTTGTTTGTAATTCAGTAGTTCTGGAACTCTGTGATGTGTTTCTGTTTGTGTTTAACGAAGTTTTGGATTCTGAATGTAAAGTACTTCAACGATTTCTGAAAAAAAAATCGTTCTTCATTGTTTGGTGCTGCATCGTGATCTGATGTTTTTTTTTGAAAAGCAAGCAGGGTGATCTGATTTTTTTGCAATTTAAATTCGATTTTGTAGCTTTTAGTTTGATTTTTCTACAATTCTGTGATGTTTTTCTGTTTATGTTTGGCAAGTTTTTGATCCTTTTAAGTAATTGTTCGGTTTGAGTTCATGATCTGAGAATTTGTTTTGATTTTCTTCTAATTCAATTATGTCATGTATTCCTCTTTCATGTTTCTGTGCTTTTGATTTCTGTGATCAATCTGCAATTCTGCATGTTTCTGAATTAGTTTTTTGATTTGCAGGTGTTTAGGTTTGGTAAATGGAGATGATGTGGTGGCGATAATCCAGATCTTAGGCTTTGATTTACTTGCGAAATAGGTTTCCATTGTTTCACAATCGCTTTAAGTTAAGGAAGTTGTTGTTTAGCGTATTTTGGTTGACTGTGATCAATCATGGGCTATTTGAACTCGATATTATCTAGCAGTGGATCTCATGTTGATGATGCTCCTGTCACCGGCAGCGGTCTCAGGTTTGCGAATTTCCTTCAATTTATTTTGGTTTAGGGTTTGCATGTAATCAAATAGCTTCTTCTGTTCCATTAATTGCTAAAAGCTTATTAAGTATGCTTTACTTGTGATCATTTATTGTTTTCTTTCTATTTATTCTCATGTTAGTTGCAATTAATGAATGATTCGCTGGTGCTGATCTCAACATGACTCTGCTATATGCATTTTTTGAGTTGATTGCGTATTACTTGCCCTGTGAAATAACATTACAGATTAATTGAACTTCTGATTAGATCACCTCTAAATCATATGCAAATAGACTCGTATATCAGTGCATTATCCTTCATTGTGGTTGAATATTGAGGGAGATCCCATAGACGAATTTGTGGTTTCTAACTATTTTCTCTTTTTGTTTTTTTCGTTGTTCAGTAAAGTGTCACAGAATAGGTAGAGCTTAAAATACCGTTATATACGACAAATCTATGGTTAATACCACGTTGAGGGAGATATGGTTACATTTGATGGCAGATGATTATGTTATTTGAAATATTGTCCTCTTTCTGTTTGAGTGTTCTATTGAGGTAGTTAGCGTTGAAGTGTTGAATAATAGGTAGTTAGCTTGAAATACCATTATATACATCAAATCTACAATTTGTACCGTGTCGACGAAGTCCAAAATGGTGTGCTTCATGTGTTTTCAATTGTCCGTATGTCATGATTTTGGGGCTTCTGTTGTATGATGATGGTACTTTGGTTGACGGAAGCAATGTTTCAATTTTCCTTGATAGTTTGGTGCCGCATGCACCACATAACGACAAAGGAAGAAAGTTAATTGTCATTGACGACAAAGTCGAAAACGACATAAAAGAATAAATCAACTGAAATAAACATTCTAGCACTAAGCTGAGCTGTAAAATATTGCATACTTCATTTTTGCTCGTGCTCGCGATACTTTCAGTAACGGTCTCAATTACTTGCATACCTACTGCCAAGTACACTTTTTTTCAACATTCTGTTTGCCTATTCCTATTACACTATGTATCAAACTGTGTGTCGTTATCCTCGAGTGGAACCTGTCTCTGTTTCAAGTTTCAACTACTTGATTTTCAATAGTCCACTTTACTTTCAGTATCATTCAGTCATTTTACTTCATTGTTTTGGTTAGAGATAGTCTATGCTACAAAATTGGCTATTAATCGTCAAGTGATCCATGGGTAATCACTACTCGTCCACCCGATAGGAAATAGCAAATAATTGTTTAGCTTGATCAACCCAAGTTAATTGGCGATCACTCGATTGATTCAACCACAGCTGAAACAGTGGGTTAGTTGGTCTTTATACTATTTATGAGGTTTTGAGGGCTACAGTTGAAGTCTTGAATGTTGTTCTTGTTTATCCCTACAGTGTTGCGAAGTAGAGAAAAAGAAAGAAAATAAAGGGGGAGAGTGAGAGAAAAGAAGGAATAAAGTGATAGGATAAGAGAGGGGAGAAGAAGCTTGGCTAGACTATAAAATAAAAATTGATGATAGATTTGCATACATGTAGACTTACTGCTGCAAGCTGGATCTGACTATGAATAAAGAAGAAGACATCGATGAAAAGATGTCAATCCAATTTTTCCTTTATTGAAACGGATCATAAAACCAAGATCCTTACACATTTTTGCTATGTCAACCTTGGTCTGCAATTTTTAAAGAGGGTATATCATATGAGGATATAAAAAGTTGATAAGTTTCCATTGATAGTAAATGTTTTATCACATCTATTTGGTATATAAAGGGAATTTTAGAGTCAAAGTTGGTGGATGTTAATAAATGCTATTGATGACAATAAATTATAAAACCCTACTTTAACATCCCTAAACTATAGCTTTTAATTCATTTAATCATTATTTCACAATTTGTATCCATACATGGGATATTCTGATAGTATACATATGTCATGAGAATCTGAACTTATGAGCCCGCAGAAAAGGAAACTTTTTGGTTAAAAATAATTCTTAATAGCATTCAATTGTCAAAAAGGAAAAAAAAAGTGCTTTTGTGCAAAGTTTTCAGTAGGTCATATAGGGGCAGAAGAGCTTTATGACAAGTGTGGTATTGGCAAAAAAAAAAAAAAACTTGATGATCAAGGCAATTATAATATTAGAAAGATAATGGATTGTGTAATCAAATTCCTTGACATGAGAAAGACCCACATGACAATCTCAGGGAATATGCCGCATGACATACCAGTAATGTACCTATATGTGCCCAAGTTACTATTGTTAATATTACCTTCTGATAGTGTGATACTTGGACTGATGATATTTGCTCGAGTTTTCACTATTTTCGTACATGGTGTGTAGGATCTTAATATTAGATTTCTCAGATTACTAATACTGGAACTTGAACTTGTTTTATGGCTACAGTCAGAATGGAAAGTTTAGCTATGGATATGCAAGTTCCCCAGGGAAAAGAGCTTCAATGGAAGATTTCTATGAGACTAGAATTGATGGCATTGACGGAGAAATAGTGGGTCTGTTTGGAGTATTTGATGGTAGGTGTTGTCTTTTTATTTTTGCTTTCTCAAAAAAGAACCATATGCAAAATATGATTTGAGTTGATAATATTTGGTTATGCTTACTTTCTCAAAAAAGAACCGTATGCAAAATATGATTTGAGTTGATAATATTTGGTTATGCTTTGTATTAATTACGCTTTGCTGAAAGTCCTGTGTTTGGCGGATCCATACAATCATATGTAGATTTGACTTGATAATTAGAGTATCCCTATGGATAGGTAACGTGTTATGTATCTGCCTATTTTGTTCAGGTCATGGGGGCGCTCGAGCTGCAGAATATGTTAAACAGAACCTGTTCAGTAATTTGATCAAGCATCCCAAGTTCATTTCTGACACCAAATCGGCTATAGGTGTTTGTCTATCTATTTTTTGTTTTCGTGTGTCTATGTATTTTAATATTAATAAAAGATGCTTAGTGTATGCTACATGATGCTCATTAAACATGAAACCTATGTCATATAGCTGATGCATACAACCACACCGATTCAGAGTTCCTTAAATCAGAAAACAACCAGAACAGAGATGCTGGTTCTACAGCTTCCACTGCCATTCTTGTTGGTGACCGCTTATTAGTAGCAAACGTTGGGGATTCCAGGGCTGTTATCTGTAGGGGTGGAAATGGTAAGCATCTCCTTCCCCTCAACTACGTGAAACTCTTTTTTTCTCTCTCTCTCTCTCTCTTTTTTTTTTTGCAAGACACAGGGCAATACCAATGCAAACCAAGTCAATTTTGAAGAATTAATTTTTGATAGGGTTGATTTGATTCATTCATTGACAGGCTTTGAAAGAAGAAAAGAAGAAAGATCTTTGTATTCTGATTTCTAAGTTCTTGCTTATTACACAACTAGAATTGTATTTATAAGTAGATGTACAAAGTCATTGAAGATAAGATGTAGTAAATGAGTTAGTGGGTGGCTAGTAGGTGGCTGGTAGAATATTCTACATTAATGAGCTAGTAGGTGGCTGGGTAATCTGCTCTGTTGTGTCAGTAAAGTCAACAATTTCAACACTCCCCCTCAAGCTGGTGAATAAATATTTTGCATTCCCAGCTTGGAAATTATGCCATGAAAGGCTTTGCTGCGTAGCCCTTTAGTTATCAGCCAATTGTCCTATAGTAGAGACATAAGGAGTACAAATCAGTCCACTATCCAATTTTTCCTTAATAAAATTTTTGTCAACTTCAATATGCTTTGTTCTATTATGTTGCACAGGATTATGTGCAATACTGATAGTGGACTTGTTATCACAATAAAGTCGAATTGGTCCACTCCTCTTGATCTTCAAATCGTCCAGAATAATCTTCAACCAAAGTAGTTCACAAATGCCTAATGCCATTGCTCTGAACTCGACTTCTGCACTTGATCTAGCTACCACATTTTGCTTCTTACTTCTCCATGTAACTAGATTTTCTCCAATGAAAGTATAATAGCCAGATGTTGACCTTTTATCCTTCCAAGACCAAACCTGAGTTCCTTTTAAACAAAACACCTTTGCCTGGACTGCCTTTCACATAGTGTAAAATCTGGTGTGCAACTTGCAAATGAACTTCTTTTGGTGAATGCATAGACTGGTTGACCATACTAACAGCATAAGCTATATCTGGTCTTGTGTGTGTGAGGTAAATCAACTTCCCAACTAGTCTCTGATACACTTTAACATCCTCAGGTGCCTCACCAAGTTTCTGATTTGGATCAACAAGAACAACTGTTGGTTTACATCCTAGATTTCCCGTTTCTTTCAACAAATTTGTCACATATTTTTGCTAAGAGATAAATATACCTTGCTGTGAATGTGCTACTTCAATCCCTAGAAAATATTTCAGCCTTCCCAACTCCTTAATCTCAAACTCTTTGACTAAATAGACCTTCACTCTTTCCCTTTCTGTCTCATCATCACCTGTTATAATGATGTCATCAACATATACAAGGAGAACAGTTACCTTCCTATCTTGAGAATGTTTGATAAACAAAGTATGATCACCTTGACTTTGTTTGTATCCTGACCTGAGCAGTTAAATCGTTTCGCGGTTCAGGAGCGATTTACAATTAATCGGAAATAGTCGGAAATAATAGGGATTTAATCGGTATATTTTTTTTAAATCATATATTTTTAAAATTTAATCATAGTCATATACAAAAATAAATAATTAATCAAAATACTATAAATTTGTAATTATATTACTTCACTAATTCAAACTGGTTGCTTATCTTCTAAATTATCTTCTCCACCCAACAAAATGTCTCCCTCAAGAATTTGTGCAACTCTAGCCTTTTCAATTTTTTTCTTTTTTACATTTGTAATGCTTCGGCACACTTTATTCGCACATCATTCTGCACATCAGGACATGATCTCACATTCCCTTTCTTATGCGCAAGATGTTCTTTAAATCTTGAGATTCCAGAACTAATTTGTGTTTTGCAAAACTTGCACCATATCAAAATTTTGTTGCTAGGTACTCTGCATTCTCCCCATTCCCATGCTATGTCATCAGATGCCCTTTTCAAGGTACTTGATTCTGATGTTGAATTGGTACAAGGGTTTGAATTACCTTCAGAAGACATGTCTATCATAGTCATTAGACAATTAGTCAATTTAAGAGCCAAATTTGAAGAAAAACAAACACAAAATTTCAAAATCCAAAAATGAGCAAACTGGAAGCCTTGCCGATTTTCTGTTGATTTTTGGCCGACTGGCCGATTTTGCTGAGTCCGTGAAGCCCTGCCGATTTTTACACAAACCGGAACGGTCTAGTCCAGTTTTTCGATTAATGGGCAATTTAACTACCAAAATCCTGACTTCGACAATACTTTTGCAAATCTCCCAACCCAAGCCCTAGGAGACTGGTTCAAACCATAAATAACTTTTTTTAATTTGCAAGCCCTGTTAGCTCCCAATGTTCCCTCATAACCTGGTGGTATTGCATATAAATTTCTTTGTCTAGATTTTCGTGTAGAAATGCATTCTTCACGTCGAATTGTTGAAGAGGCCAATTAAAGTTTGCAGCTAGAGATAACAATACTCTTACCGTGTTCATTTTGGCCATAGGTGAAAAGGTTTCCTGATAATCAATGCGATAAGTCTGAGTATAACCCTTAGCTACTAACCTTGCCTTGTATCGTTCAAGAGTTCCATCAGCTTTACACTTCACTGTGAAGACCCAACCAACCAACTCAACTATCTCCCATGTCATGTTCTTCTCCAAAGCCTCCATTTCCACCTGCATAGTTTGTTTCCAATTCTCATTAGATAATGCCTTGGATAAGGCTGGTGGAATTGGGGTGGTATTAAGACTCACAAGAAAGCTTTTATGAGATGTTGAAAATTTATCAAAGGCTACAAAATTAGAGATAGGATAAAGGGTTTTTTTAGTACCTTCATGGGTTCCTTTCTAATAGCAGGAGGCAAATCTAAAGAAGGAGTTGCCTCCACTAGGAGCCGATGATGGAGCTTGTTGTGGCACAGATGATGACTTGTTTTGTGTTGAGTACACCTGTGAGAACCTTGTAGTATCACGCCCTGAAATACCTGTAGTTGTATGATGATTTAGTGACTCAGGGTGTAGGTTATTTTGTGACTGGTTAGGTTTAGTTCAGGGTTGGTTTCAGGACTAGTAGACATTATTTTAGGTTCAGTAATTGATGTTGGAACTGAGGCAAGTAGGTGTAAAGGGTTGAAGTCTAGGGAAACATCGAGCTTATCTTCCAATAAACTCTCCCCTGAAGATAAGGCTAGGTGTAGAATGGCTTGGTTTCATGAAAGGTAACATTTGCTGACATATACATTTTTTGTGTAGGTCGATGGTAACATTTATAACCTTTTTGTGTGGATGAATATCCAACAAAAATGCACTTAATGGCTCCAGGGTCTAACTTACTTTTGAGAGGGCTATGGATGTGAACAAAGGAGGTGCAACCAAATACTCTAGTTGATATAGAGCAAGAAGTTTTAAAGTTTGGAAAAAAACTGTGTGAGAAGAGATATTGGCGATTTTGAGTCGAGGACGGGAGTAACCAACCTGTTTATGAGATAAATGGAAGTGAGAGCTGCTCCCCCCAATAGGATTTTGGAACTGAATTCTGAAACAATAGGGCTCGGGTAGTGTCCATAATGTGTCCATTTTTCCTTTCCGCCATCCCATTTTGTTGGGGTGTGTGTAATGAATGATTCATTCTTTTAGAAAATATGGTGATAAGTTTTGATTAAAATAAATCTTTTTATTTTCACACCAAATTGATTTTGAACCATTGCATGAAAAATAGGAAACACACTACTCACATCAGATTTTTGCTTTAGAAGATATACCCATGAAACTCGAGTACAATCATCTATAAATGATACAAACCATTTTGCACTAGAAATATTAGGAACTCTAGAGGGACCCCAAACATCACTATGAATCAAATGAAAAGGTTTTGAACATCTTTTATTATTAACTGGAAACGAAATTTGTTTGTGTTTAGCAAACTGACAAACATCACACTGAAAAGTTTGAATATCAAGTCCCTTAAACAAAGCTGGAAACATAACTTGTAAAGTTCTAAAAGAAGAATGACCAAAACGATAATGATAAAGTCGGACCCTATCTTTATTGGTGGTTGACTCAGTGAGTAACAACTTAGGTAAATTAAACTTGAAGCTACTTGGTTGACAGGTGGCCTCAAGATGATACAAGCCATCTCTTTCCGTAGAACGCCCAATCATCTTCCCTGAATCCTGATCCTGAAACACACAACAAGAAGGATGAAAAACCACTTTACAATTCAGGTCATTAGTGAGCCTATGAATGGATAACACGTTTGTAGACAATTTAGGGACATGTAGGACATCTTTAAGCACAAATGAAGGTCGAATTTCAATATTCCCTATACCAACAACTGTAGTATATGAATTATCAGCCACATATATCTTCCTATTATCAGGACACAACTTATAGGTACTGAAAAGACGTGTAGAGTGTGTCATGTGGTTTGTTGCTCCCGAGACAATGACCAAGGAGTTAGAAGAAGACTTATCCGAGGCATTAAATACTTGAGAATTAGATGACTCACCTGCCTGCACCAAGGAGCAGCCTTGTCTTGTGTTAGAGAGCTCAACAAGCTGCGTAATCTCTCTATCTCTTCCTGCTTAAACTCATTAGTCACCTGAGTCTCTCCATGTGAGTCTCTCCATGAGAGGTATGGGCCTCTGCAAGATGTGCCTGGTTTGAGTTAATATCATGTCCTCCTTTACGATTCCAGTCGAGATTCCAATATCGACTGGGTGGTTTTCCATGTAACTTCCATCAAGTGTCCTTTGTATGTCTGGGCTTCTTGCAGTAGGTACACCATAAGTGCTCTTTGTTTGAGTTTCGTGGGTGTTCTAACTTCTTGAAATTAGGCTATGCAATTTGATTCATGCTCAACTTTCTGATGGATATCAGAAAACATAGTTGATCCCTCAGATGGCAACGCCTCAAGCATCACTCCTCGTCTGCTCTCTTGAGTTCTAACTAGGTCTCATTTAAAGATGGCAGCTCCTCTTTCCTAAGGATTTGCACTCTGACCTGGTCGAATTCAGCATTTAGCCTTGCCAAAAAACATAGACTCGATCTTTCTCTATGAATATTTTCAGGGCTGCTGCATCTGAACCGCATTTTATCTCAATAATGATCCATTTCCTACCACAGATTTTTCAGCAAGTTTGCATACTCAGTAGCACTTTTATTACCTTGTCTTGCAGTTGATGTTTTAATCTTAACATCATACACTTGTGTTGCATCATTCACTTTTGAATAAGTTTGTTGGACAGACTCCCAAATATCTTTTGCTGTAGGCAAGAACATACAGGTATTATTGATCTCTGACTCCATTGAATTCCATAACCAAGACATCACCATAGAGTCCTCATCCCAAGCCTAAAAACCAGTTTCATCCTTCTGAGGACCACTTCCTAGCAAGTGGCTCAACTTCCCTTTTCCTTTGAGAAAAGTGCTAACAAGTTGTGACCACTTCAAATAATTTTTCCCTGGGATGCACGGACCCGGATACGCGTGTCGTATCGGATACGGATACGACATGACGATTCGGCAATTTTCAAAAAACTAGGACTCGGGGACTCGGCGACACGTCAATTAAACCTTATTTTTATTTTTATATTTTGTTAAAAAACTATTAACATAATGTCATAACTCATAAACAATAATTAATAATCCAAACATATAAAACATCAAGATGCATTATAGATTGATAGTTTGATACATAACTCAAAAGTATCAACTTTAAGTCCCAAAAAAAGGAACGTCAACAAAAAGAGAAATATTGCTAGAATATTTTACGGCAAATAGACAAGCCGAAAATGATAGGAGAAGAACTTACAAGAAGAGAAATACTGCAGCTACTAGCTAGTAAATGAAGAGTTGAAGACAAGTTGGACAACAATCAAGTAGCCTTGCTCGTTATTTAAAACAACAATGCCAGTAGAATGAAGAATGAAAACCAGAGTGGGCTCCACATTTTTCGGGTAGCGATTATCATCGGCATTCTGAACCTGAAGCAACATAAACAAGTTGAAAGCCTTAGAACAATTCTAGAACATCAGAACTTTATCAACATAATATAACTCCAAAAGAAAACATGAACAACATGTCAAGATGTTAACTCCATGCAATACAAGCACTTCTGCAGTCCACCCATAAGATAAAAGCAGTAAACGTTTCCAAAAGTATGATGCTAATTGTGATACATACACTGATACTATATTATATTTTCTACTACTAAATACAGAAAAATAGTATATTTTCTACCACAAAATGATGTCTTCGTATTTTACGTCACATGAATGAAGAAGTTTGGCTCAAACAGGCAAACATCAACATGAGTACACACTACACAGACTGAGAATCAAGGACTAAAAACGAGAGTATCTCAAGATTCTCAACTGAAAGACTAATTTTGCTTCTTTTTTTGTGATTATCTCTGCTTACCACCATTGTTTTTTTCTAGATCGTAATTTAGTATTGGCTGCATGATACCAATTACCAAATGTCAGCATGATTTTTAGTACCACTATCATTGGAATTGACATTGAAGACATATATGAAATTCTAGCAACCAATCTTTAATATTAAAAATAAGGATTTTGAATCGCATTCTCAAAACTGAGTTTTACACAGCTCACAAAGCAGCAAGTTATGAGCAAGAACATCTCTCACCAGGGAAACAAAATACTGAAAATAGCATCAAATTGAAAGACATGCACATGGCGAATATTTGAGTGAACACAAACACTGAAATGAAATACAATTAAATATGAGAAAAGCCTGAAAGTCAGGTATACCTTGTTGTCAACAATGTCAAGTGATTCTCTCAACCTCTTCAATCCAGCCTGAGATAGTGAGATCTGAAGAAGTGAAGAGCAGAAGAATTAAGGACGACAGATCAGTGACACTGTGCCAGTGAGTGACTGAGTGAGAGAGACGAACTTGAGCTTCAGTCCGACTCCGACAGACTCCTCTAAGGTAAGCTCTTTTTTCTTCTTCCCTTCTTTCTCTTCTTCGGTTCTTCCTCTTCCTTCTTTCTTCTTCCTCGCCTCCTCGGTTCCTCCTCTCTCTGGTTGGGTGGTTTGAGCAAGAACAAGAAAAAATAGAGATTAGATTTTAATATTAGGGCTTCACATCTCAGCCGTCCGATCTTATCAAGATCTGGAAAAAAAAAATTTAGCAACCGAATCCCCACCATGTCCGAACCGAGTCCACGCCGTATCCTGACCAAGTCAAGTTGACCAATACGTTGACCGCACAATACTAGTAGAAGCATCTGAACATTTTCTAAAATCTTTGAATGGACATGATAGCCAATACAAAATATTAAGATATTATAAAATCCAATATTAGATTTGAATTCGTTGACAAACAAAGATTAGCTACTATATTATTCAATGAAACATTTGTTAGTGAATAGGATATAAGATAGGAAAATATAAGTTTTATTAAAGTATTTTTCCCCCATGTATAAGTTGGGCATAGTTGGGTGTCCATCTTCACAGGACCCTGCAGTCAGACCAACCAGGTTTTTTATTTGTTCTAGTGGTGAGGCACATTATTAATCTTGACAGTAGATGATGTTGGAAGAGTTTGTCAGGATATGTTGAGCGGTATAATGTATGCTAAAGATGAGTGGAAATATTAAGGTCAACCTCCTTTCCTCGTTGCACAACTGCAGGGAGCATCTGGGCATTGCACGCAAACTTTTTCTTTTGATTCTACTTGCATGTGATCAATATTCAAGTGAAGTTTATTGTTTCAGTTTGCATGAATTGTAGATTCGTTTATTGTGTTTTTGTCTCAGAAAATTGTTATTGCGTTGTGGTCAATTGCACTAGTAGCAATAATCTAGTTCCTATCAAGATAAACAAAATGTGCAATTATATGCTATGTTGTAACGATGAAATTCAAACTTTATGCGCGCCTGATATGGTATTTCATCTTTAACTTCATGCAGCTATAGCGGTGTCACGGGACCACAAGCCAGACCAAACTGATGAGCGGCAACGAATTGAAGATGCTGGAGGGTTTGTAATGTGGGCTGGTAAAATTCCATATGCCACCAGCTGTCATGACAATTTTTGGTATCTTGTGTCTTCAGTATATGATTTGTTTTTTAATGAACTGAAAATTTGTCATAGGCACCTGGAGAGTGGGTGGCGTTCTTGCTGTATCCCGTGCATTTGGTGATAGACTATTGAAACAATATGTTGTAGCAGATCCAGAAATTCAGGTATGAATGTCAACATTGCTGTTCCTTCGTTCCCTACTCTTGTTCCATATGTAGCATGTGGTGTGTTTAGTTTTGCTGCATCCCGATCCTGTTGCCTTTACTTTACAAACTTCAGTCTGATTATATGCTTGAAAATTCCAGGAAGAAGTCGTTGATGGTTCCCTTGAATTTCTTATTCTGGCAAGTGATGGACTTTGGGATGTCGTCACGAATGAGGTATTTTGCATTCCTGACATGTTTTTTTAAATGGTGCATCATGCATTCATTTCATGGGATACCATGCTTGAGCCCTTCTGCAAGACGTATAAATCGACCTGGACTGATTTAGTCTGTTTGTCACCTCTTGAATTGGTTGTAGCCTATACACACAACATCCATTGCATTTGAATCTATACCTTTATCTTCTGCATGGATGGATGGTCAACATAGGTGATATATTGCGATTCTTTAGCGACCATCAATCCAAGATGTGTTGTCACATGAAGATATATATTTTTGCACTCGGCAAGCAGGGAATTCAAGAGACCCTACCTTTTTTTTATTGGTACAGACGAGTGGACACCGCAAACTTCATTGTTTTCTTTATTTCTGCAGGAGGCTGTTTCCATGATCAAAACAATCGACGATGCGGAACAGGCTGCCAAGAGGCTGATGCAGGAAGCTTATCAGAGAGGTAGTGCAGATAACATAACTTGTGTTGTTGTCCGCTTCTTGTTTGGCAATCAAGGTGCACCATCTCAGAGTAGCTCTGGTTCAGCATCTGCTCTAAGCTCTGCCCAGGTGTCTGGCAATCAGAGCTCCACCCATGGGTCTGGCACTCGGAACTCTACCTGAGGAATAGGCACCCAGAGCTCTTCCCATGGAATAGGTAAACGTGATGGAGCAAACTCTGTTCGTACAGAACTCAATTGTAGGAAAACGACCACTATAGCATCAAAAATCTAAACGTTCAAAGACGAGGAAAGGACCACTCTGTCAGCTGCTAATGTGCTTATCATATTTGCAACTCGCATAAATAGTAAGGATGGTGTGTGAAACTGTAAAGACTAAAGTTACTACTTCGGATGTTGTAGCTTGACTTTTTTCCCTTTCTACCTCTGTTGTATGTTACTGTTGCAATCAGTTCTTTGTTCTTGTAGCTTTCGTGTTATGTTGTGGTTCGGTGGATGGAGGCTTGTTATTTTCAAATTCCAGTCTAAAGCACATACCGAGACAGTACTCTCTGATTCCAGCTCCTAAAGTGTATAGATTGGATTGGTAGCCTGCGAAGAAGGGCCATAGTCAGATCACATGCTGACCTTCATTGAGAAGTTATTTTGGAGTGTTAGGCGATGTCATATATAAACTCCTTCAATTTTTGTGTCACTGAACTGGACCCTGACCAGTAGAAGATGGATTTCAACTTGCCTGCTTATTACTTTTTCAAGTATTCTTACACACAATGGTGAATGGTAAAGTTTGAGTTTTTGGGAATATACTGAAAACTTGGAAAGTTTATTTTTCCACCATGTCCAAATGAATTGAAAGATGGCGCAGCCATTGACAACATTTTTATTTGTCAAATTTTTGTAAGTATTAGAAGTAATGAAACTTGCTAGTTCTAGTGACATGAACTACGACAGCTTCTTATCCCCAACAAGTATGCTCACGTGATAGCAAAGAAGTGAACGCGAGACAGGAAGAGAGAGAGAGAGCTAAAGGTTGTAAATGACCTGTAAGACAATTGACATTGGGTTTTATTTTTTTGTTTTTCATTGTTATTATTATTATTATTATTATTATTAATTATTATTATTATTATTATTATTTTATTTCTTAATGCTTAACCCTCTCACCTGAAACGCTATCGGTATGGTTTGAATTCTGAACTTGTGATATCATCTGCCACAAACCTACCAACTAAACTAGTACCCCATTGGTGACAATCGACATTGTTGTTTTCTCTTAAATACTTGATATAAAACCTTCTTTTACAGTTGATAAAGCACAAGAATCACATTCTCAAGTTAAGTTTGAGACTCACTACTTGTTTGTACCAATTTTTCCTATCACGTGCTCCGCATGTGGTGGTTTTTGCAATTGACGGACATGCAGTCTTAAGGGTGGGGTGATCAACACTTTGAGGAAAGTTAGCATCGCTTGCTTGGCACATGAGTGCTTATATAGGGGATGCATACTCGGCAGAAGTGCTTGAAAGCACTTGATGAAAATATGGTAGAACTTTGCTTGTATATAAGTTATAGCAGTTAAGTGTGCTCGGCATGTAGACCGCGACTCACATGGGCAACATGCATATGAGGTCCAAAGGATGCCACATACTTGGCACGTGGGTATGTACAGACTAACATCAGATGTCTAAAAGGGTGCACGTGCTCAGCACGTGGGTGGGTGGGTACGAATGAAACACATGGCTTCAAAGTAGAGATTTTGTAAGGCTGGATACAACTAGATAACAGTGGTCTGACCCGGTTGACAACTTAACAAAGGAAGTCGAACAAGTCTAGGGAGCCAGGCCTGGCGCAGATCCAGGCCTGGAGCGCCAGATCTGCGCCAGGCCTAACTATCTACCATTTCACATTTTTGAAATGCAGGATTATGTACATCTCGAGAATGTTGAATGATAGAGAGCTAGGCCTGGCACAGATCTGGCGCACCAGGCCCGACTCTCTAGAATTGAGGAAGGAAGTCGGATTGTAGGGGTCAAGCTAATGAGGGGATGTATTAACAGCTGCCGCCAGTCAATCCAATAATGACACATGGATCTCGATAATGGAGTAAGCTAGACTATACAATTACTTGAGCCGGAGGATAGATATGACAAAGATTGGAGAGGGATTACAAGTTTCGACATGTCAACTCAACCCATATTAATGAATTGTTAACGAAGAAATCGAATTGAGAGGAGATATCTGCCCAAACTGAAAATCCCAATCATGTATTGTGTGCGACTGAGAACTATGAAAATCTAGAATTAAACACTGGTGAATTTGAGAGTTTTCGTCTAGTTATTACAAGCACATGTGATTCTTCAGCCACTAAATATAATTGTTAAGATGGATCGAAACAAAAATAAGTCTGCGAGGTGTAAGTCTTCATGCGAGGTGGAGGCGGTGACATGGGTGCACTTATGACTAGCATTGTGGTCTTTGGGTGTCACTACTTAACACCTACCAGCAGATTGGAAACTCAGAAACTCAAAAAAAATGGGGAAGAAGAAGAACAAGAGAACCAGAGACTCTTCCTCTTCCTCCTCCACCTCCACCTCCACCTCCACCTCCGCTCTTCATCCCTCTAACACACACACAATCTTCCCAACAATGCTCGCATCTCTCTCCAACCTACACACCCCTTTCGCCCAATCTCTCCTCGAAACCCACATCACTTACATCCACAAATCCCTCACCACTCTCACCACACACACCTCTCTATTCTCTCTCCTCCCCGCTCTCCTCACCACCACTCTGTCCCCTTCGATCGCTCTCAAAACCGCCGAGCTCCTCGGCGAGTTCGCTCTTCTCTCGATGGAGGCGAACGAGAGTCTCGCGTCTGACGTGGCAGTTCTGGAGGCGTTGTTGGTTGTTGTTGTGAGGAGGAGATGGAGGAAGAACGGAGTTGCCGTTGCGGTTGCTGGGTGTAATACGGTTTTAGATATGTGTACTACGGAGTTCGGGAGGAGAAGGCTCTGTGAGGTTGGAGCTGTCCACAAGTTGATGTGAGTGTTTAATTGGTTTTGGTGTTTGAATTTGAACTTGAATTGAAATTGAAAAATTGAATCTTGTTTGCTTGATTGTGGTGATTGAATGAACAGCTAGACTGTCTTTTGATTTTGAGCGAAGTGAGGAATTGATCTAAGTAGTTCAATTCGGTGGAAATGTATTGGTTTTTGAATGAGTGGTTGATTTCTTGTGTTTATATATTGCATTAAAGAGTATTGCTTGTCTAGTTTGAATTGAACACTTGATGCAGTTTATTTTCATTTGCCATGGAATGTATCGATCGTGTTTGGACATTGTTCAAAGTTTAATCTAGTATAATTGGTTGCAGTTTTAGTTTATGTTCAAATGGAGTGATTGATTGATGTAATTTAATCCGTTGTCTTGAGAAGTAGTCATTTGTGCTTGAAGGAGGTGAAACAATGGTTTGGGTTGTTTTATTTGGTGGGAACAGTAACAGTTTTGTGCTTGAAATGAAGTGGAGAGTTGAATGAGCCCGTGTCTGATGAAGCAAAGAGTTTAACTAGTTTTGTTTCTTTTGGCAGTGAAACAGTGGTCTAGTATGTTCGACTTAGTGAGTGAAGTGAAACATATTTAATCTCTGTTTGGTGTGGGAAGTATACTTTGTATTTGATGAGGTGAATGCTTGATCTTGTTGGTTTCATTTCATGAGAGAAGTATCTGTGGATACTTGATAAGCATAAAGTTCCATCTAATTGATTTCTTTTTTTAGATCAACATAAGCTGTTGCTTTTCATTGTCTAATTTGTAGATGTTAAAAAAATATTCTCTCGATGATTGGAGCAAAATAAAGAGTTGGACTCATCCGATCCTACTAGTTTTTGGCTTTATAAATCTTTTAAAACATTCTCTAATTCTGTCCTGTTTTGTTTCTTGCCTGCAGATTTTTATATATTTGTGTTTGTCACATTCATTTATACTTTATTAACATCTCATAGGTCTGTATTTCTTCAGGACGTGGACTCTACTGCAAGTTCTATTTCTTTATGCAGAATGGAGAAAGGAAGCATTAAGAATCCTAGACAAAGGACCCACAAAAATGAATTGCCAGTATTATGTTTTGAGGTCACAGTGATCCTTATCAATACATGCAGTGTGAGTCAGTTGAAGAAAATCCCTAGGGAGCTTCTTAAACTATTCTTGAGTTATTTGAACGAGTTATGGGTGCAGGTACGAGATCAAAGTTCAAGAAGAAATATTGAAAATTGCACCAAAGAGAGAAATGACATTCTTTACAGGGTAAAGAAACATAATTTAGCAGAAAGCGTTTTTAGGCTCTCTATCAATTCCAGTAGTTTTACTACCACGTGCATAGATGAGGTCGTAAAAAGAAGCATATTTGGCCCAAGCCAGTCTGATTATGAATCTTTCATTTCTAAGCATTGGGAGGATTCACCCTTTATTTTAAGGAGTGCTTTAAAGCCTTTGAATGACGAAAACCACATTTTCAATTTATTATTTCAATCCTTCGATTCTGAAACGACTCCTGATGCTATACTTTCCTCTGTATTAGGAGGCCTGGTTTCTTGTCCACCCCTTCCTTCAGATGAGCTAGACATTCTTAATTTCCTAAAAGAGCTGAAAGATGGGTTAGGCCACCCTATAGTCTATGGGCAGGATATACGAGTTGTGAAAACAGTTGAGACAGTCCATGGAGATAAGCAGGAGAACTTGAAAAAGGAGGTGCACTTACTGAAGGAATGCACAGGTTCCAGCAGTGTTCCTGATTTTTTCGACATTGGTGATGTTGAAAAATGTAAAAGAGCATATCATGAGGGTTATACGATTGCTTTGCGTGGATTGGAATTTCGGTCAGAGAAAATTGCATCTGTTGCAGATGGGTTAGCTACTCTGTTTGGTCAACCATCCGTAGGTGCCAATGCATACCTGACCCCACCTGGATCTCAGGGTTTGGCTCGGCATTATGATGACCACTGTGTATTTGTATGTCAGCTACGTGGTCGAAAACATTGGACTGTTTTCCCTCGATACAATTCACACCTACCTCGATTATACGAACCTCTTGCTAACTTGCTTGGTCTTGAAGGTGACATAGCTGCATCTAAACGCACACAGTTTTTGCTTGAAGAGGGTGACATTCTCTACATTCCTAGAGGTTGTCCTCATGAGGCCTGTACAACAACAGATGCTGGTGAGTCTCAGATGAATGGTGCATCTACTGGGTTTTCTTTCCACTTGACTCTTGGAATTGAAGTTGAGCCTCCTTTTGAGTAAGTTGTTATTAAACTATTAGATTTTTGTTACTTAGCTAATAGTCTGGACACTTTTATATTCTCGATCAATTTTCAACACACTTTTCATTAATACTTGCATTTTTCAAGAACACAGTGTTGGTCTTTCTTGATTATCTATTAGATTGATGCAATTTCCCCAGAGTACTATGTCTTTATTGCATTCAAGTTGATGAAAAATGGGCTCTACTTTGTGAACAAGATTGCGGACCCTCATTAGGAACACACAGCCAAGCCATATTCCAGCCAGAAATGGCCCAAATCGTGTTTGATCGAACCCATGTTTCATCAAGTTTATTTATTTGGTTTTACTGAGTGTTCTAGGAATTCTGAGTTTGAGATTTTATTCATAGTTTATCCTCTACTTATGTCTGATTTCTAGTTGTAGTGATGACTAAAAGAAAAGAAAAAGGGGGAAGCTGGGTAGAAATCTTAAATTAAAATTGTTCATACTTCTGTAATTGCTTTGTAATAGGTTTTAGCATTCAGAAACTATTCATTTTTAGGTGTATAAGGTCAAATATTTGTGATTTATCTCATTTCCTTGTATATATATATATATTGGTGAATTTGCAAAAAATAATATGATTTACAGATCAAACTTTATGTGGGAACTGAATATGTGAGATCTCAGAAAAGCTTCCATGACTACAATAAAACTTTATTCACATATGTGACATTAATACAAGTTGATTCATTCCTGCTTGAACTCTAAAATCAGTTTATGGAATAACTCTTAATCACCTCTACCTTCCTATCACCGAATCTTATGGAAAACTCTAACATCCTTTAATATCAATGATAACACATAGTTTATCACCACTCAAGTTTATCACAATTCAACTGTATCCTTAAACATTCTGTCTAGATTGACCTTGACCTCCATCTTTATCTTAAATTTAATTAATTCGGAAATACTGGAAGAGGACAGCGTGTCGGCTGAATCAAAATTTCTGTATTAGTATGTAGGCGGTGTTCTCATAGCGAACATGATGCACATGCACAAGGTTCCAGAATGTTAGACTGATGAACCACCTTTTATATTTGATTAATTCTACAGATCTGTTCTTTTGTCTGCAACAGTTTATTGCTTTTCAAAATGACAAAAAATTCCAAGTTAGTGGTCTAAAGAAAATCTACTAGTATACACTTTGCAAGATTACCGTCAATTGATTGATATGACCTCTGGGGTCTTGTGTAATAAAATGGCTTGTGTTGTTCTGGTTGGTATGATGTGAATCTATTTGTATGATTAATTACAGTGGACTAAATATCATTTAGATGGGTCCTTAAAAGACGGAGATGATAAGAAATTCCCATCTCTGTTTTTCCTTGAGTATCATTTAAAAGTTCATAGACCAGTATACTGTTAGCTGTCTCAGAGCTTTTTTTTTTTTTTTTTTTTGGTAAAATGATGGTAATCTGCTGTTTATTATTTTGGCTCAGGCCAATCTTTATGAGTTTTGTTGTCTTCTTTTTTCCTTTTTATTTACTTGAAATATGCATTAAGAAAGTTTTCCTCCGTGGTTCAGAATATATCAACTTTTATAAATTGTGAGCCCCATAATGCATGTGCAGCAGCGCGTTTTGTTTCAACCTATGTAACGTGGACATGTGAATATGTGTCAATTGGTCACAATGTGTCTGCACCAGTGTCCCTGGAAAGACCAGTTCATGGGCATCATTTAAAGTTACATGGTTATTAATGAGGCTGATTTTTGTTGTTAATTTAACAGTGCTTCATGAAAAATGAAACGTAGAATGTCTTTTCTAATATTGCTCTAACCTTGAATATGATAACTTATATCAGGAAAAACCGTGCGTTATAAGCTAGTTGACACACCGCTTTGTTATGCATTAATTAGAGAGGATCAATTTGTGCATTTTAATTTCTAGAATAGTTTTGATTTTGACTCTTACTCATGGTTATAGATTGGCTACAGGTGGGAGGGCTTTGCTCATGTTGCTCTCCATTATTGGAACCATAAGAAGAACCAGCTACCAATGCACAATCCTTTTTCTGTGAAACTAAAATTTATCTCAATAAATCTTTTGCATGTTGCAATCCAGCAAATTGGTAGTCTTGATCCTACTTATGCAAAAGCTTGCATGGTTGCAGTATTTTCTCCCAATTCAGCTACAAGAGATGTACAGAATGATGTTCTTGGTCAGAACCGAAGAACCACTTTTAGCTGCATAATTAACAAAATTGACACACAAGCAAGTTTCCTAGAAGTGTATAAGAGCATAGAAGTGGCTCTCGAGGAGAACAATGAGGATATCTTTCAGCGGATGAGGTGGTTGCGACACCTTTATCCGGAGGGAAACACAAAGGAAGGGCTTGATTGGGACAATCCTTTCACAGAGTTTGAGAATCTTTTCCAGCTATGTAACGAGCATAAAGATGAAGTAGAAGCCACGTTTATGAAGGTTAAGTCTAAGTTCTGTAATGAGGTAATATATGAGGATGTGTGTGAAAGCTTTGAAAAACTGCTTCATAAGTACAGAAGAGCCAGAACTGAATACATGAATGGGATGCTTTCCTTGCATTGTACAAGTTCAATCATTTAAGGAAGTGTATGTTATTGCCTCGCTGGTACATGATACCCTTATTAATGGAAATTCAAGTTCAAAGAATTATACTTTTTCATTTTCCACTTTAAAATCTATAATATGAAAGATCATCCCGTGACACTCGAAATAATGGGCTTTTTCTGCAGCTTCTGCAGCTTAATGACACTACTTGAGGTGCAACTGGAGTCGATGAAGGCTATTTATTGATTTGAGCTTTATCAGATCCTTGACGTACGCGTAGCTGGTTATTGGTGCCACCATCCCTGTACGTTTTTTTCTTTTTTTTTCTTTGATTAAATGTTCAAATTATTGTACTGCTGAACAACCTACAGTAGCATGCATAACATCAGAAACATTGTAATAAATCACTCTACACCAATTTAACAGATCTTAATGTAATTTTTAAATTTTTAAAATTTTTTTATTTTTATTTTTATTTTATTTTATTAATTTTATTATTATTATTATTATTTTTTTTTTTCTGGTTGTATCATTTGGTGCTTTAGTTCTCTGACTTTAGCTTTCTTATTTTCATGTTTGATCAATAGAATTTTACCTTTCTTGCCTGATAAAAAAGAATAAAGGAAAAGAAAAGAAAACCAAGTTCATTTGGAATCAACACATTTTGAACATATCGCAGGACACCTATGGAGTAATTTCGTGTGTACATTATTTAATGAAATAACATATTCATAGTATATATACGTTTTACATCCAGCAGGGATCTCGGATCCCACCAAGAAACTTAAAAACATGCTTCCTATGGTCTGGGATGTTTGGGAGTTGGATTAGGATGTGTGGACACTCCATGATAATCAACATGGTAAATCAACTCATCTTCATCCTTGCCACCGTTATTGTCGCCTTTGATTGCAAATCCTTCTTCATCAGGTTGCTGACGCTCTTTATCAACCACCTAAGATAAAGCATAAAAGACCCACTTTATGATCCTGAAGTACAAATCTAATAACAAAAGTGATTAGGAAAAAGTAAGTTGACTGCAAAACATACCTCTTTGCTATGTCTTTCTTGTTCATGGTTGGGTGAGACACTTGATTCTTTCACCATTCGCCTTCCTTGGAGCAATGATGTAGGTAAGGAAGAAGAGGATGCAACAACGTATGTGATGCTTGATGATGAGAGATAAAAGGCAGTTGTAAGTAGACAGAAGAACACGAAACCATGAGGTTTCATTTTTTTTTATCACTGCTAGCTAACAGTTTCTCCTTGATTTGAATAGGAAAGGAAGACCAAATAAATAGATGGCATAAGTGTCTCTGGGAGAGAGAGAGAAGAAGAGAAAAGATCAATAATTAATCAATGAGTGGGGAAACATGTCTTATTCATGCTTTGCTTCATGCTGAATTTGTGAATGATAGACACCCAATGAACCAATACAAAACTCTGACTCCTAGTACTGCCTACCCTTATTACTTTCTTTATCATCCAATTATTTCTTTCACATCTGAATTTTTGCTTTGATGGGTTTGGTGTGCATATGGGTAAAGAGAGAAGTTTTGCAGACAAACAGTCTCCTTTATGTTCCAATAACTCCTTTTCGCATCAGATTCTACTTCGATGGGTGTTGTCGACACATGGATGGAGGGAGGAGATTTACAGAGATATCATTGTGTAGAAGGTGTGGTGATGTGAAGTCGGATAAATCCATATGTATTTTTCAGACCAAAAAAGACCACTCAGTCACAGATGATATCCTTAACCATACGTTGTCCTCACCAATAAAAACAGATTTGTGTTTTTGTCACCCATGGATGCTACTGCCAAATTTTTTGTATCTTTTTTTGGCTCATCGGGAAAATTTTATTTCTTACAGGGCTCATGTAGTTGCACTAGGTACAATACAATACTGACAAGTGTTTATGAAGAAATATAAAGAGAGAACTTTCATGCTCCTTTGCTCGATATGGGGCAAGACTAATCGAAATAGGTAGTGTACAGTGGTTATTTTCTATTATTGTTACTATTGATGATATAAGTCAAAAGTAGATCTTGAGTTACAATGCCAAAATTGAACACGTTTTAGCACTTCGTTCTCCTTACCTACCAAGTCATTTCATTCATGTAATCTTATAGGTATTCAAGATCTACGTAGTAGCAGAAACTGTAGCAACACGATATCAAGATTGAAATACTTTTATCACCCGTTATTTTTTCAGGTTCTCAAGTAAAATGATCTAGCTGAAGGTTGGAGGTGAACATTACCTCAAAGATGATAGTGTGTATGAAGATGGATGCAAATTTTCTAATGTTATAGATGACGGCCATCGTACTGATCCTGACTAATGGGTCCATCGAAAAGGAAAAGCGAAAAAAAAAAAAAAAAAAAGGCATGAAAAATGAAATTTTGAACTTCAATGGAAAGAAAATACTCTGGGCCCTTATGTTGTACTGACTTCAGATTCTCAAATCTTATCTGTAACTTAGCGTTGTATTTTAGTCGATCAGACTAGATAAGGATAAATTACTTCTTATCAGTTGAATGATTTGCTATGCAAATTCTTTTGAAGAATTATCTGTTGGAATGCCCTTGAAGAAAAAAAGGTGTATCATGAGATGGTATAGTATCATCAGTAATGTTCCATGGTCGTCTGATTTGATGATGTCGTGCACATTTTGATGTTTCTTCAATGACATCTGACTGAGTTGGATGATGTCGTGCATGTAATGATATGCTTCTTCAGTGAAATCCATGGCGTAGGAGGGGTTTGAAATACTGTCATTGGAACACATCGTACCTTTAAGTTGACAGACAAATTTAGAGTGGTATTTGTGAATTGATTATGTTCCTTTCATGATATTTTGTTTGATCGTGTTTAGCTCTAGTTATTATTAGCGGTCTTCTCACAAAGTTACCATGAAATCTGTGTTTCGAGTCCTTGATCCCTTGGAGAATCCCATGCTAGAAAAACGAGGTTGCCTGCTGCTGGCTTCTTCGGGTTCAAAACCCTAATTGTTCGTGTCATACGACACCTTTGCTACCCTCAGAACTTGAGCTAGGATTGTCGTCCAAATCTTAGATTGCGTGCAGCCTTAAAGGGTTCAATCCACGCAAAATAATATCAATATGTTCCTCGTGACTAGACGATCTCAATCAATTTTCAGTTGAGTAACAAAATAAATCTAATTCAGTCATTTTCCATTAATATTTTTCAGTCCTAATTGTGTAGAAGTTCTTCCTAATCTCTAATTACCATTAAAGAAGATTTGACCATTGTAATGGTTGTAAGACTATTGTGGTCTTTAAACATGATTAGTAACTCATAACCAAGTGTTTCCACAAGTTACAGCATGAGATGCGCCATGGATTTATATTAATTCAATATTGTTTGTTAACTTCCAATACTAATCAATGTTATTTATTTACTCATAGACCAATGTAACCTCTTCAATCATAATTGATTCCTGTAATTCAGTCACGTTTTCTATGTGCATCTAATCCCTATATGGAGAACTCATTTAGTCTTTGTAGAATCTGACATATTTAGATTCATAAACGTTTCAAAACAATAACTATGTCAATCTAAATTACGTAGTTGTCTTGGGTTGCTAGTGAATCAGGTTTTGCAATCAGGATGACGTGACATTGTTAAAGGAGGTTTTTTACAATATCGAGATACACAAACACTTTATGAGAATTTCATCATTCTTTCAAGAACACACCACATCACCCTGATTGCAAAACCTAATTTCCTAGTATTTTTGTTCCAAACTGAAAAAATAAATGCTCTACTTATACAAAATGATTGAGATTGAGATTGTTTAAGTAGAAAACTCCATCCCTACTCGTAAGAAATTCACTTTACGTTGAACCGATAATGTATATGAATTGAAACCGTCTACTTCATGATGCTCTGATACAAACTCTCTCCCTACTCGTAAGGAAATTCACGTCATATTGAAATGAATCGTGGATTTCCAACAAGTTCAATTTTTCAAACAACAATTTACTATAGCGTTCAACATTTTTTTTGGTTATAATTACACCAATTATCCAATATTTTAGGAATTTAATGCCTTTGAATGGACTAGTCAAAACAGTAAACTAGTTTCCCAATTCAATGTCAACCTGAGATCAGCTCCCCATTTAACAAGCATAAACATATTTCCAAGAGTGCTTAGTGAGTTATCATACCTCCTTTTGAATTGGCAAAGCTTTTAATGTGTTTGAAATTGCCTAGAAAACTAGATTTTACATGCAAAGTTTTAGACTGAGTGCTTCAACTCTCATATTTATATAGTCAAAGTTTCAAGTCCAACGCTTAATTAGTAATTAACTAGCAATAATTAACAACATTAACCATTAATAATGACCCTATAATCTCCAAGCATTATATAGTGATCTCCCCATGTTGTAACCTACTTGTCCATCAAACTTGTTTCTTCCCTTGCAACCATGGAAGCTAGAGAAAAATGTAACATGGGGTTAACCCTTGGCATTGGAATGAACGAGTTTGCCCCAAGGCGTAAGGAGAATAAGCGTCCGATCCAGTTTCTCCAACTATTCACACCTTGTTCGAAGGAAGAAGTCGATCACGAAGAACACCATTTTGGTCTAATGGGTGAGAAAATGAATGGGAAATATATAGAATATAAGAATGATAGTAACAGTGATGATCAGAGTAACAACACTATCAGCAACAACAACAACGACAATGATAATGGTCCTAGAAAGAAACTTAGGCTCACAAATGAACAAGCTACGTTGCTCGAAGATAGTTTCAAAGAGCATACTACACTTAATTCGGTAATCTTTTTCAGTCAATATAATCTTTGTATTGAAAAAATGATTCATAACATCTGAGGGTTTATTCATGATTTCTAATAAACAGATTTTTATATAATTTGCAGGCTCAAAAAGAATATTTAGCAAAGAAGTTGAATCTAAAGCCAAGACAGGTTGAAGTTTGGTTTCAGAACAGAAGGGCAAGGTAATTATTTATTTTTCATTAGAGTTTCAGTAATTTTTTTGTTCTTCGTAATTTTGTTAGTTTCAGTAAATTATTTAGTCCTGGGTTAAATCAATATTTATCAGATTAATATGTAATGTAATTAATTGCTTTAAGTTTGCTTTCCAAACTGAAGAGCAATGTAAACATGTAACTGTTTGATACAATTTAATCATTCCTAATTTGTAAATTAATCCTGACAGGACTAAAGTGAAGCAAACAGAAGTAGATTATGAATTCCTGAAGAAATGTTGTGAGAGCCTTCGTGAAGAGAACCGAAGATTAAGGACAGAGTTGCAGGAACTGAAATCAAGTAAGCCTGGATCTTCTCCTCTTTACGTGAGGTACGCCAAGGCAGCAACACTGACAAGGTCATGCAATAAGATAGGAAAGATCTGTGAAGAGACAAACACGACAGTGATCAACATGGTAGGAAACTCTGAGAAGTTCTATGGTGGCTTTGATGAATCTGCTCTGACAGGTTAATCAGAGATAGATGACAGTGATCGACAAGGTACAAACTCTGACAAGTTTTATGGTGACTTTGATGAATCAGCCCTGACTTGTTTATCAGAGATCTTAACCCAGTTAGTACCTAGAATTCGTTCCCACTTGATGTTTATCCACCTGCTTTAGTTCAAATAGGTAGGAAATAATATAGTTGCTATTTGCATTCTGAATCGATTGAAAGATTGTTACTGGATTACCAAACTACTAGTTTTCGGTTCATTGTACGTCAAAGTAACCTAGGAGTTTTTTGCCCTTAGGGTTTTACTTCAGTAATGACTTACATGAAGTGATTTTTTTTTTTTTGGTAATATTTTTCTCTTGTGATGTTTCACATGTTGTTCGTCGTCAGATCTGCCTTGAGATGAGTCATTTCCAGGATAACAACACAACCGATAACTTTTCATCTTCCCCTTTTCCTTTGACTGCGAAATACGACTAACATTTACAGGGATGGTGGCTACATGTCAGTGATGTTCATCCTAAAATTGCAGGAAAAAAATTCCTCTGCAAAACTAGGACTCTTTCATAATTCACCTAAAAATTGCCCAATAGGTCTACTGGCTGAAGAAGTAAAATGTCGGTTAACCTTTGACCAGTTTGGGCATCCCACTTGATTAGGTCAAGTTTTCTCCCCTTTTTTAACCAAGCAGGATAGAATAAAAAGTGTGTCAAATCACAAGATCATCATATGTAATTTTCCACAATGAAAATAAAATGCAGATGCCTGGTACTACAACTGATGGAACAGATAATGATGGTTTCTATTCTTAATATTCTTCAAAAAAATGATGGCTTTTCGGAAAGTCAAAATGACCCTAAGTGGATCTTCTTTACTACAATCGACAACTCAAACTCTGAGATAAGGAATTGAAAGAAAAACTTTGACTTCAATAAGCATAAATAAAGAAATGAGGTAGGGGATTGGATCTTATACTCGATGAGAACTAATCTACATTCTGTCAGCCAATCAATCCAATCATTAGTAAACTAATAACTAGAGCACCTTTGACAAGTATGAAAGTTTATCCTTCTTAGATGAAATTCATTATTCTATGAGATTCCAACATAATACCCCTAGTCTAAGTATTATTAAAATTGACGCCATATCTTACTTCCAGTTTTCTGCACTTCTAAGTTTGACGAAAGACCTTAAAAGTTCCAATACCCATAATGTATTCAAGTATTCTTCAAATGATTCTACCTGCACCAGAAGTTTGTTTTATACAATGGGAAGAAATTTTACCTTTTGTGCATTTGATGAAAGACCTTCTGAAAGGAAGTGTCTTAGAATTTCTTCTGTTGATATTAGTATAATTAATTACTTTTTTTTGGTTATACTGCTGCCAATATGTAACACACAGTTTAAAAACTTTTCTCCCACAAACCCAGTAATCTTTGTAATGCATGGTCATAATCGTCTGTTCATCTTTTCAACCTAAACATTCTCCAAGTCTTTCAACTGTTTCATAATATATCCTTAACCCATAACATTTTTATATGTATTTTTTTATCAAACTTTTTTCAGATTTTCTTTTTTAATATATTATACATCAACTCTATCTTGGTCTCTAATAATATCCAAGTCCTTATCAATAAAACTTGGACAATTTTAACAGAATAGAACAAGTAATGTCTGAAGAATTAAAAAGAAAATTTGAACAGAGTATTCCTAGAGTATTCCTAGGGATGGTAGTGGGGCGGATTTTCACGGATATCCGCACCACTTGCCCTGTTTGGGGCGGATTTGGGTAAGGGTTTGTGGAGGTTGGGGTGGATACGGATTTTCGATCTGCATCCGTTTATTAATCGGGGCGGATATGGATTTGGCCATATCCGCCTCACGGATATCCGTTTAACCGACAAAATTACGAAAATACCCTTTACTTATATAAAGGGGATTAAACCCATCTCTCAAACGCACACACACCCTTCGCCTCTCTCTCTCACACAGATCTCCCTCTCCCTACGCCTCTCTCCCTCACACAGATCTCCTTCTCCCTTCGCCTCTCCCTCATATAGATCTCCCTCTTCCTTCGCCTCTGATCTCCCTCTCCCTTCGCCTCTCCCTCACACAGATCTCCCTTTTCCTTCGCCTCTCTCCCTCACACAGATCTACCTCACACAAATCTGAAGATCTCAATCTCAAGATACTATCTTACAGAAGTCAGAGTCGAACCAATATGAAGTTCTCATCTTATGGACGGTTGACCCAACTAATCAAGTAGCGGGTGTGGGAGAACTGTCCTCACACAGATCTCACTCGAAGTTCACTCGAAGACGAAGGGTCGAAGCCATCCGTCGTCCTCTCCCCATCAGAGATCGAGATAGATCTGATCTTTGTGATCTGAGATTCTTTTATTGAATTTTTTTTTTTTGTAATTTGTTGTAATTTTTTTTGAGATTCTTTGTAATTTTGTATTTTTCTTTGTAATTTGTTGTAAATTTTTTTTTGTTATAATTTTTGTATGTATGAATGAAGAATTATCGAAATTTTTTTTAACGGATATTTGGGCGGGGCAGATATCCGTCAATCTGTGCGGGGCGGAGGTGATTTTTAAATAAATTTATAAATGGATTGGCGGGGCGAATTTGGGGATCCGTTATTCCTGACGGGGTGGGGATGGATTTGCTCAAATCCGCCCCGTTGCCATCCCTAAGTATTCAGACTAGGTCCTTAGAATCGGAAAAACTAATTGAAGTATAGAAGCTTAAGTTGCAAGCAAGCTTTTCATATATTTTTCCTGGGAGTTTCTACAGAATAATATTATACTAGTGAGTCATCAAGTTGTAGCATTGGCTGCATATCCAACAGCCAAAAGAAGCTTAGATTTTAGTGAAAATGGTCAACTAAGAGGATCCATAGATGTCTCGTAGCTAAATAACATGTATCATCTAGGTCTCTAAAAGTTACAATCTGGATTCGCTTCTAATGCAAACTATAGAGAACATTTGAGGGCTTAAGACAGTGCACAGCCTGAGGGGCCAAGTGACACCTTACATTGTCAGGTTCCTAAACTAAATTGTGTTGAGTGTGGCCTTTTCCCCTAATTGTATTAGCTTCTCTCCTCGTGCACACTACCTAGGGGCAAGGATTGTGATTTAGCTTTTCTAGTTAATTTCAGTCTCCTGATTTTAAGAAATATTTCGGTATAAAGAAAAACGTAAAATTTCGAGGATACATACAATATAGATAATGCATCTTGAGGTATATGAAATATGTGAAAAAATGCAAGTAAATAAATCTATTAAACACATTAAATGAAGCCTAAATACCAAGAAATGAAACAAACATAAAATCAACATATAATTAGTAAATCAAGGGGGTTGTTTCAAAATCAATAAATAATTAGAAGAAATGATTGTCGAAAAATGAAAATCAATAACTTTGGCAAAAAACTGAATTTTCAAAAAAAAAACTCGAAAATTTTTCAAAATAACCTTGAAAAAATGTAAATTTATATTTTGCCTTTTTTCTTTTCGTAATTTAAATAACAAAAATTTCGGTGAAATTTCGCGAAAACTCATTCTGTGCCTAGGGGTACAGTTTGGTGCTACACATGTCCCTTTGATTACATTTCCATGTCATCAGATATGCATATTTACATATCTCTTGATAGATATTGATGTAATTGGGTATTTTAGCAACAATAGTATTTTAGTAGCATTTTAGCATTAGCATGAGTTATAATATTATTTAGTTAGGACATTATTTCCTATTAGATTCAGGGTTTAATTTAGTTATTAAGTTAGCTATAAATAAGGCATAGGATGATCATTGTTAGTTAGTTGATCGATTGAAAGAATATTTTATTTCTTAGTTATTTTCCTTTATTTTATCGCTGTTATTTCCCTTTATATTCCATTTATTTCAATTATTGTTAATTTATTTCGGTTATCGTTCTTTTATTCTCATCTATATATAACAACATCAACATAGATGATGTCTGTGTCACTTTAAGTCTCTAAAAAATACTTAGCGTTAAAAAAGGTTCAAGGATCACTTTTGACTTCCACACCAACACCAGTAGATCCATTCAACAAAATCGAAGGAATTGATTTTGAAATATCAATATAAAACGATTAATCATTTCCTATTAATGCCTTACTTGGTCTTCAAACTGGATAACAATAAATAATAAAAGAATTAATATTTAATGCAATTAAGAATCACAACAGACCTATACAGCAACCTAATCTTTTATATTAGCTATGGATGAAACTCAATGCATCAGTAATGCTTCTAAGACTGTCTCTAAGGGATGCACATGATGAATACTGTAATAATATATAATAGCATTTTCCATGTTTGGTCACAAGAAACTATTTCACAAATAATTTGAATCAATCATTTTCAATTTATGGATGAGCAGGAAATTGTCAGTTTTAGGGAGTCTTAGATATTTCAGTTCTGCCAAAACTTTGATCGAAATGATATTTCACAAGAGTCAGTAAGTTAAAAGGATCACAGACATCAAAAGATGTGGTAGACCGTAAACTACAAAGCATTCAACTGATCCACAGATTCTCATTTGCTCTCTCTCACTCTCTGTTTGTTTGTTTTTCTTTTTTTAAGCCTTTTGGAAGTGGTAAACAATAACTGGTAAAGCGGAAGCAAAATATACAAAATTCTTACTTTCGATTTGAAGGAGTTGTTTGTTGTAAGATGAGATTCACATATATGAGCTCATTCCAAGCATCTGGGATCCCTGGAAGACACCAATGGCTGCAATCCTGTCGCTTCGCAGAAAGCTTCTTTCCTTGAGGATTTGTTTTGCCATAAATAGATGGGTGCCCATCCTTGCGGAAGTTGGTCAACCTTGTAACATTCAAAAGTATGACTGGTACTCGCATAGTACGGATAACCTCGTCCACTATCTGCATTTTGGGTGGATAGCTGTCAAGGAATGCCCCCTTTAAGATAGGTTCTTTCTCCCCATTACATGTTCCTCCAGAGTCCCAGTCTCCACCTCTGTTCAACAAAAGCATCATTAGAACTCAATAATATAGAAAGTAATAGCATTAACCAAGGAAGAAAATGAACCTGAAATGGGCATTAGAATATCCACGATAGAATACCAACTTCTTTGAAGGATCGATGTTTGTGTCAATCCACTTCCCCCAAGTCTTAATAGCCCTCCTGTAAGCCTCAGTTGAATTGAACTCAGGGTAGACAAAATCACCTTCCTTGTAGTAATTCTTCCTGTTTGAGCAGTGCATTTATTTTCTTTTAGTCAGTATTTTGTTACTCAAGATCATGTGAAATGTGTCATTTGAATACAATTAAGTGAGTTATCTACATAAGAAAGCATAAATCATATACAAGAAAATGAGACATTACAGACCCCCTAGCTGTCTTTCCATGAGTCCACCAATGACCAGTATTGAAAACGAGGATGTCAGCCCGTTTCCATCTATTAGCGGACTTGTCTATCCGATCTATTGACAAGGTCGGGTTGGACTGTCGCTGGGCATTCAGACGGATTCCTTCTTTAACAAGAAAATGGGAGCGAACAAAATCTACGGTACAATTATAGTCCTGCCAAATAAAAAAGAAGATTGTAACTACATACCAGTAGTTTGATAGAGTAAGGATTTGGCCCATGTGTTTAATGTATTTAAGAAATATGCGAGATGGTACCTCAAATTTGAAGACAAAGTAACCACGTCCTTTGGTAATTTTATACCCATGAATTTCGTACATTCTGCTCTTATTAGACAGACCTTCACGAAGGAGGCATAGTATTGACTCAAACTGGTTCCGGTTCATTGAGTCCCCTACCAGCATCAGTTTTTTACCTCTCAATCTTTCCAAGAAGTCTGTTGCATTAAACCTATGAATCAAGAATGAGGACAGAAAATATATATACTCTTGACAAATTTGGCCAATATCAAAAGGCAAAAATATTATAAACTGGCAGTAAAATTAGAAGGGTCGCCCTCGGCATCTGTCTATACAAAAGTAGAAGAATATTCAATAAATTAAAATAAAGAGAGAGCACATATACTATGCTGGTGAAGATACTGTATAAAACCATATTATTGACTCAAGTCTAGTACTCCCATAAGCATTAGCAGGAAGAAAACATGTCATCTACCAAACCTTCAACTTTATTTCTTCATATGACCCTCTAGTTGGTATGTCGCATTTAGTTCCTTTTCTCTTTGTTGAGATGAGCCCGGTAACAAGTAGCCATTACAACATAAAAGTTTTGCTTAGCACATTGACCTTCTTTGAGAAGTGGTATATGGGATAAGGATGCTAGGAATTTCATATCCAAGGTTATCTCACTTAAAATTTCCAAGCATTGATATTCTGGTCCCAAAATCATAATAGATACTCCAAGTGACAATTGACTCATCTTGCTTATACTCACTTGCATCCAACAACAGCCACTACAAGTATCAATTTCATTTAGATAATTTAGAAGGCACTCTTTGTTGATACATATAGATCTTTGCGGGACTCATCACTATACAAATATCCTTCTATACTTCATTCTCAAAAACGTTAGATCTGTAGCAATACACTCTATCTCACTGGT
Source organism: Berberis vulgaris (assembly GCA_963556465.1). NCBI lineage: Eukaryota > Viridiplantae > Streptophyta > Magnoliopsida > Ranunculales > Berberidaceae > Berberis > Berberis vulgaris. Next base: position 59,992,109 of record OY747137.1, on the reverse strand, counting down.
CACAATTGCATTGTTTCACATGACCAAGGTATTATCCTACAATGGATTAACTAATGGAGCTTTGTCTAGGTTCCCTCCAATGCAGTAATATATGCTAATCACTCCTATGCATTGTTTGACACGCTCCACTTGGACAATGTATACAAGATGATATGTAGAAATGGTCACCTTAGAAAGTGTGATCATTATATTTATGTAAGGCGTTAGATTCTATCTGCTTTTCCTTAATTAAAGCACATACTGCACCTTAACTTTGCTCATTAAGATCATTCAAGTTTAGAATGTGCTGTCGTAATGTCAGTTAAAACAATGAATCAACTCTCGTACACATAACAAGTCTACTTTTAACAGGAAGCTGCCACTTCATGAACAACTGATGTCCTAACTTGAGTTCTATCAATACACCTGAACCTTTTTACTGATAGATGTCTTAATTTCATTATTTTAAGAACCTAGGCATCTATGAGTAATTGAGTATCTATGAATACCGAATACACAGTGATATTAAGGTACCTCCATAAGGTGATCAGAACATCGTTACCAGTTCGGGTATTTCATAAGGTGATCACATTATGTGCAGATATATATCTATGTGACATCAGACTCTCAAGTTGACTCGATCCTAACCTCACATGAATCTATATTGAGTAGAGTAGAAGCTTAAAATCTAATTTAGAACCTACCGGTTGAACAAGTATCTACCCAGCAGCAAACTAATAAGATAGAATTCCACCAAACTTTATGTCCAACAATTCAAAACTTTAGGCAAATTCACCATACAATAATAGCACACACTCAAATTCATTCAAAAAACCATAACTCTTTCAATGAATATATAACAAGAATTCTATCAAAATCATGTCATAAAGTGCAAATACATAACAATTAACAAATACCCATTAACTATATTTCATCACATACCTCGGGAGATCGCACCCATAGGGCTTCCATCTCCACTTCGTATACTCCGAATCCGATCTCCCATTGTCTTGGCAACTATAAGCTTCATCTACATAAGGGCACGAACTCGGCTTGTAAATTGGGTACTCCTCATCTTTCACCCATGTCCCATTGTACAAATCACATTTGGTATCCCAATTCAACTTCTTCAAATGAATTGAGACACCCCCTTCTCTGTTATTGTTGATATCAGTGTCTGGGGTTGCTTCAATCGTGTCAGTTTCTGGGGTTGTGGGGTTGTTCTCTTGCTTAGTGGGTTCAACCCCATTGTCATCAATTGCTGGATCAGCTGGAATAGTTGGTGTTGGTGGTGGTGGAGAGACAAGTTGGTGATTCTTGGCGGTGGAAATGGTGGTGATGTTTGAAGAGGACCAGATGAGATAGTCTGTGGAGTAGGAGAGCGAAGGTTCAAGGGCGTTTTTGCTGAAAACAAAGATGCTAACAAGTAATAAGAGAAGAATTAGTGAGAGATAGAAGGGTGTTAAGGAGTAACTTCTGGTCTTTTGGTGAGGAGGATGAAGAGATGGTGGCGGTGGTGGGGATGGTGAAGCCATTTTTATCTAAGATGGATTATCATTTGTGTGTTTAGTTCTTAAATTCCATTCAAAGATAGATCTAGACTAGAGTGGAAACAAGATTCTGGGCATGGATCTCTTTTTTGAGTGCTTTAACTTTTGAGGCATGTTTGGTTGTTGGGGCCTTTAATTAGGGCAACTTCTATGTGTTGGCATTTGTAGCAAAAATGCTAGGAAATCGTGTTTTTGCAATCATGTTTTGTAACCAGGGTAACGTGGCGTGATCTCGAAAGAAAGATGAAATCTCCTAAGATTTTATGTGTATCTTGATGTTGTAAAAAACTTCTCTAACGATGCCACATCATCCTGATGGTAAAACATGGTTACAAAACCTGATTCCCTAGCCTCACTCTTTGTTATTAGGTGGGTATGTCACGTGGTGGTGAAGATTATATAAAGCAAATAACAAAAAAACTAATCTTATGTGGGAGATCACATTTGTAGGAAAAACCACATAAAACAAATAACAAAAAAACTAGAATAAAAATGATTTTGTCTATTAAGAGCATAGTGAAAAATATCGAAGATTTAATGACCATTCTTTTAAGAAGGTATTAGTTAAAATTTTCAAAAATCATATATAGACTCTAAGTGCCATCATTGATGTGCTTCGATGATGATGATGATGATAGAGACCTCGAACAACGATTAAATGACCTCGAGATCCATGCCATGAAACACTAGCTCCCATTGAAAGTGTCAAAGCACACATCAAAATCAATCCCTACAGAACTTCGAAGATATTGCCAAGGAATAAGGAAACAACTTTATGCTAGCTAACAATGCCAAAAACAAAGATCATCAAAATTGAAATAAACAACTAAAATTTGCAAAAATAATGCATAGAAGAATGTTTTCAACATATATAAATCCATTCACTTTGTGACTAACTCATATTATGACTTGATCACAAAGTTCTTACAAGGCCGGACAAGCAACTAATTGCAAGTTTGCAAAGATGAGAAGTTAAGGTGTTCATCATGAATAGCCATATTGTATATCTATTATACATTGTTTTGCCACTTGCCGCACTTGTAGTCCCTGTGAGACCGCGAATATCATGGTTGTTCTAGACCGTTGGATTAGATACGCGGTTAAGTTATTTCAATATTAAGGTATTCATGTTCAAATAAGGGTTCGGAGGAGGTTTTTTAAATTATAATCCTTATATTTTAGGGTTTAATGTATGACATTCGATGACTCTTCCCCTAAAATGACTTAAAACCTCGTTTTTCGGGGTTTAAGGGCTTGAACCCTATTTTGAGGGTTGAAGCCCAAACTTTAAAATGACAAGCATGACTAAATACATTCTGTCATCATCATTTTTACCATCATATACAATTTTCTTAAGATCCTCCGCAAATGAGCTAGGAGTTATTACAATATTAAACAAACTCTTCGGATAGATTCCAGCGAGGAAGTAGGCTATCTTATTACATTCTCTCATCCATGCACTAGATCATTTGCATATGAACTGTTTAATATATAGGAAGTCAGATGTGAGACATAGTAAGTCAAGGATGTGAGTTGGCCATTGATCATTAGGAGAAACTGTTCTTGCTTAGTTGCTTTGTTTATTATTGTTCTGAAAAACCAAATACATGACGCATTGAGTTTCCAAGATATACCTTTGACATAATCGCCTGTCCATTTATTTTAAAATATTTCATCTGGCCTGCTTGTATAATGATTCCTTCCAAAATATATAAAAATAACCAAAATATAATCTCATCGATCGATTGTTTCTATGTTCCTTAAAATTTTCCAATAGATCATTTTCTCACTTTCTGTCTTTCCTTCTCTCTCTTTTTGATCTTTTTCGTTCTTGAATCTTCTTCTCATACAACACAAAACATAGCATTTACAAAATAACAAGAACAAGAACAAGAACAAGAACAAGAACAAGAACAAGAACAAGAACAAGAACAAGAAAAGTTTTCTATTCATTCATCAAAAGTACTACAATGGGGTGATATCAAATTCGATGGAAGTTTTGTTAAGCACCTCCGTATTGCTTTCACGGGCATTTTGAGATAGAATTCAAGTGCCCCGCCAAAATGGGGCGCGTTATAGGACTATGTAGGTGTTTTTTTTTTTTCATTATGTTGCTAATCTTGAATTTGTTTTGATGATTGAATTGGATTACTGACCTATATAAGAAATTTTTATGTGATGTATGCAGTACTAGCTCCAACGACTCTTGAAATGGAGATCATAGGAATATCTCCGTCATCCACATCACTTAAGTTAGAGACCAGGCATTTACACCGTAGTCCTGGCTTCGTCATTCTACTTTCATTGCTTGCTCTGATTTTGATCTGTTTCATTGTACTAGTACTTGTGTGTAGAAATATAAGATTTTTTTGGCCGACCATGTTGCTACCATGGCGAACGACTAATAAAAAGACAGGTAAGTTTTAGTAGAAAATAGAATTGAAGAATATAAATGCTTCTGATAGGTGCTTGAATTTATTGAAAAAATGTTTATTTTTGCAGTAAAAGATGATAAACTAGATTACATGAGTGAGAATCTTCGAACTATAAGCTGTTTTGATTTTCGGACTTTGAAGAAGGCAACCAAAAATTTTCACCCAGCGAATCAGCTTGGAAGAGGCGGTTTCGGGCCTGTATACAAGGTACTAAACTGTTGAACTTGCTTTGGTGAACAAAAGAAAGCTATTATATTGAGGAGGAGGCCTAATTAAGAGTTTTCGAGTTGGCAATTCTCAGATTATTTGTATTGAAGATATTATGATGTTTGAAACAGGGGAAATTACCCGACGGAAGGATGATTGCCGTGAAGCAATTGTCTCTAGACAAATCCCAACAAGGAAATTCAGAATTTCTCTCTGAAGTTAAAATGATCACAAGTATTCAACATAAGAACTTAGTACGCCTTCTTGGATGTTGCTCGGATGGGCAACAAAGATTGCTAGTATACGAGTATATGAAGAACCGGAGCTTGGATTTGATTGTATACGGTTAGTACTACTTTGCATCCATCCTCATATATGAATTCTACTCAATTTTCTAGTCTAAATGTTCATATTTTAATGAGCTTGTTTGGGTTCTTATGAAACAGGAAAGATTGATCGTTTCCTAAACTGGAAAAGTCGCTTTCAAATCATCCTTGGTATTGCCCGAGGACTACAATACCTGCATGAAGATTCACACATACGGATTGTTCATAGAGATATTAAAGCAAGCAACATCCTTCTTGACGAGAAATTCCTACCAAAGATAGGAGATTTCGGGCTAGCTAGGTTCTTCCCTGAAGATGAAGCATATCTAAGCACCACATTTGCAGGAACTTTGTAAGTATTTGTTGATAAACCATCAGTTTTTTTTCATGAATGTAAATGATTCACCTCTTAGTATAGATAAATCATCTTTGTATGTATTTGATTCCATCTGATTTTCTTCCAGGGGTTATACCGCACCCGAATATGCCATTAGAGGAGAGTTGACTGTAAAAGCCGATATATACAGCTTTGGTGTTCTTTTGCTTGAGATCATTGCCTGTCGAAAAAACACTGATCTTTCTTTACCATCAGAGATGCAATACCTCCCTGAATATGTAAGCATCCTATGTAACCTCTTCTTCCATGTTTTTTAATATCTTTGTTTTCTCATTTAGAGGATTATTCATTCTTCTTGTTACAGGCATGGAAGCTTTACGAGAGATCACAAATCCTCGATCTAGTGGATCCAAAACTAAAAGAAGACGGTTTTGAAGAGAAGGATATATTACAGGCAATTCAAGTAGCCTTCTTGTGCCTTCAGGCTTTCCCACACATGAGGCCACCAATGTCAGAGATAGTTGCTATGTTGACATGCAAAGTAGAACTGGTTAAAACCCCTATGAAACCGGCATGCTTGGACCGAAGGCGTCTGAACTCCGAGGACTTTTCATGGGAAACTATTTCAGTAGCTTTCCCTTCACCAATAAAAAGTGAGAGCCCCACTGTCACTCAACTAAAGAAAACTGGAAGCTAAATTCGGAATTATGACAGCGATATACACGCATTATTTCGCTTTCTGATTTTAATTCAAGAAAGGGATTGAAGTTTCATAAGAAAGTAGTTTAGTAGCTAGAATAATTTTATCTAAGATTGTAAAGTTTTGGTTATGATTGCATAAGGAATGTTTTTTCATGAATAGATCACTTCATTGTGTAATAATTCTTTAATTTGTGAAAATAAATGACTTCCATGAGTTGAACACCTAGTACAGCATATGTCGAATCCTCTGCATAAATTACGATTACATTGTGTGCAATTGAAGTAACAGGTAAACAAGAGTAAGAGTTTCAACATTAGATGAAACTAGAATTACTATGAAATAAATTTGATAAAAAAATATATAATGGTCATAAAAGTCTTCATCTCAGTTGTATCTAATGATATCAGAAGCAAATACAAGAAACACACCAAAAAAAGAAATTGGAGAAATATGGTATACCTCAAACTCTCAAACACGTTCAGTTACCTTTGGTTGCATTCAATTTTTCATCTCTTCGACCATGTCCGTCTTTTGTTCATTTTCATGTTCAGTAGTACTATCTTCTCCCTTAATTTCTAACTGTTCTTCAACTGGCTTCTGTTCTTCTTTCTTTTCACTAGTTGAAGAAACTTCCCTTGCTTTCAACTTCTTTTTTATCTCTTCAACTACATTTTCCATACCCATGTCCACGTTTCCAGCACAACCCATAAAAATCTCTGAAATGCTAGCTGGTGATATCTCAGCATGAGGCAACGTCTTCTCCACCTCCCCAAGTAGTTCATGTTGATTAGTGCCGAGATAATTCTTCATCAATATCTTAAACGCCTTAATCCCACAGTATGATAGGTGGATATGCTTATCCATCCGACCTGGTCTCAGCAATGCTTGGTCAAGCTTGTCCTTATGATTCGTAGTAAAAATGATCAACCTTTCTCCCCCACAAGAAGATGAAAGACCATCAACAAAGTTCAACAACCCAGATAAACTAATGGTATTACTTGTAGTGCTTTCTTCTTCATCAGAACTCGGTTTTTTTTCACTAGGTTTAACAATTTTCTTTTTCTCATTTTGCTGCTTTCGCTCCGAAACATTAAGCGAGCAATCAATGTCTTCAACTACAACCACAGACTTGTCAGGTATTGACATTAAGAGCTTCCTCAATTTTATATTATCAGACACAACCGTCAGCTCCAAGTCGTATATATTGAACCTGAGAAGATTAGCAATGGCAGCAATCAAGCTAGTCTTACCAGTCCCCGGGGGCCCGTAAAGAAGATAACCTCTCTTCCAAGCTCTTCCAACTCTTCTATAGAAGTCTTTACTTTTCGTAAAAAGTATCAAATCCTCTTTGAGTTCTTGTTTGACGACTGGGTCAATCGCTAATGTGTCAAATGTAGAAGGATGCTTAAAGATTACTGGTGTCCACATGTGATTATCAGTACGATTGGTGAAAATATGCATGTCTTTGGGCATGATTCTGCCAATAGAAGCTACTTCCATGATGTGAGGGATATAAGATGTTTCAACCTTTTTCTTATACTTTGGATGGAATGAAAGTTCATAACATTTTTTATCACCATGGCCACTTGGCTTACTAGAAGGCTTACTCGTGGTCCAAGTGACCTTGCAACCATCGTGAATCTCTTCGTAATTCTGATTGATGTCCATGGTGTAAGTGAGTTTCCTTGAGTGCCTTTGTTTGGTGAGCTTGACTACTTGGTTAGATGACAATTCTTTGCTGTCAAGATAGTATCTAACAGAGTCAAAGGCATCATTGATGTAACCGCTGGAGTCAAATTCTTCAACAATAATCACAGAGTTGGGTCTCTGAAAATTGAAAATCTTTGTTAAAAAAGACATAAGAGCCGTATATACTTGGGGAGGTAAGTAGTCGCGGATAGCTGATTTAAGGAACATAAGGGATAAAAGTAGAGAACTCATCGATCTGTAGTCCATTAGGGACCACAGTGATTTCCAGTCCATGGGAAACTCGAAGTTGGTCATGTTTCTCATATTCCGTATCATACTGTCTTCCCCCTATGATGAAGAAAAAAAATTATGTTAGGGAAAATCAAGAGAAAGAGCTTTGGCAAGACACAAATAGGAAACTAATTCTTCAAGCATTTTCAAATTTGACAAAATGGTTTTTTCACACATATGTTAAATTTCCTGGAATGGAAAACTAGTGTAGCCAATCTCGTTTCCATTCGTGACATTTGGAATCATTACTTGAAATACTAGAAACTTGAAAACCAGTGTTTTAAGAATAAAGTAGAACAAAATGTAGAGATTCTTCAAACCAAGAATTGAGAAGTAGAGTTACAGATACAAAAAAAAAAAAAATCCCTTCATGTGTTCAAAACTTAAATATAAATCGGAAGACCCGGAGTTCTCCAAACTATGCACAGACACTAATCATAACCTAATGGAAACACCATATTGTGATTGTTTTCCCTCACCAATGTACTAGTATATATTTACAGGATAATACCGAATTTTGACATGCTTTCAACCTTTTAGGCCAAAACTAAGGCACCCTAGTTGCACTAATGCTTCAACTTGCACCTAAATACTGATTAAAGTGCACAACAAATCAATAGAGTGAAAAACAGAACTTCCTATATAAAAAAAAATCATTTTGAACTCTCTACAGGATCGAAAGTAATTTTTGTACCATTTCTTAGACCACATAGATTGGTTGTCCAAGTATAGATGTGTTAGTGAACAGAGGAACAGTAAACAGAGAGGGGGAGAGAGTTACCTGTGCTTTCAAAACTGCAAGCTTTCTTCTTCTGTTTTTTCAAATGCTTTACAGAGAGCAAAAGAAATTATAAAGCCGAGTTGCCAAAAGAGTTTGAGTTTGTATTAAATTGGAAACTAAGGTTTTTCTATGTAGTTAAACTCTTTTTCTAAAATAATAAAATACACGGAAAATAATATATGTAAAATTTTAAAGAGTTTGAGTTTGTATTAAATTAGAAACTAAGGTTTTTCTTTGTAGTTAAACTCTTTTTCTAAAATAATAATATACACGGAAAATAATGTAAAAATTTTAGGTGGGATTGTGGGGCTCAACTCAACAGTTATGACAACTGCGCAACATCAGATTAATTTAAGATCCTTTGGGTTATCATAATGGCACTTGCATGTCACATCTGGGCTCGTCGCGGACAAAAGTACATTGAGAAATCTTCTTGATTTGAAACATTGATACCGCAAAGTGATGGAACAAAACTACTGATCAAGATAGTAAGCTTCAATAGGGTATAATACTAAATAAGTTCCCTCACATATACCAAGTTCGCACCATGCGTGTACTGTAATAAAGGAAGAAATGTGCTAGATACATAAGCTAAATGAAATAAGACAGTTATTTGAGGTAAGATAAACAGCAATTACAGCATTGGGTTTGCTCAATAGCGTAACCAACAACGATGTAATTGGGAACTTGGTTTATGTACTGATCCTAGCTACATGGTAGCATTGATAGAAAAAAGTTTCCTCAATGCACTGTAAAGATCTGTTCTAGGCCTTCTGTTTAACATCAACTAATTAATCTTCTCTTTTCACTTCTTCTTCAATTTCAGTACTTCATTCACTTAAACTAGCTTTTGCTCTTCTTCATCAGGTTTGTCGTCCCTGTTTTCAACAGTTGAGGAGTCTTTGATATCAAGAAACCGCTTCTTCATCGCCTCAATCACATTCTTCATACCCATATCTGCATCTTCCTCGCAACTCATGAAAATCTCCCCTATGTCAGCAGGTGTCATTTTCACAAGTGGTAACACTTCTTCTACCTCCTCCATTAGTCCATGTGTGTCAATATTGAGATAGTTCTTCATTAGCATCTTGAACGCTTTGATCTCACAGTAGGACAGATTTATATGTTTGTCCATCCGACCCGGTCTCAACAATGCTTGGTCCAGCTTCTCCTTGTGGTTTGTCGTAAAAATCATCAGTCTTTCTCCCCCACAAGAAGACCAAAGCCCATCAACAAAATTCAACACCCCGGACAGACTCACAGTACTCCCAAAGGTTCCCTTGCAGAAACTGTTTTTCCTCCCCCTTTTGTTTCCCCAGTCTTTCTCATTGTCGTTATCTTCTTCTTCATTGTTGTTCTTCTTTCGGTTAGAAAGATCCAGTGAGCAATCAATGTCTTCAACAATAATGACTGACTTGCTGGATGTCGATATCAGGAGCTTCCTCAATTGTGAGTTACTAGTCACAGCTGTTAGCTCCAAGTCATAGATATCAAATTCAAGGAAATTAGCAATTGCAGCAATCAAACTCGTCTTACCAGTCCCTGGCGGTCCGTAAAGAAGGTATCCTCTCTTCCAAGCTCTTCCTACTCTACTATAATAGTCTCTTCTATTCGCAAACTTCACCAAATCCTGTTTGATTTCTTCCTTAAGAACGGGATCAATTGCTACAGTGTCAAATGTAGAAGGATGTGAGAATGGTACTGATGACCATAGCCGACCGTCTTCATCAGAAGAGCGGTTGGTATAGAGCTTCCTCTCGCGGTTCTTGAATTTGATCATTTCAGCTACTTCAATGACATGTGGAATGTAAGATTCATGAACATGCTCTTTGTACTTCCTATGGAACGAAAGTGCAAAATACCGATTCTCATGAGACCTAGAGTAACCATGAGGATTTGATTTCTTTTCAACAGTGTGGAAGGACCACTTAACTTTGAACCCAGCAAAACTCTCTTCAAATGTCTGATTGGCATCCATGGTGAAAGTGAGGGCCTTTGCATTCTTGCTTCTAGAGAGCTTGAGGACTTGAGCAGAGGAGAAGCATTTGGAACTTAGGTAGGATTGAACCGAGTCAAAGAGGTCATTGGTGTAGGAGTTCTCAAATTCTTCAATGAGAATGGAGACTTGGGGTTTGAGAGAAGAGAATATGGCAAAGAAGAGTCGTTTAAGAGCGATGCTCACTTCGGGAGGTAAGAAGTCATGAATTGCTGTTCTTACGAACATGAAGGTTGCAAGCAGAGAACCGATGGATTTCCAATCCACGAGCAGCTCCATGTTTCTTCCCTTCCTGTTTTTTCACTGAAAATAAAGTATAGGTGTTGGAGAAACATGTAAAGACTAATGACCTCAAGCAAACTAAATCGAAAAATATAAACACTCTTCAATGTAAAGACTTCAAAATATTTCATAATTCTGAAAAATGAAACAACTGATATGATAACATACATGTATTAAGAACAGTGAGATCGACAACACTTTAATTCAAGCATCTTAATTGTCTTAAAAATGTGACCCCATTTGGGAGAAAGTCGAACTAAAATAACCAAGGAATATGACTCTAGAATGAAGTCTTCTAATCTGAATGGATTATTTCATACACATTTGTAGAATTCAATGTATGTAGACATCAAATAGAGCAACAAAAAGCTCTTTATCCACAAAGACTTGTTACCTCTAGTTGGAAGTCCTAGACATGTAATAAGTGGTAACCAAACTTTCTTATCCTAATGGACAAGAATCTATTTGAGAAGAGTTGGGAATAATTAGGCAACTAACTGACAGAGATGAAACAAAACACATGACCCTTTAGTCTATACTTTTCATCATAAAGGTATGAACCTATTTGAAGGGGTGTCCTCAATTATGATCCCACTGGAATTAAGATAAAAACTCAGTACTTAAACACTGTTTGATCCAAATCTTGTGGAAAAACTTGAAACCCATTGTAGAGAATTGCAAATGGGTGATAAATAAACAGTAAATCGCATCATATAGAGATTCTTCAAAATCATAATTTGGATATAAAGAAATTCAAAAGATGAATGAACTCATATCCAAATCTTTCTTAAGGACAAGAATCCTGCCTTTTGATAAACAAGGTTTAGAGCTTTGAACAAAACAATGAAACCATCTGAGGGATAAAGAAGAGATAAATGAAAACACCATCACAGATCCTTCATCTATGAACATATGAGGAGGAGAGCAAAAAACATAAGATGTGAGTAATACAAACACATTTCAATTCATTCTTCAAAATTTAATCAAACACTTAGCACCCTATAAAAAAACTAAGATAGAAGACACAAAAAGATACTTCACTCATATAAACTCCAGCACATTTAAGAGACAGACTTTCATCAAGATTCAAGAATCAAGCTCTCTCACCTTGAATAGCAGAAACTATTTCAAAGTGATGGTCATAACCAAAAAAATATATGCAATGTGTCATTTTTTAGAACCAAAATCAGAGCAAAAACCTTCTCAAATATCAATTATCAAAACTACAAACATTCTTCAGTCTAGAAACCATAAATTCATGGAACATATATATTAGAGGAGATCTAAGTATGTAAAGACTAAGTAGTACAACTTGGCATAAATATACTTGATCATGAAAACTCCAACTTGAAGGGAGTCCTTAAGATGTAAGAACTAAATTTCTTACCATAAAGATGACAATCAAAGACCCTCGATCAACTCTATCTTTCTCAAATCAAATATGAACCCATTTGAAACTTCATGTTAGAAATAACTCCAACCCATTTGAGATTAGAGTCTAAATAAGTATTATTACCTTACAAAGATCAAACCACCTCAAAGAGATTGCAAGATCCAAAAACTAAACAATAAGACACTAATAACAACAAAAAAGACATAGAAAAGAGAGAATATAAAAGCAAAATCAAAATCAAATACCCTTTGATCTGTTGAAGACACAAAACCCACTTAAGAGAGAGTCGGTAGAGTTTGTGTGAGATAGTAAGATTCAATGAAGCTAGAGCTTTGTTACATTAGTCCAATATTATATAGTTGAGAACTTGGCATATATTGCTCTATTATGACTTGCAAAGGACAAGAACAACTTTGGATGTTTGTTTCTATCTTTTTCTTTCTAGAAAAAGTAGAAGAATTTTTATTTTTTTTAAGTGGAAGAAAAGTAGACTTTTTTTTTCTTCTTTTTTGTGTGTGTGTTTAATGGTTAATAAGCTCTATGCACACTTTGCATGAATTATGATAGTGAACCCTAAAAGGAACCAAGCTCATTGGCTCTCCACTTGTCCTTCTTTCCCGGCCTCTTCTGTACACTCTGCATAGAGCACATGATCAGTGGGTACCAGTACCCACTCTATGTTTATTGGATGAAAGTTTTGATTTAGTACTTGGAATAAGAGGAGATCTAATTTTGTCCCAATTTTCCATATTTCAGGAATATATCAGAAAAATCAGAAGCTTATTATTAGTAGACAATAATATCATGGAATGGAATTATTGTTCTTCTTTTGAATTGGCAAAAACATGAAACAATTATGAGCCTTCTTCACATACCAAATTTGTTCCTAACAACCATTCATTTTATAATTCTTGATAAGTGAAATTATTTATTTTGTATGTGTTTTTCTGTGTCATGTGATTAGGGGGAGTCACCTTGAGCACTAGCTAGTTTGATTTGTTGCACACGAACTTTTTTTTTCAAGTTTAATGTCACAAACACATGCCTCGATCACCAAAGTTTAGTAATTTTCTCCTCGAAAAAACTCCCAAGATTCTCTCCATCCACGTTTCGATCAATTATTTACCCAGTTGATTCCTTGCTAATGGCAGTATTGTTTTTTAAGCTTGATACTACATAAAATAGTTGATTAACTATTTGATGTGTTTATTTATGGACTTCAAAAAGGGTGTATAGAAGCGTGTGGGATTGGTTCAATTAAAAAAATAACAAATGAAGAAGCAAACAAAACACCATTGAATCAACGAAGCACCCAAGCGATTACTAGACATGTTAAGTACATTTTAATCTGGAGACACTCTCAATAGGTCTCGCGTTGAACCTAACTTTACTTTCTCCACTTTTAGGGTTTGTTTCTATTGCACCATAGGTTGGGGAACATCATCATTCACATTCCTGTAAGAAATGAATGGAATAACAATAAGAATCTCACTGTGCCATTTTTGGCAAGTTCACGATCACATCTCAAAACAAAAGCAATTAAATTTGAGTTCAACGATATGGACAAAGAAAAAAGAAGATATAGAACTGACCTTGATAGGAAGCTAGCTAGAACATTAACTAGGTTTAGTTGCTTCAAATTGCTAGTGATCAGCAAAAAGTGTGGTTGTCCCAATTTTTTGATTCATGGGAATTAAACTACAGTTTGTCGAAAGATAATTAAAACAATGCCTAAAGACTACTTGCAGTTGGTTGGATTTTAGCAGATGATAGTGCTTCAAAGTTTAAAGTCGGATACTAATCAAATTTTAATCTGAACCACTGACCTTCAGTCATTCTAGGAATATATGATGTAGGAAGAAGTTAAGGTTGCCAACGTGTTTATGATGACGCGAACCAGTTAATCAAAAGAAATGTGGAAACCAGGCAATGGCTAGGAAGCAAGAAGGGGCCAAGTTGACCGTTCTAGTCTTCGATAGGTTACGTAACCCAACTTGCCTTCCAAAAAAACAAAAACAAAAAGCATGCAACAAGAAAAGAAAAAAAAATGAATACAAAAGGTAAAGGAAATTGCTGCGTAGGAAAGAATGCTTTATGAATCAGCACAAAACATGTGGAAGTCTTTGTCTAATATACTTTCCACTTAGGTGATCTTTTATCCTTTTCAAACCTTGATTACAAACCCTTTATCAAACCAAGTTTTTTCAGAAAAAAAAATGTAAATATATAACATACTTTTATGTTTGATTATTGCTCGGCATATGTCACTTGTTGCGCACAATAATTTATTTTTGTTAATTTGTTTACAATGTACTTGACCAAATTCCATAAAGTATGTCATGTAAACCAAACACCTACTTAGGTGATCGAATATGTCCAGCCTAGGGTACCAAACGGAGTATCGTGGCCATGGTTGGAACCGTGCGTTTGTGGATTATATAATTTTGTTCAGATCAAAATTTGAATTTAAGTTTGATTTCTAATCTTTATAAATAGCCGACTGAAAATGATCATTATTTCATGATGTCCAAAGTGGTCCCTAAAATTTGCAATCAAGATTCGACAAACAAGTTAAAGTTGCAGACATAATATCGATGACATATGGGTTGATGAGAAAAGAAAGTCTCAAAACCAGGTAAAATCGTTGAAGCAGAGGAAATTTTCAAAACCTAAAAACACAAATATTGAGAATATTCTAATTGATTGAGAATATATTGAGAATACTCTGATTGATTATGTCAATATTGTTGATTAAGAGCTAAAATATTGGTTTTAGGAATGTTGCTTATTGAGTCAAGATTGTATAATAGTTTTAAGGAAGTTAGCAAATTATATTGTGAATATTCTCTCACAATATTCTCTTGATTAGTTTGTATATAAACAGGAGAATGGAATGAGAAAGGCAGAACATGATTCACACAAAATCAATTCTTTTGTGTTTGTTATTTTGTCATGGTATCAAAGCAATAGCAATAGCCATTAAACACCGATCATGGCTGACGGCAACGCTTCTACCGGCAAAACTCGGAAGACGATTTCACCTTACGACATCACTTCTCTTGATAATCCCGGACTTTCAATTACTCAGGTTCAATTGAAATGGGACAATTATGATGAATGGGCTCGTTTGTTTCGAACGGCCTTGAGGGCCCGGAAGAAATTCGGGTTCATTGATGGAACTATTACACAACCTGGCGAGCAGTCCGAAGACCTCGAAGACTGGTGGACTATCAACTCGCTTTTGGTGTCATGGATCCGAAATACCATCGAATCTACGCTACGCTCCACTACTCCCATGTGGAAATAACACAGGACCTCTGGAATGACATCAATGATCGATTCTCCATTACTAACGGACCGCGGATTCAACAACTCAAATCCGATCTTGCAGATTGCAAACAGAAGGGTCTGACCATAATGGATTACTATGGGCTACTCAAGCAACTTTGGGATGAATTGGGTAATTTCGAACAATTGCCGACATGCAAGTGCGAGAAGTGTACCTGCAATCTCGTTTCAATTTTGGAGAAACAACGGGAGGAAGGCAAAGTATACATGTTTCTTATGAGCTTGGATGAAAATTTGTACGGAACGGTGAGATCCAACATATTGGCTCAAGATCCGTTGCCAAACATAAACAAGGTATACTCAATTCTCATCCAAAATGAATACAAAAGGTAAAGGAAATTGCTGCGTAGGAGAGAATGCTTTATGAATCAGCACAAAACATGTGGAAGTCTTTGTCTAATATACTTCCCACTTAGGTGATCTTTTATCCTTTTCAAACCTTGATTACAAACCCTTTATCAAACCAAGTTTTTTCAGAAAAAAAAATGTAAATATATAACATACATTTATGTTTGATTATTGCTCGGCATATGTCACTTGTTGCGCACAATAATTTATTTTTGTTTGTTTACAATGTACTTGACCAAATTCCATAAAGTATGTCATGTAAACCAAACACCTACTTAGGCGATCGAATATGTCCAGCCTAGGGTACCAAACGGAGTATCGTGGCCATGGTTGGAACCGTGCGTTTGTGGATTATATAATTTTGTTCAGATCAGAATTTGAATTTAAGTTTGATTTCTAATCTTTATAAATAGCCGACTGAAAATGATCATTATTTCATGATGTCCAAAGTGGTCCCTAAAATTTGCAATCAAGATTCGACAAACAAGTTAAAGTTGCAGATGTAATATCGATGACATATGGGTTGATGAGAAAAGAAAGTCTCAAAACCAGGTAAAATCGTTGAAGCAGAGGGAAACTGCAGTTGAAATTTTCAAAACCTAAAAACACAAATGGTTGAAGAAACTGTGTAGGATATGAAGTGGTAGAAACTATGGCACATATGAACTTGACTTCAGGATTTTTTTTTCTTCAAAAATACTAGGAAACCAGGTTTTTGCAATCAGGGTGATCTGGCGTGATTTTGAAAGAATATACTATGAAATTCCCGAAGTGTTTATATATATCTCGATGTTGTAAAATACCTCCTCTAATAATGCCACTACATTAAAAATAAAAAAATAAAAAAATTTAATAAAACCTCAACATATGGTAGCGCAACAATGGGCAGGACTTGCAGTGTAGCTTTGGGCTACATTAGGGTTGGTGAGCTGATTGTATCCCAAGTAAATGGGTCACGATTTTGGGTTGCTTTGTACAGGATTTGGCGCGCATACCTAGAACCCTTCTTTCCGATCTTTACCTTATTTCCATTACTCGCATCAACTTTATCACCCAGTGAAACTGCGAAAGAACTTGTTTATGTCCATACTATCATTCAGAGCAGTTTTGAAGCAGAATTTCTGGCAGCTTTACAAGCAATTTCCTGAGGAGAACAACATGGCTGACAGGAGATTCACTATCATATGGACTGCCTTGATCTTGATGTAGTCGAGTGCGCACCAAGGCTATATAGATCACTTAAGTTAGTCACAGTCCACTTTTATTTCACCTTCTGAAGATAGTATTAGTAAGCCTTGACGTTTTTTCTATGCTCCTAGACGTCAAAATTTTGAAGCCTATGACATGGCTCATAAAAGACTATTTGCTTGATTTTGCTCAAGTTTATCGTTGTTTATTAATCTACCGGGATCCATATTAGACATTCTTACTCTATTTTTTTTCACATGAGCTTGCGAGAGATACAATCATACAAGTGAAAATAGTGCCCAAAAGCATATGCAAATAGTAATTAGTAAAAGAGAAATTGAAATTTGGGACATTTTGATGTAACGACATTTTGATTTTCCTGATGGGCCTATTTTCTGTCTTGGGCTGGCGGCCCGAATTTGTTGAGGCCAATTTTTAAGCAGCTTGTGAATCTTGTTTTCAGCCCAGTAAAGCCCACAATATCTTGAATTCCCTGAGGCCTGAAGCCCTGGGCTGAACCACTAAACCGAATAAAATTAGAAAAAGAGAAACTAGTATATTTATTTATTTATGTTTACAAATTGAATGAATGACATGCATATTACCCGTGCCGTTGGCACTTCATATATGTTTATTTATTTATATTGTTAATTAATAATTATCATACATTGGACACCTACATCATTATCCCCACCATTGATCTCAATCAGTTCCATAAAAATATCATATTTTAAAATACTAGGTTTTTTAGACTCAAACTCGGTTAAAATTAGAATTTATTGAATGTTCAGAGTCTTTGTTTGAATGTTCAATAAAATGTTCGTCCGTTTTTTTGAAAAATATTATACTTGGGCATAAAAATCTTAAAACATGTTTTAAAAATAAAATACATATTTTGAAATTTTAAGTGCTTGAATTGATCATTGATTTTGTCGGAAAGATCTTCAAAATTTCATTTCAGTGATATCAAGTTTATCAAAATTCGACAACTATGTAAGTAGTTATGATAGTTTTCATTTTGAGAAAAAAAAAAAAAAAAAAAGTGAAACACAATAATTTCTCTTTCCACCACATGTACATTCCACTAACTTTTTCACTTTTTTTTTTTCATTTTCTTTGTCATTCTACATGTTTTATATTTACAAAAATGTCATTGTAGAAGAGAATTAATCTCAACCATCAACATCTTCCCAACTTTCAACCTAGCTTTTTTTTATCTTCAAATCTCATTTGATGTTTGTCCCAGTCAACAATGAATAGTAAAACACTTATGTGAATTGTAATATAGATATGAATTCTCATTATTATTATAATTTTAAATCAAATGTAGTACTAGTACTATACTATGGCTTCGCTTGATGTGCAGTAAAAGAATGCATAATGTAAAAGTTTACGACGGTTACATAAACTAGGTGTTTGGCTGACTTTACGAAAAATGGTTATTAGAATTTGAATTCAGGACCTCTGCATTTTCTAGTTATAAAATTATGCAAAACTTTGCGAAATCTCCCGCATTATTTTGCAAAACTCTCATCATCTCCTCAAGTACTCCCAACTTTTTCATAAACACCCTAACCACCACCACCTTCACAACTACCATAGTTGCTAGTACCGTGACCATCATACCATAACCATCACAACCACCACCTCTACTACCATCATCTCCACAAGTATCATAGCATAATCACCACCTCACTATCACCACCATAATTGTTGTCGTTGCGCGCCACCACCACGATCACCATAATATAACAACCACCACCACAACTATCATAGCATAATCACCTCAACCAATAATACTTCACTATTACCACCATAATCGCTAGTGTTGCGCGCCACCACCACGACTACTATAACATAACAACCACCATCATTGTCATTGTCACTACTACAACTACCACCACTACTACCACCACCATTGCCACCTCCACCACCATAACAAAACCATCACAACCACTGCCACCGCCACTATCACCATCACCACCAACTCCACGATCACCGCTACCATATCACACCACAACCACCACTAATACCACCACAACTACCATGGCATAACCACTACTACCACTATAGAATAATTGCCACAACCACCACCACCTTCACTACTAACACCACCATAGCCATTGCAGTCATCACCACCACCATGACTGCCACCATTACCACCATGACCGCTGCCACCACCACCATTTTAATAACCATTGTCATTGCCACCATCACCACCATCATCGCCCATATTCGCAATCACCGTCATCACAACCATAATCACCGCCACCATATGACTTTGCAACAATTACTACTACTATCATCAAGACATCAACACCACCTATAATCACTTGTCTAGTTTGCATCAGTTTTTCTTAGTTACTACCAAGCACCCGTAAAATTAATGCATATGCATTAATTTGCAAAATGCATTATTTTACAGTGTACCAAACGGAGTCTATGTGCAATATACTTGCATTTTATTAGTGGAAAAAAGAAAAACTTGTAATTTTCATGTAACCAAATTTGTGGTAGATAACAAGTCGTGCTTCATATTTTTTGAAATAGTCTTTGAAAAGCCTTGCTATTTTTCATATTTTGTACCATAATTGTACATCTTTGTGTTATTCGACAAAAGGACACCTTACACCTAGGTATCCACGGAGTCATTAATCCTCCATGAAAAAAAAAAAAGATTTGTCTATTGAAACCTAATTAACCCATCTTCCTTTCTATGTTCCATAAAACCACTTTTATGCCCAAGTTCTATGGTCTTCTTCCAACTAAGAAGTAAGAATGCCTCTCTATTTATAACACTCGTCTTTTCTTATCTTGAACTACGCACACCCAGACTTAATTTTCGCTTGTTTTATTAGGGATATGTGGTTTCAGAAAATAGTAACCTTAATTTGAATTGTTTTACAATTATCCTAATACAAATGTACTATTGCAGAAATCGTTTCATCCCATTAGAAGTTTCTATTTAGAATACAACATGGTTAGTGTTATTCTTTATATTAATAAAAAAAACTTCATATTAATAAAAAGAATTTTAGCCATAGAAGCTTGTTTAAAACTATAATCACTCTATACTTTTTATATTAAGAATGAAATTACACTAGAAATTAAAAAATTATTTGCACAATAGCATTCCCAATTATTTTGGTAGAACAAAACTTCTTTAAAAAAAAACAAAAAATTTCTAGAATTAAAATCAACGAACATGTAATCATTAAATGATCATTACAACCCAAAACCACACATTGCAAACCAATCAACCATCTTGTCAAAAAAATAAAAACAAATGCCCAAACATGTAAGCACAAAACAAGAAAACACCATCATGTTCATATCATAGAACTTCACCCTCTCCCTCTTCCATCCATACAACTCTGCACAAAACTCAATGCAAAGAAATTCCCCAAGCCCAAGGTCCTCTCCCTTTTCACCTCTGCATGAAGAAGAGCTCCTTTAACCACTGTAGAAATATTGAAAATCGAGACAAAAAGGCACAAAACAGAGAGGGATTTTTTTTAGGATTTGTTTGTTTTAGAGAATTGGGTGAAGAGAGAGAAGGCGAATTGAATGAAGAGTGGGATGGCACAAGCAAACAAATCATCAGAGATTCGTTAAATGGCTTCAGTTTAGATCTTATGTCATATTTTCTGACACTGGAATTGAATTCTATTTTTCCTAATTGGGAAACCACTTCTACTTTTTTCTTCGAGCCTAGCTGGTTTATATTTGGTCTCTTTTTACAATGTTTTTCATTGTACAATGTTGATTTACATAGCTGTTCAACAATATGTAAATTATGGATTAAAAATGTTTTAAAATGTAAGGAAATAAGATTTTTGCAATCAAGGTAATGTGGCGTGATCTCGAGGTTGTAAAAAGCATCATCTGACGTTGCCACATCATTATGGTTACCAAACATGATTGCAAAACCTAGTTCCCTAGCCTCACTCAAAAATATTTTCAACTATAAAGAAATGAGAATAGTAAGAAGAAAAAAAAGGTAAACATTTACATGGCAATGGGTCGGGTTAGGTTTTCATTTACATTTTATCAATTTGATTTTAGGTTACTCGTGTTCTGTATTTACCGATCACATTGTTATCATTCTAAGCATATAGCAAACGATACAGATACACCAATTGTAGCTCAGTTGGTTGGACATCCACTCTCCTTGTGAGGGGTCGCGGGTTCGAGACTCACCAGTTAGGATTTTGTGAGTTTTCGTCCGATTATTAAGAGCACATAGCAAGTCTCTATGCGAGATGGAGGCGACGGGGATATTAAGTGGCAACAATATTGTAGCCTTCGGGCCTGATTTGGTTAACCCTATAGGGTCAGTCAACGACCCAATTTAAAATAAAAAAAAAAAAAAAAATAAAAAACAATACAGATACAAAGACGAACAGTATGAGTCCATTTCAGTATTTTATCTACAAGTATTCAATTCTTTAATTCAAATATACCAACCTATTAGGCTAGGTTTTTTGCTACTAAAATTTACAAAGTCATATAGTAAATGCTCTACATTTTATCAAAAATAAATTTAAAAATAAGAACAAAATGTGCAAAGCCACATGAAGTATATCTCAGGGACCCCCAACCATAACTTGTCTAGTAAGGTGTCCAATAAAGGCAACCTGATCTTATGATCAAAAAATGCTTTTCTAGACCTTGTAAGTTTATTGTGTGGGGGCCAATCAATTGGTCCTTCTCCTTGTACTCTGACAAAATTCAAAACAAGCTTCTCCTCTGCTCATGGATAAAAAAAATATCTCCATAAACATGATAACAGTTAAAATTGAAAGCTAAATATTTACATTAGCAAAAGAAAAAGTGCACAAAATGTAGAATATCACAAAGTTAAAAAATTTGATATTGCTTCTCCCAAATTACAAAACTAGTTGAACCTCAATTCAACTTGAGTTGTTCAAGTGAGAAACTAATCACTCTCTACTCAACAAACATCTTTAAAAAAACATTTGATTCATTTATATGAACAAAAAAAAAAACTTGGGAAAGAAAAAAAAAATATATATATATATATAAAATCTCTTCTTCATCTTGTTTGTTTGCTTGCCTTGAAGTAAGCCTCTTGAGTGTACAACCATTTCAAACCCATCACAGAAAACAAACCTCACTTTGAGTTTGATATCTTTCTTCTTCTTCTTCTTCTTCTTCAAGTCACTTTCTTCTTCTACTTGTTGTGTAAGGGATTTGGACCAGTGGGTATCAATCTTTTCTCTTCATCATTGATGATAGTATTGCTGGTGGTGTCGCCAAAGTGGGAGAAGTAAAAATCACACAACACAATCTTCTTGAACTTGCAATTCTTCACCTCTTCCTTGACATTCTTATCATCACCTTCAATTAATCTTCTATTGTAGAAAAACATGTCTCTTGTACCAACAACACCAAAACCAAAATTTCCAATAACCAAAAAACATCCAAAAACTAAAACAACCAAAGCAAGCCTCATGGTTTATCTCCTTCTCTAAAAATCAAAATTTTAATTGGGCTTTTTAAGGGAACCCCACTAGAGAATGAGAAGAAGAAAGAGACCCCACTAAGGAAAAATACTTTAAAAGGTGATAGAAGGTCAAAATGAATAGAGAAAGGAAGGAGAGGAAGGGAGTGAAGTGTGAAGGGAGTGGGTCTCAAGGATTTACAGTGAACAAGGGATTGATTTGTCAACATCTATACATCAGAGAAGGAGCTTTACCATACAGCATTAAAAGCTGCATGTATGAATTCCTTCCTCTATATTTAATTCCAAATTATATTCTAATATTCATCACTGCATCACTTGTGAACAAAACAGTTATTTTAAACCTTTTTAAACATGAAATATTAAGGTACCACACATTTTGACTCGTTACAAGTAGTCAAGTGAGTGAGAAACATAGAAGAGAGAGAGAATGATTGGGCTATTAGAGGTGGATTGACCGTTCGCGTATCTAGACAACTCATTACTTGAAATGAGACTTACATACATTAACCGTGTCATATTGAAACCCATCAAAATTTTGTTGGAAAATAGGTTTTTTTTTCCGGAAAGTCTTACAAACTCATACAACTTTTGACACACCGCGTTCTCAAATTTTATTTTATTTTTATACTTAAGTAATATTTTACCACCTCATCTTCACCCCCACAATTGGAGATGCTACTACAATTTACGAGTATTCTTACATCACCAGATTCACCACCACTTGAAGGCTCAAGTATCAAAGACAGACACTCCAAATTTAATGACCTTCTTTTTTGGCTCTTTATGCATTTTCCAAGTTTGGTTGCCTTGAATTAAGCCCTTGTTTGGCTTGTGAAGTAAGAAAGACAAGAGCTGTGTTTTGTGTGGGTGAAGAGAGAGAAATAAAGAGATAGTGAGGTAGGGCTTGTCAGAGTTGTAGGGGTGGTCTTATCACAAATTTCTGTCAAGATAATTAGGTTTAGGTACCCCTGTTTTACCTGGTGAGTCTGTCTATAACTTCTCTCTTTGTATTGTGCAGTCAAGTATGAGTTCTTAAATCAATGCTTGTAAATAGTACAAGGAGTCTAAGTTTTTTTTTTTTTGTTAAATCATTCCATTTCAACACAACTACACATTGGATCCATGTAAACTTGTTCTTATTGGAAGGAATGGCAGAGGGGAATGAAAACCTAGTCCTGGTTTGCTAGAAATGTATTAGTATATGAGTCTTATCTCCTATACGTATCTAGTGGGGCGCCCTACGTACAATTATTATACATGTAGTAATATGAGGATCAATGCAAGTTGTAATGTGTTTACGTACCAGACAACTCATTAATTAAATCATCTTGTATTGTAAGTGTCAATTCGGATTGCATAGAGGTTAGGGCACCCTTCCAATATTACAATTCAACATATAAATGTAAACATCCGTAGTTCACTCAGTTTAATACCTTTAAGAGTACCACCATTCTATGTTAATATTAATGGATTTTTACATATAAAATCCTTTATCCAACCTTAGCGTAAAACAAATGTCGGCCTAATGCAGCAAATTTATCACTCTCATAATTTCCTTTGTGAACCATATGACTCGTATCAATATTCATCCCGGCTGAAATCCAATAACATGTGAAAACAAATTGAGGAATTAAATCAACCATTATTTCTTCAAATACATAATGATTTAGAAGTGAAGGCTTCATTCAACTCAAGCCATCATTTCATGTACGCATGCCTGGTCCTCTTCTCACCCTCTCCAAATTACCTACCTTTCAAACTTGGCAATTATTTCTTCAAACTTCACAGGAATTTCCTCCTTTCTTTTCTCTTCCTGTCATTGCAGCTAGCAATTCAGTTCACCATTGTTTCAAAGTTTTATGAATCAATTAATTAAGTACATTTGCAAGTTGGCCTTAATTGGGCTCAGATTAGACTTCAAGCCTCTTTCAATCAAATAGGCCTGTCCGTTTTGTTGATCGATGCTCACCGAGTTCGGCCAGGAATTTCTTATAGATAATGATAAAAATATATGCTTCTATAATGTCACATCTCGATTTTTGAAGAAAACGAAAATCCCAAAATTCACGTAGGATTATCTGTTTTCTCCAAATTTCGGGACATGAATTGTCATTCACGAAAAGTAACAGTTGGCATCTACGAGAAATAATCAAACACACAATTTACTAAACTAGAGGGAAATAAAACAAAATGTAGGAAAATATATTAAATCTCGTAGAGCCAACTCTAACAAGTTCAACTAATCACAGATGTATCTCTCCCAATAAATAATAAATAAAACTCCAAGTTCTATTACAACAGATTAAACTGTCACCTACAAACAAAATGACCTAAACTCTCGAACAACGTGCAACTTCCAGCAATGCTCGTCATGTACGAAACGAACTGCTTTAAGCTCGCCCGAATTTACTAAATCCCAAAATGACCTAAACTCTCGAACAACAT
Organism: Berberis vulgaris; assembly: GCA_963556465.1. Classification (NCBI taxonomy): domain Eukaryota; kingdom Viridiplantae; phylum Streptophyta; class Magnoliopsida; order Ranunculales; family Berberidaceae; genus Berberis; species Berberis vulgaris. The sequence continues at coordinate 59,967,323 of OY747137.1, read as the reverse complement.
GCAACTTCCAGCAAGGGAATGTATCCAAAAAGCCAAAGACCACTTGGGTCAGCAATTAAGCTGGTGTGAAATTCTTTATTCCCAAAAAAATCAATAAAAGAAATATCATGGCATGACAGAAAAATATATAGTACGAGAAAATTACCAAAACAAACAGGCCGTTCCCCCACGAGGCGAATGTATAAGGCTAATTACAATTCAGAAAATTTAGTTCCTCAACGAGGCAATCATGTCATCCTAATAAGTAAATATGTATTTAATTGTACTTACTCTGTAGAGGTTGACTATGACAAGTCTGACCTGCAGAAATATTAGTGGACTTGTCATCCTGCATGGAAAGGGTTATAAACAATATAGATGTAATTTATTAATCAAAACAATTATCTTCATTCATTATTTGACTTAAGCATATTATTCCCTTTTAACGGATTGATCACTTAGACGATACCACATTCGCACCACATCCGTGCCGAACATACATGCTCGTATGCCTCTGTCATATAAAGGAGGTCTTCTTTGTCATCCATGCTCAAATGGGGACACATCACATACATGCATGCATTACCGGATACTCCTAACTATATGAGTACCAAAAGCCACTCTTGGGCTATCAATGCGCATAAAGTCACGTCACATTTTTTACGGACAAATATCAAGCCTATTTTAGGCCTTCCAAACCCACCACTTTTTCGCAAGAGTAACCCGAAAGTCATTTTAGTTTCTCTATAAGAAAGGGGTGCCCCACATCCGCAAGACAACCCGCAGGTTATTTAGTTTCTCTATAAGATAGGAAAAATAATAAACAAAAAGATGTGTAGTAGTTCTAAGTGATACAATTCCAGGTGATTTAAATTTTCAGAAATCAAAGTATATCAATATCATTTATTTTTTACATTTCAAATTTCCTTCACCATGACATTTTGTCATTCACACGTACATCTACCCATTCTTTCGGGGAAGCATGGCATATTCATAAATCATGCTCTATAACAACATGACGATCAAACACATAAAAATAGAAAATTCATAGTGTTATGCGCATGGGGAAATCATACTTTCAATAGTAGCTCCTTATTGAGCCTAATAAAATCCATCAAGGAATATATTTATACTTCAAGTATTGTTAACATATAAAAGCCAACATATATATGAACCCATACTCAAATTCTCATTATGGTACAACAATAATAACTCCAAGTCTCATTATTGTACATTACCACATAAATACCATTACATAAAAAATAAAAATAAAAATAAAAATAAAAATAAAAATAAAAATAAAAATAAAAATAAAAATAAAAATAAAAATAAAAATAAAAATGGATATAAAAATATTTGACATGGTGTTTCAACTAAAGGTCCTAGAAGAACTAAAATGAACAAAACAAGCATCACTGAAAACTGGAACAAAAATCAAGGTGAATAGAATAGCAGACGATATGTTTGACAACCTAATTCATGGAAAGGCTACAGATACTGTTACTTTTCCAGATACATTATGTAGCAACAGGTGGAAGTACTAACAATCTGATCATAAGAACCAATCAAATTTTTTATGAAACCTTTTACTATTAATAGTTACATGTAGGCTGCAGCTAATACAAATAGCTATATAACAACACTAACCATTAGTCACAAACACTTATTCAGTGCAAGCACGCAAAATCCTTATAGTTTTGTAATTGTTTCTTGGCACATCCGACAACTCTTTGGCTGATGTTATTGTATAGAAAAATAATTATTGACACCTTTTAAAAAGAATAAAATAATCATGACATTAACTTTGGATTTTTCCAACAAGAAAAAGATAAGGAGATGTGATTACTAACACAAAAAGAAAATACACTCCTCTATGAAGTTGCAGAATTTCGGATCCACACAGTATTTCTGATATGAATAGTATTTCTAACGCAACACATACACTTTAACTCATATTTCAAAAATGCATCAAAAAAGGAATAGAAATAAAACAGAAAGGTTAATCTAGGGAAACGAGAAACTCACATTTTCTTTCTCCCTTTTGCTCATTCTCTTCTTCTTCTTCCTCTCTATTTTTTTTTTCTCTACAATTTTTTTTTCTATGCGGCTGAGAAGAACCCAAACCTCTATTTAACCAACCTAAGATAAAACCCTACAAGGTTAAGGTTTGCACAAGGTTATAGTGACACCCCCTTATTTAGTTATTATATGACTCAACTCCAAATTTAATAAAACCCTAAAATTTTATAATGTGCATTAATTAGGGTCGTTACATGTAACAACTGTGGGCGGACTCTGAATTTGGCAGCTCCAATTGTGAGCGAACTTAAAGACTGGCAGGCTACCAGGGGGGATTATAGTTCTGCATTGCTTGGGTGAGGGAATGGAATGTGCTATATATATACATGCTTGAATCTCCATGATATGACGTGTTTTAAATCTGTGCAGGTGATAAGCCCAAAGCGAACATTATCTGACTATGAAAATTCTTGTCATGTCCGATCCAATAAGATATTCGAAGAGAGAGCTCTTTTTCAAAGCATAAACTGTGAGGCAATCAAGCCAAACTAAAAACATTTTTGAAGTTCAATCCAAATAAACAAAAATCAGATGTAAATGCATTATACAAGCCTAATAATCAAGCACAATGTTCTGATTACATAAAACCAGCCATCTAAGAAAGAAAAGGCTAATAATTATGTGCATCAATGATTCGATCCCGTCAAAACAAAGACACTGAAGAAAAAAGAACAAAGAATTGCAGTGGTCACGCCTTCGATATTGATATGAAATAATCATTGCTATCTGTTTGGTAAACAAATCCATAGGAAAGGGTCATTTACTCGATGCTCTTGATCTGTTCACAATTATACTTCCTAGCAAACTTAAAAGAATGATGTAACGATTTATGAGCAAAATAATTTGTCACAACTTGATGTGAAAATTAACTTGAAATAAAAATAAAAAATAAAAAATAAACTATATGTTCTTGTTGATTTTCTTACTTGATAAACTGGTTTTGACATTCCATTGATACATTCGCCATCATGCGTCAGAAAGGGTTTTTATAGGATCCCAGAATTCATAAAGATGCCGCAAGCTGGATTTGAACTCATGACCTAGTGGTACCATCCGTCAAGCTCTAACCGTTGAACTGTCATATCATTGATCAAGTAAGGAAAATTGTCACAAAGATTTATAGGAGTTTTCCACTCTCTAATAGTAACGAGACCTTACAAAGGTTTAGAAGGAGTTGACCTTTAGAATGCAATATTGTTGAAGGTGTGCGCATGAAAACTTATAATGGACCAAGTTGCGCGCATGAAACCTACGCGCACCATACACATACAATCATAATACACGTCACACGAAACTTATCCATAGACAACAAGTATAATTCTTGAACAACTTGTAAATGTTTGGGAATCAAGCCAAAGTGAAAGCATTTTTCAAACAAAGTCAAACCAAACTAATAATTGCATGAATATCACTGAAATATCTTAACCAAAATCTAAATTGGTGCAACCACCTAAACCTCCATTGAAGGAAGCTTCATGGGCCAATATGAATGGAGATACTTTTCAAGCCTGAATGGGGTTGGAGTGACCTATCATGGAGAAGAGATGGCTTCTTCTTAAATTACTATGGACCACCACAAAAAAGAAGTGAGAAAAAGTCTAAAACTTGCTGAGTCAAAATGCAAATTTTTTCTTCATACACATATATTACAATATTTGAAGAAACAACTCAATATTTACCTTCAAATCATGGGTTGATATAACAATTTTTTTTAATTAAAACTGGTAGCTAGATCATTTGAAAGCCAGTCAATTCAGCAATATTTCAATTACATATGATGATGCCACATCATTCTGATTGTGGCAAGCTGGGTTTGAACACATGACTTAGTAGTACCATCCGTCAAGTTCTAACCGTTGAGCTGTCATGCCATTGACTGGTTCCCTAGTCTCACTCTTTATATATATGTGCTTACAACATGAGAATCTTTTGGTTTTGCAGTTATCATCGCAGGGATCGACTCATGATGAAATCAACTTCGAATTTCTTGGTAACTTGAGTGGAGATCCTTATATTATGCATACTAATGTGTTCACCCAAGGAAAGGGCAATAGGGAGCAACAGTTTTATCTATGGTTTGATCCTACAAAAGACTTCCATGCATATTCCATCCTGTGGAATCCTCATAGTATAATGTAAGAACCTATTTCAATATTCATGTATGTTTACTATTTCTCTCATTCTATTGATCTTGTCTCATAGTTTGGCCAATTCAAACCTTTCACTGAAAGTAACATATATGTATTATAATTTTTTGCAGATTCTCTGTGGACGACACTCCAGTTAGACACTTCAAGAACTCGGAATCAATTGGCGTACCATTCGCAAAGAACCAACCGATGAGAATCTACTATAGTCTATGGAACGCGGATGACTGGGCTACTAGAGGTGGACTTGTGAAGACTGATTGGAGCAAAGCACCATTCACAGCCTCCTATAGAAACTTCAAAGCCCAAGCATGTATTTGGTCATCAGGGACATCCTCTTGTGCTAGAAATAACCATTCATGGCTGAGACAGGGTCAAGACTCAACAAGCGAAGAGAGGATCAAATGGGTGCAAAAGAATTACATGATCTACAACTATTGCACTGATACAAAGAGGTTTCCTCAAGGTCTTCCACTTGAATGTAAGCTCAACTAGATGGGGTTTTTGTGATGTTGTAAGATTTTCCGTTGTTTTCTTGTCATCCCGTTCAGTTGTTTTCTTGTCATTCCGTTCAGTGTAATTCAGTAACGTACAAAATATTTAAATTAACGAGTTTTTCTACTTTAACATTCAAAATCTACATTCATTTTGATATTGGTGAATTGGTGTGCTCCACTGATTCACACTTTTTGACTTTTCACAAGGTTATGTAATGAAAATGACCTTCACCCAATGAAAACATGTCACGTAAGCAAATGCCAAGTAGATTTTAAATGTTAGAGTAGATTTTTTTTTGCCTAAATTGGCTATTTGTTTCCCTTCCTTTACCACTAGGATTGAAGGATATGTATTTTCCATATCCATATTATTGAGTCCTTGGAATTCCGAAAATAGTGTAAAAAGAAGTGTTTTGAATCACTGCTATTTTAGTTATCCTAAATGTCAAAGGTATATCGAATTGTTTGTTGATCTGAACAAAGTTAGGCAAAACCTCTGAAATGTTGGGTACAAGCGCTTAATACTTAATAGCATAATCATTTATTTGAAAAGACTCCAAACTTACCAAACACTAATAACATTTGTTTTACATTACCCACTATATGAATATTTTCTCAAATCCAATTCAAACCCTACATACGATAAATAAAGGGAATGCGTTTAGGCTAACCTTTGAGACATTATGACTTGCGACAAATAGGTTGGCACTTGATTGAATAGGATACTATTACAAACACTCGCATCTTAAATGGGTATGCATTGGATTCCCTTGATAATTACTAAATGACTTACGAGTATTATTTCAACAAAACGATCTTAATGAAAGATTAAAAGCTTCATAATAATTAGATTATATATATTGATAAAATCTAGTTGCATATCAAGTGGCTGTAGTTTAGTGGTGAGAATTCCACGTTGTGGCCGTGGAGACCTGGGCTCGAATCCCAGCAGCCACACTTGACTTATTTTTTTGACATCCCTTTTATTGATAATGTAAAAAACCAACCCTAAATGGTGCACTCATGGGGGAGACCATGAGGATACCTCTTCAAATCTGTACAGTAATTGTAAATCATGTAATTCTTCTGAACCTCTTTCAGCCTTGCTAGGCCAACTGAGTCAAGCTTTTGGCCCATCCAAGTATTGTTTGCTGCACAAGAAGATTTTCCAGAGGTCCAAACACATCCATTGATTTTCGACTTCGAAAATGAGGATGTAAATGGGGCTTGAGTCCAGTCTATCTTCACATGCCCACCTCTTGTAGCCCAGTCACTTGCATCCCATATGGTTGAATGGAGTGGCATTGGTTGTTTGTTGGGGAAGAGTACTCCTTTAGACTCCATGTTGGTGAATTGTCTGATGGGGGTGCCATCCACATAGTAGCTTGACAGAAAAATTATGCAAAGTTAGAAAAAAAAAAAAAAAAAAAGAGTAGGGTTGTGCATGGTTCGGTTTAACGCACACCGCGGGAGTTAGTCAAGGCACCATAAGCCGCATAGAGACTTACAACTTGGTTATGCAGCGCGTGGTGCCTCACCAAGTCCCTGCAGTGTGAAGAGCAAGAAGAAGTTGTAGGCGGAAATATATAGATAATAGAGCTTCTACTTACATGATGTTCAAAGGGTTCCACAGAATGGTGTAGGTATGGAAATCCTTTCTTGGATCAAACCACAAATAAAATTGCTGCTCTCTATTCCCATTGCCATTAGTGTACAAATTTGTTGAAAGGACGTAAGGATCTCCATTCAGGTTCCCCAGGAATTCGAAGTCAATCTCATCACGAGTTGAGTAAGTAGGAGATTGCACCTACAATAACGTAAAGTATTACTAAGGATCTCACAGACAACATAAGTGTTCAAATTCATGATTCAAGCTTATGTTCACATACAAACAACTGCCTGCTTAGCAAACTGCCTAGCTGATTATAGCTGATTATATAATTAAGACATGCCTGTATGATTTTGTAGAACAAACCATTACTCTGAATGCCTTTTGATATCGGCTAGGTGCTTATGAAATAACTATGATTCAAACATATATATGCATAACCACCATTGGACTAAAATCTGCAGACTTACATAATATGCAGTGACAGTACCAGCAGAGTTGCCAGGGACAAGCTTGATCTGCATGTCAAACTTCCCGAATAAATAGTTATTCTGAGACTGAATGCCAGAGCCAAAGTCCTTGTCAAGGGACAGCGCAAGAGTCTCCCCATTGTTAAGTATCTTAAAATGTCCACTGATATCAAAGTCTTGGATGAAATTACCGGCTGTTACATTCATTAACAAAGATATCCCTAATACAGAAACAAACATCATCAAACATAGACACCCACAATAAGAAGAAGAAAATGCCATAATTCATATAACAAGAAATGAGTGTTTCTTGAGCTTTTATAGTGAGCAAGCCCTTGAAGTTTGGTGGGAAGGAAGTGACAGGGCATTAAGGAAGGTGATACCTGAAAATCTTGAACCGTAACGAATGGGATGGTAGTGATGTGGAGTTTGAATGGGGATTGAGCTGGTTTTGATGTGGAGTTTGAATTGGGAGGGATGTGGATTTTTTAATTGGGAGTGAGCTGGCTTGGCTGTGTCCAATTGCCTACACTTTCTTGAATCTGAATGTGAAAACAAACACCATCTTTAGGCTCTAGATTAAGATGGCTATCCAATATCAGACTCTGTTTTCGGTGTATCGAGGAAGATCGAAGGGACAATATAGTAATGTGGATTTGATAGTGATGTTGTTACCATGGAACTTTAGGATTGGCTCAAATTAAAGAAGCTTTAACTTAATTGAGTTTGTGATTTAGATAGAAAAAAGAGAGACAAGGAGAAGTCCCTTTATCTGGTAAGGTGAGATTACTGAGAGTGCATCAACATCAAGTTGATTACAGAAACAAGTACCTATCAAGCATTGCTATGTTCAACCACTCATATTTCCTATTGGCTGCGTAGGTTATGACATGACCTGCTATGCATCAAGACATTTAGGCATTTCGTGCTATTGATATCGAAACTATGTGATGTATACAAAGCACTAAACCTTTTTAGCTTTAGTCAATTGTATGTTGAGAATAAAGATGATGAGGTCCTGCTATGTGGTTAAGCTAAGATTTCCGTGAAGGCATCCCTTTATGTTTAATGAATAGTGTTCATAAAGTGTTAACAAAGGTTCCTAACTTTTGCTATGGGTTTGTAACTTGAAAGGAAAGGAGTATGGATGATAAGAAGTTCACAGTATCTGGAACTCCAATCTCTTTGAATTCAGAGCATTTGGTTGTGCTTTTTTGCATGTCACGCTAGGCTGAATCTCTGTGTTTCAAGCTGACAGGGTATGTAAAGGCAGACAATTGGTATTGCTTGCTTGAAACAGGCATCCCACCCCAAAGTCTGATTCAACCAAGCCCACTGCCAAGATGCGGAATGGAACCACATACTAGGTTAGGGGAATTGAACCACATACTAGGTTAGGCCGAACACATTTTGCAGTAGTCGCCATAGCTAGAGAATAGTGCCATACATGACAGTAACCTAAGATACACTAAAGACTGAATAAGATAGACACAAAGGCACAACCTTCCATCTATGTAAGACACCAGCCAAAGAAGATTTACGAGACCACTCTACCTATCTCCATGAGGCCTATTCACCTTAGCACCTGTTCTGCACTACCCTTTACTTCATTTGCACTATGTGGACAAGAATAGCACAAGGAAGAGTGGAAAAGACTTGATGATGATCATAATGATATTATTCCAAATCTAGTTTCATGATTCATGGCTATTGGTAAAACTGGACCCTAATAAGAATCTGGAAACACATACATTGAGTTGGCAGAGAATCACCCACCTTTATAAAACTGGATAGCAATAAAGCAGGCTCAAATAACACTCAAGAAGCCTAATTTTCTGCAAGGAAAACAAAACAGCCACCTTTCAATGTAAATGTAGCAGGTGCCCAGAACAGTAAAGGACCTAGCACACATCGAAATGGGGAAGACAAAAGACCACATATTTATATCTGACATTGAAATGTGTCATGGGTAATCCTTCAGAAATCAGAAACATTAACACAAGGCAAAGAGATAGATTGCAAAATCTGGAAAACAGGGATATGAAGGGCACAATGAAGATCTTCAGCTAAGATTTGCTACTCCTAATAACCACCCAAAAAAAAATAAAGACATAAACAAAGTCAATTACATGGACTATGAGCATCAGACTCTTCTTTCTGATATCTTCCTTGCTCTAGACCTCAACTCTATAGCTCAAAAGGATAACACAGTTTTATGTTTGTCAGAGAAAATGTAGAACCCGCTAAAAGCCACATTATAGAAACAAAGTGAGGCTTGCTTCTGCTGTAATTCTCTCTTGTTGGACTAAAACTTCAAGCCTATTTCAAAATTTTGTGAAAAACAGATCAACTAGCACTTCATGGCCAGAGAATGCCACTTAAGATAAAAAAAAAAAAAAAATCACATCTTCAGCACCGATGGGTATAGGATGTAGCTATTGGGTCTCTCCGCCTTAAGAGAAACAAATTCACGTGCATAAGAAATTGTAGGCATTAACATGCGTATGAGGGTCTTTCGGTTGAAAATAACTCTTATGTTGCCAAAGATATATGGCTTGAAAGATTCTCAAATGAAACAAGATTATCTAAAAAACCCCAATCCAATTGCTTCCCTAAATTCTGAAAATTCATATTCTCCCTTTCAATTCAAATACAGCACATCATGGCATAAGGAGCTAAGTTCCAAAAAGCTTTGCTGCTACACATTAGTGAAAGACAAGAGTTGGGTGATGGAAATACCCATGAAACACCAAATAGATGAAGGAAGTGACACCAAAATTTTCAGCTCAAAACATTTTGAAATATTGATTCTTAAGACACCAAAAAGCTATTAAGTGAAATCAGGAACCCACAACTTACTGTGTTCAAAACATGGTTTCTTTGGCAGGCATTTCATCAATGTTCCCTAGAGGATCAAGCAATCTGGACTGTCCCATTCATTTCATGTGCATAGATAGTTGAAAACAAACTCAATGACCATTGATCTCAAAACTGCTACTGCACATGACTCATCACAAGGGACACACACTACAAAAACTCACTGCAATAATGCAATTTGTAAAGCCTACTTCAACAGCCCAATAAACAGCTAATATATACCCTGTTAACCAAAGTTTGCAGATTCATTCCTTTGACCACCTTTTCTCATCTCCTTCCTTAAAATCCACCAAAACACTAAATTACTAATGGTAAGCAACAGAGACAGAATAACCAAAGAAAATTATGAGATACCAATTTGAATGGAGATACTAAACTTTGAATGCCTTCAACTGTGAGACCAATCAGGTATACCTTGCATTAAGGCAAACTACACCTAACACGTATTCTATAGTGTTGATCTCCTACACTCAGAAACCTCCCCGAATAATGACAAGGTGTACAATACGAGAGATTACAAGGGCAAGAATCACATAAATAACTAACAATTACTAGCATAAATGTTTTTCTAATAATAATCTAAACAGAAAGTGGCAAAATAACAGAAAAACCATTTATTCAAAATGTGTCAGTGCAACCTGAAGATGAAAAGATCTAAGGTGTTTCTAGTAAGTTTTAGTAAAAATTATCACAGGCAAATAGATTGTGACTGAAACAGATACTAAAGATGCATACATGAAAAAGACCAGTCAAGTTGGAAGATTGAACATAAAACAGTATCCACTATACATGAACAAGAGACAGATACGAAAGATGCATAAATAAACAATACCAGTCAAGTTGGAAGATTGAAAATAAGACAGTATCCACTATACATTTTTGTTACCAAAAAATAAAATAAAATAAAATCTAATGTGAAAGTTGTAAAAATTCAAGGGATCAGTGAAGTGATACAAGAGCTTGTTAGTAACCCTAAACATATTTGTTAAGGAAATGAACGAATCAAAGTGACAACATCATGAAAAGCCCTGCAAAGGAAACTCAAAACCTCAAGATGAATTTAATTGAATGAAAACATAAACTATGTCATGTGTTGATGAAATGAAAAATCACTATTCTTGAGATAGCAACCATCAAACAAAAGTTGTCGCAGTTTATATTAAAAAGAAGGTGGCATCAGTTTGCAAATGCACCGTCTGATGATAGAACCACGAAAGCAGAGCAAGCAAAGCATGAATATGAATATCCATACTTTCATCAAACAGAAACAGGAGAAGACCTCAGCTTCTTCAATCGTTTAACAGCAGGAGAAACACTCTTAACACCTTTACGCAACTTCTTCACAGAACCAACCCTCCTCTTGGCTTTTTTCATTATAGTAGGAGTATCGACAACAGGACCTGGACGACAACCTTTCTTGAGGGCACTGCCTCGGGGAGTAGCAGATGGCGGCAATCTTAAACTTTGGGGAGGTAAGGGACTGTGTGGTTTCCAAACCAAATTGCTCTTCATAGAGAACTTCACCTTCTTAGCACTTTTGTCATCACTTTTTCCAATTGCACTGCCTCCCACAATCGGGCTGGCACTAACAGGAGTACGTGCAGTAGCACTCTTTGCCCTCTTTCTCTTCTTCGTTACCTTACCATTAACCTTTGCCCCAAGCGAGCTTGCACCATCAGCCTCCATACCAAGCTCAGCAGCAACCTTCTCAAATTGCATCTGCAGATTTGCAATCACCGATTCATTGAAAGCGATCATATCTTCTTCAGTTTCTGTGGAGTTGTCACCATCAGCAAGATTTTCATTCTCACCATCCATGTCAGTTTCCGAACTAACAGTTTTCAATTCCACCTCCTTATTCTTCGACTTTAAAGACTTTTTCATTGCACCAGATGCTTTTTTGGCCTTCTTGATTTTCTTAGACGAATTACTAGCCGAACCGTTCTCAACACGCTCATCCACTTTCATCTGTTCCACTTCAACTTTATCTTGTTTAGCTTTCTTATTCTTATTCCTCTTCGACAATCTCCTCATAGACCCGTTCTCAACAACTCCTCCTCCTCCTCCGACCTGCATCTCCTCTCCCATCTCCGCCCCATTAATCGGAATCAACTCCGGAACCTCCTCATCCATGCCACCCCCCTCCGGAACCTCAATCTCAATCCCCAAACGCTCAAAATCCTTCTCCAACTTCATAAACCCCTGATGCAACCCATACAAAACCTTCCTATTCCCTTGAACACAATCCGGGGACGCCCCCAACTCAAACAACTTCTCCGAAAGCCCCAATTTCAAGGCAAACGTCCCATACACTTCCACCCCATCATCCAACCCACTCTCCCCTCCACTCTTCTTCACATCCACAACCTTCTCCCCATTCCTAAGCAAGCAATCAAACACAAAGTTCTTAATTTTACTCACCAAAACCTTGTCCATAGACTTCCCCATCACACAAACAAAGGGCTTTATCAAAATTTCAAACACCTCCAACTTAATTGGCAAAAAGGGTATCAATTCATCCAAGTAAATCTCCGAAATGTGGTAACTAACACCTCCGGCAGGGTACCGATCCTTACTTACGAGTGATTTTTCTTCTAAAACTTCCATTAATTGTCCAATCAGTTCAACATCCCACAAATATTTCTTCATTAGAGCGAATAATTGACTAACAAACTTACGAATTAGTAAGTAAAACTTGTCGAGACGCAAGTGGTCGATCCCGGCCCATTCACGACGAATGGTGAGGACGAAGGCGTCGAAGTACTGTACGGACAAAGAGGGGTGAGGGAGACTTACGAGGAGAGTGGCGATACACGTGATTAGCTCGTGCTGGTATTGTTGCTTGTCGGCGTGCCATACGCAGTAGAATAGTCCCTTCCAGATCTTCTTCAGCTCTGTGAGAGAAAGGGTTTCTGGGGGTTGTGAAGGGAGCCAGGTTTTGAGCAGGCGCAAGGCTTTGTCTCGCGTGGGCTTGTTGCAAGAGCCGAGGTGGCGCGCGATTGTTGAACCTGTTAGGGTTCCTGAAGCCATTGAGAAAGAGAGAGAGAGGGAAGAGAGAAGAAACCCTAGAGAGAGAAAGCGATGTTTTGATCGAATTTGAAATCGATAGAGAGAGAGAGAGTGGGTGTGTGAGGGTTGTAAAGAGACGAATAAAGAGAGGGCGCGCCAGAGTAAGTGGCGTGCGCAAGAAACGTGGCGCAAGAAGGAAATGAGGTGTGCTCTACGTTTTTGGGCTTTATAAGGTCTGGTCCCCAAAGTTGTGTGTTGTGTGGTCTTGTGGTTTTATTATTATTATTATTATTAAAGCCTACTACATAATATATCAAGAAGCATTATTACAAAAATGTCGTTCAGCGACTATAGCTAAATTATGGGCCTCTATATTGAAATTCCAACATAAGTAATTACAACCTCAAAAATGAAGTAAAAGCAAGAGTCTTCTAATGTTACTAATAAGAGGACGCCAAACTCAGAACATAGAAGAGCTATATCCTGAAATCTCCTCACTCAGAACGACGGTAAAAGGAGTAATTGAATCCCTCCAAAAGCAAACATGTCATCCATTGTTGATAATGTATCAAGAGGAGGGTTGTCTCTTCGCATGGCATTTCCCTATTGTACTGTCTAAAACCTTATTTGGAGGTTGGGAAAATAACTCTAACTAACACATGGCCATGAAGATCAACCACAACTACCCCAAAGGCTCCCTATTTAGAGAAATTAAATAAGCTAACAGCAAAGGTAACAATAACAAGATCCGGATCCAATGAAGACAAACAAGCCCAGTGATGAGAAGTGCTAGAGTAAAGTCTATGATTATGAACTGATAGGAATTGAGCTTAGAGCAAAGACAACCGGTCAGTGACTGATGCGTTAAGGGAAGCTGGGGCAATGTGAAGAGGAATTGGCAAAGTGGTGTCCGGCATCCGAGTGTCAGTTTGGTTGTGGCAAGGACATGATGCAAGGAGGGTATAATTTGATACTTATAGTGCCTAGGTTTCAATATGTTTTTCCAATGGTATTTTTATTGGCTGTGTTGTGTGGTCTTGTGGGTGTTTTTTTTTTCCTCAAGAAAAAGAAAGTATGATTTATTTGGCTAGCAGGGTATAATTTGACACTTACAGTACCTAGTTTTCAAGATGTTTTCCAATGGTATTGGATTGTATGATTAAAAAAAAAAACATTGTTATGTGTACTTAGTCGTTGTATTTTGTTTGTCAAATTTGATTAAAATAAAATGTAGTGCATTTTAAGATTATGTCATCTTTAGGTAAATTTAGATGTTTTCTTTTGCGCAGCAAATTTGGTTTAATTAAATGTTTGAGAAAAAAAATATTGTATTGCATGTAAACATTAAGCCATGGTTGATCAGCAATTGTTGATGTCTGCATTTTCCCTCAAATTAGAGCATGAGCATTTAGAGGCGTTCACATAAAGTACATTTCCAACTCATGTTATTGTTTAGACATATTACAATTGTCGCTTTTGTAAAGAGAATGTATAAAGTGAGATCGTTAATCTCGTATAGATAAAACAATCAATAAAAGATTTTACTTATGCCATGGAACTTATTGGTTGCCAAAAAAAAAAAAAAACAAAGAAAATAGACTACTTGTTGCCAAAAAAAAAAAAAAAAAGAAGTTAGTCTAGTCCACCTAGTTTTAGCAAATTTCTCAATTTAAATGGTTAAATATATGTCTCTTATTATATGATTGATTAATGATTGTTTATGTTGACATTTCAATTTATATAGACAATAAGTTTTTCAAAATATGTTAGCATAGGTCGAATATGTTGGCATTCAACCAAATATTCTTTTATGCGTTGCCAGGCCAAGGTTATTTGGTATGGTGCGGAGCCCAATCTCCCCTCACCTTTTCTCTCTCAAGTAAGTCACACATTTCGACTCATTTGATTTATGCATGTTTCCTACTCTAATGGAAAGTGATTTCTCGAAAAATGATGAAATTTCACTGAATATTTCTCTTTTTTTAGTTACCGAAATTTCTTTCAAAATTGAAATATATATATATTTCAATAGGTCAATCTCAATAACGGTACATTTTAACCCGGTATAATTTTAGTTTAATATTAAAATTTTGTTATATAAATGGTTCTTATGCAGCATGTAATTTGTATGACATTACGAATCTCGTGGTACTTTTTATGTAATATGTAAGAGTTTAAAATGTTGAACTTATATTGATAACTTCAAAATTACAATCAAAATTTTTACATTTTTTCTATACACAATGAATTATTTCACAAAATATTTGTTAAAATCAACTTAACAAAACTACCTCGAAAAACGAAATCACAATCCTTGCCTACTCTTACTCGTACACACATTATTTGTTGCCTGCTTTCTCATCACTTTAGCCCATCTCCTCTGTCCACCCTGTATATGTTACGACTCTAAAAGTGTCCCTACATTTTCTCCGATGATTTGAAATTTTAGGTTATGTTGTCTTCAAGGACTTCTTCTCCAGTTACAACGAGTTGGCCTAGGTTCACCCCAATGTGTTTTGTTATTAAATATTTGGCTTTAAAAAAATTTTATGAACTAATTTTTCTAAAATCCTTTTGTTTTTTGTTTTTTGTTTTTTTAAATGCAGAGACTATTTAACCCCCACATGTTCTATTGTCCCACACCATCAAACCATTTTTTTCTCTCTCATACTGCCTCCTTCTGTCTCACACCACCACATCTCTTCCATGCCCCCAAATGAAACCTGCAAACAAGGATTGTGATTTCGTTTTTCTTAGGTAATTTTAGTAAGTTGATTTTAAGAAATATTTCGCTGTATATAGAAAAACATAAAAATTTTGATTATAATTTTGAAGTTATCAATATAAGTTAAGCATTTTAAACTCGTACATATTACATAAAGAGTACCACGAAATTCGTAATGTCATACAAACTACATATGCATAAGAATCAGTTATACAAAATTTTAATACTAAACTAAAATTATATCGGGTTAAAATGTACCAACATTAAGATTGACCTAATGAAAAAAAAAAAAATTCAGTAACTAAAAAAAGATAAATATTCGGTAAATGTTGACATTTTTCGAGAAATCACATTCCTTGCTTGCAAAAACTCTCCCCTCTCCCTCCCAAATTCATCTTCTTCCCTCTCGATTGACTGAGTTTCCCACTCTCACTATCGTCACTTTCTCCCCGCAACAGCTTTTCCCCCAAATTGGAATAATTTTTTCCCCGATTGTGGTTCCTCACATTCAAATAAAATGAAGGATATTGTCCCTGACTTTGAGCCATTTTATATGCTCAATTGAGAACATTCTCAAGCTCATCAAAACATGAAAATTGTACTAATCTTAGTTATCTAATCAACACAATTTGAATGTGTTCAAAATGCCTTAAATTGAGCAAGTTTTGGTCATTTTATTACAATCACTCAAATACGTCCAACAAAGAAAACAATATTGTCCCCGACTTTGGGACAATTTATACCCTCAATTGAGATAGATTCTCAAGATTATCAAACATAAACATTATATTATTCTGAGTCATCTTACACAAAATTTGAATCATTTAACAATGTTGTGAATTGAGCAAGTTACAGTCATTTTACTAAAATCACTCAAATTTATCCAGCAAAGAAAACAAAATATTGTCCCTGACTTTGGATGAATTTATATTATCAATTGAGACTAATTCTCAAGATTATCAAACACAAACATTACAGTACTCTGGGTCAGAATAAACAAAATTTGAATCAGTTAAAAATATTGTGAATTGACAAGTTATGGTCAATTTACTAAAATCACTCAAATTTGTCCAGCAAAAATCAAGTCGCAAAGGATCATGTGAATGTAAGTTTCTCACTTGCATGATCCGCTACAAATGTAAGTCTCTCACTCGCGTGATCCATTCCGAGGGCAAATTTTCTGCTCGTAGGTGCCATTGCGAGGGCTAAATTTTTTTACCCTCGCACACATCGCATCGAGTGGGGAATCCATAATCGCTTATGGAATCGCAAGGGCGATGAGAAAAAAATAACAAAAAAGGGACAGGGGCAGTGCGGTTGTCAACAACATTCTAGCGAGTTTGGGTGGGAGAGAGTGGACGACGAGTACGACAATGGAAAAAAGAGAAAAGTCACTTCGAGTGGAAGCAGGGTTCTTGCCCTAATTTTGTCGACATCCGCTGTTTTTTTTTTATACAAACAGTGTTTGTGGTAGTGGGTTAGCAGGTAAAAAAATTTGCATGGGTGGTGTGGGAGAGTACAACATATGGTGTTAAATAGGGGTGGGCAAACGGGTCGAGGAACCGCGGATCCAAACCGAACCGGACCGTTTTACTCCAAACGGTTCGGTTCTGATTTTTAAAAATGTGAAACGATTCGGTTCGGTTCCGGAACCGTTCTTAAACGGTTCGGTTCCGGTTCCTATTTTTTTTTCAAACGGTTCGGTTCCGATCCGTTTCGAACCGAATATATATACCCAAGTCCCAACCCATTACTTAGTTCCTAATTACTTAGTTTCTAACCCATTACTTAAGAGGAGAGGAATCAGTGAATCACCAAAAGTTTCCTCTCTCTCTCTGTCTCTGTCTCTCTGTCTCTGTCTCGGTCTCTGTCTCAAAGTGAATTGTCTAAGCAAGAATGGAGAGGAGAGGAGACGTGAAGAAGAAGTAGCAGCAGCAGCGAGACCAAGAAGAGGAGGAGCAGAAGAAAAGGAAGAGACGATCAGACGATTGGAGTTCTCCCTCTCCTCTCTCTCGGTCTCTGTCTCGAGAAGAAGCAGCAGATCTCCGTCTCCTCTCTCTCTCGGTCTCTGTCTCGAGAAGATGTCTCGAGAAGAAGCAACAAATCTCCTTTCTCTCTCGGTCTCTGTCTCGAGAAGAAGGAGCAGCAGATCTCCGTCTCCTCTCTCTCTCGGTCTCTGTCTCGACTCTCGAGAAGAAGAAGCAGCAGCAGCAGCGAGAGCCACCACTAGCAGCAATAGGAGATCTCCGTCTCCTCTCTCTGTCTTTGTCTCGAGAAGAAGCAGTAGTAGCAAATGGCGGGGAGGATGAAGTTTCTAGCTAAATGTTGATCTTCTCTGTGTCTCAGATCATAAGGTTTAGCTAGAAATTTTTAATATGTCTGTGCTTTCCATTTTAATATGTCTCAGATGGCGAAAATGTCTCAGATCAACATTTATTTTTCTGTTTTTTTTTTAATGCAATTTTTCCTGTTCTTGATTGGATCTCTTATGGATCTGTATGACTATGATGGATCAATTTTTTGTATGATCTGTATGAATATGATTTGTATGAATATGATTGGAACCGTAGGAACCGAACCGTTTAGAACGGTTCGAGTTAGGTTCGGTTCCAATTATCAAAATGAAGGGAACCGAACCGAATCGGATCCGTTAAAATGTAAACGGTTCGAGTTAGGTTCCTTCAAATTGGGAACCGATCCAGACCGTGCCCACCCCTAGTGTTAAACAGTCCATGCCTTTTTTTAATAACCTCTCCTTTTTGTTTTTACAAAACATCAAAAGAGTTTATTTGATAGCATGGAAAACAAACATGGGAATTGAAGCCGACTCAGTGAATTCCAAAGGATTGAATTCCCATGAGTGATTGGAAAGATAATCATGGCAGGTGTTAAATAGACAACCAAACAATGAAAAATCAATTGAGTAGGATTTCAGTTTCATTTCCCAAGAAAAATGTTTTACCAAACAGACCCTTGAAGTTTGGAATTATGCGGGGGGAAAATAACACATTTAAACTTGTCAAAATAGCCGTTTAAGTAAAATCATTTTGGGCGCCCCCAACCCAAGCCACAGACTTCATCATTCACAACTTCTCAAGTCATTAACGATTCAAATTCAACTCATTGATTCGATCTACGGGTCATTCACAGCTCCTCACCAGCTCCATTAGGTGCAAGAAGAAGCAAACCCCAATACCTAGTCACTCAATCTCTTATTGCAGCAGCAACAGTAGAGTTCAGAATTCAGTTTCAGACAGTACATCTGTTGGGTAAGGCAAATCTCTGCATTGCTATTACTGTGAACATGTATTGTTTGATGAAATGTCTCAACTATGTGAAAAAGAGAAAAATTAAGTGTTCTTACAAGTTACAATGTGGTAAAAGTACTCAGAGTGAGTTGAACTGATTATCATGTTGATAAGATGTCTTAGAAAATTGTGGCATCCCATTTCGAGATACAACATTACTAATCTTATGGTAAATTTTCCAAAAAATTATAGAAACGAATACGATTGTAGCTCTTTTAAGTGTGTAGGAATTTTGAAGGAGTTTCTGAGGTACCCAAATGATACCAACTTGACAGACTAGCCTGCTCATGAGCAATTTACTTTCCTTTATTTTTTATTGTTGGAACTCAGGGGACACAAACATTTAGGTTATGCCAAAATTGCATTTGACCTCAATCTTATTAGGACTTTTGATGTTATTTTTAATTTTTGTGAATAGTTTAAGATAGTTGAGTTCGTTATGAAGTACTTAGTTGGAGCCATTACTCTTGAGCTAGAAAGTGGCTTCCATATTTTGGTCCGAAAGCGGAGGAGATATTAGAGTATTGCCTAGAACACATTATAAGCCGGGTAGAAAATGTAATGCCCTCAAGGTAAGCGATTAGCTAGTAATACCATCTTGTTTTTTAATACAGAAGTGCACCTTGGATGCTGTTTTTGGCCATTAGTTTCTTTTGAACGCTCTAGGATTAACCATTGACATTATTTTATTCAACATCTTGAAAGAGATGGTAGAGAGAGCATATCTAGTATATATGTTCAAGGTCGGAATCTACGAAACGGGTAAAGTGGACTTCCAGTCTCAATAGTGCCTATGTCATGATGCTGCTCATGTGATATGTCATGCTTCAAGCCTTCAACATGATAGTGGTGAAGATGCTACAGTTGTAGCTTGCTTCGGCTACAGGATGGTCACTTTTATTTTATTAGGACACTATCCACATTTGTCTGATTTTAGAATTTTTTGCTCCTGACATGACTTTTGTCTTTGCTTCTTGTTAAGATGCATGGATGAGTCAAGGAGATTAGTTTCTGTGATCATCACCTTTTACTTGTCATGTATCACTCTTGTTGGGGGAGCCCGTGGTGATCCGGATCTGCCAATGAGATGTGCCTGTGAAGATGTTTCTCAGTACTATGCGGCTGTTGATCACAAGGAAGGTGAATCTCTCTTAAAAGAATTGTACTTGTCTTACAAACAGGTGCTTAAATCACACTTCACCATTGCAGACTGTTAGTTTGGAAGTTGCATAAATGTTCTGGAAAAACGGGTTTGGGAGGCACTCAAGGTTCTCGATGCATCTGACATTGATCACCCAGAAGCTTCATCAAATGTGTACATACTCTTGATTCCCAAATTTTTATGGTTCTTGTCATATGATATTCCCACTTGGAATCTATAACATCAACATTCTTAGGGGCATAAAATAATTAGCCTTCAATCAGTTCTCACACGAGTGAATTATTTTGGAAATGATTGATCATCTGGATCCATTGGCACATTCCTTGTCTTATAATAAACTGCTTCAGATGCATGATGTACCTTCGTAGATTTTCTTATGCACAGAGTGGAAATTTACTCCGCCAAAGTTGTTCCTAAGCATTTAGCAGGAAAACCAGAAGGATGGAACAGTCACTTTCCACATTCTTAGTATTGTATTTTTGTTATATTTCCTCTTAAGATGAAGTTCAGAGTAGAAGTTTGAGAAAGGCTTCAGTAGGCAAGGTCTGACTGAGATTAATTTTTGCATTTTTTCGCATGTAATATCAACTTACATGGTAGGACATATGAGCTCTATTTTGGTCTTGTACCAATCTCAATTGGAGTGTCCCTAAATTCATTCTACTTCATTCATCACTTATTTATATCAAGATATATAGCTTCATTAATTCAGCTTATGGTCATTTCATTAATGGAAGTTTAAATGACCATATGAATTTATTTTCTTTGCAGGAGAACATCTATGGCCTCGTTCTTACGGTCCACCTGATGGTCCGTCCTTGACTGATTTACACAATATTTCGCGCAGCTGATGTGAATGGTATGAAAGATGCACTCCTTTAAATACAAAACAGAACAGAAATATTATTCCACTTAACTGTTTGATTAAGCATAGATGGTAACTCTTGCAGTGAATTCATCAAGGGGGAATAAGTACTATGGAGAATGCCTTGCTAACTCAACTCACTGTGTCAAGCCAGCGAACAGAGAAGCAGCAATTGATACAGAAACAGACTAGGCAAGATGGACACCACCTTTGCAGGTTGATTCTTATCTATAATACACCATTTTAAATCATCTCACTTTGTATGCTAAATAGTGGGCATATACATACATGTCCCTTTTGGTATTAGACATTAAATTAACTAATTAGATAATTTAGTTTTGCAATCATGTATTAAACGTTTTTATTTGTTTTCCTTTCAATATACCTTTAAATAAGTGAAGTTGAGTCCTAGCATGAAACCTCGGCAAGTATTTTGATGAAAATTATATGTACTGTATGGAAGCCCAAACCTTCACCTTTCTGATTCACCAAGCATAGGTTCGTTATAGTAAGTTGTGGTAGCTCGATTTCACGTTCTTGTTAAGGTGGAAGCTGACTACGAGACACATTTTGATGATTCTTTTTCATAGAATGTGTCTAGGAATTATTATATAGTGGCTTGACTCACTCTCTTTGTTGCCCAAGCCATGCTCAACAGCACCGACAAAAAAAAAAAAAAAAAAAACCAAAGTGCTACAAAACGTCAGAGACAACCAATTTAACGTGGTTCGGCAAACACGCCTACGTCCACGACAAATACCAACTTTACTAGTGATAGCAAAAAATTACAAATGGAGAGTGCTACAAAACGTCAGAGACGTTACAAATACAAGTGTCTAAATGACACCACATAGATACGCTGGTTGCGTATAACACAAAACACCAAAACAACACAAAACACTATCTTTTTCCTCCCTTTTTTTCTCTCTCACAAACACACTCCCCACAATAGGGATGAACCCTAACACAATCAACACAGATATCTCACATCTTTGGAGGATGATTGAAGAAGGGAAGCTTCTCATTCTTATATAGGATTCATAGGCGGTGGAGACCCTTCCACCACCTTCTTTTCCCTTCTCTTATCTGATCCAACTCAGATCCAGCAATCAAGTAGGGATTTAACTCAAACTAAGTCAAGAATCTCGGCGTCAACGATTTCGGCAACCTCTATTGCCGACAAGCCGTGATTCAGGTAAGTTCTTCAAGTCGGTTTTGTTATCTGTTTCAACAATTCTCCACCTCGGTGAAGATTTCACAAATCTGAGCCGACAACAACAAACACGAACACGAACAAAAATAAGCAACTGATTTCCAACGAACATAAGCAAACCAATACTGATTGAGGGTCTCACCCCTCCACACGCGCTCATAGGCGCCATACACAACTTGAGGGAAATTACCCCTCCAAACATGCTTCCAAACGTCATACACCTGATGTCATGCAAATTACCAACATGAGGGACATCACCCCTCCATAGGCACCCACAGCGCCATACACGTACATATCAATCATATTGAGAGACATCACATTTCCATACATACACAAACATATCATTCATAGTGAGGGACATTACCCCTCCAAACAGCTTCACGAACACCACACCCAAAGGTGTCAAACATATTATCAAAGTGAGGGCGTCACCCCTCCAAATGCGTTCCAACAATCTCCACTTTGGCTAGGATGAAGTTCCAAATCAAGATGTCCAGAAACATAGTGTGCACGAACATACATAATGCAGATCTTCATACCAAATACTAGAGGCATCAGAACGATCATCTTTGGAGCGATGTAACTCCACCAAAAGCAAACATCCACATGGCCAACAACAACAAGTTGCTTTAACAAACCCTCGAGACATCAAAACAAGCATCACTGAAGCGATGTAACTCTACCAGAAGCAACATCATCAATATAAATTGATTCACCAACATAACTGTACTCATCTACAAGAAGTACAAGTTACCATTCCCAATGGTTGTTCATAATTTACAAATGCACCGGAAAAGACCTTCAAAACTCCACCATTTCATACAACATCAAACGAGCCCATTAAAACAACCTTCGGCTCTGATACCAATTTGTTACGTGCGAAAGCGTTACCAATGCCGAAATGCGAAGTTACAAACATATACTAACAAATATTTGAGACAATCAATTTAACGTGGTTCGACAAACATGCCTACGTCCACGACAAATGCAAACTTTACTAGTGAGAGCGAAAGATTACAAATGGAGAGTACAACAAAACGTCAGGGACGTTACAAATACAAGTGTCTAAATGACACCACACAAATACGCTGGTTGCGTATAACACAAAACACTATCTTTTTCCTATCTTTTTTCTCTCTCACAAACACACCCCCCACAATAGGGATGAACCCTAACACAATCAACATAGAGATCTCACATTTTTGGAGGATGATTGAAGAAGGGAAGTTTCTCATTCTTATATAGGGTTCATAGGCGGTGGAGACCCTTCCACCACCTTCTTCTCCCTTCTCTTATTTGATCCAACTCAGATCCAGTAATCAAGCAGGGATTCAACTCAAACTAAGTCAAGAATGTCGGCATCAACGATTTCGGCAACCTC
The DNA here is from genome assembly GCA_963556465.1 of Berberis vulgaris. NCBI lineage: Eukaryota > Viridiplantae > Streptophyta > Magnoliopsida > Ranunculales > Berberidaceae > Berberis > Berberis vulgaris. Next base: position 59,944,002 of record OY747137.1, on the reverse strand, counting down.
TATTGCCGACAAGCCCTGATTCAAGTAAGTTCTTCAAGTCGATTTTGTTATCTGTTTCAACAAATATAGGGAGAGACCAGAATGAGGTGAGTACAACTCTATGTCCAGAATTGTTTTTCAATACTATCAGTGCCCTTTTTGACTATTATGACACTTTTGCATGACTTAGCTCTGAATATCACCTCTATTAAAGTCTATTCATGTTTGATATAAGATAAATTTGCCTTCTCTAATAGAATAGCTGGCAGTTTAACAACTTCCTACTTATAATGAAGAGTATCCCCAATCATCGAGTCTGACAACGAGTCACCTGCCTGTGGATCAACCAGTGTTCAAAGGATGATACTACATTGTTTACATGGAAACAATCTGCTTATGCAGCGAAATAAAACAATCATTTTTAACCAGCAAATTTTCTTTGCAGTTTGTCGAAATAATAGTTAGACCGTTAGTAGATGCAACCAAACTCAAAATTGCACTCTATAATGGTGCAAATGGGAGAGTGTACAGCTATTTGTCATTGATCGACATCAGAGTTTTCCATGTAACATATGGTGGTTCTGGTTTATGTATACAACCTTTTACTCCACTTCAGAATGGACCTAGTGATGACATTGCTTTGATTTCAACTGGAGACGACGGTCATACTAGTGGTTCAGTTTGTATCTTATAAAGGTGTTGTTACAACAACAGATGGGCCAGCCAAAGGAACCAAGTCAGTCAATATTGGAATCTAAGAAATCGAAGCTTCATCAGAGAGTGATTCTATGGGGTTGACAGGAGCATGTAGAGCCGAGTTTCAGTGGAGAAAAATCATAAATGAAGCATCCCCTGGTGAACTAAATGCGGCACAGATTTTATCAAATTGGCACAAATTTTATCAAATTGGTGATCTCCATTGGACCAAAGTTAGACATGTAATTCTAAAGATTTTGAAAGGAAATCCCACTAAATAGCAATATGCATTAGATTTAAACCAGCTTGAATCTTCTGGTTATGTTTGAATGTTAGCAAGAGTGTTTGTTACAGCAAAGCAATCACCATCTTGTACAATGTAGTTATTAATGGTGGAGCTAAAAAGAAATTTTCCTACTCGAGCTAGTAACTAATAAAAATACACAACTATCAAAAATCAATATATTAGCCAGCTATTTTTGCTAGCATTTTTTGGTTTTTTTTTTTTTTTTGGTATTTTTACATTTCTACCCTTTCTATAGATATTGTTTGTGGTTGTGTTTTAAAGAGAATAGGTAAAAATATCAAAAAATGTTAGCAAACATGACTGACTAGACTTACTCATCAAAAATACATTGCATTTACCAAATTGAATCCAGTGTAGTCCGATTTTAAGCCAAAATAATATCACAATATCGATAACCTTAGCAAGGGGCAAACAAACGTAATAACTAGAATATATAACTAAAATCACAAAATCATTAGGATAAGTATCTAGTTGAAGCTAAAAAAATCTAAAATTTGTTAACATAATAAGATCATAATACAACTTCATTAAAAAGTGTTTATATGATGCTCAATTTTGTACGAGTTGGCTGATGGTATATATTTTCATTAAATTCTATAGCTATTATTTTAGATATTAATTTTAAATATTTTTTTGTTGGAGGTTTTATACCACGCGAACAAACAATTCATTTCTTTAATATTGAAAAAAAAAAGTAGGGACAAGTCACAATGACAGAAATAGTAATTCTCAATAGCCATAAAGAAGTTGTATACTCCAAGAGAATCGAAATAAGTTTTTATTAAACTAAACAAATTTTTTTGTTTGCAATTACTAATAAAATTGAATTGAAAAAATAAAAAATTAGGCCAGTAACAATGATAAAGTATCAATAAACACAAAAATATACAGTAAATAGCTATAAAGAAATCTCGCACTCGAAGAGTATGGAACTCAGGTCATTTACTACACCAATAGAGACATACATAAATAATTGAATAAACAATTTTTAGATTGTATTATGTTGTATAATTGATTTTTTTTGTAAATCTAAATATATACTAAAAATATTTTGAAAGTTGATAGTGGGGGCAGCTGCCCCCTCGCCCCTTAGTAGATGCGCCCCTGCATGAAGGTGTACACACTGTATATTTTTTTTGTAATTCTTGTTCTGCTTTCCCATGTAAAAAAAGGTTTATATTCTTTTAGTGTTTTTTTCCCTTTTCATTCCCCAAAAATTTGTGTTGTGAGGAAACTGGTTTGTCAGTCCAATTTTGATTCAAGTCTTTCTTTGCATTTTAAGTGAAAAAAAATGGCTGAACAGCCTGAGAAAACGTGTAAACTACAATTATGAATTGGTATTACTTAAACTCAACCAACGAAGCTGTGTTTGTTTTACAAAAGAAAACTATGAAAATTTGCCAAAATTGAGAATGGGCTTTCCTAATTGTCGAGGGAACGCGCGACCCATCTCTCGCGCGTTCCCTCGACAATTAGAAAAGCTGATTGAGAATAGACAGACCAGGAAGAGAGAATGAAAAACATGGATTTGATGATTAAACAAACTTGCGGGCGTTATTATTTTTAAGGTGAGATCAAAAAATATTTTCTCAAAATATAAACAGTGTCAATTTCATGCTGAAAACTTTTCACTTCTTTCTTAATTTTATTTATTCATTTTATTTTAACATTGTTGAAACAAAAAATGCCTAGAAGGTAATTGGAAAAACGTCAGATTGAGATAGAAGTTAGAACCCCACTCTTACTATTTACTAAAATACCTATTAGAAATTTTTTTTCCGGGTTTATTTGCATATGGTATGAGCTTGGACACCTATGATTCCAAATCAAAATGAACAAAACACCTAAGAAAAGATGACATGCAAGAGAGAACTACACTAATTGACAATGCAAAGATGAACTTTCTGTACGTTTAAAATTTGGAGTTGATGTCGAACATGCAAACAAAGTAGTTTCAATGAACCATGGGGTTGCCAACGGGTATTAGCTCAACTTGCATACTTATGGCAGAATAGTATTATAAGTTTAGCGTTCAAATTTTATCGAAGGCATTTAATGATTTAGGGATCCAATAAACACTTTATTGGCCCTTCAACAAAATAAAACACATCCAAGAACGGGCAATAATTGGAGGTGTCCATTTGACTAAATAGACTTGTGACATGCATCTAGTATAAATTTTACAATGTTCCTACTACTAGTATATTATTCTTGTGTTATCTTTGGAAATTTACTTATTATTCATGGTCTTTTTTAAAGTCCATCATATTGTGTCATTTGTTTTTTATAATGGTAATTCGCATTGGGTTTGTATTAAGCCCAAGGCTCGCATGACTTTAAAATGCGTTGTACCAAGAGAATTCAACCTTGCGCATATATTACACATTCCCTTTCTATACCCAGATGATATGAGACTATAACACAAAGCAGCCAGACCTCGACGTAATGCAGAGGTTGCTCAGGCTGAGAATGTGCAGGACAAGCCGAACTTGGAGAACTCCATTCACATAGAGGGTGACCAGGACAACACCCAGGAAGAATTGGAACCTCAAGGTGAAGCAACAAGCAGCATGCAATTGATCCCTATCAGGTCCCAGGACACCAGTGAGGTTGAGATACCCAATATTGCAACAACTAATACTGCCGCACCTAATATTGCAACACTTAATACTGCAGCACCTAAACTAGCTCAAGGCTTTGTGGCTAGGATTAGGAACATAGCTGAACAACCTAAGTCAGATTTAGGAACAAGCCATTCGGGAGTCAAGCAGCTCCCTGATAAGCATGTTGCCAATGATTATGGTTGGGTGTTGGAACATTCGGGGTCTTAATGACCCGATCAAGCAACAGGAAGTGAAGGAGTTAGTAAAAAAACAGAAGCTGAATATAGTCAGATTAGTTGAAACAAAAGTAAAGGAGAGGAAAAAAAACTAATTTGCAACGAAAGTTGTTGCCTAACTGGATGTGGATTGATAATAGTGCATGGAGGTCGTGTGTGGGTTGGATGGGATCCCAACATTGTTACCATTAACACCATCTCAACTTTAGCCCAAGCTATTACCGTGAATGCTCAATGGCCCAATGGTTTCACTTGTGCGCTTTCTTTCATCTATGGAAGCAATTGTTACATTATCAGACAGGACCTCTGGCAAGAACTGACATCATTTTCTAGCTCAGTTACTACCCCATGGGCTGTACTGGGCGACTTCAATGCAACACTGCATGATGAGGAACGAATGGGTCATGCCGAGACTCAACAAGGGGGCTTTCAAGACTTCCTAAGATGTGTAACCCAAGCGAGCTTGTATGATTGTCGATATAGAGGCAATTTCTTTACCTGGTGCAACAATCGAATAGATTCAAGCAAATTCTCATCTAAGATTGACAGGGTTCTAGTCAATTCTGACGCTTGCACTGATCTGGCATGATCATAATCGCTGTTATGTGTGGTCACTTGTTCTAGGTGGGCACGTAGTTGATCTACTGAGATCTCGTAGTTTCTTTTGACGTTGTGGAGAAGTAGTACGGGTTTGCTATCCAGGGAGGCGCTTTGGTCTTACTTCGTGCCGCTTGTGTTTTCGTGTATACAGTTCCCGTTGCTAACTTATGGCTGATGAAGTGTTAGCGGATGCACGGTGTTTCCGGTGGTGGTAGCTCTCAGTCACCTCAGGTACCGCGCATGTGAAAAGTGTCCTCGCTTGATAGCATTGTGAGACCTTGACTGTTGTGGCCATCCTCATCCGCCTTCTTCTATCTTCTTCAAGAGGCCAAAATTTGTTCGAGGAAGTCATCAAGGAGATAGGATACCTTTTGGGGAAGTCAGTTGTCCGTTGCAAGGTCTACCAGGTTGTTGTAGGGGCGTTTTCCTGGGATAATTTGACAGAGCAATTGACCGCTCAGTCCTTTCAATCCCCTCTGACACTTTGTCCTTGATTTTCGGAAGGGGTCGAACGAAGCCTATTGAATATCTTTGTTGTCACTTGCAAATAGCTTGCATGGCCCTTTTCAGACACATTTACATAGTTAGATCATCTAAGCAAGTAATTACTTCATGTCACACTAAATTCAGATGCTTGTAGTATGTAGTCTTTTGTATCTGCCTCAAGGCGCTTGTTGTTACATCTTTCCAGTAATCAATAAAGTTTGTTTTTGTAATTCTTCATTATTTCTTAAATTATTGCAAATCCCATAAGTTTTTAAAAACCAAAACTCTACATTGACTATGAAAGGGAAATAAATAATCGAAAAATACTAACTATTGACTGAAAGTGATTGATCCTGGCCCTGATGTGAACTCGGATGGCCCTTGTAGATCGTTATTGTTCTCAGCATACTATCAAGATTTGTTGGCGTTACAAAGGTTACTGAAGACTAAACCTCGCAGAGGGATTATCTTCGTACATACAGAGGGTCGGGGGTTGTGTTCTTGTTTGCCTTAGCCTCTCTATTTCGCTTGGCTGAAGAGCAGATTGCTTCTGTACGGCTTGGCTGTGGTGCTTCTGTCGTCACTCCATCTGGCACTGGTTCAGGCTGCTCCGTAAGACTCGATTGGATTTGGGAGCACTTTATTTTTTTCAGTGCAGTGTAATGGCAACCTTGTGCCGTAGGTTGGTCTCCATGTATTGTCCCTTCGGAGTGGTTAGCGGTATACTTAACGCACTGGTGAAGGGTGGAGACTATTGTTTCCATCTGGTGCAGCCATGGTCTTTCCAAGACAAGGTTGTAGGTTGATGGCATGTCTACTACCTTAAAGTCCATAAACATGACCTTTCTTAGCTGCGATTCTCCTGACACTGTTGTTAACCTTATTTTTCTGATGGGGAAGCATTTCTCCCCGCTGAATCCAATCAGCAGAGTGATCCGAGGACGTCAAGTTTTCCTCCTTGAGGCCCATACTACGAAACACACTATTCTACAGGACGTTGAGCGAGTTTTCCATGTCCACCAGAGCTCCCTTTACCTCCCACCTTGCAATGGAGACCGAGATGATTAGGGTGTCGTTGTGCGCCACTCGGACTGCTTCGAGGTCTTTGTCCGTAAAGGTCAAGGTGGGAATGGGGCTTTGAATCCTCAAGTGGAAAATGCGCCTGTCCTCGTCCGTGGGTTGTGTTCGCATCTCTAGTAGGAGTCTGCTTGTGGGACCTGTACGACTGGTCTTCAATCGATCCGACTCCATGAAGGACATAGATTATCTCTGAAGTATCCTTCTCTATTTCTTTCACTGGCTCCCCTAGTCCCTAGTTCGCTCTGGTCATTTCTCAGAGTTCAGGAATTCTTTTAGTTTTGCCCGTACGGATCAAGTACTCAACCTCATACCTCAGACTCTTGCAATTGTTGGTATCGTGGCCACCCTCCTTGTGGTATGCGCAGGACTTGCCATTGTCAGGCTTGGAGGAGTCCCCGCGCTGCTTCAGGGGCCACTTCAAATCTTCCTAGTTATTCATGGAGTTTACTACATCCGACAAGCCAGAATTGAGGGGTGTCACGGCTCTGGATCCAATGTAGTTGGAGGTTTTTTTTGGCATGGATCGACCAGAGTCTGACTTGTTGTCATTGAGCTTTCTCTTACTCCTTTCTTCATCATCGCGTTTCTTTCCCTCCTTCTTGTCCTTAGGAGCGGAAGGCTGTGAAACAACGTTAGTGCTGACTTCTTCATGCTAGTGGGAAGCGTCCTGCACATCATCGACTCAGATCCTTTTTTGAGAGCCATTAATTGCTGGTAATGGCGCAAGTGGTCGAATGGGATGGTGGATCCGTTGTAGAAGTCGAGCTTCGGGGGAGTGAACTTCCTCGAAAGAGCCTCATTTATGATTCGGTCCACAAATGGTGGGACAGAGAGATGGTACAATACGTCTGGATTGTGTGCCCCTTTGCGAAGGGGGTTCTGAGGGTTAAGCCTCTCTGCCTTGGCGACGGGCTCAGCGTTAGCCGCGCAACCTCCTTTAGTCCAATGAGAACTAGCGGGGGCTTGGCGCTCCTGTGCATGCTATTTGCCATCTTCCGGAGACAGAGGTCTGTGCTGTGATATTCACGTAATTAATACATAATATATCCCTTAATTTATATATGTTATTATTATATTTTATTCTAATTATTTCGTTCTCATGTATTTGTAGGAATTTGAGCGTGAACGATGAAATCGCATTAAGGCCACAATTTGAGGAATGATCAATTGGTTGATTCTATGGTGGTATAAAGTAGCGGGTCACATGTCTAAACCTAACCCAGACAAATCTAAGTCCATCTAATTTAACCTAAACCCAAGCCCAAAAGCTGACCTAGAAACCCAAACCCAGCCTAACAAAGAAAGAAAAAAAACCCTATTCAGGCTTCCTTTCTCCCATCTCTCTCCTTCTCGCGTCTCTTTTTCCTCTTCCACGTTTTTCTTTCCTTCTCTATTTTTCCAGCCACCACGCCACATCCACCCTGCCGGCGATCCTCGCTCGATAGGAGAATCGACAATGCAATCCCGCCATCACCACCTCCTCCTCTTCATCCACCATCAGTCGCCACCTCCTCCTCATCCTGTTTCGCACAACCACAAACCACCATCATGACCCTTTGTTTCTCTCTCTAGCGGCCAACCATCGAGCACCACCATCATCCATCACGTACTCTCACACAAAACAGGGAGCACATCCCTGTCCTCCATGTCTATATCCTTCCTGCTCCATCACGCCTCACAACACCACCATCCACACACCAGCCAACACAACAACACATCTCACTCGACATCCCTGTCGCAGACCACCATCACAAGCAGCCGAGTCACAACACCACAAAACAGAGCCCTGTCTCCCATTCATCCTTTTTTCTCTCTCGTATCTCTCATATTTCTCCCTCTCTTCTATCTCTTTGTCCATTCTTCATCACCCACGCACGACCACCATCAAGCATACCCTCATCGCCATCACGCTCGTTGTTCCATCGCAGACACCACCACCACGACGCCCCTATTTTTCTCCCTTTTTCTTCGTTTTCTCTCTTTTCGTCCACCTCTATCTTTCTTGCAGGTACCGGAACCGGTCGGGAGAAGAAGGCGCTCGTGAGGAGTGAAGAACCAGCAAGCAGGCAGGGCACGACTCCCTGGAGACGAAGACGTAGGGAAAAGAATAGGGAACCAACTGTTTTTCAAATAGTTTGTTATTGGCACCCCTAGATCCTGTTAGAGCCACCACAGTGTATTTGCAGCTATTTCTTGGGATACGTGTTCGTGCTGAGATGAATTCTACCTCCACTGATGTTGTGATGTCAGCCACCATGATCTTCTAGACCCCGCACCGAGGCAAAGATGAAACCACAGGATTTCCTAGAGTTTGTCGTATATGAATTTATTGTTTTCTATATGCTTGAACGTTAAATACAATTGATTTCTAAATTTTAATAATTTGCTTTCGCTGATTATATCCGGAATAATTATCTAGGCTAATCGGTAGTTAGAAGTTCCCTTTGTTGATATTCGAAACCTGTTTTAATCAATTAATTTGAATATATGATTGTGTGTGCCGTAAGAAGACATGCAATGCTAGGGATTTAGAATTAGTTAAAATAAACCTGTGATTGTGTGTGCCGTAAAAAGACATGCAATGCTAGGGGTTTATGCCTTTGCGGTAATCAATTGTGAACTTAGATTAATCTTTATGTTAGTCGTGTTGATTCTTGAAAACAATAATTTAGATTACACAAATCTCGAAGAACCTGTGGTGGATTCGATGTCTCGGTCCACTCTCTTATCATCTCACCAGTTTAATTTTTAGTTGTCAATTTAGTTTTCTTAATTTATTAATTTTCATCTGCTGCAACCCCCAACTCTAAATTAGTTAGACAACCATGCACTTGTGGTATTACAAGTAGGGTTTATTAACTTATTAATTCAGGTTAATAAAATCTCTATCAAATTTTTGGCGGCGTTGCCGAGGATTGTAACGGTACAATGGAAATCTAGGGTTGTTTTTGTTAGTTTATAAATTAGGTTTAATTTTCTTTTTAGGAACAGTGTTACGAGTCACTTTCTTATTTGTTATATTTGCTTGAGTTTGAATTTTTTTTTGCATTTATTTTGCAGACGGTCACACATATAGGAGTTCAAGTGGGAACGAAGTGAAATATTGCGATTCGCGAGGGAACTATCAGAAATCGACTTCTACTCGGCGTTGCAAGTAAACCGAAAAAGGTTCACGCCGGAGGCAACTTCTATCCACCACATCTGCACGCAATTTCTGTGTGATCACTTGTGTTTAGCTTGTTCTAGGTAGTATTGCATGCAAATTTGAATAGTGGCAGGATTGAGTTGAAACTTCCGTGCCTTCTCCCGCAGATATGTTAATCACCATCTATTTTAGGGTTAGGAACCTAGACCTTCACTAATTAAAATTTGTAGCGAGATTATTATCTAGAACAGGTATGACGATCATAGGGACCCTCTTTGGACGTTTGATAGCTTAAAGTGGTCGAGTGAAGGAAGATATCCCATCTGGGATTAGTTGTTGAACTGACATTTCACTTTGAGCTAGAGAGTGGAAAAAGATGTAAGAGCCACTCTGTAGTGGCGGATTGATAGGAAATTATGTGCCTCTCCCACGGTTAGGTAAATTGAATTGAATTTCAGCCCTGCATTAATAAAGGAAAGCTCTAGGGTCGTTTGCCATTCATTTTGTTTATGCATCATTTAGGTGTCATTTAGGGTCTCGTTGTTTTTAATTTTTTTAGAGTTAGGTCAACTTCGTATAGTGGTTAGGCTTACATTTAAAATAAAAAATAAAAAATAAAAAATAAAAAATAAAAAATAAAAAATAAAAAATAAAAAATAAAAAATAAAAAATAAAAAATAAAAAATAAAAAATAAAAAATAAAAAATAAAAAATAATAAAAAATAAAAAATAAAAAATAAAAAATAAAAAATAAAAAATAAAAAATAAAAAATAAAAAATAAAAAATAAAAAATAAAAAATAAAAAATAAAAAATAAAAAATAAAAAATAAAAAATAAACAAAATTGAAGCCTGTTTAGGAGTGTTGACTTTGAACCTTCGTTATCCAGTAGTTTATGCATACCTTGGTACGTGATTCTAAGAGTATACTTGTCCGACAAGAATTCGATGAGTTCTTTGAAGTCCCCATTACCTATTTAGGTTAATCATCCTTATCCACTGAGATGGCTGAGGGGAAGGCCTTTAAGGATTACTTCGTCCCTCTTCCTAGAAGTGCTCCGTCTTGCATTGTCTTACCTGAGACAAGTGCAAACAGTTTGAACTCAAACCATCTATTATTCATCACTTGACCTCTTTTTATGGTTTTGAAAAAGATGATCCTTATCTTCATGTCAAAGAATTTCTTGACATCTAGGCTACCCTGAAGTACCAAAACTTTTCTGATGATTCGGTCTGTCTTAGGTTATTTCCCTTTTTTTTTAAAGATAAGGAGAAATCATGGTTAAATGTGTTAGAGATAGGATCCATCACATCATGGGATGCGTTGTCAAGAAAGTTCTTGACAAAGTACTTTCCCATTCATAAAACGAATGCCCTCCAATGAGATTTATCTAATTTCCAACAAAAAGAGGGCGAACATTTCTATGAATGTTGGGAAAGGTTCAACGAGCTCATTGTCAGGTGTCCCCATCAGGGATTCGAGAAGTGGCGGTTAGTTCAATACATTCAAGACGGTTTAACCTCTCAAAACCGTCGTATGATTGATGCTACTAGTGGTGGGTCATTAATGAAAATGAGTGTCAATGAGATATGGGAATTCTTTGAAACTCTTTTAAAAAATTCTCAACAATGGGATTATTCGATAAAGGAGTCTGATAGGCGTAAGGGCGGTATATATGAAGTTAGAGATACATCTGTTCACCTCTTCTGCCTCAAAGTTAAAGACAATTGTTATGACCATGGCTCAAAAGATATATGCACTTTTGAATTTGACTCAACCTGCACTTCCCGCAAACACTTCATCTGAAGTCCTTATGCTGCATGTTAGAGTCCGGGTCATTCAATAGCTAATTGTGACTTGGAAAACGATTATCTTGCATACTATGCTGAGCAAGTCAACTCTTTCAATGCGATGCGGCGACCTGACAATAATCCGCAATCTAACTATTACAATTCAGGGTTCGCCAAACATCCAAGTCTCTATTGGGCCCATGGCCCACACCAAGGGGGACCTGTTGTTGTTTCCCAGGCTCCTCAAGTCTCTAGCCTTGTTAGGCCCCTCCTTAACCAAGTTCCTCTATCCAACACATCAAGTTTAGAGGAAATGGTTAATCGATTTTTGAAGCGCTCAGAAAGTATAATTGAGCAAAATTCTAAGGACATATCTAAGTTGAAAGCAACGACTCAACACCAATGTCACGCCCTCAATAGACTTGAGATAGTTATGAGTAAGATTACTCAGTCGTCTTCCGAGAGATAGCCAGAGAGATTTCCTAGTTAACTTGTTCCAAACCCGAAGGGTCAATTTGCAGTTGGTAATACATCTAAGTACGCCATGAAGATGTCCAATCTATTACTACCCTTAGGAGTGGAAAACAGGTTGACAATCGGGTACAAGTGCCCGATTCGAGTGTCGTTGCATCTCCGTCGGACAAGGAGGCTAATAAAGCCTCACCTTTTAAAGATGTGTCTCTTGACTCTGACCCCACTCAGGCATCTTATTTGCCTAGGGCACCATTTCCATCACGGTTAGCTCCAGCAAAGAAAGGAACAAATGCTAACGATATAATGGAAAATTTTTAAACAAGTTCACATTAATATTCCATTACTCGATGCTATTAAACAAGTTCCTATCTATGCCGAAAATTTTGAAGGATCTTTGCACGCAGAAACGAAAGCTACATGTGCAAAAGAAAGCCTTCCTCGTAGACCAAGTAAGCTCAATTATTCAACACGGAACCATGCCTAAGTATAGAGATCCTGGGTGCCCGACTATTTCTTGTGTTATCGGTGATAATATGATTGATAAGGAATTGTTGGATTTAGGGGCGAGTGTTAATTGTTTCCATACTCTGCTTATGAGCAATTAGGTATCGGAGGACTAAAACCGACTAAAGTAACACTGCAATTGGCAGATAGGTCAATCAAAATTTCCCGCGGTGTTATAGAGGATGTGATCATTAAGGTTGAAAATTTCTATTTTTCAGTGGACTTCATAGTACTTGATACACAACCTGTTCACAGCCCCTCCAGTCACATTCTAGTTATTTTGGGACGTCGTCCATTTTTGGCCACATCTAATGCTATTATTAACTGTAGGAATGGAATCATGAAACTATCATTTGGCAACATGACCATCGAACTCAATGTTTTTAATGTAAGCCAACAACCTCCTGAGTTCGAGGATGTTTGTAAAATTAACATGATTTAGAGTTCAATGGAAAATTATTTATTGCAGTCTGCATCAGATGATCCCTTAGTAGCATGTTTGACTCACTTCGGTTTAGACTTGGGTATTGATGATTCCATTAGGGAAGTGAATGTTTTGCTTGAATCAGCCCCTATTATGGATCCGAGTTACACATGGAAGCCTAAAGTGGAACTCCTTCCACTCAGTGAGTCAAAACTGAACCCTTTTACTTATACTATTGGGCTTTCTTACCCATTCCTTTTCTCGCCTTTTCATGATGACCCATTTGACACATGTCCTCCTAGTGACTTCTACATGAAGTCTGATTCTCAATATTATTTGGAGAGAATACATCCCATAGATAGTATTGATTCAAGGTTTGGGGGTGTTGTTGAGCTGTCTAGCTCATCATCTTTGTGCAATTCATTTTGTTATGATGAGCTTGTACCACCTGATATATCTATAGACATACATTTTTCCATCCCTTTAATAGTGACTGACGCTACCTATGTGGATCCCTTGTTTTTAAGGGATGATTTTAGTTTTGACCATCCTATTGTGCCACACATTCAATTTTTTGATTTGACATCAGACATAGGATGTACCTTTTTAGGAGTAGGAAATAGTCATTTGCTGGATATCTATGTTGGTGACAATTTTATGCTAGATCCCTATGACTTCTTTATGACCGCGGTTTCGTTTGCATTTTCTGTATGATTTTGCATTGCGTTTTCGTCGTTTTAGGGATGTGTTAGTTTTTGTTGTGCTACATGTGGGAGCTACTATATGTTGGACGGATCCTCAACTTTTTTCGGTTGTTGCTATATGATCTAGTCAACATTGTGGACTAAGTGTTTAGGTTTGGGGGAGTGTTCGCTATGTTCTTCCTCGTCATTTAATGGTACATAATTTATGAGAAAGAATATATGTTGGGCTGACGACGTTAAACCATGTGCTCCTGGGAGGCAGCCCAGTTTCGGTTGTGTAATTATGATTAGTCTGGATTGATTTTCGAGTTCTATCTAGTTGCATTTCATTTATACTCGTTAGCTCCATAACAAATTTGATTTACATCTGATACATGTAATTTTTTCATTTGTACATTTTTTTTAGTCCTGTATTGTTTTTATCAATTTACCATGATGAGTCCACAGTTATGATGTTTTTTAGCGTTCATTGGGGAACGATTTCGTCGAAATTGGTAAAAAATTTCCCATGGTAATATCACTCTAACTCTCATCTTTTCTTTTACTTGCATTTGTCATGATCATCATTTTATACATTGAGGACAATGTTTGGTTTAGGTTTGGGGGTGAGATTTATGAGTTTTTCTTGCATTATTAAAAAATTTTGAACTGAAATGTATTTCACTATTGACTATTGTATTCTACTAAATCTCCATTGAATACATAGTTTATTATGATTGTGTGAAAATTTTTGGATTTGAAAATGCATTCAAAATCCAAGTTCTTTTCCAATGAAGAGGACGCGCTTTCAAATATGCCTTTAAATTTGATAAATGCATGCTTTAACTTGTCACTTTTATATATCAATAGGAAAACATATTGTTTGATGTTATCTTTAAGTTAAATATATTTCATGATATTTTTTCAACTCAACCACTCTTGCACTATAAGCCGAGCTAACATAATTTGAAGTTAATCAGTAAGATATTAATTAGAAAACCTTAGAATAATAGTGGAGACTTAACCCTTGTGAGTTTCGAGATATTCTTTTTTTCTTGATTGTTATTAAATAAACTTTGACTTTACTTGTCCACCAATTGTAGCTCAGTCAATCGGACATCCACTCTCCTTATGAGAGGTTGTGGGTTTGAGACTCACCAGTTAGGATTTTGTGAGTTTTCGCCCGATTATTAGGAGAACATGTGCTCCGCCATTGATAAGCCTTCGGTATTGAATGCAGCTGCTTAGATGGACTAGAGTGGAGCAGAGTGAAAGCGAGTCTTCATGTAAGGTAGAGGAGATGGATCAGAGAGTGAAGCGAAAGGAGTCTTCATGCAAGGTCGAGACTATGGATCAAAGCGAAAGCAAGTCTTTATGCGAGATGGAGGCGACGATGATATTAAATGACAACGATGATATTAAGTGGCAACAATATTGTAGCCTTTGGACCTGGTTTGGTTAACCCTATAGGGTCAGTCATATAGCCTTCGGGCATGAATTAATAAATAATTAAAAAAGGTCAACGACCCAATTTAAAAAAAAAAACTTTGACTTTACTTGAATCCGCATTATTTCGTTGATGATCTCATTATTCTTGTTTATTTTATTGATTGCTTTGAGAATGTCATTAAAAATTGAATTATTACACTAGAACTTTTTGATTTATTTAGTTGAGATATCATAATACCAACTAGAGCTTAAGAAGTGATATAGGCATTTTTTTTTCTTTGAACCATTCTTCAGCCTTTTTGCCTACCTAATGATAAATATCCGTTTGCAGCCCTTTGAGCCTTTAAATATACTTTTTCTTTGCTAACCCCATCTCCATTACCTACTCCAGTTATGGAGTAATATCCCATATTATTTTTATCCTTACCCAATGTCTCTGAGAATGTGTATGGTTGATATATTTTTGGAAGGGGCAAATAAAAAAGAGTTGAAACTAAATATTCCATGAATCCTCGAAATAAAAAAATGTTTCATTGTGTAGAAGGGGAAAGCATGTCGTTGATCTTATAAAAAAAAATTGATGCTTCGAAAGAAAAAGAAAAAATATATGAAAAAGAATTTCAAATGAAGAAAAATTAATGGTGTACCACATTGGTTTATTATTTAGAGCCCCACGTGTTTATTAAAGGGTGTATCCATTCTCAGAGAATTTTCTTGTATCCTTTTCCATTCCTGTTAGCCAAAATCTTAGCCTCATTACAACCTAATAAAAATCTAATTGATCTTAAGTAAATGTCTGGTTCATAGACGTGGAAATTAAATAGACAAGAACTATGGAGTTTGATTCAACATTATCAAAGTAATTGATATTCCTGTCCTTGAGATCATATTCATTTCATTATTTTAAAAGTCCGTTTTCATGATTATTATATGTGAAATGTTTGTGTTTCCATAATTTATTCTCTTTTTCACATATAAATTGAGTGATAACTAACCAATCTCTGAGTGACAAGAGAGATTTATAGTCAAAGCGTACTATTCAAAGGTTATCTAGTCGTATCTTTACTGAGAAAAATAAAGTTATGTTGATAAGGCCATGCACACACACACACTTCGAGTTGAGAATAATTGATGAAATTTATTTAACATTTGGGTATTATTAAATCATTGTTAGACTCTATGATATATTATTGTGACACTGTTAGTTGTTTTCTGAAATTTTTGGCAATTAAATTATTATTCTGAGGATAATAGATAGAGTTATCAAATTACCATGTTTTGAAAATTTATTGAGTCATAATGTTTGTGGATAACATTTCTAGAAATCCCCACGAGACTATAACTCATCCACTAGAGCTAATCTAGGGGTTTAAGCCTTGTTGCACGTTTAACGTAAGTGCAATCGATGATTCCTGCAAAGTGAGTTAGAATTTTATTGTTTTAGGTTTGGGGGTATTTGATATTCACGTAATTAATACATAATATATCCCTTAATTTATATATGTTAGCGTTTCGATTATTATATTTTATTCTAATTATTTCGTTTTCATGTATTTGTAGGAATTTGAGCATGAACGATGAAATCGCTGAGGGGACAATTTGATGAATGATCAATTGGTTGATTCTAGTAGTGGTACAAAGTAGCGGGTCACATGTCTAAACCTAATCCAAACAAATCTAAGTCCACCTAATTTAACCTATGTCCAAGCCCAAAAGCTGACCTAGAAATCCAAACCCAACCTAACAAAGAAAGAGGAAACCCCTATTTAGGCTTCCTCTCTCCCATCTCTCTCATTTTCACGTATCTTTTTCCTTCCCTTCCTCTTCCACGTATCTCTTTCCTTCTCTCTTTTTCAGCCACCACACCACATCCACTCTGCCGGCGATCCTTGCTTGATAGGAGAACCGACAGTGCGATCATCCCGCCATCACCACCTCATTTTCTTCCTCCATCAGTCGCCACCTCCTCCTCATCCTGTTTCGCACAACCACAGACCACCATCACGACCCCCTGTTTCTCTCTCTAGCAGCCAACCACCAAGCACCACCATCATCCATCACGTCCTCACACACAAAATAGGGAGCACCTCCATGTCCTCCACGTTTATCTCCTTCCTGCTCCATCACACCTCACAACACCACCGTCCACAGACCAGCCAACACAACAACACATCTCACTCGCCGTCCCCATTGCAGACCACCATCACAAACAGCTGAGTCACAGCACCACAAAATAGAGCCTGTCTCCCGTTCATCATTTCTTCTCTCTCTCGTATCTCTCCGTTCCTCCCTCTCTTCTCTCTCTGTCCGTTCTTCTTCACCCACGCACAACCACCATCCAGCGCACCCTCACCGCCATCGCACTCGTTGTTCAGTCGCAGACACCACCACCACGACGCCCCTGTTTTTCTCCCTTTTTCTTCGTTCTCTCTTTTCATCCACCTCTATCTTTCTTGCAGGTACCGGAGTCGGTCGGGAGAAGAAGGCGCCCACGTGGAGCGAAGGACCAGCAAGTAGGTAGGCCGCGACTCGCTGGAGATGAAGACGCAGGGAAAAGAAAAGGGAACCAACCGTTTTTCAAATAGTTGGCTATTGGCACCCCCAGATCCTATCAGAGCAACCACATTGCATTTGCAGCTATTTCTCGAGATGCGTATTTGTGATGAGATGAATTCCACATCCACTGATGTTGTGACATCATCCACCATGATCTTCTAAGCCCCACGCAAAGGAGAAGATGAAATCACAGGATTTCCTAGAGTTTGTAGTATCTGAATTTATTGTTTTCTATATGCTTGAACGTTAAATACAATTGATTTCTAAATTTCAATAATTTTTCTTTCACCGATTATATCCAGAATAATTATCTAGACTAATCGGTAGTTAGAAGCTCCCTTTGTTGATATTTGAAGCGTGCTTTAATCAATTAATTTGAATCTGTGATTGTGTGTGCTAGAAGACATGCAATGCTAGGGGTTTAGAATTAGTTAAAATAAACCTGTGATTGTGTTTGCCGTAAAAATACATGCAATGCTAGGGGTGTCATGCCCCGATTTTCGAAGAAAACGAAAATCCTAAAATCCACGTAGGATTATCTGTTTCCCCCAAAACTCAGGACGTGAAAATTCAATAACACAGAAACAAATAACAACAACAACTAAAACATGATTTAAATTACTAAAACAAATAAAACTCTAACCCGGAAAGATTTTGTCGTTGCTAGCCCCACTAATGAAACTCCAGTAACGCTGTCCAAAAATCTCTAAACCTGAAAGGCTAATCGGCTACATTCCCAAAGGAATATACCCAAGAAGCAAAAGCTCACTTGGGTCAGCAATAAAGCTGGTGTGAGAAATCTTCATCCCAAAATCAATAAATCTGCACATGACAACATCAAAATAAACAAAACAATAAACAACCACACCATCATGTAGTTCCTCAATGAGGCAAAGGTGTTATCATCCTAACTATAGAAATTGACTATGGCAAGTCTGACCTGTAGAAATATGAGTAGACTTGCCATCCTGCATGAAAATGTTAGAAGCAACCAGATAATATTTCTAAGTTATCAGTCATCACAAATGAGATTTATTTTCAAACAATGATACAATTCATAGTCATATTGGACTATTATTGAAATATTAACAAAACACATTTTCTACCTTTAGGAAGACATATAGTTCTCATTCAATGGTTGAATGAGCATTTAGTTTCTTCCTTTAAGGTAATCATGCACATACACAAAAAAAATCTCGCTTCTTTTCCACAATCGCACTATCCTCCTTGTGCCGAACACACCTCCCCCAAGTGTGCCTCCCTTGCCTTCGAAACCACTCGGAGTGTACATGTTCCAAGTGGGGTGCCACTTCGAGGAACATGTCATCTTACCCGAAGTTCGATCCATGGCAAACATTTCCTAAATCTACACGTACAACCAAACTCACATGGAACGGTGCACCGATATGCAAGCAAGTTTGCATACCCATAATTCTATCACACGTATACAAGCAAGTTTGTATACAAATCACATTTTTCACATTTTTTTTCGGAGTTGTGGAAAAGAGCATAAAAAAAATAAACTAAAACTCAAAACGCTTTTATGGTGACACTTTGTCAACCATGAATAAATCAACCACAGTACCCACCGTTCTTTTGGGGAAACAAATAATATTTTCATAAATAAATTTTCTATAACACAATAGGGATCAAACTCATTCAGTATAAATATACTCTTTAGCAAATTAATTTAGCATAACAATCGATTTCAATGCACGATTATCCAAGGAAACAACAAGAACGTCTTATGTCAAAATAATACTAGCAACAAAACTGTAGCTTCAAACTTGACTAATTTGGGTAAACAAAAAAACTTAAAAATAATTTACACCAAAAACACACCACCTTTTTCTCCATGTCAATACGCTCCTTAAGTGACAAATCTACAAATCCCTACTCATTCACAAACTTCGAAAAGTCAATTACTCAACGCTACACTGTTATTTGTTTCTCTGTATCCAAACTCGACTACATCATACATGTAATGTTATAAATTTGATATTTTAAGGATTCATCAAGACAACTAATAAATACCGAAGTATATGGCAAAAAGGTGTTGAACACACAAGCTATGTCGAAAACATGGATTGATTGGAGTGAGAGAATGACATATAATGCTAACTTAAGTATATAGTGCTAGATAAGGCATGGTGTTTCTCAGGACCAAAGGCTACTAGTCAATAAGATCAAGAAGAAAACGGAACATGGGAGAGATACAGATAAACAAGACATACATAATAAAACACCACATGCATAAAACAATAATAAAAGGAGACATAGATTCAAAGATCTATTCTTTGTATTGTCCAAGAGAACAACCTTACCCACTTCGCCGGACGAACCGATAGCTAATTGGTGTAATTAGTTCAACCTAGTTCAATACTATCTTTTAAGAATAGGTTTTGTAAAGGAAAGAAATCAGATATCTATTTATACAAAAACAGATGCATATATTTATAAATCTAAAAATAGATTATTACAGGGGAGACTTACTAATAGGGAGGCTTTTAGAAGAATGTACAAGAGCTGGAGAAGGGAAGACGAAAGATTACAAACCAGATACTAAAGGATACAAACAGGAGTTGGGGTTCTAAGAGCGTCTAGGTCTGTCGCCGAAGACCCTTGTTTTATTTATATCACATAAGAGATAAGAAGGGGGAAGAGATAAGGCTCTTCATTGAGTGGAGGATGAGCTGTTGAGTCATGCTTCAACTGTTGCTGCACTAATTGATGGTACTGTAGCTGCTTCAACTGTTGCTGCACTAATTGATGGTACTGTAGCTTCACATGGATGCTTTTGACAAAGGAAAGGATAATGCTGTCGGGCTGTCTAGAAGACTGTGGCCGAAAGCAAACTTGACTTACTTGGAGCTGGCAGATGCTGCCTTTGGACAAAATGAACACGGGTCCATCTACAGATCTCGAGGATCGAAGATGTTGTAGCAATCATCTTCATTGAGATCCACTGTTGGATCTTCTTCTTCAGTTTCATCTGAACATATTTGAGACAGGGTCTCCATAAGTTGAGCGCGGGTTGGTTTTGCCATAATTTGCTTCATGATTTGCTGTTTCAGAAGCTTGGCACTTGAGGGAGATTCTGGCATAGGGCCTGATTGCAATGGTACTTGTGGTGTAGGAGACAATTCTTTCTTGGAGAAGAAGGCAGTTACGCCTTCTTTGGAAGCCTTGGAATGATCAAATCGTTGCCACCACTTAACTTTGAAACGTCGACAGATCCATTGAGGCTTTGACTTTGAAAGATTGAGGACTGAATCAATGGGTGAACAAACATAGTCCCAACACATGATCCAGGCTAAATTGAAACGGATAAAGAACCAGACGGATAAAACCTGCTCATTTACAGGTGATGGTGGCTGGTACTTTTCTTTGAAAACATTCCAACCTTCTTTGACAGGGAGAGGAAGGATGTCGAGGACAGGACCCATAAGACTCCACCAAAGGTGTTGAAACCAGAAAGGGAGGAGCTTCTGATTGAACTTTTTGCAAAAAAGGAAGAACCAAGAATGGCCATTATTTTGAGATTCAACAAGAAAGGCTCTTGACCACGCATTCTTGTAGTCAAGGTAACTGTAGGATTGAGGAGTGAAGTTCTGGGAGAACTTCTTATGATAACGGGGTATTTGGCCCCAATCTGCTTCAGTCATGACCTTGAAGATCTGACATTTGGAGAAGGTAATCTTTGAGTTTGAGTCACGGTGGTGTGTGATTGCAACAGAGTCTGAATCGACTAGGATGAATTCATAGAATTCCCTAGTTTTGGAAAGGTCTGCTTCTACATATTGTTGATCTGCAGAAAACAGATTTCTGGAAATGCTTGGTGGATCAGAAATAAGAGCATAGAGACCTGGCTCAATTATACAAAGATAATCAAGATAAGTCTTATTGACATAAACAAGGGATGCCTGGTCAGGCTTTGGAAAGCTTGTCATGGACGAGCTTGACTCAGTTTGTTTTCCTAAAGGGGTAAACCTTTGGGATAATTGGAGGGCATAAGAAAGAGGGGCTGGAGGCTGAGAAGCAGAAGGCTTCTTAGCATATCATGCTTTGGTTTGTGGCTTTGCAGGAGTATCCTGCTTTGGAGATGAGTTTTGAGAAGAACTCATTTCTAGAGGAACTCACGAGAGAGGAAGTCTGCAAGTGAGTTATCAGTTCCCTTTATATACTTGATTTCGAAATCGAAAGCGGAAATCAAACCTTGCCACCTGGCGAAAATCTGTTTGGAAACCAAATTGAGTACATCTTTAGTTAAAATATACTTGGCTGATTGGCAATCAACATTCAATAAAAATCTTTGATTAACTAAATCATCTTGAAATTTCATGATGCACAATACAATTGCTAAAACTTCTTTTTTGACCGTAGAATAATTCATCTGTGGAGAATTCCAAATACCGGAATGGTATCGGACTAATTGGACAGTAGGAGAGTCAGGAAGACGTTGTTTAAGGATACCACCATACCCAAGGTTAGACGCATCTGTCTCTACAATCTTGAAGGCTTGGGGATCTGCAATTCCTAAACAGGGAAGACTCTTGACTTGACTTTTGACTTGGCGTACTATTTGTGAATGGGCTTCAGTCCATGGGCTTGGGTTTTTCTTAAGACGACTGTATAAGGGCTTTAGTAAAACTCGGAGGCCTTTGTAAAAATCAGCAACATAATTTAATGATCCAAGGAACCTTTGCAATTGGGTTTTATCCCGAATTTCATCAGGAAATTTATCTGCAAATTCAATTGTTCTGGAAATGGGGGTTACCATTCCATTGAAAATCTTGTGACCTAAAAATCTAACACTTGTTTGAAATAAATTGATTTTGGTAGGAGATAAAACCAATCCATTTTTCTTGATGCAAGATTCAAATAAATATAAGTGTTTCCAGTGTGCTGGAATTGATTCAGAAAAGACCAGTATATCATCGATATACACAATTGTGAATTGAGAAAATTGGGAAAGGATATCATTCATGATATTCTGAAATTCACTGGGAGCATTTTTGAGACCGAATGGCATTACGTTCCATTCGTAATGGCCAAAAGGGACATTGAAGGCAGTTTTATACCTATCCTTGGGATGAACCTGGATTTGCCAAAATCCAGATTTGAGATCAAACTTAGAAAATACACAAGCATTGTGTAATCTTTTTAGTAGGTCTCTTTGATGAGGAATTGGATATCTTATCCATTGAAGAACTTGATTTAAAGGCTTGTAATTGATGACAATACGAGGGCTACCTCGTTCAAGTTCTGCTGCTTTTCGGACATAGAAAGCTGCACAACTCCAGGGTGACTTGGATGGTCTAATAAGACGTTTGTCTATTAAACCTTTGATTTCTTCTTTGCAATATTCCATAAGCTCAAGATTCATTTGAATCGGGCGAGCTTTTGTAGGAATCTTGCGTTCATCAAAACCTGGTTCATAAGGGAGGTGAATCACATGTTGGGATTTGTACCAGAATGCATTTGGAAGATCAGAACAAAGTTCTGTTTGTAAATGCTTTTGATATTGGATGATTTGAGATTGAAGTTTTGGTTCAAGAATTTGATCCGCAACTCTCCTGTATTCAACTTCTTGTTTTAAAAAGTTTAATTGTTGTTGTTTGCAAATCAATCGGTTTAAGAATGATTTCTTTGTAACTTGGTTGAGTTCATAAATTTCTGGTTTAAACAAAAATGGGAATTCAAGATCTGTTCCTAGATAGGAAGTCTTAATTCCTTGTTTAGACACAGAAAAAGGGGAAATTGAATTGATAAAGGGGGTTCCCAATATCATAGTTTGTTCCATATTTCTGACAAGAAGAAAATGTTGCTTAATGCAAATTTTGTCCTTACAGATATGGGCATTTGAAAGTTTGAAGAATATTTCCAAACGTGAGTTGTCAGTGGTATACAACTTCTGTGTTGTTTTCTGGAAATATTGTGAAGGAACAACTCCTTCTTTGATACAATTCATATCAGCACCAGAGTCAATTAAGGCAATGACTGATATGAGAGTTTGTCCTCTGATGAACAAGTCGATGGCTACAAACCATTTTTGAATGGTGATTGTATTTGGGATGACTTGTTTTTGATTTAGATTGTTTAAAAATTCAGCCTCTTTCTGTATGGAAGATGAAGGTTCCTCTTCATTTTCATGTTCTGAAAAATGCTGATAATGGTTATCTTGAAGTGTTTGAATCTGGAGATTAACCAGATTTTGGTTTTGTTTAAGGAGATTGATCTCCTTTTTGATGTTGTTAACTTCGTACTGTAAGTCAGATAAACTAACAGGGGAAGAAGTCAATCTTGATTGATGAAACCTATTAATGATTTCTTTATGATCATAAAACGGAGTGATGTTATTAAATAATGGTTTTGGTTGAGTTATAGAACTCTTTATGTGTTGAAGATATTCAGTCTTCAAATTGGGATCATCAATTTTATCCACAAAATCTAGCAATATTTGAGATTGCTTAGAGTTGGATAACATATTGATTTTGGGTTTGGAACTGGTTAAATGACAGAGGCAAGCACCAGGTGCGCACTCGTCACATTGATCATCGGAGGATGAAGAGTCTGATGAATAATTTAGATTTCCAACTTGGAGATCTTCATCAGATGATTCTGTTCCACTTTCATTGAGAGCGTTAAGAAACATTTGTTTCATTGGTTTGGGAATGTCCAAGGCTTGGATCTTTTGGGCCGTTCTGCAGTTCTTTGCATAATGGCCTGGGGCTCCACACTTAAAGCATATGGGCTTTGAAGTGGAATGTTTATTAAAGGGCTTGGGCTTGTGTGTGCCATGCCTTTTGGGCTTGCTATAATATTTTTCAATGTGTTTAGCAGGCTTTGGGCCATAAGGCCTTTTTGATTTAAATTGTCTAGCAGGATGGGATATGTATTTTTGTTTTGAAGAAAGGTGGCCGGGGGCCCTAAATTCTTCAAATCCATACTGTTGACAAAAATCACCTAGTTCTTTAGGTCCATTTATGTGTTGTTTCTTCAGTTGTCTTTTTAACCGAAGATCATTACAGATTTGTAATGCACAACCATTGATAAATGAAGTTAAATCACCAAATGTTAATTGGTCATATTGAATATCTCCAGAGAATTTATCTTGGAGTTTTCCTCTGATGGTTTCTGCAAATATCTCAGGCAATCCTGAAATGAACTTGCGTTTCCAAAAGGGATTGGATGCATCAGTCTGAAGCATTACTCTCTTCATGAAGATGTCCTTATACCATCTGAAATGGCTAAGGGTTGGACACTTATGAGTCATAAGCAAATCCTTTGCTTTACCTTGATATTCATTAGGGTTTCCTAAGAAGTGCCTAAGAATGGTTTGTATTAAGGTAGGCACACAGTCAGGAATGAATTGTCCTTGATCTGTTTTCATTGGAAATCCATCAGGACCAATTTTCTTTGCATACATTATTTCTGTTTTTTCAGCAGTGGATAGATAATTATCCCACCATCCTTTGATGAGGCCTGAAAATCCAGTAATAATAGAATTGGCAATGTCATGATCATTTTTACCTTCTGATCGATGGGTGCTAGCCATCATGACCATTTCTTGGGTGAGTTCAAGAATGGCGTCTTCAGAGATACCATCAATGTTCCAAATATATAGTTCTTTGGGTGAGAAAGAACCAAAAGTTTGAAGAGATCTTTCTTCATATTGCATATCTGGAAATGAGGGTTTTGGGTAAAAATTCCTTGAGACAGGCATTGGGTTTTTCCATTTAGGAATTTTTGATGCTGTTTTAGCATGTCTAACAGGGTTGATCTGATACGGGATGTAATTGAGTCTATCCAGTTCAGACATTGGATCAAAATCAGCACTTATATTTGAATCCATATCTGATGGGAATGGATTAGATAAGGTGTTAATTGACAACCTTGAATTCAATTGCAATGCCTCTAATTTAGCATCAATTTCTTTTAGTAAAGTTTTATTGCTTGAAGAAGAAAAAGCATTTTGAGTAAGGGGTTCAGGAATCTGGAAGAAGACATTAGCTTTCTGCAGTTCCTGATTTTTACTCTGTTTTTCTTCAATTTGTTTCTTTTTCAGTTCATTAGTCACAAGTTGATCTTGGACTAATTTGTCACCTATTTCAGATAACAAGAGATTAGTAAAATTGTTCAGCTGTACAATTTTGCTAATACTAGGAGTTTCATTCATAGGTTGGAATGGAACGGCTAGATGCTGCGTATCCGATACTGAAAATTCTAAATTTGTTAAGGGAGGTAAAACCGCCCTACAGGTTTTATTTTCTGGAGTCCTCCAGATTTTGGGAGTGACATTTAAAACATGGACTTTTGGAACATGAACATTAAAGTACCAATCTAAAAAAGGCAGATTAGTTTTTAATGTTTCACAACATTCATAAAATTTCTTACTAAGTTCTTTTCTTTCAATTTCAGTTGTTTGAGATTGGAACTTAACTTTTCTTCCGATGTTTTCTGGAGACAAGAAGTCTTTTTTGATTTGTTCTTTGTCTAACATGAAGGGTGTAGACAGACATTGAACTCTGGGCAGAAATTCCATTTCTGACTGAGTTGGAGATTGATTCTCCTCTGGAGGTTCAGATGTAACCTCAACTGGAGGATTATAAATTGGTTGGGGAATCTGGGGATAATTAGGATTTGTTCTAATATCCCTTAGATTCAAATGAGGGAGAGTTTGAGTTTCAGGGGTCTGAACTCTTGATTGTAAATGATCAGGGGCAGCCCTAAACGATGGAGATTCAAATCTGCGACTTGGTTGGAACCTTGAAGGATCAAGATTAGTGATCCGTAGGTCACTGAATCTTAATTGAACAGACCCATCTGGGAGAGCAAAGATCCTATCAATTTGACTTGGAGGAGGGCTTCTAGGGATAGAAGCACCTTCAATAACCCAAGTTTCTGGGAGTGTGACCTGATCCCATTGTATCGTTCTGGGTACAATAACATTGGTTTTCTGGTCATTGATTTCAAAGAGGATGGTGTGCCCTCTTTCATCAGAGTGAAGGGCTCGAGGGCTGAGCTGTGTCTTCATTGCTCTGAAAGTGATTTTATAGATAAGTGCGAAGGGTTCAGAACCTTCAGCCATATCAAAACCACTGGTTTGAATATTGAGAGTCAGAGTCTCTAGAATGTTTGGGTCATTCAGAGATACTGAGAAATTGGGGTAACAGTTAAAATAAACTGGACCCATTGATAATGAAGACTCTGCGATTCCTAGCAGAGAGTCACTGAACTTGTTGTGCCTACAGTCGCGAAGAGCAACTAGAGCACAAGTGTCTAGTCCTAACCTGGTTAAAGGTTTTAGGGCTACTTGGATTAAACCTAAGTGAATATATTTGTATTTTTCCTTAATTAAGGAACTGATTGTTTGAGATGACAAAAGCTGTTTTGAATCTAAAGACTTATTGATCGGTACAGTTTGTTCAACCATACTGATTAAATCTTCAGTTTTTGGAGAAAAGATTGACTGGGTAATTTTGTAAATATCTTTTTGGGGAATTACCGGTATTGACCAGTTTTGCAAATCTTGTTCAACTTCTGAAATTCTTCCTTCCATTCTGGTTGAAGAACTCATTGACCTAGAACTATTAGTTCTGGAAAGCCTTGACATAAAAGACATCGTTTGATTTTGCTTTAAGGTCTGGGTAAGAACACTGTGCCTGGACCACCTACAGCTGTAACACCTCTGTGGGACCACCTAACCTAGATCACCCTCTGCGCTCACCATGGCGACTTACACTGGATCTAAGGCTCTTAACGGCTGACCAACACATCCATGGTTTACCAACGCTATCAACGGCTATTATTCCAACGACACCTAGGACTCACAACCCATTCCCGGGGCAAAAGAAAAACGGATGGCTCTGATACCATGGTGTTTCTCTGATGCCATCCGTTTTTCTTTTGCCCCGGGAATGGGTTGTGAGTCCTAGGTGTCGTTGGAATAATAGCCGTTGATAGCGTTGGTAAACCATGGATGTGTTGGTCAGCCGTTAAGAGCCTTAGATCCAGTGTAAGTCGCCATGGTGAGCGCAGAGGGTGATCTAGGTTAGGTGGTCCCACAGAGGTGTTACAGCTGTAGGTGGTCCAGGCACAGTGTTCTTACCCAGACCTTAAAGCAAAATCAAACGATGTCTTTTATGTCAAGGCTTTCCAGAACTAATAGTTCTAGGTCAATGAGTTCTTCAACCAGAATGGAAGGAAGAATTTCAGAAGTTGAACAAGATTTGCAAAACTGGTCAATACCGGTAATTCCCCAAAAAGATATTTACAAAATTACCCAGTCAATCTTTTCTCCAAAAACTGAAGATTTAATCAGTATGGTTGAACAAACTGTACCGATCAATAAGTCTTTAGATTCAAAACAGCTTTTGTCATCTCAAACAATCAGTTCCTTAATTAAGGAAAAATACAAATATATTCACTTAGGTTTAATCCAAGTAGCCCTAAAACCTTTAACCAGGTTAGGACTAGACACTTGTGCTCTAGTTGCTCTTCGCGACTGTAGGCACAACAAGTTCAGTGACTCTCTGCTAGGAATCGCAGAGTCTTCATTATCAATGGGTCCAGTTTATTTTAACTGTTACCCCAATTTCTCAGTATCTCTGAATGACCCAAACATTCTAGAGACTCTGACTCTCAATATTCAAACCAGTGGTTTTGATATGGCTGAAGGTTCTGAACCCTTCGCACTTATCTATAAAATCACTTTCAGAGCAATGAAGACACAGCTCAGCCCTCGAGCCCTTCACTCTGATGAAAGAGGGCACACCATCCTCTTTGAAATCAATGACCAGAAAACCAATGTTATTGTACCCAGAACGATACAATGGGATCAGGTCACACTCCCAGAAACTTGGGTTATTGAAGGTGCTTCTATCCCTAGAAGCCCTCCTCCAAGTCAAATTGATAGGATCTTTGCTCTCCCAGATGGGTCTGTTCAATTAAGATTCAGTGACCTACGGATCACTAATCTTGATCCTTCAAGGTTCCAACCAAGTCGCAGATTTGAATCTCCATCGTTTAGGGCTGCCCCTGATCATTTACAATCAAGAGTTCAGACCCCTGAAACTCAAACTCTCCCTCATTTGAATCTAAGGGATATTAGAACAAATCCTAATTATCCCCAGATTCCCCAACCAATTTATAATCCTCCAGTTGAGGTTACATCTGAACCTCCAGAGGAGAATCAATCTCCAACTCAGTCAGAAATGGAATTTCTGCCCAGAGTTCAATGTCTGTCTACACCCTTCATGTTAGACAAAGAACAAATCAAAAAAGACTTCTTGTCTCCAGAAAACATCGGAAGAAAAGTTAAGTTCCAATCTCAAACAACTGAAATTGAAAGAAAAGAACTTAGTAAGAAATTTTATGAATGTTGTGAAACATTAAAAACTAATCTGCCTTTTTTAGATTGGTACTTTAATGTTCATGTTCCAAAAGTCCATGTTTTAAATGTCACTCCCAAAATCTGGAGGACTCCAGAAAATAAAACCTGTAGGGCGGTTTTACCTCCCTTAACAAATTTAGAATTTTCAGTATCGGATACGCAGCATCTAGCCGTTCCATTCCAACCTATGAATGAAACTCCTAGTATTAGCAAAATTGTACAGCTGAACAATTTTACTAATCTCTTGTTATCTGAAATAGGTGACAAATTAGTCCAAGATCAACTTGTGACTAATGAACTGAAAAAGAAACAAATTGAAGAAAAACAGAGTAAAAATCAGGAACTGCAGAAAGCTAATGTCTTCTTCCAGATTCCTGAACCCCTTACTCAAAATGCTTTTTCTTCTTCAAGCAATAAAACTTTACTAAAAGAAATTGATGCTAAATTAGAGGCATTGCAATTGAATTCAAGGTTGTCAATTAACACCTTATCTAATCCATTCCCATCAGATATGGATTCAAATATAAGTGCTGATTTTGATCCAATGTCTGAACTGGATAGACTCAATTACATCCCGTATCAGATCAACCCTGTTAGACATGCTAAAACAACATCAAAAATTCCTAAATGGAAAAACCCAATGCCTGTCTCAAGGAATTTTTACCCAAAACCCTCATTTCCAGATATGCAATATGAAGAAAGATCTCTTCAAACTTTTGGTTCTTTCTCACCCAAAGAACTATATATTTGGAACATTGATGGTATCTCTGAAGACGCCATTCTTGAACTCACCCAAGAAATGGTCATGATGGCTAGCACCCATCGATCAGAAGGTAAAAATGATCATGACATTGCCAATTCTATTATTACTGGATTTTCAGGCCTCATCAAAGGATGGTGGGATAATTATCTATCCACTGCTGAAAAAACAGAAATAATGTATGCAAAGAAAATTGGTCCTGATGGATTTCCAATGAAAACAGATCAAGGACAATTCATTCCTGACTGTGTGCCTACCTTAATACAAACCATTCTTAGGCACTTCTTAGGAAACCCTAATGAATATCAAGGTAAAGCAAAGGATTTGCTTATGACTCATAAGTGTCCAACCCTTAGCCATTTCAGATGGTATAAGGACATCTTCATGAAGAGAGTAATGCTTCAGACTGATGCATCCAATCCCTTTTGGAAACGCAAGTTCATTTCAGGATTGCCTGAGATATTTGCAGAAACCATCAGAGGAAAACTCCAAGATAAATTCTCTGGAGATATTCAATATGACCAATTAACATTTGGTGATTTAACTTCATTTATCAATGGTTGTGCATTACAAATCTGTAATGATCTTCGGTTAAAAAGACAACTGAAGAAACAACACATAAATGGACCTAAAGAACTAGGTGATTTTTGTCAACAGTATGGATTTGAAGAATTTAGGGCCCCCGGCCACCTTTCTTCAAAACAAAAATACATATCCCATCCTGCTAGACAATTTAAATCAAAAAGGCCTTATGGCCCAAAGCCTGCTAAACACATTGAAAAATATTATAGCAAGCCCAAAAGGCATGGCACACACAAGCCCAAGCCCTTTAATAAACATTCCACTTCAAAGCCCATATGCTTTAAGTGTGGAGCCCCAGGCCATTATGCAAAGAACTGCAGAACGGCCCAAAAGATCCAAGCCTTGGACATTCCCAAACCAATGAAACAAATGTTTCTTAACGCTCTCAATGAAAGTGGAACAGAATCATCTGATGAAGATCTCCAAGTTGGAAATCTAAATTATTCATCAGACTCTTCATCCTCCGATGATCAATGTGACGAGTGCGCACCTGGTGCTTGCCTCTGTCATTTAACCAGTTCCAAACCCAAAATCAATATGTTATCCAACTCTAAGCAATCTCAAATATTGCTAGATTTTGTGGATAAAATTGATGATCCCAATTTGAAGACTGAATATCTTCAACACATAAAGAGTTCTATAACTCAACCAAAACCATTATTTAATAACATCACTCCGTTTTATGATCATAAAGAAATCATTAATAGGTTTCATCAATCAAGATTGACTTCTTCCCCTGTTAGTTTATCTGACTTACAGTACGAAGTTAACAACATCAAAAAGGAGATCAATCTCCTTAAACAAAACCAAAATCTGGTTAATCTCCAGATTCAAACACTTCAAGATAACCATTATCAGCATTTTTCAGAACATGAAAATGAAGAGGAACCTTCATCTTCCATACAGAAAGAGGCTGAATTTTTAAACAATCTAAATCAAAAACAAGTCATCCCAAATACAATCACCATTCAAAAATGGTTTGTAGCCATCGACTTGTTCATCAGAGGACAAACTCTCATATCAGTCATTGCCTTAATTGACTCTGGTGCTGATATGAATTGTATCAAAGAAGGAGTTGTTCCTTCACAATATTTCCAGAAAACAACACAGAAGTTGTATACCACTGACAACTCACGTTTGGAAATATTCTTCAAACTTTCAAATGCCCATATCTGTAAGGACAAAATTTGCATTAAGCAACATTTTCTTCTTGTCAGAAATATGGAACAAACTATGATATTGGGAACCCCCTTTATCAATTCAATTTCCCCTTTTTCTGTGTCTAAACAAGGAATTAAGACTTCCTATCTAGGAACAGATCTTGAATTCCCATTTTTGTTTAAACCAGAAATTTATGAACTCAACCAAGTTACAAAGAAATCATTCTTAAACCGATTGATTTGCAAACAACAACAATTAAACTTTTTAAAACAAGAAGTTGAATACAGGAGAGTTGCGGATCAAATTCTTGAACCAAAACTTCAATCTCAAATCATCCAATATCAAAAGCATTTACAAACAGAACTTTGTTCTGATCTTCCAAATGCATTCTGGTACAAATCCCAACATGTGATTCACCTCCCTTATGAACCAGGTTTTGATGAACGCAAGATTCCTACAAAAGCTCGCCCGATTCAAATGAATCTTGAGCTTATGGAATATTGCAAAGAAGAAATCAAAGGTTTAATAGACAAACGTCTTATTAGACCATCCAAGTCACCCTGGAGTTGTGCAGCTTTCTATGTCCGAAAAGCAGCAGAACTTGAACGAGGTAGCCCTCGTATTGTCATCAATTACAAGCCTTTAAATCAAGTTCTTCAATGGATAAGATATCCAATTCCTCATCAAAGAGACCTACTAAAAAGATTACACAATGCTTGTGTATTTTCTAAGTTTGATCTCAAATCTGGATTTTGGCAAATCCAGGTTCATCCCAAGGATAGGTATAAAACTGCCTTCAATGTCCCTTTTGGCCATTACGAATGGAACGTAATGCCATTCGGTCTCAAAAATGCTCCCAGTGAATTTCAGAATATCATGAATGATATCCTTTCCCAATTTTCTCAATTCACAATTGTGTATATCGATGATATACTGGTCTTTTCTGAATCAATTCCAGCACACTGGAAACACTTATATTTATTTGAATCTTGCATCAAGAAAAATGGATTGGTTTTATCTCCTACCAAAATCAATTTATTTCAAACAAGTGTTAGATTTTTAGGTCACAAGATTTTCAATGGAATGGTAACCCCCATTTCCAGAACAATTGAATTTGCAGATAAATTTCCTGATGAAATTCGGGATAAAACCCAATTGCAAAGGTTCCTTGGATCATTAAATTATGTTGCTGATTTTTACAAAGGCCTCCGAGTTTTACTAAAGCCCTTATACAGTCGTCTTAAGAAAAACCCAAGCCCATGGACTGAAGCCCATTCACAAATAGTACGCCAAGTCAAAAGTCAAGTCAAGAGTCTTCCCTGTTTAGGAATTGCAGATCCCCAAGCCTTCAAGATTGTAGAGACAGATGCGTCTAACCTTGGGTATGGTGGTATCCTTAAACAACGTCTTCCTGACTCTCCTACTGTCCAATTAGTCCGATACCATTCCGGTATTTGGAATTCTCCACAGATGAATTATTCTACGGTCAAAAAAGAAGTTTTAGCAATTGTATTGTGCATCATGAAATTTCAAGATGATTTAGTTAATCAAAGATTTTTATTGAATGTTGATTGCCAATCAGCCAAGTATATTTTAACTAAAGATGTACTCAATTTGGTTTCCAAACAGATTTTCGCCAGGTGGCAAGGTTTGATTTCCGCTTTCGATTTCGAAATCAAGTATATAAAGGGAACTGATAACTCACTTGCAGACTTCCTCTCTCGTGAGTTCCTCTAGAAATGAGTTCTTCTCAAAACTCATCTCCAAAGCAGGATACTCCTGCAAAGCCACAAACCAAAGCAAGATATGCTAAGAAGCCTTCTGCTTCTCAGCCTCCAGCCCCTCTTTCTTATGCCCTCCAATTATCCCAAAGGTTTACCCCTTTAGGAAAACAAACTGAGTCAAGCTCGTCCATGACAAGCTTTCCAAAGCCTGACCAGGCATCCCTTGTTTATGTCAATAAGACTTATCTTGATTATCTTTGTATAATTGAGCCAGGTCTCTATGCTCTTATTTCTGATCCACCAAGCATTTCCAGAAATCTATTTTCTGCAGATCAACAATATGTAGAAGCAGACCTTTCCAAAACTAGGGAATTCTATGAATTCATCCTAGTCGATTCAGACTCTGTTGCAATCACACACCACCGTGACTCAAACTCAAAGATTACCTTCTCCAAATGTCAGATCTTCAAGGTCATGACTGAAGCAGATTGGGGCCAAATACCCCGTTATCATAAGAAGTTCTCCCAGAACTTCACTCCTCAATCCTACAGTTACCTTGACTACAAGAATGCGTGGTCAAGAGCCTTTCTTGTTGAATCTCAAAATAATGGCCATTCTTGGTTCTTCCTTTTTTGCAAAAAGTTCAATCAGAAGCTCCTCCCTTTCTGGTTTCAACACCTTTGGTGGAGTCTTATGGGTCCTGTCCTCGACATCCTTCCTCTCCCTGTCAAAGAAGGTTGGAATATTTTCAAAGAAAAGTACCAGCCACCATCACCTGTAAATGAGCAGGTTTTATCCGTCTGGTTCTTTATCCGTTTCAATTTAGCCTGGATCATGTGTTGGGACTATGTTTGTTCACCCATTGATTCAGTCCTCAATCTTTCAAAGTCAAAGCCTCAATGGATCTGTCGCCGTTTCAAAGTTAAGTGGTGGCAACGATTTGATCATTCCAAGGCTTCCAAAGAAGGCGTAACTGCCTTCTTCTCCAAGAAAGAATTGTCTCCTACACCACAAGTACCATTGCAATCAGGCCCTATGCCAGAATCTCCCTCAAGTGCCAAGCTTCTGAAACAGCAAATCATGAAGCAAATTATGGCAAAACCAACCTGCGCTCAACTTATGGAGACCCTGTCTCAAATATGTTCAGATGAAACTGAAGAAGAAGATCCAACAGTGGATCTCAATGAAGATGATTGCTACAACATCTTCGATCCTCGAGATCTGTAGATGGACCCGTGTTCATTTTGTCCAAAGGCAGCATCTGCCAGCTCCAAGTAAGTCAAGTTTGCTTTCGGCCACAGTCTTCTAGACAGCCCGACAGCATTATCCTTTCCTTTGTCAAAAGCATCCATGTGAAGCTACAGTACCATCAATTAGTGCAGCAACAGTTGAAGCAGCTACAGTACCATCAATTAGTGCAGCAACAGTTGAAGCATGACTCAACAGCTCATCCTCCACTCAATGAAGAGCCTTATCTCTTCCCCCTTCTTATCTCTTATGTGATATAAATAAAACAAGGGTCTTCGGCGACAGACCTAGACGCTCTTAGAACCCCAACTCCTGTTTGTATCCTTTAGTATCTGGTTTGTAATCTTTCGTCTTCCCTTCTCCAGCTCTTGTACATTCTTCTAAAAGCCTCCCTACTAGTAAGTCTCCCCTGTAATAATCTATTTTCAGATTTATAAATATATGCATCTGTTTTTGTATAAATAGATATCTGATTTCTTTCCTTTACAAAACCTATTCTTAAAAGATAGTATTGAATTAGGTTGAACTAATTACACCAATTAGCTATCGGTTCGTCCGGCGAAGTGGGTAAGGCTGTTCTCTTGGACAATACAAAGAATAGATCTTTGAATCTATGTCCCCTTTTATTATTGTTTTATGCATGTGGTGTTTTATTATGTATGTCTTGTTTATCTGTATCTCTCCCATGTTCCGTTTTCTTCTTGATCTTATTGACTAGTAGCCTTTGGTCCTGAGAAACACCATGGTAATCAAGACAACTAATAAATACCGAAGTATATGGCAAAAAGGTGTTGAACACACAAGCTATGTCGAAAACATGGATTGATTGGAGTGAGAGAATGACATATAATGCTAACTTAAGTATATAGTGCTAGATAAGGCATTCTAACATGTGGTGTCACATAGGATTGGCCATGTTTTGGCATGCTAACATACAAATTGGGGCATGGATGGACAAGACTAAACTTTTGAACAAATGCTAACTCTCTCTCTCTCTCTCTCTGTGTGTGTGAAACTCGACAATAAGTAATATTGTCGATCTAATTACCTTCCTAAAATACTTAGGAAGCGATCCATTAATTCATGCCAAATTTCAAACACAATTGACTTGGCCATGGATCTTGCTAAGCCCCAATTAAGTTTAACAACACCAATAACGAACTAAAAAGGAAAATGAAATAGAACACAAACAGGAAGTTATTGAAGCTTAAACATATAATAGAATATAAAATCGACGATCCATAAAAAGTTGCAATGATGGTGATTCCAATTTGCTGGATTGGTAATCTTTAACCTCCCAATCTGAATAAAGCAAAACCAATATGCCTACTTCTTTGCTTAAAAACAATATTTTTTCCAAGACTTCTTATCAAATAAAACAAGAAAGAAACTCATAAATACTAATATGAATTAAAAGCTATAAACCAATGGAAATCATCATAACCATGTACGTACCCTAAATAACACTCAAAACAACCCTCTAAAACAACAAATAAGGTCTGATTGTATACATTCACAACTGAAACAGTTCCAGAATGTTCAATTTCATAATTTCACACAATCAAATTCAAGAAATTTATGAAGAACAAGTTCCAGAACCCAATTTCGAGTTTTGACAAGAATAACCCAAGAAATATGACTTAGCTAAGAAAAAAAACCCATAGGAAGAGTCAGAATTACTCACAGATTTCAGGTCTAAACAACAAACTCAACCTTATTAAATTCACATACAAAATAGAATGAAGAAAACTCACCAAAATCATAAAGGATTGCGCAGCCATCACAAGCATCCCAAATCATCTCCTATCCTACTCGTAATCTCCCTAAACCAACTTCGAATCAGGTCTGAAACAAACCCTAAACCATCCCTTTCTAAAATATTCTCATCATAACTCTTGCTAACTGAGCCTGATTCCGTGGTCGATGGAGGCTTCACATTTTATACTTCATCAATCATAGGCAAATTGTATATAAATGATGACAGCATAGGGTCAGGTTTCGCATTAGAGGAAGAGACCACATTCGAACCACCGAAAAGGGCCTGTAAGTTCCCATCCCTTAGCTCTTTTCTCAGCAAAGAAAGATTTGAATGTGTTCCACCTTTATGAAATCTCCTTTTGCGTTGCACCTTAAAGTACTGTTCCTGTTGCATCGTTATATGTCCAACCATGTCCATCCCCACCCTCGGTCCACAAACAAGACATTTTCCATTCTTCGCCTCGACAGGATGCTCATCATTGATGTGGCAACACAACCCAATAATATCAAAATCCTAATCACAAAATGGACAAGGAAACTCCGCTCTTGACTCCTCATCCACATCAATTTCCTCAAACCCATTGTACAAATCTGATCTCAACTGAAGAGAAGATTGGTACCGTTTCGAAGTACTTATGAGATGACCCCTCCAACTATTAGCATTCATGGTTGGTAGGAAGAAACCCTAACTCTGGTCAATCAAATTAGGATTTTTGGATTCTAAAGAGTGGGTTTGAATCCTAATGGTTGATTCTACAAACCCTTAGGAGATCAAGAGAGAAAATCCAAGGAAAACGAGAGGAAAATGCTCTCTCTTTATCATGCCACCATTAAGAAGAAAAACGAGAAGAAGGAGAACAAGAGAAGGAAGAAGGAGAAAAGGAGGAGGAAGAAGGAAGAAAAAAAAAGGGTTTCTCTTTATAAGGTGGGTGACTATTCGCCCCCAATTTAAATTCAAAAGGGCAGTCCATCATTTAACTTCACAAAACAAAACCCTAATCATTAGTTTAATAAAAACCCAAAACCAAGCCCAAATACAATTAAGTAACAACCCATCAACATTAGGGTTTATAAATTTTTGGCTAAACACACACACACACACCATATTCTATTTAGTAATGGCAAACAGAAAAAAAAAATCTTTTTCCAAATAATTGAGATTACAACATATGTCATAATTAATAAATAGGAAAATTTTATATTTATTTAAGTAGGCGGGTATTACAAGGGGTTTATGCCTTTGCTTTAATCAATTGCAAACTTAGATTAATCTTTAGGTTAGTCATGTTGATTCTTGAAAACAATAATTTAGATTACACGAATCTCGAAGAACTTGTGGTGGATTCGATGTCTCGGTCCACTTTCTTATCATCTCACAAGTTTAATTTTTAGTGGTCAATTTAGTTTTCTTTATTAATTTTCATCTGCTGCAACCCCAACTCTAAATTAGTTTAAATAAGTCTTAGAATTCGACTGTCTCGTCAATCCTCGTGGGATCGACCCGTACTTTCCACTGTCTGCTAGTTAGAGAGCCGTGCAGTTGCAGTATTACATGTAGGGTTTATTAACATTTTAATTTAGGTTAATAAAATCTCCATCATGCTGTTCCTGGTCTCCATTAGCAAGTGGTAGAATTTGTCGCGTGAAAGCCTATATCGCCTTGACGATCTGATGTATTTGAGATGACAACATATCTATTCTGCGGCCCGTCGTCGCTGTCGTCAGTGCGGAAGCATTAGTCTGCTACCTGTGCATGATCGAAACCGCTGAAGGTGGCGGTATAGTGCCAGCATGGGCGTTTGACCTGTTCCATTGTTCTCCGTTGTTGCGTGATCTAGTGGTCACCATCCCTCTGGGTTTTGAAGAGAGACGGTTATAGTGAAAACTTAAGGACTTTGTCGTCCGAACAGACAATGCCAAACTGATGCAGTTATTTTTCGCTCCCTGCTTTGACCTAGTCCCCCTGACTTGCTGACCTGCACAAGTAACACACGTGAGCCACGAACCACCGTTGTGGTGGCTGATGGCACTCCGATGTTAAAGTCAGACAGGGATCTGAGGAAGTGTAATGCTGTAAACAGAGAATTTGTAACATACCTTAGCTTACCAACCTCATGTCTTATTTATAATGCAATAGTCCTAGTTCTACCAGGCCATCGAAGGCGTAGTTTAGGAATGAGATCATCATGGAGATCATTATCTAATTAGGAGTCGTGCCGTAGGAGGGAAGTTTCCTGTTAGCCTTGTGCTCCTAGATACACGGGAGATAGTTCTCAAACCAAGAGTAATCCGTAGAAGGAAGTTTCCCTGCATTGAATGTACTCTGGTATTTGCTTCCTAGTCGGAAACAAAGAGCTGCTGTAATTGTATGTTCGAAGCTGATCCTCGAGATACTCTCCTTAGTAGGACTTATAGGTATTGAGGATAGCTATGAGACGTGTGGGCTTAGCATGCTGTAAGAGTTCGGGTCCGTTTGACAGACTAAATTAGGCGGGCTTGGTATCGCTTGGGCCAGATCAGTATTGGACTGACGCTGGGGCCCATAATTCTTCAAGATCATCATGACACGTGTATGGCTCAGGGATGTCACCATTTTTGTGTATCATCAACAACATTTTCCAAACGCTATGAAAGGAGTTATAATAGCATTCCGAAAACGCTATCATAGAGTGAGGCTTTTAATAGCATCGGCTGTCACAGCGTGTCATTTAACGCTATCATATCCAATTATAACATTTTTGGCATGCTATAAATGAGGATTTGTGGTGTAGTGCAAGAACTCGATTGCATTACTACTCTACTTGAGCTCACCTCAAATAAGTTAAAATTATTTACCATACAAATTTATCATGTTTCGACATAATCTTTCTTGGCCACCTAACTTTAACAAGTCGATTAGCCAAGAAGGGGCATAGTTTAAAATCGACTTACTTATCTGAGTAATTTTTTGCCACAACTGAATAATGAGACCTCTTACTTGATTAGGCAAGTCTTAAATTGCATCTTTGACAGGCTCGGGGGAGAAGAATACTTAAGAGATTTGCCTCAATACTCATAATATCGGCTTGGGAGTGAGTGACCTTTGCGTTTAGTACTCGACACTCGGTCTTTGGTCTATTTGCTGTCGGTGGCCCTTTTTCGATATTCTTCATAGTCATCTATGATCAACAGTTAGTGCTTAGTATTCTGTGCTCAACATTTAGTCTCTGTCGTCATCGTTGCTCGACAATCAATACTCAACATTCAGTTTTTGACAGTTAGTCTTCAGTTTACTTGCTCTCGGCGATCAGTGTTCGAATAAGTTCTTTACAGTCCAATAACTTTTGGCAAATCTCTCCTACTACCAAGGGGGCGA
The DNA here is from genome assembly GCA_963556465.1 of Berberis vulgaris. Lineage (NCBI taxonomy): Eukaryota > Viridiplantae > Streptophyta > Magnoliopsida > Ranunculales > Berberidaceae > Berberis > Berberis vulgaris. The sequence goes on along the minus strand of OY747137.1, from coordinate 59,905,007 downwards.
TTGTAGGAACTAGATGTGTTACATACTAAATACAACATGCTAAGTACAACCGTGAAGCGAGTAGCCAAGACCTAGATATTTATATAAAGGGCAATCTTAGATTGAATATTTGTTGGAGATATTTTGGCATGTAAATTATCTCCCTTATAAATATGGTTGTTAGCATTCATAAAATTTGAGGAAACAATCCATCTTGAGACCAACGTGCATGAATTCTAGGGGACGAGGAAAAGAGCAAGGGAAAGGGAGCGAGGGATGGGTGTGAGATGCACGACGTCACTCATCTCGAGGAGAATGGGTAGTTACACCCATCCCTCGCCCCTTTCCCTCGCTTCCTAGAAGGGCTCGACCAACATGTTGTAAAAGGAGGCACTACAATGATTATTTGATAAACAAAAATTCTAACTGGCTTGGGAAACCGGCTTGGTTTGCTGCCTGAGAGGGGTGAAAATACATTTTTGCCCCTCCTCCTTAAACACACAGCTCCAAAAAGTGTTTAAGGAGGTTCGCCCTTCCCAAGCAGCAAACCAGGCCCTTCCCAGCTAGAATTGCTCTTTGACAAAACAAGATGTATGTTTGCAGAGTGTCAGGACTAGTACCGTTGGTCAGGGAAACCAAGGTCAGCGGCCTTTCAAGACTTTCCTAATGGTCTCAAAACTCAATGTTCCCTTTTGAAAAGTGCCCAAATGCTTAGCATCTATATTATAGGGGGAAGGTTTGAGCTCTTGACTGTGAGGACGTGTTGCCTCCATTGCATAGTCGGGCCAGACTGTACCGCTAGCATTTTTATTGTTTTCTTTGCATTGCTTTTCAACTTCAAACTTGTATTTCCATCGATCGATAGCATCGAACTAGTCTTGAGCAACGTCCTTCCGAACGTTCCTCCCCATTGTAATCTATTGAATGTGAATGAGAGCTTTTACTGACTATTGTGCATTGTTATATTGTCTACAGATTGATATTGTGCATTCTCAAGTTAATATTTGTGCCCGTCAAAGTAATTACTCATAGGCTTACTAGTGAATTGGATAGCTAGTGCCGCACGGATTACTAGTCCGTGACAGTTGGTATCAGAGCCAGAGCTTGTTGAATGCAAACCAGGATGCAGGAACTAAATGAGCGCCTTAGCGCTATGGAGGAACGACAGGCTAGTCGAATGCATAGACTAGAAAGCAGAATGGACCAGTTGAACACTTTGGGAGAACAGATTAGTCGGTTGGATGGACTATTTTCACTGGCGGACAGAGTGGATTCGCTGGCTGAGCACGTGGATAACTTAGAGGGACGGACAGTCTCTATGGAAGAGTCGCCTCACCCCACAGCTCAGGTGATGAGTGACTTCCAATTACAGTTGGATGACTTATTTGCAAGGGTTGGCTTGCTAACTAAGGCCACATGAACGACGGATCACCATAGGATGAAAGTACCCGAGCCAAAGTCATATGCTGGGGCACGAGATGGGAAGGAGTTAGAGAACTTCTTGTTTGATCTGGAGCAGTATTTTTGCGCGGTGAACCCCGAATCAGAAGAAGCCAAGGTTACCATGGCGACCATGTACTTAGCAGGTGATGCGAAACTATGGTGGAGAACCAAAATGCAGAAATGGAAGAAGGTCGCATCCTTATTAGAACTTGGGCAGACCTCAAGAAGGAACTCAGAAATCAATTCTTGCCTGAGAACACTGATTTCTTAGCAAGGAGGAAGCTCCACACCATCAAACAGACAGGCAATATTCGAGACTATGTCCGACAATTCTCAACTTGCTTGCTAGATATTCGAGACATGTCTGAGAAGGACAAAGTTTTCTGTTTCATGGAACAAGCTCAGCCGCTTCTACAAGCAGAATTGCAAAGGCAGAAGGTGACAGATATTACAAGTGCTATTGCGGCAGCAGAAAGGTTTAGCGATTATATGCCCATGACTGGATCCACTTCGCTCAATCACTCCACAGCTAGAACTGGCAGTACCAATTCAAGCTCAGGGTCGAATGCTCGCTCACCTCACCAAAACTGGGGAAACTCAAGTCAGAACCGAGGAAACTACAATTCCCGACCGTCCAACCAGAATTGGAGTTCCAACAAAAACTGGAATGCCAGCTCTAGCAACTCAAATTACAACAAAAAAGGAGAGCAAAACTACTCTGGGTAGTGGAGACCATCTGCCCCTGCCCCATGCATTCTTTGCAATAGCAGGGATCACCCAACAGGCAAATGTCCATCCAAACCAGCTCTACACTCATTAATGTCCTTACTTCAAGCAGAACCTTCTAACTCGACCGCATCGAGCTCGAACCCCACCAACAGTGAGACCTCCCAGATGGGAGCTCTACGCAAGCTCAATGCTGTCAAAGGAGAAATGTATGAGCACCCACACAAGAAGGCTTTGCAATACATCGACATCACTATCAAGGGGTTCCCTTCCCAAGCATTGTTGGATTCCGGAGTGACAGACAATTTTACTGCCCCAGATGAAGCTAGACGTGTGGGTTTGAACTTAGAAGGAGATGTCGGTAAGTTGAAAGCTGTCAACTCTGAGGCAATCTCTATTAATGGTATGGCTAGAGCTGTGCCACTACAGGTCGGTCCATGGGAAGGAAGATCAAACTTCTTGGCCGTTCCACTTGATGATTTTAAGGTGATTCTTGGCCAAGAATTCTTCCGAGGAGCTGCAGCAGGACCATTACCTTTCATAGACTCCTTGGGGTTTTTCGGACCCAGACTACGCATTGTACCAACCTCAATTCGACCAACAACTCATGATAGAATATTGTCGGCGCTCCAAATCAAGAGAGGCTTGGCCAAAGGAGAAGATACATACTTAGCTGTGGCAAAGCTAGAGATGGAAGATGATACTAGCAAAATCCTTGAGGAAGTTGCCCAAGTTATTGCTGACTTCAGCGAAGTGATGCCGAATGAATTGCCAAAGAATCTACCTCTCAGAAGGCTCATTGATCACGAAATTGAGTTAGTCCCTGGTGCCAAGCCACCCGCACGTAGTCCATATCGCATGAGCCCTCCAGAGCTGACCGAATTGAGAACACAACTAGATGGCTTGTTGGAGTCGGGATTCATTCGGCCTTCTAAAGCACCTTATGGGGCACCTGTTCTTTTTCAGCGGAAACATGATGGCAGTCTTCGCCTTTGTGTTGATTATAGAGCCTTGAACAAAGTCACTATAAAGAACAAATACTCGCTGCTGCTCATTGCAGACTTATTCGACCAACTTGGATCCGCCAGATACTTCACAAAACTCGACTTGAGATCAGGTTACCATCAGGTCCGCATTGCTGCTGGTGACGAACCCAAAACTGCTTGTTCTACTAGATATGGGTCATATGAGTTCCTAGTAATGCCCTTCGGCTTGACCAATGCTCCAGCTACATTTTGCACCCTTATCAATGACATGTTCCGTCACCTTCTGGACAAGTCTGTGGTTGTCTATCTTGACGACATTGTGGTTTATAGTGGGACTATAGAAGAACACCTACATCATTTGCGATAAGTGTTCCAAATCCTTAGGGATAATCATCTCTTTGTCAATAAGGAAAAGTGCTCATTCGGCCAGACCTAGATCAATTTCTTGGGTCATGTTATTGGCAATGGCAAGATTCGGATGGACATGGAGAAAGTCAAGGCAATCCATGATTGGAACTCTCCTAAGAACGTGTCTCAACTACGTTTTTTCCTTGGACTTGCAAACTATTATCGTCGCTTCATAAGGGACTACTCTAAGAGAGTTGTTGCCCTGACAAATTTGTTGAAACAAGACCGAACATGGGAATGAGATAGGCAGTGTGAAGCTACATTCCAAGACTTGAAATTGGCCGTGATGAAAGATCCAGTATTGGCCTTGCCAGACATCACCAAGCCCTTTGAAGTACAAACAGATGCATCTGATTATGCCTTGGGGGAGTTTTACTTCAAGATGGTCACCCGGTAGCATATGAGAGTCGAAAGTTGAATGATACAGAGTCTCGTTACTCAGCTCAGGAAAAGGAATTGCTAGCCATTGTACATTGTTTACGGGTGTGGAGACACTACCTCTTGGGATCTCAAGTCCTTGTTAAAACGGATAATGCTGCAGCAAGCCATTTCCTTACTCAGAAGATGCTAACCTCCAAGCAATCTCGATGGCAGGAAAAATTAGCAGAATTTGACTTAGTATTGGAATACAAGCCAGGGCGCACTAACAATGTAGCTGATGCACTCAGTAGAAGGGCAGACCTTGCAGTGCTAACCCATACTGGTCCGAGTTACACCATCTTGGAGAATATCAAAGTAGGCCTACAGACAGATCCACAAGCGAAGGCGATTACAGAGTTGATCAAGCAGGGCAAAACTCGACGGTTCTGGATAAAAGATGGAGCAATACTCACAACTGGTAATCGCCTCTATGTTTCGCGAACTTCGGGTCTGCGGAAAGAACTTTTGAGAGAATGCCATGACACCCATTGGGCGGGACATCCAGGTTGGAGACGAACACTTGCATTGCTAGAGAGGGGGTACTATTGGCCGCAGATACAGGAGGATGTAATGGCCTATGTTCGAACATGTCTTATTTGCCAGCAAGATAAGGTTGAAAGAGATCGACCAGTAGGCTTACTAGAGCCCCTGCCTGTTCCAACTCGTCCTTGGGAAAGTGTTTTCATGGACTTCATTACGGGGTTACCGAAAGTGGAGGATTTCAGGAGTATCCTTGTAGTTGTTGACCGATTCTCAAAGTATGTGACCTTTGTGCCGACCGGACTGACTTGCACAGCCGAAGATATGGCGCAATTGTTCCTCAAGCATGTAGTGAAATATTGGGGACTGCCCGAAAACATTGTTAGCGATCGTGATGCCCGCTTCACAGGAAAGTTCTGGAAGGAGTTGTTCAAGCTCTTGGGATCCAAACTTAATATGTCGACAAGCCAACATCCCCAATCTGACAGACAGACTGAGCGCTTTAACTCTATGCTTGAAGAATACCTTCGTCATTTTGTAAGTGCAAACCAGAAAAATTGGGTGGGACTACTTGATGTTGCACAATTCTGTTTCAACTTACAAAAGAGCTCAGCTACTCACTCCAGTCCCTTTCAGTTGGTTACTGGTCAGCAACCATTGACACCACATACAGTTCTTACCGGATACCAAGGACCCAGCCCAAGAGCTCTTGAATTTGTCAAAGCCTGGCAGAAAAACATTGAAGTTGCTCGAGCCTATCTTGAGAAAGCCTCCCGTCACATGAAGAAATGAGCCGACAAGAAACGACGAATTGATCCTTTTGCAGTCGGGGACTTGGTCTTGGTGAAGCTAGATATGTTCAACAAGTATAAAAGGACAGCTAGAGCACACAACAATCTGTTTCGCAAGTATGAGGGACCGGTACAGATTATTGAGAAAGTCGGCAAAGTCTCCTATCGCGTCAAGTTACCACATTGGCTCCGTTTCATCCATCTTGTCTTCCATGCAAGTAACTTGAAGTCCTACCATGCAGATGCCACTGATCCCACAAGAAATGTATCTACACGAGCATTGCCTAAGCATCCTACTAAGCCAGATCGAGAAGTGGAAGAAATCCTAGCTGACCGCCTCATCAACAACACAGGCCCGGATAGAGAATATTTGGTCAAGTGGCAGGATGAACCTCCTTCAGAGATCAGTTGGGAGCCAGTCGAACATCTGCTGCCATACCTCTCAAAGCTGGAAGAGTACTTGGAAAAGTTCGCTGCGAGGGCGTCAGCGAATTAAGTGTGGGAGAGTGTCAGGACTATACCGTTGGTCAGGGAAACCAAGGTCAGCGGCCTTTCAAGACTTTCCTAATGGTCTCAAAACTCAATGTTCCCTTTTGAAAAGTGCCCAAATGCTTAGCATCTATATTATAGGGGGAAGGTTTGAGCTCTTGACTGTGAGGACGTGTTGCCTCCATTGCATAGTCGGGCCAGACTGTACCGCTAGCATTTTTATTGTTTTCTTTGCATTGATTTTCAACTTCAAACTTGTATTTCCATCGATCGATAGCATCGAACTAGTCTTGAGCAACGTCCTTCCGAATGTTCCTCCCCATTGTAATCTATTGAATGTGAATGAGAGCTTTTACTGACTATTGTGCATTGTTATATTGTCTACAGATTGATATTGTGCATTCTCAAGTTAATATTTGTGCCCATCAAAGTAATTACTCATAGGTTTACTAGTGAATTGGATAGCTAGTGCCGCACGAATTACTAGTCCGTGACACAGGGCTTGCTACTACATCCAAGAGTTTTTATCGAACTTGTTGTTTCTGTCACCGAACCCATACATCACCACTGACACTAAGTAACGCTTGCCTTGTTGAACCCTCAACATCAGATTCTAATTCGACCATTGGTTCAGGCTGTGTTTTAAAAAGTGACCTGGGCGTACAAATCTACTCGAAGCAGTTGAAAAAAGTTCCAAGGCGTACATGTCAAAGGTGTTCAAAAGATCTTGAAGAAGATCCGATAGCTGAACCTAACTACTTAAACCTAATTAGATCTGTAACAAATCTTTCGTGCAGCACTGATAGAGAAGAAAAGGAGGAGGATAAGACATTCAAGAGTCAAAACATAGTTTCGACAGTAGACACATTTTTGTGTGGTTGTGTAAACTATCGTTGTTGTTGTCGATAGAAGAAGAAGGGGAGAAAAAGAAGGTGAATAACAAGGATGAAGAGGGTAACTTACTGTTTATGCCCAAACTTGATTCGGCTACTCATTCATCCATTCGTTCTTCAACATTATTGTAAAGGTCTTGAAAGTGAAAAGAAAAATCATATCATCTCTTTGCATTGCTCCACTTTGTTTCATTTTTATTCTATCTATGTTTCCTCTCTGTCAATAGCAAACTATCATATTTCAACCACCTGTTTTGTCTCTAATTGGCCGTGTTTGCTTACTGTGTCAACAGAAGAATGAGGGTCAGGGCGATGCCTTGTTGGACGGTGCTACTGTTGTTGTTGGTGATCAGTGTTATAAAAAAAAAGGCTCAGGCGGGTTATGGGCGGTCGGGGCAGTTCTAAATTTGGATGTGTTTGTTTAGGTGCAAATAACAACTGTGGGAGCAAAAAACCAAAAAAAATATTGTCACCCCCATCAATCACTAGTTCTAGTTCCCATCAATCTAGGTTCTTCCAATTGCAAAACAGAAGAAAAGAAAATGAGAAGAAGAAGAAGAAAAAAAAAAAAGGAGGGGAGGAAAAGAAGAGGAAGTGGAAGAAGAGAGAAAAGATTCTTGTCCAACCCAACATTTCAACATTTATTCTTCTTGCATATCCATTTCTAATCCTCCGTAGATTCTTCTTTACCAACGAAACAAAATGGAAGTAGAAAAGATGAACTTCTTGAAAGAGTTCGGCCAAGATTACAGAAACCCCAACTCTCCTTTGAACATCGACCAGATTCGAGCTTCTGAGTTCAAGAGATTGGAAGGTTGGTTCTTGGTTTCTTCCTTCGTTTAATTTGCAAGATTTAGATCAAAATTATGTTTTTTGTTTTGGGTTAATTATTTTTAGGTCTGGTTTACTTGGATCACACGGGTGCCACTCTCTACTCTGAACTGCAAATGGAATCTATCCTCATAGACTTCACTTCTAATGTTTATGGAAACCCTCGTATCCTTCCTTCCATCTTTCCAACTTCTCTGTTTTGAGTTTGCTTTAGGCTTATTGGTTTGTTCTGTCACTACTAATGCTCTTTGGTTAACTCAATTTATAATTAAGTCCTTAGCTGGGGATAATATAGATAGTCAAAGTGATGTGGGCTTAGCTACTTTCGACGTCATATGATCGACTCGTTAGAAAGTAAGTTTCTGTAGAAAAATTTCATAGAAAGCTTCCATTTCAATGTTCATAATTAGTGCCCTTTTTTTATGCTAACAAGTATGCACATTTTTTTAATTAAAAAACCAAGTTCCTTGAATATTGCAATGCACCTCCCAACGAGTACAAATGCATATTAACTCATTTCTTTGTTACGTTTTTGTTTTTTTTTCTCATATTTGTATTTGAAGATGGGACTGTGTAAGACTACGTACAATGGAGGTAAGGACCTGTGTTGGAAGCATGGTATTAAGGTCTCAGGTCCTAGGGTAGGGATTACCTACGTGCAATGAAAAATTGTAGTTAAGTGTTCAAGGGGGGAGTGCATAGATTGAAGAATAATTTAGTAAAGATGCATAAGGATGCACAACCTTGTCCTAGTGCATCGAATGAAATCTACCCAGAAGTGAAGACTTTACTTGAGGTTGGTGAAAAACAAAAGGAAATTAAAAGACAAGACATCGAGTTCCTAATCACTACACCAAAAGGCTTGATTAGCTACACGGAGATGGCCATGGCTCAAAACCGTTAGTGTAATTGCCATGGCCCAAAACCGTGGTTAAAGCCTAAAACCGTCACTACACAAAGGCTTGATTAGCTACACAGAGATGGCCACGGCTCAAAACCGTTAGTTTATTTGCCACGGCTCAAAACCGTGACTACACTACAACACAAATGAAAAACGCTGTAAAAAAAACTTGGGCGGGCTTTTTGGCGCTCGATTATTTCCTCTCGTTTTACTTGGCGCTTGACGTAGAGCTCCTTCACCCTCCCCTCAATCTCGTCATCTCCCTCACTGCTCCCTCTATCTCGCCATCTCCCTCACTACTCCCTCCATCTTTCCATCGCCCTCACTGCTCCCTCCATATCTTCATCTCCCTCACTGCTCCATGAGACGCCATGGATGAAAATGCCCTCTTCACCCATTACAGGTACTTCTTCTTGACATAAAATCCTATCTTTCAATGCCCAAGAGACCAAACTTCTCAAAATTTCATTATTTGGAGAGAAAATTTTAAAACCCCATTGCTTGAAACTGCGTTTTTAGGTCTAATTCCACATACCCATTTGTTAATTCTCTTTTATTTGCAGTATAAATTTGTGTTTTTGAATACCAACATTTTAGTTTTTTAGGTTTAGATGTCTAATTCGTCATTTTTTCATAGACTTCTTTAGCCCCAATATTGGGAAAATTAACTGTATGGGTTTTGAGAGATCAAGATGGTGCATGGACAAAGGAATACTGCGTGGATCTTTGTTCAAAATTCATATGTATGAAATGGGCAATGTGGTTACGGGTGGTTCTACACCTTGCACAACCTCTGGAGTACAATACAAGCAAAGGACGTGCCTTTTACCATGATCTGAATGCTTACAGAATTTTGTTTGACGAGGTATCTGTCATTAACTTATTTTCTATTTGTTCGAGCATTGATGTTTTTTTCCTTTCGTTTACTTCATCTGGGTTATCCTGCTACAGGAGGGTAATGCTAGACTTTCATGCTTCGGTTTGATGAAGAATAGTAGGGATGGTAAAAGCTATAGCACAAATCTGGCATTTACCCCTAGCCTCCAGAGTATTTGAGAACTGGTATGTACCAATTGTAAGAACATTCTTCATTAAAAAGAATATTTTAGCAGGCTTTCTTCTAGTTATTTGAATAATTAAAATATTACCGATTTGTTGTTAATAAATTTGGCCATATGGGATTTCAATCATGAATACTGATAATGTATGTGATGTAACTGGGTCGCAAGTTTTAATAATAGCATGATATATTTTGATGATATATTGATTTTCGACTAGCTGATATATTGACGCCCCATATCAACACTCAAATTCTTGTTTTTTGGACCTTTGCTGCTTTTGTCAAGTCCTCAAGGATTTCTCTCATATTATTAAACTTCTGATTGGATTATGTCTTTTTATTTGATTCTAATGATCTGTAATAACACCCCCACACCCCCCCACCCCCACCCACCCACACACTCCCAAAAAAAAAATTCTTGTCAAAGGAAATTACTGGAAATTTAATGAAACAAGAAATAAACCTAAAACTTAAATACTCTCAATGGAGTTTCCAATTCATCGATGAATGATGTTTAGGTCTTATTGATAACAATTCCCTGCTTGCTATACAAGCAAAAGAAAACCTAATTTCTTAATCAAGCCCTAATCCTCAAATTGCTAATTATGGGTTTACTGGCCTGACCTGACAGTTAAATAAATTTGTAGTGGCTATTGAACTTCCAATTTTGATAGGAATCACTTGTCAGATTCAGTTGAGTATGCTATGAGTTTATTAAATTGTTAACTCTAGTTGATGTGAGCAATTCAGACTTTTGTGATGGCTTTTATTTTTTAAGACGCGGTGCAAATTAAAATAAGTACTGTTGGAATTTTCAGTTTGACTGCGGTTACTCTGTGATGTCAAGGAGATACTCAGAAATTACTGTCTTTTATTTTCTTGTTAATAGCTAAGGAGCATATATTTTCTATTTAGGTTCAATTTCATTTCAAATGAGGATTGTTCAATCTAAACTGTGGTTATTTCTTCATCTTTGATGCGATTGTTTATTAATAAATAACTCACTCCTTATGTTTTTCTAATTTAGGCGCATGTTTGGTTGCATGTGTAGTTGTAGTCACGTTTTAGAATGACACCAATTATGATCTAGTGAATCTTGTCATATTCTCTATACTGTGCATTTACATGCAATTTGTATCATTCTTGTGTTTTTTGAACTTTACATTTTAAGTAACTGACTGATGTCTGATATTTTTCGTGTTTCTCTTAACTTATTGTAGGAAGAGTAACGACTGAAAGTGTAATATACAGCTTTGGCAGTCTTTTACTTGACCTTCTTAGTGGGAAACATATTCCTTTGAGTCATGTTAGTTTTTCTTTTCCTATGGGACACTTGTGCCAAATTGAATATCCAATTAACGCAATTTTCCCATTCGTCAGAGATGGCGGTGGTGGAGCTAGAATCCCATCCAGTTAGTTCACATATAGTCCATGACTTCTTCAATGTATAATTTTATTTATAAAAAGTTGAAATTTACAAGTCATTCTGATGATTGATGTAATAACTCTACACTACTTGGAGTAAAATAGTTTCTATATTCAATTATTAATATTTTTTGCTAGGAGACTAGGACTGATTGGAGAACAATTAACTTGATGGGAGCAAAGTAGGGCAAAATGCTATGATAAAACATGTGTCCACTTAAGCTGATTAGGTCATTTAAAAAAATTCAAAATTCAGGAGGACCAATTTCTTTCACGGACTCCCAGGGAATATGTAACTGTGCTACAGGACATGGAATGTTTCTATGAAATTCAGTTTCTGAGAGATGCTCCTCTGGTCGTCAGATGCTAGGAGCCTTCTAAAAGGAATATATTCTGTACTCCAAATTGCTATTTTGGAGATTTTTTTTTTGTGTCATTGTAATAGCGAGGGAAAATAACAGACATGAGGATTTTCATGACTGAGACACTTCACAAATCACAAATTGTGAATCAGTGGCTTTGGAGACTGAATTCCAGATGATCTTGAAACTTGTATTGAGATGGAACCACGATAACTGTGTTAGTGGCTTTGGTTAAAAACTTCATATCCTTTCAAACATAATCAGCTTTGAGGATTTTGGTTCCTATTTGATGAGTTATGCCCGTGAAAACGTTGTGAAGTTCTGGTGTTCTATTCCGTAACTGTAGTCTAGTGGTCAATCTTTCTTAGTTTGTTGGTAGTGAATATTATACTGATGTTGATGGCCCATGGGTGTCTACCTGGAACTTAAGGTTCCCTTAGGGTTATGGAAGGATTTGTCAGGTTTGATGATCCTTTTGTCAGACTCTTAGTCCACATAGTAAGGAAATTTCTTTGACATTATTTTTCAATTGTTTGTTTGTTTGCTTGTTTATTTATTAAAGTTATGAATTTTCATTTATTGCATCATGTATGATTATTATGTGTGTGGATTTTCATTTGATATCTGTCTCTTTCTTCTGCGTGTAATTCTTTGTTGTATGTTACGCAGGCTCTTGATCTTATTCGGGACAGGAATCTTCAAATGCTAACAGATCTGGAAGGTCAATTTTCAAACGATGATGGGACAGAGTTGGTTTGATTAGCTTCTCGTTGTTTACAATATGAGCCTAGAGAGCGGCCAAATCCAAAGTCATTGGTGGCTGCTTTAACTCCTCTGCAGAAGGAAACTGAGGTCAGTTGTCTCATGTAATAAAATATATTGTTATTTCATGAAGCTTGGACTTAAGATGGAGACAGGATATTTCTTGTTTCAATTTTTCCTCTACATAGTCCTGTTTTGGTCGTGTAGTTTTCCTTGCCATGTCCCTGGTAACAGGACCTTGAGTTTGTTAGAACTTCAGGCATATTTTTTTTTCTTCGAGACTAGGTAATTTTTATTGATAAAGGATAATATACTTCAAGATAAATCCAATTCCTCTTTAGAGGTGGTTATAATTTTGATTCGATTTTGAGGAAACAAAGAGAGAAAAAGAGACAAAATGTTTGCCTTACTATGCTAGATAATGTCTACAACACATTTCTCTATGGTTAATGCAAACTCAATTCAGAAGCAGAAGGTTTATAACAAGAGGGGAGTCATCTATGTGATCCCTTGAATCCTTTCATATTTACCGAAAATTTTGGTCTTACTTTTAGTTTTGATGTTTGGGATAGATCTCCTATGTGGTCATCACTTGCAATTCACAGGTTTATAACACTTTTTTTTTGGTGTTTTGATTTTGTATTATCAGAGGGCTGCCTAGTCAAAGCTTATCTGGGACCCTCTCACCATGGATGGGAAATCTCAGTAATCTGCAATCTGTGTAAGTGGAGACTAGTCTTATTTATTTTTAGTGCTTGATTATGCTTGTTGCTTGTGTATCAAAACCACTATCTCTGTTGTCACTTTAGTCAATTTGAAATGTAGAACACAGTAGAAAGGTGCTAAGAGACTACATTTCTCACTAAATCAACCCACCAAACACAAAATCTTCATATTTTACTTATCTGAAGATCAAGTGACATAACAGAAACAATTTCTTTTGATGATTGTGTTCTATAACTCTTCCATTCTCTTTCCAGAGTACCACATTTTCCTTTCATTGAATCTTTCCTCTAAACTGTCAAAAGGAGTTGTACCTTGAGAATTTTACCAGAAAACAAAATAGCACTAGTATAGCAGCATTCAACCACCCCTTTGCATGTCATTATTGAGTATTCACATAATGCAATTTAACGAAAACTACTCTCTCTTCTTAGTGTTGTCAGATGACTGAAATTCTCCACTTATTTTTTTACTCAGGTGATATCGATTACAGTCTGCATAGTTCTTATGAGTTTATTAGCTCTTAGGATCAGAAATGGAATGTCAGTTGAATTAACGTCTTCCAATTTTCCTTCAGTAGGAAAGAGATCTGTTGACAGTTGAGACTTACAATGTCCTGTAATGACTTCAACCTACTAAGTTAGAGATAACTATATGTGAATGCATCATCAACCACCACATTGTTATTAACCAATTATATAAAATCTAAGAGAAGACTATTAAAAGAAGAGCATGAAGCTCACAGCTACCACCACATTCTTTAAATGTAAACACCATGACTGAGTTTGGATCTGTGTATGTTTCAGCATCATTATATGATTGCTGTCAAGCCTTCCTCTGATTTGTCACTTTCTCTCTCTCTAATTTTTTCTTTTCTTTTCAATCTTTTATTACACGTGTAGATTACTGCAGAATAATGCCATTTTTGGTCCTATTCCTGCAGTATCAAAAAGCTGGGTATGTTGCAGACGCTAGATCTCTCAAACAACAAGTTCAGTGGTGGGATACCAGAATCTGTGAGAGACCTTAAAAACCTTAATTATTTGTAAGTTTCCACATATCATAATGCTTTTATCTTATTAACCATGTCGGTGTTAAATGGATTGAACTTGTAGTTTTTGGACTATTAGCCAATCTCATTTTCTTCATTTCTTTGTTAAATGGTTTTTTGGAGTACTTGTGTTACATATGTATTAGCAATGGTGTACCTCCTGTGCATCTTTTCAAAAGAAGTGTTTTTCCTTAATTCCTATTTATTTGGAGTTTAACTCTTATTTTCCTTTTTTATTTTCTCTTTCTTTTGAGAATATCAGACGACTAAATAACAACAGCCTTTCTGGACCTTGTCCCAAGTCTCTCTCCAACATTGAAGGTCTTACTCTTGTGTATGTCTGCTAATGCTTCATTTAGTGATTATGTTATGATCATTGCATGTTTCTAAGTTCTTACTCCTTTCAATCTTCATGTTCACTCATGCTTGTGATTCTATTAGCATGCTACAAGTTATCTACATCTTCACATATTTCTAGGGTAATTCTTTCTCATACTGGAATTGAAATGAATTCTTTGCTCTTGATGCTTTGTAAATTAGTGCTCTGCTATTTCTACTACATGGCGACACATTGGAAGCTCATTGTATGCGCGTTTGATGTTAATGTAGTTTTTGATATTTAATGTTATCACTGATCTCATTTGGAAGATGAGATGAATGTTTTCTAAATAAATTTCTCAAAATTTGATGTTTAGATGAAAAGTTATGATACTTCTAGATTCAAAACTTAGAAAGTACAATTGTTCCACTCTGTGTCACGCAGGGTATTTGAAAAACTAAGTAGAAACCTGTGTTCTATTGTCTGGATAGTTGGGAAATTTGAATTAAAAAAGGTTTTATAGTGGCACCTTTATAGAAGTTTCAGAAGGCATTAATTTTTTGTAAGGGATACTCTGCACGAGGACCACTCAGAATTCGACTATTAAGATAAGATAAGATAAATAATAAGTAAGACACAAGATGGACGACAGGTATCAGGTCCTCGAGAAACCCTATCTTTTTAAAAGGTGCATCCATGCAAGAGGAAAATATGAGGCATTAAACTTGTTGATTCGTTAGGGGTTCCAGCTTACAATTACAACTTGAAATATATATTTTTCTCTAGTATGTGAATCAGTAATGCTGTAGTATTGCAAATATAATTTATGCTTTGTTGTATAACCTTGATTTCTGAATCCGTTTATCAGGAAGGAGGTTTTGATTTGGATATGACGTATATTACTGAAAACATTATTGCTATGGGTTTCCCTGCTGGTGATATGAGCTCTGGATTTTTCGGATATGTGGAGGTAAACAATTCCCTCAAGATATCTAAATTGAGTTCAATTTACATTTTCTCAGATTATATGGTGAATGATGCAGGGGTTCTACTGAAACCACATGGAATAAGTTATCAAGTTTTTTGAAACTCATCACAAGGTAGCCATTAATCTCTACTTGTCTACATTATGATGAGTAGGTTGATTCCTAGGAATGGTAGTAAAACGATCAACCACAAAGCCTTCTCCTCCTCCACCTCTTCTTCATACAGGCTGTCAAGTTTTTGATTCATTATTGTTGTTTTTTATTTTATTTTATTTGCTCTCTAAACACACAACACATCTAGCTTCTTCCCTTTGTTGTTTTTCTAAGAAAAGTATGAATTCTAGGTTTACATGTTTGAAGTAACAGTCGTAGAGTGTTTAATTGTACTTCTTACAGGCCTAGAGTGTTGAATTCTAGTTCGTTTTGAAGACTAATGTGCTTACTTTTAATTCTGCCTGTCCAAGTTTACATGTTTGAAGTTAGATTATGTGTTCCGACCCCTGGTCCCTGTCCCCCTCTCCCTTTTCTTTTCTTAATTGTTATTATTATAATCCTTAATGTCAGACTTAAAGATAAAAAAGGAAGGTATAGATGTTTGAGCAAGAACCTACATGAGAACTGCATGTTTGACAAAGATAGGTCTCAATGGAGTCCCCAATGCCGAATTCAGTATTCCTTTTTCTGAATGATTTGTGTTTACCTGGTATCGGGATTCTACATATTAATCAATATTTGGAGATGTTTTGCAGTGATACGTGCTGCTGGTGGTATGCATATGGTTGATCACTCTTCCAGAGAATCCTCGTTAAAGAGTGTCATAATCGAAAAATCCCAGTTATTTATGATGAGGTTTTTACAGGTTTTTGGCGTCTTGGGGTTGAGGTGGGTTCTTGATGGTGGTGTACTTGTGCTTCTTTCTAATTTTACTATACTTGACTAAAAATGTTACTTTTACAGTCTGCAAGTGATCTACTTGGATGTCTGCCTGACATAGCTTGTTACGCGAAGTTGATGACTAGTGGGGTTATACCCTTGGCTGCCACTTTGGCGACAGATACTATTTTTGATGCATTCAAAGGGGACTCCAAGGTATTTGTGCATATATTGTAGATATCACGGTGTTTTAACCTGATTTTAGGATAAGATATTGTGGTATATTCGATTAACACAAATGTGCTTTGTCCCTGATTGCCTCAAGTATATAATATGCTCACTTGATATGTTTTCAGCTCATGGCACTTCTGCATGGACACTCTTACTCTGCCCATGCCATGGGATGCACTGCTGCTGCAAAAGCCATTCAATCATTTAAAGATCCTGTGACAAATATCAATATTTCTACTGAGGGCAAACGACTCAGAGAGGTATTCAGCTTGCCTATTCCCCTATTCCTCTTTTTGTATGAATCTTAATGTTATGCAAATTAATGGAAATATAAGTATGCTGTATAAGAAAATAACCAATTAATATTCCACTCATTTCCATGTAAATATGCCCAAGGTGGTGAGGCGGATGCCTTATTTCACTGCACCACATTGTCTCACTTTGAGGCGGATTGTTGTAAAAATGCCTTGAGGCACAACTAGGCGGTCGCCTTGACTACACTAAATAAGAACGCAACGCAACGCAAATATATATGTTAGAAAGTAAAGCTTTATTAGATGGCCAAATATAGGGCATTCGCTAAATTTTAAATCTGACTCGTTGCAGTTAATTTGATCTTTAGGATGATTCTTTTCATTTACCAGGTTAGATGTTCTGTATTCATAACTGGTGTGTACTGTCAGTTACTTCCTATGAGGACTTGTAAAATCAATATCTTATTTGATAAAGAACTACAAGAAACCAATAATTTATAAAGTGTAAACAATGTACTACATCCCATGATCTCGTTTATATAATATTATTAAAGGTCTATCTATTACTAGCATAAACATATTTTATGAATTTATGTATAATTTCACATCCAGCCACAAAGTTTACAAGTGCATCTCATTTTTACCCACCTAGCTCCACCTCTGGGGGTGTGCTTTATACACTTCCATCTCTTCCTCTTTGTGCTAACTAAATCTAGACAAAGGTAGCATCATGGTTGGAGTGTTTCCTACCTAGTAAAAGTTGCCAGTTTTCCATTCCTGGTTCATTCAGAAGATGCATGCTATATACTGTCAACAACAAAACAGGACAAGAAACTGTCTGATAAAAAAGGTATCTAACCAAAATCAAAATTGGGAAGAGCAGGAAATAATCCACCAAAAGGTATAATACAAAATATAAGAACCAAAAGGTGAAGATAGGATCTCCAAAACAAAATACAGTGAAAAAGGGTGATGTAATTGATAATTTTCACAGCATGACTGTCATTTACGTCATTTTTTCTCATTATATTTAACTTAGAGATTCATACTCAAAGTTCTATTGTGTTATTTTCAGTTATGGGATACGGGGCTTCTGTGCGAGCTATCATCACATCCAGCAATACAAAGAGTGGTGGCATTGGGAACTCTATTTGCTGTAGAATTACAAGCAGAAGGCAGTAATGCTGGGTATAATATCATTAACTTGTTCAATGTCAAATATACTATTTATAATTATCTGGGTTGCAGCATGAAAACCTTTTCATTTATACTCCAATCAATAGTTGTTCTCTTTCAAGAGGTTACCATTCTATCGATATTCTGTATCATCTTGTTCATGAGAAGGAAGGTTTCTTATCTTATGTTTCATATACTGATGGCAAAATTATTAGGAAAATGAAGTATGGAAATTTTGACTCACATATTGCACGATAACATGTACACTGTGGGAATTGTGTTTCTCATAAGTTGAAAATAACTATTATGGACATTTTTTATAGTTGATGAAAGAAATGATTTTGCAGCATACATAAATTGTTTTGTTACACAAGATTTTAATTTGATGCATTCTTCCTAAAATCTAATACCAAGATCTGGATTCTGGCGCAGTTATGGATCACTTTATGCAAGTTCCCTTGTTCAAAAACTCCGTGAAGATGGTGTACAATAGTCCTTGATTTACCACCTCAACAGCCTGGGTCTACATTAAGATTTACGTCTGTAGATAGAGTTTCAGCATCTGACCCAAAGTCGGCTCTTGCATTACAACGATTAGTGCAGGCAGTAGTAAGCATATTTTTTTAATTGAATTCTTCTTCTACAAGTTTCTTTTGTTACATGCTTCCATGGCTTGTCAATGTAGCGTCCATGACTTCTACAAATTTAATAGATACTTGGCTTCATTTGAATGCAATTCCAAGGTTCCATTTTACGGTTGATTTTGTATTCATCTAGCATATATATAGTTTGTGGAATCCTATTCGTGACGGAGGCATGACACGGTAGCCGTGTCATAGGCACGGGTACACGCCACATGGCAAGTGTCTGGTCGATCTTAGTAAGGACTAATTTTGCAGGTGTGGGGCTGTGATTTTGCTGCAGCAGCAAAAAAATGTAATTTTTTTTCGATTATATTAATTTGCAACGGTTTCAAACCCTCGCAACAAACCAATTTTTTTTTTTTATTTTTTGAATTTTGTTTTGACTGGCCACGGCTTAAAACCGTGGTACTTCATGATTGCCACGGCTTAAAACCGTGGCCATCATGCTTGCAACGGCTTAAAACCGTGGCTAAATTCAGAAAATCATCAAGCTTCCTCAAATGGCCAGGCCTCTAAGCCGTGGCAATAACTTACCCCCATGGTCCCAAACCGTTGTGGATGAGTATTTTTGGTGTAGTGAATTAATAGGGGTTCATACTATCAAGAAAAAGTAACTTTTATTTCAATACTACCGGTCTTGGTAGTGGTAGGGGTCTTGCTTCCAACCCATATTCTGATGGCATAGTGAGGGGGCGGTGGATAGATTTATGGTGGGTACTAATGATGACATGGAACAAAGT
Source organism: Berberis vulgaris (assembly GCA_963556465.1). NCBI lineage: Eukaryota > Viridiplantae > Streptophyta > Magnoliopsida > Ranunculales > Berberidaceae > Berberis > Berberis vulgaris. Next base: position 59,886,054 of record OY747137.1, on the reverse strand, counting down.
AGACCTACACAAGAATTGAGACTACAATCAATCAATGCAAAAGAGCATAGAAACCAAGATTGTCTAGACATTAGACGTTTCATTTTTTTAGAATGGCATCCGTTCAATGTTGCAAGTGTGCTTCTATTAGCTTCAAAATATGCAACTCACAACAATGGACATTGTGTGAAACCGCCATCAGCACATGAGCTAAGGACTTGGATCCTCAAGAAGGAAGTGAAGGTAGCCAGTGTGATAGTAAAAGATGTGAAAAACATGGCCTCGCACATAATTGACGATCATGTCTGATGGTAGAATAGACATGAGGGGTTGCCATCTCATTTATTCGTGGATAACCCTGAAGGAACTGTGTTCCTTAATAGTGTAGATGCATCAGATATTGTAAAGGATTCAAATATGTTTGAGCCTCTTGATGATGTAGTTGAGGAGGTGGGAGAGGAAAATGTGGTACAAGTCATTACTGATAATGCAACTAACTATAAAATTGCTTAAAATTAGTTAATGGAGAAGATGAAACATTTGTATTAGACATCATGTGAGGCACATTGTATAAATCTAATGCTTAGGGACTTATTTAACTTGCCTACACTTGATAATGCCTATAACAAAGCTAAGAGAGTTAGTAATTATATATATAACAATGGTTGGGTACTTGATTTGATGAAAAGTTACACGCATTAAGATTGATTTGCCCAGCACCTACTAGGTAACTTAGTAATATATACTTTTGTATTTTATGTTATTTAAAGTTTTTTAATACTTATATGTTCATTTATGACCATTAAATGTAGGTTTGACACGAGATATTTGACTATTGGAAGTATTAAAAAAATAGTCAAAAGTTGGAGGAAATATTTGACGGAAATCAAGAAGGGGGTAGAATGAAAGTAGAAAAATGAAGAAATCAAAGGAGAAGTCTACCCCCACCCATGCTCGAGACTAAGGCTTATCCATTGGTATTGGAAGAAAGTTGATGCAGATTTTATTAACCTAAATTAATAGGTTAATTTGACTTGATTGTTTCCTACAAGTGCACAGTTGCCTAACTAGTAGATAATGACAAATACGAGGCGATCCCACGAGGATTGAATACGAATTCAAAAACTACAATCTATTTAAACTAATTTGAAAGGGGTTACAACAATCAGAAATTTCTAATCTAATGGAAAGAAGAAAATTAAACAAATAAAAATTGAGTCTGAGAAAGGAGAGATATGTTAAGGCTTTTGAATCATCCAACAGATGTTCATCGAATTATACTAATATCAATTGCTATCTCCTATAATTAGAGATGAGAATATCATATTGTCAAGATATCAACGTAATGGACTCACTTTAACCAATGTGCAAACCCAACATTAATTGTCTGTTTTAGGGACAACGAATCACAAGCTTGACAAATAAGGCTAAAAAATATCATAGAATAATTCTAACTACCATGGATGGATCACTTACACGGTGAAAGTAATATGTGCATGTTCACAAGTCAATCCAATATTCAATCATACAGTGCATCGAAAAATAATAAAAAATGCTACTAAGCCTGCATAATCATCTACGCCTTAGCTGGAGGGTTTAGAAAATCATGGTGGAGGTTGTCACAGAGATTGCGCTGGTAAAACCATTAATTCATGCACTTCGGTTGTGTGGTGGTACAGATTAAAAATTGGGGTGCCAATAGCTAACTATTTTGGAAAACAGTTGGTTCCCTCTAACTTCTCGTTCTTCTTGCACGAGCTCTGTTTTGCTACTTTGAACCTGTTGCAAGAGAGAAAGGAAAATAGAGGGATGGGTGAGAGAGAAACGAGTGGGAGGAAGGTGAGATGGCGGAGATGGTGGCGAAGTGGAGTCATCATGGGGGCTGATGACTAGAAGACGCCTGTGAGCTACTCTGGTGATTTGATGTGGTTTGTTTTGTGCTTGCGAGAGAATAACAGAGGATGGGTGAGAGAGAGAAGCGAGATGAAGGGTTGCTTGAAGGTTGTTGAGGGAGTGATGTGCTGTGTGCGATGTAGGCATGATGAAAATATGTTCTCTGTGATTTGCTTTGTGCTGGTTCGTGGAAGGAAGACGCAGGGAGAGAGTGCAATGACCCCCAATTTTGACAAATGATAATGTTTTAGGGCATATTTATTTTGAGGTAATAAAGTTAACTTATCTATAGTTGAGGTTAAAGTTCTGCAAGTACATCTTGTCATGTTTTTCTTTTGATGTTAAAATTCTCCAAGTATATCATGTCATGTTATTATACCTATTTGAAAATAAAGTTCTACCCATATTTGTGAATTAGGTAAAAGGTCATCATGTAATTCTTTTAGTCTCTCAAAACAATTTCTTTAAATTTTGAAAAGGGTTACATCATTAGTTGTTTTTATTGGATGTTGGGTATTGCTAGTTGTGAAAATTGTACTTTATGACTATTACATGTTGGGTATTGAATATTGTCTAATGGGTATTGGTAGTTGAAAAAAAATGAAAAGAAAAAAAATGTCTTATACGAATATGGCATGTTGAATATTGCTCGAATATTACATGTTGGGTATTGCATAGTGGTGAATCTTGTCATTGGTCAATATTGACTATTGTGATTTCATTATGAATATTGACCATACTCAATATTGTCCTTTATGTTTTGACATCCAATATTGGAAGGATGTTGACTATTGAGTATTTAATATTTGTGAATATTGGGTATTTGTTAATTACATTTGATTTTCAAATATGTGATTGAGATTAATATTATTAATTGATATTGCATGCGCGTTTGTTCATTATGAGTTTGAGTGCTATTTTGTGTGGATTATTTATCCATGAGAATAGTTATGCTTCCCCAAATGATTTTGTGGGTTGGTTTATGAGGGAACATGTCATTGTTCGAGACCCGCCGGCGGTATGTTTACTTTCTTATGGTGTTGACCTGTAGGTCGCACCTTGTTGATAGGTTATGGGATCCTATAAAAACCCAGTTCGCTTTCCAAAAAAAACGTCATTGTGTAAAAAGATTTGGAATGCACGATAGGCAATACAAATATCATGGAGTTATAAGATTTAAATAACATTAAATTGTATTAGTTAGAACTACAAAACCTCTTTTTGTTTCTAATTTATCCTCTCTTATAGAGAAATTAAATAACCTTTGGGTTGTCTTGCAGATGTGGGGCACCCCTTTCCTAAGAGAAACTAAAATAATTTTCGGGTTAGTCTTGCGAAAATGTGGTGATTTTGAAATGCCTAAAATAGGCTTATTATTTATTCGTCAAAAGTGTGACGTGATCTATGCGCATTTTTAGCCCAAGAGTGGCTTTTATTGTACTCATATAGTTATGGGTATCCGGTGATGCATGTCTGTAAGTGATGTGTCCCCATTTGGGCATGGATGATGGGGAATCCTCTTTTATATGAGAGAGACATATGGACATGTATGTTTAGTACGGAGATGGTGTGAATGTGGTATAGTCTAAGTGATCAATTCATTATAAACGGATAACTAAGTTAAAATAAATAATTTATTGATAAATTTTGAGTAAATAGAATAATACAATTATTGTCTTATAATCACTTAGTATAGGATGGCAGGTCTGCTAACATTCTTTGCAGGTCTGACTTGCCAAGGTTAGTTTCCACAGGATAGGTGTATTTAAGGTAAATAGTTATGAAAATATATTAGAAACTGTAATTAGCTTTATACATTCGCTTCGTGGAGCAACTACCTGTTTTGTTTTGGTTATTTTGTCGTACTATATTTTCCTGTCATGCCATGCTATTTCTCTAACTGATTTTTGGGAACGAAGAATTTCACACCAGCTTAATTGCTGACCCAAATGGGCTTTGGCTTCTTGGGTACACTCCTTTGGGAATGTAGCCGATTAGCTTGTTTAAGGAATTAGTAGTTTTGGGTGAGCTTAGAGAAGTTCGTTTCGTACGTGATGAGCATTGCTGGGGAGTTGCATGTTGTTTGAGAGTCTAGGTGCTTTTGTTTGTTAGATGACAGTTTATTCTTTTGTAGTAGAACTTCAAGTTGCATTTTTATTGGGAGAGTTATGCTTATGTTTAGTTGAATTTGTTAGAGATTAAAATGTTAGTTATTTTTCCTTTTTTACGTTTGGCTTTTTAGAGCAAGTGTTGTATTTCCCTATAGTCTGGTAAATTGTACATTTGATTATTTCTTATGGATGCCAACTGTTACTTTTAGCGAATGAAATTTATGTCCCGAATTTTGGGAAAAACAGATAATCCCATGCAGATATTAGGATTTCGTTTTTCTCAAAATTCGGGGGCGTGACAAAGAGGGTGGTGACGAGGTGGTAAGTCTGCAATGAGGAAGACGAAAAAGAAATAGAGAGAAAACGAAGGTAAGGCAAAGGAGGAAGTTGTACCTTGCGTTCTCTAGCGGATCTCTGTTTACTGCTTCTGGTTAGTTGTCGCAACAGAAAAGAAGATAACGGATGGGGGAATGATTTGGTTCTGAGCTGTGGTGCAAAAAAGAAGAGAAACATGGAGCAGGAGATGGATCAGTGGAAGTGGAAGGCGAGATGAGAGGACATGGGTGGTTGTGAAGGGTGTTTAGTGGCTGGAAAATAGAGAAGAAGAAGAAGAAGAAGATAAATGTGAAAATGAGAGGGGAATGGAGAGGGGCTGCCCCCACAGAGGGGGATAGGGTTTTGTGTGTGGCAGTAAGAAAAATAAATAGATTTTTGTCAGGCTTGGGCTTAGGTTTAGGTTTAATTCACATAGGTTTGGGAATGAGTTTCAACTGTTGTAGAACCTTTAAAATTCACCGAAATTGTCACTTTAGGCTTGTTCTTTAAAACTCGCCGCGCTAACCCAATTTTATCGTTTAAGCTCCAAGTCCTACAAAAACATGATAATGAAATAATTTGAATAAAATACAATATTCCAAACACTAACAAATATAAATTTAATGATATTTTATGTAATAATTATGTGAATATCAAAAGCAATCAAAGACATCTGTAGGTTCAACTAGTGAAAAAGGTAAGAGATTATTGAACGTAAAAAAGTAACGATTTCATTATATTTGTCATATGCTGAACCGTTCCACACTTTAAATGGCTTGGGAAAAACTCCGATGCACTTGAGGGATGAGGAGGAAGAAGAAAATTTGATGGAGCATGACAATGAGACACACGAAGTAGATGATCCTATCAATAATGATGATGAGATTGATGATGACGATGGAGGCAATGAGGATTAGAAGTTTGTTATTTAGTATTTATGCAATTATGAATTTATGAACCATCTTCTTTGTGTTTACTATTATATGGACCATGTTGTGTATTTTTTTTATGTAATGATCAATTGCTATATTTCATGTTTTATCATATTCGTATCCTTAATGAGCCTATTATCGGGCTTATGAGTTTGTGATGATTAAATTTTTATCTCTTATATTTTATGAGTTTATGAAGATTTTATGATGTTTATGTTTTTCCTTAAAAATATGAATATTGTCTTTCAGGCATTAAGCTTTTCAGAAGGAAGCAACATCGTCATGATGAGGTAATTTTACCGCCTCAACCATTTTTATGATTGAATTCATGTTATCTCTTGCATTGATGACCATTTTGTTTATAATTTTTAAATATGTATTTCATCAATTTAAAAAAATTGTTTATAATGTTTTTCACTGTGCAGCTTTGCCTAGAAAAAACTTGATTACCTCGAAGCTGAAAATTGTTTTTTTAAATCGCCTCATTCGTGATATCAAGAAAAATAGAGACAACTAACTTTGAATCCAAGAGATTCTCCATCAAAACTTCACAGCTAGAAATCGTAAATCTCAGCTGAGATAGAGCCAGAGAAACTGATATCAATTTGGTCTTGCTAGATATTGAGCCAGAGAACATTCGTTGGAGGAAAAGGGATCAATCTCATTAGAAACGAAAAGAGATCAAAATTTGTTGGAGAGGAGAGAAACTCAATCGATCGAGAGGCAGAGAAATCGATCATATATCGAAAGAGAGAAATGAGTCAATCATTTCGCCAGAGAGGTAGTTTAGGGACTTTCATAAAGTTCTTCAAAGAAAGGAGAATGTCTAAAAGGGGAGAGCGAATGGAAAAGTTTAAAGTCCTTCGAATCAATTCAACTTGCTTGTGTACTATTCTCTTTGTCATGTTTTTTACCAACCAAATTATTTCATGGTTCACGATCGAGAGACAAGGATTTATGACACAATCCATACCCAATTTATTGGCCTTTAGATCTATATATATTAAACTGTTGAGATTACTCATTGAGTTGGCATGAGATATTTTTCTAAATATATCAATTCAAATTAGGATACAATTTTCTAACTAAAATGAGAATTAAATGTTAACAATTTTTCCTTTAAATCCTTCTTCTTCGATTGTGTTTTCTTCCCTCATTCTCCAAGATTTCAATATTGAAAAAACATTCGTGGTAGAGAACTTTGGTTTGCAGAGTATAACAACACAATAGAGTTTTGGTAAATAACGAGCTTTCACTTTTTATTGGCAATATGGTAAATAACAGCTTTTCACTTTTCAACAAGGATAAAACTTTCATTTGGAATTTCAATGGCAAAAATTAAGTTTTTGCAATAGAAACTTCCATATTCATATTCGTAAAATATATATGTTACAAACAAATTAGAGGTTTATTTAATTAACAAAGTTTTATTTTTGTTGGGAAAATGTACCTTTTAACCAGGGAATTTTTTTTTTTTTTAAGGAAATGATGCCCTATTGCCAAGGAAAGTGAATTGTTGGAAAAACAATAGTTGGTAAAACATAAACTTTCTTTTAGCGAGGAGAAGTAATTGCGAGTCTAGAATATACAACTCAATATGTACGATTGTACCCCATGATTAATTAGTGGGCTCAATTGGTTATGTTATATTTTGTAACTGTTTGTTCTCTGTTATCCACAAAATCTTGGTAGGCTTCATTTATAGTTGTTTTCTAGCAATCCCTTATTTGAAAAAAAAATTTACAGTTCCAACAATTCTGATACGAGGGAGAAAACAAGAGAAATATGTCAAAGAAAATGGTTTTTGTTATGTTGATGATCTGCATTGTTGTCCTCTCAATTGGGTGTGTTATTGATGCAGATTCTATGAAACACCCCAAGGGGCCTACCAGCGGTCTAATGAGTTTTCACGCTAACTGCTATACCAAATGTACTAAAACGTGCGGGGGTGGCCAAAGCATCACATGTGCAGTTGACTGCAAAAACCAGTGTCAAAAGTGAATAAATTATTTGATCTTTTCTACTATTTTCAAGGGCGAAGCCCTTAGGAACACTAGAAATATTATGAACCATATTTTATGGACCTTATAATTCAGTGGCATTGTTATAATATATTCTTGTTCCACCCCTTTTTAACTTGGTAAATGATGTATTTACTATAGAGTAAATGTGGTAAATATGAAAGAGTGGGATGTACATAACATTTTGGTATTAAATAGTTGAAGGTTCAAAGTTTTTTGTGCACCTATTTTACATCCTCTCGATTGTGGTTTTGTTACCTTCATATGAAAGCATTTAAGCATATTACAACATTTGGGCACACAAAGAAAGCCATGGATTTCAAGGTTTGATTTGTGAGCATCGTACCAAGGGCAGAGCCAAAAATATTTGTTGCCCCAAGCTAAAATAATATAAAAATGCATTAGTTAAGATTCAAACCAAGCTACATATATATATATCTATATATATTAAGAAAAACAACTTACCTTCAATATTAGAGTTTATAATATATAATGAACATATTTTATTCCAAATATTCTACCTTTCTTTTCGAGGATGCCGCCACTCAGACTTGAACAAACACGTAGATCTACCCCAATAAAAGGTGAGTAATGCTACGGTGCCTGATTGGGTGCCTGGTGCTACCAGGCACCGTAGATCTGCATTGAAATAACTCCTATCTCAATGCAGATCTACGGTGCCTGGTAGCACCAGGCACCCAACCAGGCACCCTAGAATGGCCATAAAAGGTTGGTACTGCACCAAACAAAATTTGCGAACCAGCTAGTAGGTAATCATTGATACGACTTTCATAAGAAACAAGCTATATGTGCCCTTGCTAATCTCAGATAGTATTAAAAAAATGTTACATTGAATTTTATTTCATGGGTAGTTTGCAAAAGAATGTTTAAATTTGTTATACACTACAATGTTATTTGTATGTAATAAATGTAAAAGATCCAAATAGGGCATAAAAATCCAAAGCAAAGCTAAAAAAATTGAATGTTGGTTCTAATTGAAGCAAATACATAATTGAAATAAACTTTTGATAATGGGTGAAAATTTGCTAATATTTTCTTTTAGGGTTATTTACTTTTTAGCCCCCATTAATTTAGGTGAAACTAAATTTGGGTGCCAATAGTTATTTTAATTCAGTTTAACCCTCATTTTTGCATTTGACCGTTAAGTCAACTCGATTGACTAGTAGAAAACATATTTTTTTTTGAAACTCCTTGTTTACCCCTAACCAACATGTGCGAAACACGTGCGAAACATAATTTACTCTTGAACTTATCACAAAAAAAGTTCAATTTCCATTTCAACCTTGACCTTTACACGTACATTTGCATTTAGTGTTGGAGTTGCTTCACTGCTTTCAAATAGTCTGTTAACCAGTCAAAGCTACCACAATTATTGCACACGAAGAACCTCTAACCTAGATTCCATATATGGTTTGGTGGATTCAATAGTTTTCTTGGTTTTAAGCATCCTTTGTACCACTGACCATCTAAATCACACAGAAAACATACATTTGAGATACCACTCGAAATCGACCCTCCTCCAACATTGATAGAACTTCCTTTACGATTAATGCTAACCTCCTCAACCTCTTTCATTGCATCTTCCAGCCACTTAAACTTGCCACAAGATGGGAATTGACACTGTAGATACTTCTTACCTAATGTTAGTCGTTTGTACAAAGTCGTCAACCTCATCAATCCAGGGCATCAATTTGGCCCACACACACTATATACCCAAGGACAAGTAGAAGAAGTGTGACCTTCTAGGTCACACATCTAACAAATATCCTAACCATTCACAATAATTAAACAATAATTTTTACACATAACTCTTTAACAAAATAAAAAAAAAAAAATTCATTGTTTATTTCGTTTATCTTAGCCATTCACAAACAATACAATTCAACTAAACAATAATTTTTACACATAATTCTTTAACAAAAAATAAAAATAAAAAAATTATAATTTTTACACAAAAAATAAAAAAAATTATCTTGGCCATCAAAATAATTCATAACCAAAAGCCCAAATCCGCCCAAACGAGTTCTCTCATAAAGAGGAGGAACATTACACAGAAAAAGAGCCGTGGAGGGAGTTACACTTCCATGGACATATCTTCATAAAAGGAGATACCGTTATGAAGAACGTCTCCCCTCGTTGCACTTCACATGCTTAAGTCATGCAGAGAACTAACTACAACCATTATATAAGGTAAAGGGAACATTCGACAAATGTAGGCAACTTTGACTAAGTTCTGTCCAGATTTATCTCCATCTCCAACTGAGTTACTGACTTAAGCATCGAAGTACCTTCAGCCACCAAAAAAGTGGTCTTTGGCAATCTAACATCTGTTTTGCAGGTTGGATTTACAATAGACAAGATTTTGGACGCATCAGTTTGGCGCCGTCCATGGGGAACAACAAGTTTCCTTTCAAGATGAAAATTTACAGTAGCAAACTTCCTCATCTCTGATCAATGATCAAGAAGCCTTCGGAACGAATGGAACACCCTATAGACCCTCAACCTGACAACAATCAAAGCAACACCTACCAGCGAAGCTGCACTGCCAGTAGCATAAACCCCAAATCCAGCGATGAGCACCAGACCGATCATGCCTGACAACAAAGATCCATAGCGCGTGATAGCTCAAACGTCTCAGACGTCCGGCGACGCTACCACGGACCCTCGTGTAGATCAACTCATGGCTCAGATGGACCATATGATCAAAATGATGGAGAAACTCGCCCAAAAGCGCATTCAGACAACCAACCCTGTCCGAACATCGCCCAAACAAAATTTGGAACAACCGAATTCGAGAAAGCAATGAAGCTCTTGTGAAGCCTCAACAAATGAACTTTGAGAGCAACAAACAACTTCGAAATGATCCCTCATAAAGCAACGAGACCCCTGCTGAAATCCCGTTCAGAATAGGGATCACAGACCCTAGCTCGTTATACGAACTGGCCAGACCACCATTCTCTGATGCACTTATGATGACTCCCATACCAAAAAAGTT